>CM038142.1:343006483-343606483 GCA_021437245.1 Aegilops speltoides | reverse complement strand
GCGCGGTGGACGGTGGCGAAGTTGGAGCGGCAGCGGTGAGGCGCAGGGCGGCGTGGTTGAACTGACTCGGGTACGGTGCACATAGGCGTCCTGGAGGCAGCTCGGCCTCGGCTTCAACTACTAGCTGTGGAGGGCATTGCGGTTGCGGTTGCGGTGGCGGTGGACGACGGTGTCGGGGTATCGGCTTCGGCGTGATGGAGGAGGGCGGCGGTTGATGGTTGGGATGGGGTGGCGGACGGAGGATGCCAGGGTTTCACGGCTGGTGGAGAGGTAGTTTTGGCACCCACGAAGTACGAATAGGGAATCATACGCGGGGGAGCTAAGGGAGAACCATGTTTCGGTCCGGGACACGCTTGTTTTTGTTTTTTTGAACAGATGGGACGTGCTTGTTTGAAATTTGGGGAAAGTACAAACTTGCCCCCCTCTTAAAATTCGGACCTACTGCGGGTCGGGGGTAGGATGGTAATCCCAGGTGTCCAAAATAGTGGGCGGGAGCGATTTTGGCCGAGTGCATGTGTGCTTAGGCGGCCATGGTGTATGAATGTTTTTTGGAGGCGGTTGCATGGTGTCTAGATGAAGGTACAAACCTACCTCGGTTTAGACCTTTGGACGTCGAGCCGGTATGTTTCACTGGTCAGAGTTAGAAAAGTAATTTCCTTCTACCAAACATTGGTCTCACGTGGTTTCGGGCGAGTAGAGGCTCTTTTGGCGCTTTGTTCAAAATTTTGAAACAGAAGCATTCACGTTTAGAGTACGCTTGAACTTTGAGGATTGACCTAAATAGACAACGTTAAATTTGACCTTGTATGTTTGAAAACCTCATTAAATTATGCACTTCTTTTTGAAATTTTGACACTTGAAAATCCTATAACTACGATTATTTTGGAATGGAGGAGGTAAATTTGAATCTATTTCGTACACGACTATATATGCTATTATGTACGAAAGCAGAGCAAAGTTTGGTGCCCCCATAATTTAGGTATGATCTACAAATGCCATGATATCAAATTCAAATAATTGAATGGACTTCATGTTGAATTTGAATTTTTTAAACCACCTTAAGTTGAAATCAAATGTATGCTAGTTCATAGCTAGCTATTTATAATGTTCATCGTGTAACTTTTGTATGTATAATGTGCTTTACACACACAACATGAACTATACTCATGTTTATATTCGATTGCTAAAGCGATGCATTGTCTGGAGTTCAAAATACTAACTCTATGGATCAATTATGTCGAATAATAACACAGACATGCTCAGATCCGATAGAATATAGATGTTTGATGGATCAATGACCGTTCCTTACGTGAATTGCAAATATCATGATCTCATCCTAATATTTGGATACAATTTATATTTTTAATCAATGTGTACATCAGTCTTTTACATGTAGTTTCACTCTTCATAGGCCCCTCCTCACACACATGTTGACGTTCTCTCTCACACATACGCACACACGGTGTATATCCATCGGTGGTCTGTCACACATGCTCACACACTCTCTCCTGAGGTGTCTTTCGTGCAGACATGCTCTCGATATAACCCTCCCTCCCTCTCGTAACCATTTACGACTTTTTCACTAACCTTCATCACAAGCTGTAGGATCGAAAGTATGTCTAGAGGGGGGGTGATTAGACTACTTGACAATATAAAAATTCAGCCTTTTGATTAAGACAAGTTTTTGGCAAGTTCACAATGATGATCAAGTCAAGTATCACCCTACACATGCAATTCTAGAGTATTTGCAGCGGAAAGTAAATTGCACATGTAGTAAAGAGAGGTGGAGAAGAGCAAACGCAATTTGGAGACACGGAGATTTTTCTCGTGGTTCCGATAGGTGGTGCTATCATCAATCCACGTTGATGGAGACTTCAACCCACGGAGGGTAACAGGCTGCGAGAGTCCACGGAGGCTCCACCCACGAAGGGTCCACGAAGAAGCAACCTTGTCTATGCCATCATGGCATACGCCCACGGAGGACTAGCCTTACTCGGGGTAGATCTTCACGAAGTAGGCGATCTCCTTGCCCTTACAAACTTCTTGGTTCAACTCCACATCTTGACGGAGGCTCCCAAGCGACACCTAACCAATCTAGGAGGCACCACCCTCCAAAAGGTAATAGATGGTGTTGATGATGATGAACTCCTTGCTCTTGTGCTTCAAATGATAATCTCCCCAACACTCAACTCTCCTCACTGATTTGGCTGTGGTGGAAGAAAGGATTGAGTGGAAAGCAACTTGGGAAGGATAGAAATCAAGTTTCATATGGTGTGAGTGGAGCTACTTGATCTCAACACAAGGGTAGGTAGTTTTCTTCTCAGAAATGTAAGGTAGGAGTGGTAGTTCTTTCTGATGGCTCTCTCCACGAATGAAGAGGAGGTGGAGGGGTATTTATAGCCTCCACACAAAATCCAACCGTTACACACATTTGACCAATCTCGGTCAGACCGAAGTTGACAACTCGGTGAGACCGAAAGTTCAAATCTTGTGAACGTTGGGATTTTCGGTGGGACCGAAAATACAATCTCGGTGAGTCCGATTCTTCCAAAGACTAGGGTTTGCCAATCTCGGTGGGACCGACTTTATCATCTCGGTGACACCGATTTGATAACAGAAGGTTACAGAAGCTTGGCAACACTAGTTTCGGTGAGACCGAGTTTGGAATCGGAAAATCCGAAATTTCTAGGGTTTGGGTATATGGTGAGGTGGTTCATCTCGGTGTGGTGAGTTTATGGAATCGGTGGGACCGAGATTACTTATGAGTGTATATTGGAATGAAAGATTGCGATAGTTTGGGAGATAGATCACTAAGCACTTTGAGCAACCAGATCATTATCATAACCTCATCCCTTTTAATAGTATTGGCTTTCCTATAGACTCAATGTGATCTTGGATCACTAAACCAAAAATGGAGTCTTGAGCTTTTGCCAATGCTTGCCTTAGCATTTTGAGGGTCCACTTCTTGAGTCATTGCCATACCCATATCAATGAACTTTCTGAAATGATTCTCAAGAAACAATTAGTTCAATGATATATATGTTGTTATTAATTACCAAAACCACCGGGGATTAGTTGCACTTTCAATCTCCCCTTTTGGTAATTGATGACAACATATAGATCAAAGCTTCGACAAATGATATAATCAATGAATAATATAAATCGCTTTGAGAAGTATGTGATAAGCAAGAGCTCCCCTAAATTTGTGCATTATTTAAGATTTGCGTTTGAATGCAAATGCACAATCGATTAGGATCATGGGTCACTCTTCCATGTCACATACATCTTGGTGGAGCGCACAAAATGATAAGAATGAATAGCATGCACCCAATCACCAAGACATGAGTAAATGATCATACAAGATATGAATAGCATATGATAAGCATTAAGCACACATTAAGGCATTGTATGATCAAGCACTCATCAAAGTAGAGCAAACGTAGTATCAAACACACGGAATGTCTCGAAAATCTCAAAAAGACTGCAAAAACGAAAGAGCAAAAGCGCAAAGACAAAGCACTCTCTCTCTCGAAGTCCTATGATCTATACAATTTCTCCCCCTTTGGCAACAAGTTACCAAAAAGTTCGAAAGGTATAGAGCTAAACGTCACTAGGGACTCTGCTAGCGGCTCCTGTCTGGGTTGATGGAGTTGAGATGGCTGCATCTGCAAAGGCTTCTGCTGAAGTCTGTGGAGCCGGAGGAGTGGTCACCGAGCCGGAACCGATGGAGCTGTGGGAGGTCTTGATGTTGTAGCCACGTGTCTCCTTTGGGATAGCAAATGATCTGGGTCTTGTGGGAACCGGAGCAGGCTGTTCATAGTCATCCTGGACTAGGTCGTCTTGCATCTCACGCATGAGCTCTTCCTTCTCCCTCTTAGCTTCCTCGATATCTGCCTCAAGCTTGTTGACAGTGACTTGCACTTGATCGACTTGACATCGAGCATGGATCTTATCTTCAACAATCCTCTCAAGACTCTCCCGAGAGGCGCACAATCTTGGCAGGCGTTGTTCAATCCTCAGGTAGCTTCAAGGAGCTGCTCTCCAACACTCTTGGGTTTCTCGCTGCTGCTGCTTCCTTCTCGCCTTTAGCTTTCTTGGCAGCTTCAGACTTTGCTTGACCTTCAACCGACGTGGGATCATCCTCACCATCACAACTTCATTGTCCTCATGCTCAGGCTGCAGTGGCAAGTGTGGTCTATCCAACAAGTAGGTGCCGTGCCAAACTTGGCATTGATAAGCATCTGAATGTGCGGGCAAATCCACATGACCTCTTACAGTCTGCTGCAGTCCTCTTGATAGTCTCAACTATCGGGTCCATCACCTTGAAAGGTGCCTTCGATCTAGTATATGCAGCATGTTGATAGAATAGCCTCTTATCATGCGATGATCTCGGACTTGGGCATCAAGGTATGCCTCGAAATTGTGTTAGTGGTAGGGAGACCTGCTCGAGATGATACATGAGCCGAGCTTCGATTTCTACATCCTTTGTTGGTACCTCATTGTACATATTTTTCATAGACTCATGGTTTTTCTTGGGAATACCATAGACATCAACATCATCTTCTCTTTGTCTTTGGAGCATTCAGAAGGTCTGCCCATTCTTCAACAGTTGAAGAGAATCTCGACCTTCATCATCCATACAATCCTGCCATCCGGATAGAAATGAGTCAGGGCATAGAATTGCATGATCATCTCATCATTCCAAGCTGTCGACCGACCAACAAACTCAGCAACACCACATGCAGTAAAGCTCTCATGCACATGTGGAAAGAAGTCTCTGTGCTCTTCACTATCAATATATGCCGAGTCAACATAGCGAGTGTCAGCAACAATGGGCTTCTTGTCCATAAGCACGATCTCATAGAAATCTTGCTTTGCTCTCGGTGTGGAACCTTGGATCTCTGAGCAGTCCTTCTCCTCACACATATGGATCAGCTTGTCTCCATAGCCCGAGACCTTTATCCTTTCTTTCCTTCATGTTCTCAGCTCGAGGATGAGCATCATTGTGAATTGGCAATTTCGACGGAGTTTCAAAGAACACAGTGCCTCATCATCGACTCACCGGTGGAACATTGTCTTTCTTCTTCTCTGAAGCTGGGATGTTTCGGCAGC
Source organism: Aegilops speltoides (assembly GCA_021437245.1). Taxonomy (NCBI): domain Eukaryota; kingdom Viridiplantae; phylum Streptophyta; class Magnoliopsida; order Poales; family Poaceae; genus Aegilops; species Aegilops speltoides. The sequence continues at coordinate 343,601,371 of CM038142.1, read as the reverse complement.
TTTTCTTGGCCTTGGCAAGAGGCTTGGCTTGAGCTGCCTTTCTTTGGAGCAGATGGCTTAGACTTTGAAGGTGCTCCTGCCTCGATGGCATCACCCATCAACTTAGGCTTCGAGGAGGCTGGGGTGCTTCCTCATCGTAATCATCATCATCACCGCTTCATCATGCACAATTCTCTTCCTCTTGGAAGTTTTCTTCACCTTGCTCAAGTTTCTTCTTCCATACTCAGCTTCTTGGCAGCAAAGGATTTCTTCACTTTATTTGGTGCCTTTCTTGGTTTGTTGCCCTTGATGCTCTTTGGCAACAACTTTCCTCTTTGGCTTAGATGAGATCTCTTCCTCTGCTATAAAATCGAATCTTCTTCATCGAATTTCTCTTCTTCACAGCCCGGTGGCGCAGGAGGCAAACCACTTGGTGTGCTCCTCTCACCATCATCGGAAAAAGCTTGGCCTCGGGACTAGTGCCCGCCTCTGGAATCTCAGCAATTGGTGATTCGGACCTGTTACGGCTGTCACCGGCATCGACATGGTGACAACTTTGTGAATAGATTAGGTGTAGGCGAATAGAAGAGTTATCACAAACTGCAGAAGATTTGCAAAAAAAAAATGAGTTCAAATTTCAGTTTTAGGTTTTCACAGAATGCATTTCGGTCAGACCGAGGCTAAAATTCGGTGAATCCGAAGTGTTCTAACAGTACCATTCACACCACTTTCGGTTGGACCGAAATGGGTTTCGGTCTTGCCGAAAACACTAGGGTTTCACTAAATCCTCATTTCGGTCACACCGATTTGCACAACTCGGTTGGACCGAAAAGTGCAGTGCAATGGCCAGAGGCCAAATCGGTCATACCGAGAATGTAGAATGGGTCTCACCGAGATGTGTTCGGCGGAAACCTAACCCTAAAACTTTTACTCGAATTTCGTTCTAAGAACTAATCTGCTGGATAGGAAGATCTCAAACGTGGCAAGAAGCTAGGCAAACCAATCGTGCATAGAATCGGAAGTTGAAGCACGAGAGGGATCGAAACTCACCCTAACTTGGTGGAGTTTCTCTACGGCGGCAACGGCGCGGAGTGAATGACCGTTGACGGCGACGGAGACCATGGCGAGGGCGCCTGGCGGCAGCGGAGACGATCCGGAGACCACGGCGACGGCAAAAAAGGGTTTTGGGGCGAGGCGTTTTGAAGAAAGAATCAACGCGCTGCCCTCGGATATATATACCCTTTAGTCTGTCGGTGGGACCGAGTTGTAAAACTTCGGTGGCACCGAGATGGTTAATCGCAAGCGATTACACACTTGATCACGCCGAATTTGTAACTTCGGTTTCACCGAGGTGAAAACCTAGATCAATCAAGTGCTTTCGGTTGGACCGAGTTTGAGTGGGTTGGTCGACCGAAAATACTTAGAAGGTTTTGGAAGTTTAGTCTTTGACGGATCGGTGGCTCGAGTGCTCCTCACTCGGTGTGTCCAAAATGACTTGTTCAAAGTTTGTGATATAAGCATGAATAGAATTTGAGACAAGAAAGCATAGATAGCTAGGGGAGGAACTAGGCATTCTTGTCCATCCATTTGGTCAAAAAGAAAATCCAGAAAACCAAAGCAACAAATGGATGTCCTCGAATGGATAAAATCATGCATCCAACATGCTCACACAATAAGATAGCAAATGAAATATGTGTCAAACATGCACAAACAAAACACTAGCTACTATCACACAATTTGTCGATGACTAGGTCATCTATATATGAGTATATTGACTTAGGAGTCAAATGAGAACATTTGATCATAGGTCATACTCATCGTTTAAGCACAAGTGGGGTTACCACTTTTACATAAAGCATTAATGTGTTCACATCATTTGAAGATGCTTTAGCTCAATTCTTTAGAGCAAAGCTCCCCCTTGATGTGAGAACCCCTTTTAAAGGGTCAAACTAACCTTGGGTTGTCGTAGAAGACTTCATGTAGATGTTGAAGATGTGGATGCTCAATGTTGATGAAGATCATCAAGAGTTGGGAGCAATCCTTTGGATTCGGGCACTTTCAATACCTACATGGGTTAGTCCCACAAGGAACAAACAAGGATGTCCATGGACATAGATTGAAGTACAAAATAGATGATGTCCATGAAAGCAATGATTACCTTGTCCCTTGACTTACCAACAAGAGGGTTTGTGACTCCATGACTAGTGCAAGATGTGGAAGTTGATTGCACAAGTTCTTGCCAAAATGAATGTGAGTGAGGTATGTTGGCGGAGTCACCCTCAAGAACTCTCTAGTTCTTCTTCTTCGGGATCCACATCATCTTGATGGGAATCCTTGGGGTTGTAGTTGAGCTTGACGAAGTAGAACTTGACGTTTCCTTGGGAACCCACTTGACCATGGCTTTAGGTGCTTCAATAAATGCATCAATCTCCTCTTGAAGCTTGTCCTTGCCTTTTAGCTTGTGGTCTTGTGGTGGAAGGTCATCTTGAGCTTGTTCCACATTGGAAGAAGTAGGATCATACTTCTCCTTTTGATAAACAAACTTTGGAGTGGGATATTGACCTTCTTCCCATTCAACACCCTCGGCGTTGAACTTTCGCTCAAAACCAATTCCTTGATTCTTCCGGTGCCTTCCTTGCTTGCGAACAATTTCCTCAAAGTTCTTGCTTCCGCAAGGCTCTTGTAGACACCTTTCTCTATAATCCCTTTCAATAAACTATTTTCTTGCTCAAGTGTAACTTGGCTTGAAACATTGTTAGTGGAATCAAGAGAACTACTAGAAGCAACAATATTGGATTTAGCATGGTTATTGTTACTACTAGATGAAGAATTTTTCTTATGCTTGTCATGCTTAGTTTTAATAGGTGGCAAGAAATTAGACAAGAGAAGTCGTTTGGCAAGATATGAAGAACTCTTCTTTGAAGATCGTCATTGATTGCTTTTAGAAACTCATGTTCTTGCTCTAGATTGAGCTTCTCGAGCGTAGCTTCTCATGAGATCTTAGGAGCTCTCTATGATCTTCTTGAGTTGTTTCATGAGCTAACTTAAGAGTGTTTAGTTCTTTAGTTAGACGCTCAATCTCCTTCATAGCATTGTCATTCGACTCTTCTCGACTATAAAGACTACTAGCATGTTCATCATTACTAGGCTCACTAGATTTATCATGTAAAAGCTCATCTTCACCAAGCAAGTCATCCTCATCACTATCAAAGTCAATGAATTCAGGGTGTGATACCTTGGGGCCTTTAGCCATGAAGCATCTTCCAATTCCCTCATTTGGAGAATCAAATAAGTCATAGGAGTTGGAGTTGGAGGACACGAGAGCAAGACCGCAACACCTTCATCTTGGCAGTATTCGGAGTTGGAGTGATAGCTTCTTCGGAGTGATTGTCTGAGTCGGGCCGAGACCCATTCACCTACATGAGCTTGATGTTTTCTTCTTGTGTAGCTCCTTGATGACTTGTCTTTCCTTTCCGAATCCTTGCTTCTCCGAGAGGATCTTCCTTCATAACGATCATCTCTACTCCTTCTCTCTTTCCGAGGTGACTCTTCTCTTGAGCTTCTTCTTCTTGGAGATTCTTCTCTTCTCTTGTGGGGAGCCGAACACTCATTTGAGTAGTGTCCGGGTCTTCCACAATTGTAGCAATTTCGATCATGACTTGAAGATCTCTTTTCATCATATGATCTAGACTTTGAGCTTCTTTCCTTGCTTCTACTCTTGTAGAATTTGTTGAAGTTCTTCACCATTAGGCTTATCTCTTCATTGGAAACTAGCTTGTCACTTGAAGTTGTGGGAGCATCACATGTAGCTTTGTAAGCACCACTTGACTTGTTGTGAAGCTCTTCCTTATCTTTAAGTGTCATCTCATGAGCAACAATTCTTCCAATGACTTCGGTAGGCTTGAGATTCTTGTAGTTTGGCATCATTTGGATCAAAGTGCACACGGTGTCATACTTTCCATCCAAAGCTCGAGAATCTTCTTGATGATGAATCGGTCGGTCATTTCTTCGCTTCCTAAGCCGGCAATCTCATTTGTGATGAGAGCAAGCCAAGAGTACATTTCATGCGACTCCTTCACCTTCCTTCATCTTGAACTTGTCAAGTTGACCTTGAAGAACATCTAGCTTTGATTCCTTCACGGACTCGGTACCTTCGTGCATTTCACCAAAGTATCCCAAATCTCTTTTGCATTCTCAAGGCGGCTGATTTTGTTGAACTCCTCGGGACACAAAGCATTGAAGAGAATGTCACAAGCTTGAGCATTGTTTTGCAACATCCGCAATTCATCCGCTGTAGCTTTACGATCCGAACTTTTCCTTCCTCGAAGAACTCACCTTGCAAGCCAACACAAATAATGCCCCATGCGGCGGGGTTATGTCCAAGAATATGCATTTTCATTTTATGCTTCCAACTAGCAAAATTTGAACCATCAAAGTAAGGACCTCTCTGAAATTACCCTCACTAGGCGCCATACTCTCCTAGGTTGTGAAACAAAGCTTATGGAGTCAATGCAATGAAACCAATCCAATGGAGACCAAAGCTCGATACCACTTGTAGGATCGAATGTATGTCTAGAGGGGGTGATTAGACTACTTGACAATATAAAAATTCAGCCTTTTGATTAAGACAAGTTTTGGCAAGTTCACAATGATGATCAAGTCAAGTATCACCTTACACATGCAATTCTAGAGTATTTGCAGCGGAAAGTAAATTGCACATGTAGTAAAGAGAGGTGGAGAAGAGCAAACATAATTTGGACACGGAGATTTTTCTCGTGGTTCCGATAGGTGGTGCTATCATCAATCCACGTTGATGGAGACTTCAACCCACGGAGGGTAACGGCTGCGAGAGTCCACGGAGGCTCCACCCACGAAGGGTCCACGAAGAAGCAACCTTGTCTATGCCATCATGGCATACGCCCACGAGGACTAGCCTTACTCGGGTAGATCTTCACGAGTAGGCGATCTCCTTGCCCTTACAAACTTCTTGGTTCAACTCCACATCTTGACGGAGGCTCCCAAGCGACACCTAACCAATCTAGGAGGCACCACCCTCCAAAAGGTAATAGATGGTGTTGATGATGATGAACTCCTTGCTCTTGTGCTTCAAATGATAATCTCCCCAACACTCAACTCTCCTCACCGATTTGGCTGTGGTGGAAGAAAGGATTGAGTGGAAAGCAACTTGGGAAGGCTAGAAATCAAGTTTCATATGGTGTGAGTGGAGCTACTTGATCTCAACACAAGGGTAGGTAGTTTTCTTCTCGAAATGTAAGGTAGGAGTGGTAGTTCTTTCGATGGCTCTCTCCACGAATGAAGAGGAGGTGGAGGGTATTTATAGCCTCCACACAAAATCCAACCGTTACACACATTTGACCAATCTCGGTCGGACCGAAGTTGACAACTCGGTGAGACCGAAAGTTCAAATCTTGTGAGCGTTGGGATTTTCGGTGGGACCGAAAATACAATCTCGGTGAGTCCGATTCTTCCAAAGACTAGGGTTTGCCAATCTCGGTGGGACCGACTTTATCATCTCGGTGACACCGATTTGATAATGAATGTTCTGAAGCTTGGGAACACTAGTTTTGGTGAGACCGAGTTTCAATCGGAAAATCCGAAATTTCTAGGGTTTGGGTATATGGTGAGGTGGTTCATCTCGGTGTGGTGAGTTTATGGAATCGGTGGGACCGAGATTACTTATGAGTGTATATTGGAATGAAAGATTGCGATAGTTTGGGAGATAGATCACTAAGCACTTTGAGCAACGGATCATTATCATAACCTCATCCCTTTAATAGTATTGGCTTTCCTATAGACTCAATGTGATCTTGGATCACTAAACCAAAAATGGAGTCTTGAGCTTTTGCCAATGCTTGCCTTAGCATTTTGAGGGTCCACTTCTTGATCATTGCCATACCCATATCATTGAACTTTCGAAATGATTCTCAAGAAACAATTAGTTCAATGATATATATGTTGTTATTAATTACCAAAACCACCCGGGGATTAGTTGCACTTTCACAAACTAAAAAGTGAAGGAAGTAGGCGATAGAACCAGTTGCTTGGTGATGACAAGGATTTGGTAGACCAGTTCCAGTTGTTGTGACAACTATACGTCTGGTTAGGAAGGATGAGACTGAACTCAGAAGACCGTGTCTTCACCTTATTCCCCTTGAGCTAAGGACACCCAGTCCTCGCCCAATCGCTCTGGGAAGTCTTCAAGGTAGACTTCAAAACCTTCACAGACTTCGTTCACCGGCAATCCACAATGACTCTTGGATGCTCAGAAGGCGACACCTAACCGGCTGGAGGATTCACAGTCCTCAAGTGTAACAAGTCTTCAGGTCATGCGGACAGAAAGACTTCAGTGATGCCTAACACTCTTTGGTGCTGGGTGTTTTGGGCTTTGTCCTTGCAAGGATCTCTCTCTCAAAGGCTTCGGAGGTGGGTTGCTCTCGAACGACAAAAACCATGCACTAACTCTGAGCAGCCACCAAATTATGGTGTAGGGGGTGGGCTATTTATAGCCTGGAGGCAACCCGACATGGTATGTCTGAAATGACCCTAGGTCACTAAAACTGACATGTGTCCAACGGTCGGACTTCAAACACACGCGACAGCTTGGCTTGGGCTACAAGAAAAGCTGACTCATCCAACTCTGGATAAGATTTGCTCTCACTGTCTTCGCTCAAAGACATAGGATTTTGGTTGAGCATCACTTCATTCATCTGACTTTTTCACTTGGACCCCACTTAACAGTACGGTGGTTCCTATGACTCAATAAAGAAGAAAAAGAAACTACGAAACAACTATGTCTTCGCACTCCATAGTCTTCAAGTGAATGTCTTCACAAGTCATTATCTTCATTGTGAATGTCTTCACGAACCACCATTGTCTTCAATGTCTTCATACATTTTTAAGGGTCATCTCTGGTAGGTAAACCAAATCAATGAGGGACTACTACCTGTGTTATCCTTCAATTCTCACAAACACGTTAGTCCCTCAACCATGTTTGTCGTCAATACTCCAAAACCAACTAGAGGTGGCACTAGATGCACTGGCAATCTCCCCCTTTTTAGTGAATGATCACAAACTGGTTGAATTTTTCAACAGGGATAAAAGTATGTGAAAGTTAAGGATCATAGATATTGTCTTCATCGGATGAAAAGGCTCCCCCTGAAGATGTGCATATAAGTAGTTTGCTTTTGAATGCAAATGCACATGGCAGGTTTTACTTTGTGCAGATCCTCTTCAACACATGAAGTCATGCATACATAAGAATAATGAAGATATTGAAATGCATAAGAGAAATGGGCGTCTGCAGAATGACTCATGCAGAATTTATCATCGCACCACAAAGTAGCAACAAAAATAGCAGACGACCATCAAGTTTAAGTGTTACAACTCAAAAGCCAAATAATTTCAAAACAAGAGTTGTAAGAACTTAGCCAAAAAAAGCAACCACCCCATATGGACCCGCTTGAAGACTATCAACTCACATGCTTCTCCCCCTTTTGTCAGTAAGGACCAAAAAGGTTTGAAGACATAGAGTGTCTACTCGCTCTCAGGTGATGAAGATGTTGGAGCACCAGGGTCGACGTTGGTGTTGGGCGGTGCAGATGGACCTAGTGCATCATCGTGATGCAGTGAAGCCATCGCTGGTGAAGTGGCATCATCTTCTTCATCAATGAATCTTGCAACAACAGTTGCAGCCAAAGATGAATACTCGGAATCTTCAATGGAAGGGGTTGGACGCCAACTTGCAGATTGCGGAGGCCTGGAGTCAAACTTGATCGTTCTGTGAAGCCATCTTCATGAAGATCATCTTCAGAACAGAGTAGTGTGAGGCTCTTCCAGGACCACCGACAGGCTTCATGTGCAACGAATGAATTCTTGGTGGCCAGACTGCGAATGCGATTGACATCAACAAGAAGACTCTGCATCTGCCGCTTCAGCCAGTCGTGATGCCTATCCTGCTTCTGATGGAGTGATACAAGAAGCTCTTTGTCGTTGAGGACACGAGGACGCTTCTGAGGCCTTTGAGAAATAGTACTGATAGTGGCATCAGTGTTGGCACGATGCCGCAGACGTAAATGGCCAGCAAGAGGACAATCAGGAGCAGGAGGATTTGGAACATGAATACCTTCAATTGGCTGAGCGAAGCTTTGATGTTCAACATTGTACCCATGGAGTGGATTCTTGGCAGACTCAGGGTAGATGGCTTCATATGACATATCAACATCAGGCAAGAATACAACATGATTGTGCACTGAAGGTTGATAGTTGACAATTGAGTGAAGCTTGATCAAACGCATGACCCATTGTGCATAGAATTTGAGGCCAAACAGATCAATTCCACAAGCGGCAAGCTGACGAATGAAGGAATCTTGAGTGTTGAACCTGATTCCGCTGATGATATAGAAGACCAATGTATTCATGGTGCCTTCTAGCTTGGCATCAAGAGAATTTCCTTTGGTAGGCCATAGACTATGCCTCAGAATGTGATAGAATGTGCAGGGCAGGTACTCGAGGTCCTTGACAAAGAATTCCTTGGGATATTCAGCGTCACGGGGCAAAGGCTTCATCATACTAAGCTTCTGACTCATATTTGGCTCAGGCTTCTGAAAGATGCTCTGTAGTTCATTCTCATACAGCTGACAACCTAGTTAAAAGAGATCACCAGGAGTGGGCAGGGAAGTTAGCTCGAGGATATCCTGAGCTTTGGCTTCATGATGGACATCGCCTGTCATCCACTCAAGGATCCATGTCTTTGGATCCTTGTTGTATCCTCTGATATGAAGCATTGCATAGAACTGCAGCAGAAGTTCTTCATTCCAGTGCTATTTATCTATGACAAATGGGAGCAGCGCAGCTTCTCTAAAGCAGTCAAGAGCCTCTTCAAGGCATGGCAGCCCAACAATGGCATCGCAATCCAGACGCTTATGAGGAAAAATCTGGTCTTGATTGTATAATATGCAAGAATAATAGCTTCATTGCTGATGGCTCCAAAACCTATCTGAGGTGTTCTTTGGCTTCTTCTATTGGTTCTTGGCACTGTCGAAGAAAGTATTGTGCTCTCTGAAGCTTAGCACGTTGAAGGATCCTTGGGTAGTTGCAGCACTAAGAAGCCTTGGCAATCTTGGCTTCGGCTTCTGTATTTGAGGTCTCTGCTCACATGATAGTCATATTGTGGTCCTGGAGCAGAGGGTGGAATCAGAATAGGCCATCTTACTCTAAAAGGCTCACCACCATAGTTGTAAGCACGTTCCATAGTGTGAGGCACTGGTGGAGGAACGACTACTTCAGTAGTGGTTGGCTGCACATTATGTTCAGTGGCAGCATTGGCTTCACGCTCCACATTGTCTTCAGCCATGACAACGTCATTGGTTTCAATAGTGTTGGTGGTGGCAGCCTCATTAGCTTCAACTTCCATAGCTTCATGAACAGGTGGGTCTGGCACAATCACATCCTCTTGGGCAACTGGATCACTAGCAGGGGGAATGACTTCACGATCTTCTTCTCCTTCTTCATCGGCTGATGCAGCCGAAATGTCTTCAACCATTTTGGCTTCAGATTCATGAGCAGACACGGAAGGGATAGCTTCAGGGAACACTTGACGTGCTATTGAGCTTGTGTGTTGCACATCCTCTTCAGAATGCTTGACATGGAGACCTGGGGCCTAGGGCCTCTACGAAGCCTTCGGAAAGGAGGCATCGTCTATGGTGAAGGGGTGGTCTTCTCCATGTCTTCAGGGGTTACCTGTGGACTCTCAAGCACTGGAGTGGTGACATGAGCTGGTGGAGTGCGGAGAATCACTTCATGCAGGGGGAGTTTGGGTGTTTCTCTTCCCAAAATTCATCTTGAGCAATTGATGTCGTGGGACTGCAAATGCTTATGAGTTCACTGTTCGTAGGAGCAGGCGATGATACCGGTTTGGGCTCAAGCTGAGGAAGGACTTCATCATCTTCAACATGGTCTTCATGACCCATGTTATCAGCTGCGGTGGAGTCGGCAGCTGGAATCTCTTCAGACTCTGGAGCCTCTATGGGAGCAGGCTCATGGACAACAAGACAACGCTCACAATTGGTGGAGGCAAGAAGTGCAACAGAAATGGGTTCAAGATTCAGTGGCTCTTGGGCATCAACACACTCTTTTCATGAAGACTATGAAGACTTTGTCTTCATCTTCTTCTGGGAGGGACCAGCATCAGAGGTGTCATGGTGCTTCCTCTTCCTGGCTTCAGCCTCAGCTTGCCTTGTCTTTTTCTACTCTCAAGCCGCTGAAGGGACCTTTGGCTTCGAGCCAGTCATACTGGCAGGGAAGATAATGTTGTGTCTTTCCTACCTTGGGGCTTTGGGTTCGGCTTCAGCAGGATTCTTCTTCTTATTGGCAGCCAGCTTGGGGTCGATGTAAGGACGTCCAAGTGCCTTTCTCTTCTCAGCCTCATTATGAGCTTGGATGCACTTCTCAGCGTAGTACTTCATGCAGTCATGGGAGCCTTTAGCTTCCTCATGCTTCTTGTTGAACTGAGCTTTGAGGCCAGTTATCATCTGTTTCAAGTTTTGGACATCGACAACGCTGAGCTTGGCCATATGCTTCTTGAACTGTGCCTTCTCATAGCCAATCTTGTTTTTCTGCTCAACAATCTTCTGAGCTATGGCAAGTTCCTTGGCAATGCAGCCCTGAAATGTGACGCTTATGTCAATAGGCAGCTGCAGATCATCAATGTTGATGGTGGGATCTTCAAACCATTCATCAATGAAGTGATTGAGAATATCCGCATCAAACAAAGGCAATTCTTTGAAGATTTCGGCCTCTAGCTTGCTCTTGATGAGAATCTCAGAGCATCATCAGCAAGATCTTCATCACTTGACAGATTAATAACATTCTCTTCATTTCGCAGAATGCTAGCTGGAGTGAGGCCATGCCCAGAAATCTTCTTGGGCTTCTCGGTCTTCTTGGAGATGCGAGATTGATCTTCAGACTACACACTGGATTCAAGAGGTGCATATTTCAATGTCTTCACTCTTGAAGCTTTGGGAGCAGTAGAGGGCTTTGAAGCTTTTGTCTTCTTGGGCTTCGGAGGCTCTAGAACTTCAGCATGTTCCTCTTCACCAGCAACCTCATCAACAGTAGCCCGCTGGGCAGCAATGTGGGAGAGAAGCCCATTGAAGCTATCAAAGGGGCCAATAATATTTTGATTGGCTTCACGACTACCATCCGGCCTTGGAGCTGCTGGGCCAGGACTGAAGTTAGCCCCCAGTTCCTTCTTGTTCCGCATAGCTAAAGCCCTTGCAAGCTGAAGATTCTGCTCGAACAATTCATCATCACGACACCATCTGAGACTGGATGGGTCGGCATGTGCAGGCTGAGGTCCTCTCACCATGCATGGATAGAAGCCCTGAGCTATGGCTTCAACATTCGTCTTGGGGGGAAGCTTCCGATACACAATGTCTGTCCATGGTGGCCTTACAACGTTCTTCTTGGCATACTCATTTGTGACAAAGTTGTATTTGAACCATTCCTCTGCCCAATATCTTCGAATCCATTGGACTCGAGTCTTGCGCTCTCCGTATGTTTCCTCTGGGTCAGACTTGTATTGTTCAAACAGATCTGGAGGCAGATCCAAAGCAGTATTGCCTCGGCGCTACCTTCCACCCTTCTTTGGAGATTTACTTGAAGCCAGCGGACTCAAACAGAAAGGCTTCAAGATAATGTTTGGCTTCAATCTACTAGTCAAACAAGAGCTGGCTTCAGGAGATTCAATATGATGTTGTAAGAATTATGCAAATGAATGCAGACTATGAGAACTAAGGGATTCTCCCATGGACATGTACCTGTGACAGCATTAGAGATGCGAGGGAAGGGGAAGAGGTCATATGCATTCTTAGAAGATTTTGAAGATAAATCAGTTTGAAGACATTGACCTCATAGTGCGAAGACTTTCACTTATTTGAAGTGAGTCGGTTCCAGATTTGCACGAATCCATGAATAAGTACAAGTGAGGAATTAACTTGTTGGGGATGCATAAGTGAATATACTTGCAACATATGAGATGTAGAAATAGAAAGAAATGAATTTGGAATAGTAGAAACCACTTTTGGAAGATGTTGAAAGATTCAACGGATCAAACAGACGGTAAAAAGTGAGTTTTATTTACCGCTCGAAGAACTGCTAGACGAGGCGAAGAGTATGCCCAGCAGTCCAATCTCCCGCGCCCTAACTTGGCGGTGGAAGGCACCTATGGCGGCGGCAGAGAAGACGAAGTCCGCGGCCGGCGAGAAGACTGTCGGATTACGGGTTCCGCAAACCCTTGAGAGGTTCGAACTCTAGGGTGCAGGAGGAGATCTCAACCTACCTAGCCTGCCTACTCGCGATCCCCTAAGCCTAGCGCGACGAGCCCGAAGAGACAAAGAGACACAACAGTTTATCCTGGTTCCGGCCACCTTGCGGTGTAATACCCTACTCCAACGTTTTTGGTGGATTGCCTCGGAGGGCTGAGGATGAACTTGTACAGTGGATGAACTGTCCTCAGGAGGTGAGGTGTTCTTGAGCTCAAGAGAGCTGGTGAGGTGGTTGGGTGAGAATGGATCCGATCCCCCTCTATGGTGGTGGCTAAGTCCTATTTATAGTGGCCTTGGTCCTCTTCCCAAATGTTGGCGGCAAGGGATCCCACAACAGCCGGATTTGAAAGGGGACAAGTAGTACAACTTATCCTGACAAAAGTAGTCTTCACCTGCGAAAAGCCTCTGGTCGTGACGCTGCGGTGGGCTCGGCGATGACCTCCGTCTTGCCGTCCTGGCGGTCTTCGTCTTGTTGCACCAGAATGGAAACCTTTGGCTGATCCCTCGGGACTCCGCGCCTGTGGCTTGCCTCCCTTGCACCGAAGAGGAAATCTGCGCTCTGCGCCCGTTGGCGCCCGCCTAGCCTTGGTCGTCATGGCTCAGGTCAGCTGAGCCTCGTGAGGTGCATCTTCCATAGAACTCTCCGCCCCTCGGGAGCCAGCCTGAAGAGGCCGATCCCCTGGGGGGTCTTGTGTCGTCCGTCTCGCGAGGGTCTTGAGCTATTGATGCTGAAGCTGGATCGTACCAGACCGTCGATGGAGCCACGTGGTGGGCCGTAGGCAGGCAGGGCTGGATACCCCCATATCCAGAACACCGACAGTAGTCCCTGGGCCCAAGGCGCTTTCGGACTTGGCCTCCAGGCGAAGCCAAAGGACAAGTGCGGAGCACCGCTGTGGGGACCCCAACTCGCAAGTCGTGATCACCGAATGCACGTGTACAGTGATCCCAGAGATCAATGCTCACTGAACACACAGAAGCTGAATAACAAGAGTCTTACATCCATGCATACCGTCTTACACAAATTATGACCATTATGGTCAAGTCTTACATCGATAAAGCCTTAAGGGCTGAACATCAAATAAAACAAAGCAGCGGAAATCTTAGCCGATAAGTAGAACCCATGCCATCCGCCTTAACCCTACAGGCATTACTCGACCGAAGCGTCCTAGTTCGCATGATCGTCTCCAAAGAACTCTTCTTGAACTCCGGTTCTTCCATGCCCGGTCAATTAAATAACCAAAGGCAAGCCAATGAGTACTTTGAATGTACTACAAGCAACCCATGATTTGGTTCAAGGTACAATAATGCATGACATAGGTAAAGTTTTGCATAAAGCTAGTTTTGAGTGCAATGACATGTTCAACATCCTATAAAGCATGCATCAAGAGAATTCAAGTAACCATGAGAACAGGTCACGATATCAATATAAATAGAATGGGCACCAACCCATTATCATAAACAGTGGGCACCAACCCATCTCAATCATGTCAAGTCCGTTGACTTGACCCAAGTCATTCCATCATCTTACTCACACGGTTGAAAACCACGGACATAGTTTAAGCAAAGACCGCCTAACCGTCCTTGACCGTGGACACGGCTATTGAATAGTTTTACACTCTGCAGAGGTTGCACACTTTACCCACTAGATCCGGGAACTTCCGTGTCATCCACGACCAGCGGTACCTCAAGTACCCGGGGTAAGCACCCGATCACCGCCTTTCCCTAGACGACACTAACATGGAGTCCACTCGATTGGTAGTAACCCCCGTGCCAAACATTTCACAATAATAAAGTTGTGGAGCCTTGCTCCCATATTCATCGCATACCACAAGCACGGGTACCAGCGGTGTGTCCGTGCCACTGTGAAAACAGTCATGGCCGCCCTACATGGCACGACCCCGTCCCAAGAGAGAGCACCAACTCTCCCCCGTCACTAGTAATGCGGGCTCCAAGCTAGTATCGGTCTAGGTACTCAACAATGCCCTTTCCCATATAAGGGTAGAGTGGTCGCGCATGTAGGGTTGGGACAGTCATCAAATCTTAAATCTAATCCGTTTTGAAAACAACACACACTTGCCTCGGTACACCACTTCATCATCAAGTGGTTACCTTTCTCATCATCTCCCTCGGGCATAAATGGCACCCGATGGGGTTTTGAAAGTTGTTTGAAAGTATTTTGTCTCCATCACATGCATATTCCGTCCCTTTTGCGTAGCAAACTACTTAGCATCCTATCTACTCCCATCGTCATAACCCTCATAAGGAGGTAGGGTCATGCACAATGCAAGTGTCAACGAGAAAAGTACGGAGGCAACCCACCAAGGTGGTTACCCATCCTTCATGATTCGATGCAACAATAATAAGTGCTATATGACATGCATAAAAAGGGTTTCATAGACATGGTCAAAGGGCTGCTTGCACGCTCAACAAAGTCTTGGGATCTTCAAAGTCTTCGGTCCAACTCCTTCACAAGAACGCAATCTATAAATCGCAAAATAATAACGGGAAAATAAGGCAATAATAGAACAGAAAAATCAAAGTGCTCAGAAAAATGTCAACTCTTTTTGTAAAATACTAGATGGAAATATAAGATGGGGAAACTTGCTAGTTTTGGATTTGGAGTGGTGGAACAGAAGATATGGATTTTCAAAGGTTTATTTAAATGCTAAAAACCACATTTAAATATTTACAGAGAACAAAAGGTGGTTGGATTTGAGTGAGAGTTGCACCATTAAATAGGTTGCAATATTCTAGGAATTTAGAAATTGGAATTAATCCATTTGGACAAATATTGTGTCCTGTGAAATATTTGGAATATTGACAGAAAAGAAAAAGGGAAAAGGGCACTGTGCCACTGGGCCAGAACAGCCACAGGGCAGCAGGCCCAGGGGAAAAGGGGCCAGCGAGCTAAGCCCAGTTTTTAAACCCGACGGGCGGGCCCAGCTGCCAGTGGGAGAGAGAGGGAGAGGAGGTGAGGATGACAGGGGGCCCGCTGTCATCTCCGACTCGCGACAGCAGAGGGCCGGGCGTGCTCACCGGCGACGATCTGCAGCGACAGCGAGCTCCGGCGAAAAGGAGATGGCCAGGGGTCGCCGCCGCGTCGGTGGGAGGTGGACTTGGCGTGAGGGTGCTGGTTCGCGGCGACGAGGTTCAAGGGCGGAGGAGCTTCGGAGGCGGTGGCTCCGGTCGTTCCGGCTGCAATGAGAGGGAAACGGAGGGAAACGCTTCGAGGAATCAGATGATTCGGATCGAGGCAAGGGAGGAGCGGGGAGGCTTATACTCGCGAATCCCGGCGAAGCCGACGGCGGCGGAGCTCGAGCTCGATCTCGAGCTCGGGCGCTCTGGAGAAGAACTGGGGTGCGGGGAAGTGTTGGTGGTGCAGAGCGAGGGGTGAGGTGGAAGGGTTGGGAGGCCCTTTATAAGAGAACGGCGGTCCACCGTGGGCTCGTGCGCCGGCGGGCTCGTGCTCGTCGCCACGGGCCTCGGGAGGGCGCTGCACCGTGTCTAGGGGGCTCGTGGGGGTCGACTACTCCTGTGGGATGAAGAGAGAGAGAGGGGGGGCAGAGGCACTGCAGCGTGAGCAGCGCCATTAGTGCGCTTCAGGCGGTTCTGTTTGATAGCGCGGAGGCGCGGGGAAGGAGGAGAGAGGAGGGGGACAGTGCCGTGGCGTGTCGCGGACGTCGAGGCGCCTCGGCTGGCGCGAGGGGATGGCCCGAGGTGGCCGGAGCCGTTGGGCAGAGGGCGGCTCTGATCTTGAGGCCTCAGAAGGCCTGAGCGTGCAAATGGCCGGCATGGCATTCTTTTTGGCAATGTGGTATGACACTTTGTGTCTGTAGCGCTTGGGGGTAGTAAAGAAGGGTTTAGAGGCATTGGATGCCCTGGGGATCCACTGGAGTGAGGAGGGAGGTTGAGAGAGAGAAATGCAGCTGTCGAGAAGGGTAAATGGGGGGTTTTCACCCCTCAATCATTGAGCTGAGGCCAGGGAAGAGTTCTTGGAGATAGGAGAAGACTAGGAGGGGCTGTGGTAAAAATTGGAGCTCTCCAAGAATAGTGAAAGGGGTAAAAATAGTGGTTTTTGTAAAATGTCAGAAGGTGTTTGATAGAGTTTTGAGCAAGCAAATGGACTCCAATTGCCATGATACTCCACAAGGTGAAATTACTCAAATAAATATAGCCTTCCACCAATTAGGAGATTATTTGGGCAAAGTTGCCAATGCAACTTTTGTGAACCCTGGAAATGAGCAGAAATGGATTTGTGAAGATCTAGTTGAGCATGACACTTCTCCTTGTTGAACCACTTTGTGTAGTGGCCTCATTTGGTCATGTGAACATGCTCACAAAAGTTGGGGTCTTGGAGAAGAAGTTGGAAGAACAAAGTTGTCCAAATTTGATTCTGGTCAGAGAGGATTTTGAGGCACTTTGACCAAGATTTCCTCTTCTCCAACCTGTGTCATTTGGTCCAGATGCATCATTAGACTAATGAAGCATGTTCACCAAGTTTGAGCTCATTTGGACTCATTTGGCAATGTAAAGTTGATCAAACTTCAGAATGGACAGAAATGGTTTTGAGGGGTTTTGATGATGTTATCTTGTTCTTCAAGTCATGAGACTTGGCAAGATCATCTAGTATGTCATATGTGACATGATAGAATTTTCCTGGAATTTTTGGAGAATATTTCCTTTGTAAATATTTCAAAAGCTTGAAATATCCAGGAAGGGTTTTAGAGGGATTTGACCAATATATTGAACATGACCATGTGTTGAAACTCTTATATATGGACAATATATGTCCTATGAGTTTCCCTAAATTTTGTCAAATATTTTTAAAACCATAAAATAATTTTTCCTATTAAAGACCATTTCGGCCTTAAGAAAAAGCTTTAAAATAAAATAGTAAAACAACTTTTAAAATTATATTTTTGTGGTTTCGGGTATCCTATATCTAATAGGAATCAAACATATTTTGGAAAGATTTTACTGCCCTTAATCAAGTACTTGCAGTGCAAACCTCAATTCAGGGTTTTGGAAAACTAAATTTAGAAAATACTTTCGGCCAATTTATTTTTGTAAGAAAATTCTATATTGCACTATACACATGGCATGGTCATTGGTCAGGAGCTTGGGGTAAGGAGATGAAATATAGAGGATGGAGTAGTTGACTATTAAGAGCACTTGAAAAAAACTCATAGGGAAAAATCAACACCAAATAAAAGCCAAATAAAGCAAAAAGTTTTTGTTGGTCCAAATTTTCATGCTTTATTAATGAAATGAAATGTTACAAATGCAGGGTGTGACAGACCTACCCCCCTTACAAGAATCTCGTCCCCGAGATTCCTAGACTAGGCTTTAAAGAGATACGGGAATTCGGATCTAAGGTAGTCTTCACGCTCCCAAGTTATACCTTGATGTGGTTGCTCCATTGGACCTTGAAGTACTTGATGGTGCGGCTTGAGTCGTCGTTCACCTCATCGAGAATGCAGATGGGCCTCTCACGATAAGTCAAATCAGTGAAGGTCAATGGCTTGGTGATTGGCGTCCTTGTAGAGATCGGGCTTATGCGGAGCTTGGAGACACTTCCGAGTTGTGACACGTGGAACACGTTGTGCACATCGAAAAGTTCGTGGAAGTTCAAGCTGGTAAGCCACTTCTCCTCGTCGTTCCATGATCTTGAAGGGCCAATGTATCTTGGAGCGAGCTTTCCTTTGACATGGAAACGCTGGGCTCCTTTGAGAGGGTGACCGGAGATAGACATGGTCTCCAACTCGGAAGTTTATGTCTCTGGCGTGAGTCGGCGTAGCTCTTCTGCCTTGACTTGGCGGACTTGGGACGCTCTCGACAAGCTGGACTTGCTCTTGACTTCACGGAGGATATCCGCCCAAAACAAGTCTTTCACGGTCTCGACCAATTGAGAGGTGTACGCACTTCGCCGTATAACACTTCAAATGGTGCCATCTCAAGGCTTGCCGGTAACTGTTGTTGTAAGAGAACTTCGGCGAAAGGGAGGCAGTCTTCCCACTTAGCTCCATAAGCTAAGACACAGGCTCGGAGCATGTCTTGAGTATTTGATTCACTCGCTCTGTCGACCTCCGATGCGTGGGTGGAAGCGATCTTGAAGGACAGCTTGGTCCCCATGGCCTCTGGAATTTCTTCCAAAACCTTGAGGTGAACTGGGTTCCTCGATCGACACAATCTCCTTGGGAACACCATGAAGGCTCACGATTCGGTTGATGTAGAGAGTTGCCACCGGTTGCCGTCATGGGTAGTCTTAACAGAATGAAATGGGCCACTTTGGTCAAATGATCGACTATGACCCAGATGGAGTCATGTCCCTTGTTTGACCTAGGTAGTCCAATGATGAAATCCATCGATTTTATCCCATTTCCACTCGGGAACCTTGAGTGGTTGGAGTAATCCAAAGCAGGTCGCCGATGCTCAGCTTTGACTCTCGGCATCGTCACATTTTGCGACATAGGTGGCAATCTCCTTTTCATCCCGTGCCACCAAAATCTTTCCTTCGTGTCTTGATACATCTTGGTGCCTCCGTGGTGGATGGAATATGGGCTGTCATGAGCTTCTTGCAAGATCGGGTTCTTGAGCTCAACCTTGTTGGGCACGCAGATGCGATTCCCAAACCACACAGTCCTTCCTCATCCTCTGAGAATCCTCGGGCTTTGCACGCCTTGATCTTCCTCTTGATGCCTTCAACACTCTCATGCCCCTTCCGAGCTTTCTTGATATCATCCATCAAGGTAGGCTTAACTTCGAGGTTGGCCAAGAATCTGGTGCAACCAGTTCCAACCCAAGCTTTCAAGTTCTTCATACAAGGCGGGTAGCTTGTGCTTTAGCATAGCATTCAAGGAGCAACCTTTCCGCTCAACGATCTGCTACCACATTAGCCTTTCCAGGTGGTATTGAACACCGAGGTCGTAATCCTTTATCAACTCCAGCCATCTTCTCGCCTCATGTTCAATTCCTTTGGTGAAAATATACTTGGACTCTTGTGGTCCGTGTATATTTCACACCGCTTACCCAAGAGGTAATGTCGCCAAGTCTTCAGAGCATGAACCACTGCTGCTAGCTCAAGGTCGTGAGTAGCATAGTTCTCTTCGTGAGGTCGTAGTTGCCTTGAAAGGTAGGCTACGACTCTGCCTTCTTGCATCAGAACACCTCCCAGTCCGATTCTTGGCGCATCACAATATATCACAAACTCCTTGTGTATATCTGGTGTGGCGAATCTGAGGCGATGGTTAGCCTCTTCTTCACTCTGGAAGCTCTCTTCGCGCCGGCGTCCATTGAACTTCTTGTCCTTCTTCAAGAGCTGAGTCATGGGTGAGCAATGCTCGAGAATCCTTCAACGAACTTGCGGTAATATCCTGCGAGTCCGAGGAAGCTTCGACTTCCTTCACATTGCTCGGGATTGCCATTCATCCACGGCTTCAATCTTAGCGAGGTCGATGACAATCCCTCTTCGCTTAGAACATGACCCAGAATCCAACTTCACGCAGCCGAATTCACACTTGCTGAACTTGGCATACAGTTGGTGCTCTCGAAGCTTGTCTAGGACCATCCTCAAGTGTTGCTCGTGTTCTTCTTCCGACTTCGAGAAGACAAGGATGTCATCAATGAAGACAACGACAAACTTGTCCAAATATTCCATGAAGACCTTATTCATGAGGTACATGAAGTAAGTGGGGCATTGGTCAATCAAAGGACATGACCGTGCATTCATCTGAGCCATATCTGATTCTGAATGCCGTCTTTGGAATATCTTGGGGTCGATCTTGATTAGTAGTACCCAGATCTGAGGTCGATCTTGGAGAACACCTTGGCCCCATTGAGTTGATCAAGCAGATCTTCAATCTTGGGAAGTGGGTACTTGTTCTTGATTGTAACTTCATTGAGGGAGCGGTAGTCAATGCACAAGCGGATGGTACCGTCCTTCTTTGCCACAAATGTAACAAGCGATCCCCAAGGGAGGCACTAGGCGGATAAATCCTTCCTCAACTGCTCTTCCATTGCTTCTTCAATTCGCTAACTCCTCCGATCCCATCCTATAAGGCTTCTTATAGATGGGTCCTGCTCGAGTATGAGCTCGATGATGAACTCAATGTCGATCGAGGCATTCTGGTAGCTCATCGGGAAAAACATCGGGATACTCGCATACTACCGGCACTTGCCCCAATCCAACTTCAGTCAGACAGTTGACTTGGTTGGCTTGAGTAGAGGAGGGGTTGGAGGCAAACTTAACCTCGACTCCTCGGTCATTGGTCGCAGTGACCGTCCGGTTGGCGCAATCAATCAAGCCTTGGTGCTTGCTGAGCCAGTCCATTCCCAAGATCACATCCAAGCCTTGTGATTTTAGGATGATAAGGTCTGCTAGGAAATCTACTCCGTTGATGGTAATCCCGACTCCTTTACATCCTATCTTGGCTCTCATCTCTGCTCCGGGGGTTTGTACCACCATAGGGTTATTCAGGGGTGTAGGGGTCATGCCACTTTTTAATGCAAACTTATGGGTGACAAATGAATGCGTGGCTCCAGAATCAAACAAAAGCGATTCTTGGTGCTGAATTGACAAGGCGCACCCGGACGACGTCCGGTCTTCTGGGCTTCTTCCGATGACATGATTCACGCGTCCCTTGCCATTGTTGGGCAGGTTGCGGGAGCTTGGTTCCTTGGTGGCATTCCACGGCCTTGGCACAGGTTCTGCGCATTAGGGGCGGGCGTCGGGCTTCTTGTTGGGGCAATTCTTGGAGTAATGCCACGCTGTCCACATCCAAACAAGTGACTTGGTTGGGGACGACGCCTTTACAACATTGTTGTTGGGGTTGTTGTAAGCTGGCACAGGGTTGGCATCTTCTGAGGTGGATAGTTGGTGCGGGTGCAGGAGCCCTTGGTTCTTGATAGGTTGGCTTGACCGGAGCTGGCTGCCACGGGCGAGGCTTCAGTTCTTGGAGCTACCCTTGCGATCATCTTGCGCTTCGAGTGTCATCCAAGGCACGTCGCTTGTCCTCAAGCATGAGTGCCTTGTTCACCGAATCGAAAGGTCGGGCGATCGCACACAACAAGCGAGTCTTCTGCGAGTCCGGTTAAGGCCTTCCATGAAGCGCTCCCTCTTGGCGACATCGGTCTTGACATCCTCGAGGCATATCTTGAGAGAACACCGAACTTCGCATGTACTCCTTGACAACTACTACCTTGCTTGTGGCTCGGAACTCACGCTTCTTGATGGCCATGATTCCGGAAGGAATGTGGGCCTTGCGGAATTCCGTCTTGAAGGTGTTCCAAGTGATGTCTTGCTCAACATGCATAGCCTTGAATCCATCCCACCAAGCTCTGGCAGTTCCCGAGACGATGGGCAAGATCGCCACTTTATCACGGTCCTCGGTGCATCCGACTAGTGCCGCAGATCCTCAATGGTGCGGACCCGATCGTCCGCATCCGAGGGTTCAGCGAGCTCGATGAAAGTGGGTGGTGCATGCTTCTTGAACTCCACCGGTGTGGAGCGTCCATGGCCGTGTCCCTTGGTGGCGGTTGACAGCTTGAGCAATCATCCGGAGGGCTGCGGTGTTGGCTTGGCGTTCCTCTCGGAAGGCTTGGAGAAGCTGAGCCATGTCCATGCTTGGAGGAGGTGGTGGGGGTGGAGTCTGTCCTCGGGCTTGGTCCTGGCTGTCTCCCGCTTCAGCAGAACCTCCGGCTTCTTGCTGCTGGGTAGAGGTACCAGTACGTGTTACAACAGGCATCCTGTTGGAGTAGTCAAGGTTCATGAATGGGGAAAGATGGGGAAAGCAACAGAGATGGGATGCCTAGTAAGGGGGTTGGTATGGCACTAATTGTTTTCATGCAAGGGCCAAAGGGCCAAACACATTCATTAAAATCCAAATGGGTGATGTAGTCGTTTACAAGTTCCCGAAGGAAAGCACGACGTCCATCGAACACAGCAAAAGCCAACACAACACTACATGGTTTCATAGGAACCATTACATGGACTCGACTTCGCATAGGGGTACACGACCTATCCTACCGTAGGGTTACTAACGGGCATATCCAAGTTGTGAATGATGCCTAAGTGGTGGAATGCTCGATCGCGTGGTCCTGCTCTTCAGGTCTTCCTCCTCTTCATCGATGGTGCGGCTTTCTTCACCGCTTGAAGGGGTGGGGAGTGGAGGAGCTCAGCGCGCGTTGCTTTGCTGGTGGGGTGAAGAGCTGCGGTAATCCCTTGCGCTCATGCGGGGTTCTTGTGGTGGTTCTCCATCCTTTGGGGGTCTTCCGCCTCTGTGTCACGATTCTTGGGCTGTCTAGGGGAGCACCTTCCTTCTTGATCCTATCCGTCTTCTCTGTGCTTGGCGAAGAAGTGCCTTGGTCTCATGAAGTTCCTTTCGAGTTCCATTGATTCCATGGCCAAGTGTTGTGCCAAACTATCGGCACAAAGGCTGAAGTAGAGTCCGGAATCGGAGTGGAAGTCCTTCTTCTCTTGGTGGAGCTGGTGCATTGCTCTCATCCTCGCCTTCCTTCCGATAAGGCAAGAAACGGGTTGCCATCTCGTCGCCATCTCTCGGAAGAAGGTCTCGGAGGCGCAGTGAGTGCCTTGAGGGTTGCCGTCTCGACGGCAAGAACTAATGTTGCCATCTGGGGTCCCTCGAAGAACCAGCTTGTTGGAGAGTCATTGGCCTTCACGATCACTTCCACGTGATACTCCGTCTCGGCGTCATTGATCCAATGCTCATGGTAGGTGAAAGTGGGGGCTCGGTGGGCTGGCACCTCTTGAGGCTATCCTCGAGAAGCACGGAAATCCGTGGTCGAAGTCTTGACGGCAGCCATCTACAAAGGTTGAATGGGAGAGGTCGATAAGGAAAATGCATCTTGGGTGGGGTAAGCTTGAGAAAAGAAGAGAGGTTTAGATGGTCTCAAGTTAACTAACGTCCATGCTAACTAAGGCTTCCTCTGATCGGGATGGCTCGATACCAGCTCTGTGGGGACCCCAACTCGCAAGTCGTGATCACCGAATGCACGTGTACAGTGATCCCAGAGATCAATGCTCACTGAACACACAGAAGCTGAATAACAAGAGTCTTACATCCATGCATACCGTCTTACACAAATTATGACCATTATGGTCAAGTCTTACATCGATAAAGCCTTAAGGGCTGAACATCAAATAAAACAAAGCAGCGGAAATCTTCGTCGATAAGTAGAACCCATGCCATCTGCCTTAACCCTACGGGCATTACATTGACCGAAGCGTCCTAGTTCGCATGATCGTCTCCAAAGAACTCTTCTTGAACTCCGGTTCTTCCATGCACGGTCAATTAAATAACCAGTGGCAAGCCAATGAGTACTTTGAATGTACTACTTAAGCAACCCATGATTTGGTTCAAGGTGCAATAATGCATGACATAGGTAAAGTTTTGCATAAAGCTAGTTTTGAGTGCAATGACATGTTCAACATCCTATAAAGCATGCATCAAGAGAATTCAAGTAACCATGAGAACAGGTCACAGATATCAATATAAATAGAATGGGCACCAACCCATTATCATAAGCAGTGGGCACCAACCCATCTCAATCATGTCAAGTCCGTTGACTTGACCCAAGTCATTCCATCATCTTACTCACACGGTTGAAAACCACGGACATAGTTTAAGCAAAGACCGCCAACCGTCCTTGACCGTGGACACGGCTATTCAATAGTTTTACACTCTGCAGAGGTTGCACACTTTACCCACTAGATCCGGGAACTTCCGTGTCATCCACGACCAGCGGTACCTCAAGTACCGGGGTAAGCACCGATCACCGCCTTTCCTAGACGACACTAACATGGAGTCCACTCGATTAGTAGTAACCCCGTGCCAAACATTTCACAATAATAAAGTTGTGGAGCCTTGCTCCCATATTCATCGCATACCACAAGCACGGGGTACCAACGGTGTGTCCGGTGCCCTGTGAAAACAGTCATGGCCGCCCTACATGGCACGACCCCGTCCCAAGAGAGAGCACCAACTCTCCCCGTCACTAATAATGCGGGCTCCAAGCTAGTATCGGTCTAGGTACTCAACAATGCCCTTTCCCATATAAGGGTAGAGTGGTCGCGCATGTAGGGTTGGGACAGTCATCAAATCTTAAATCTAATCCGTTTTCGAAAACAACACACACTTGCCTCGGTACACCACTTCATCATCAAGTGGTTACCTTTCTCATCATCTCCCTCGGGCATAAATGGCACCCGATGGGGTTTTGAAAGTTGTTTGAAAGTATTTTGTCTCCATCACATGCATATTCCGTCCCTTTTGCGTAGCAAACTACTTAGCATCCTATCTACTCCCATCATCATAACCCTCATAAGGAGGTAGGGTCATGCACAATGCAAGTGTCAGCGAGAAAAGTACGGAGGCAACCCACCAAGGTGGTTACCCATCCTTCATGATTCCGATGCAACAATAATAAGTGCTATATGACATGCATAAAAAGGGTTTCATAGACATGGTCAAAGGGCTGCTTGCCTGGCTCAACAAAGTCTTCGGGATCTTCAAAGTCTTCTGGTCCAACTCCTTCGTCAGCAACGCAATCTATCGTCGCAAAATAATAACGGGAAAATAAGGCAATAATAGAACAGAAAAATCAAAGTGCTCAGAAAAATGTCAACTCTTTTTGTAAAATACTAGATGGAAATATAAGATGGGGAAACTTGCTAGTTTTGGATTTGGAGTGGTGGAACAGAAGATATGGATTTTCAAAGGTTTATTTAAATGCTAAAAACCACATTTAAATATTTACAGAGAACAAAAGGTGGTTGGATTTGAGTGAGAGTTGCACCATTAAATAGGTTGCAATATTCTAGGAATTTAGAAATTGGAATTAATCCATTTGGACAAATATTGTGTCCTGTGAAATATTTGGAATATTGATGAGAAAAGAAAAAGGGAAAGGGCACTTGTGCCATCGGGCGGAACAGCCACAGGCGGCAGAGCCCAGGGAAAAAGGGCCAGGCGAGCTAGCAGCCTTGGCCTCAGTTTTAAGCCCGACGGGCGGGGCCCAGCTGCCCGATGGAGAGAGAGGCGAGAGGAGGTGAGGATGACAGGCGGGGCCGCTGTCATCTCCGACTCTCGCGACGAGGGCCGGGCGCGTGCTCACCGGCGACGATCTGCAGCGACGGCGAGCTCCGGCGAAAAGGGATGGCCGAGGGGTCGCCGCCGCCGGTGGGAGGTGGACTTGGCGGCGGGGTGCTGGTTCGCCGCGCGACGAGGTTCATGGCGGAGGAGCTTGGAGGCGGTGGCTCGGTCGTTTCCGGCTGCAACAGAGGGAAGCGGAGAAGCGCCGAGGAATCAGATGATTCCAGATCGAGGCAAGGGAGGAGCGGGGAGGCTTATACCTCGCGAATCCCGCGAAGCCGACGCAGCGGAGCTCGAGCTCGATCTCGAGCTCGGGCGCTCTGGAGAAGAACTGGGGTGCGGGGAAGTGTTGGTGGTGCAGAGCGAGGGGTGAGGTGGAAGGGTTCGGGAGGCCCTTTATAAGAGAACGGCGGTCCACCGTGGGCTCGTCTTGGCGGGCTCGTGCTCGTCGCCACGGGCCTCGGGAGGCGCCTGCACCGTGTCTAGGGGGCTCGTGGGGTCGACTACTCCTGTGGGATGAAGAGAGAGAGAGAGGGGGGGCGGAGGCACATGGCAGGTGAGCAGCGCCATTAGTGCGCCAGGGCGATTCTGTTTGATAGCGCGGAGGCGCGGGAAGGAGGAGAGAGGAGGGGACAGTCTGCGTGGCGTGTCGCGGACGTCAGCGCCTCGGTGGCGAGGGGATGGCCCGAGGTGGCGGAGCCGTTAGGCGAGGGCGGCTCTGATCTTGAGGCGCCTCAGAAGCGCTTCTGAGCGTGCAAATGGCGGCATGGCATTCTTTTTGGCAATGTGGGCGCCCACCGGTGTCTGTAGCGCTTGGGGTAGTAAAGAAGGGTTTAGAGGCATTGGATGCCCTGGGGATCCACTGGAGTGAGGAGGGAGGTTGAGAGAGAGAGAAATGCAGCTGTCCAGAAGGGTAAATGGGGGGTTTTCACCCCTCAATCATTGAGCTGAGGCCAGGGAAGAGTTACTGGAGATAGGAGAAGACTAGGAGGGGCTGTGGTAAAATTTGGAGCTCTCCAAGAATAGTGAAAGGGGTAAAAATAGTGGTTTTTGTAAAATGTCAGAAGGTGTTTGATAGGGTTTTGAGCAAGCAAATGGACTCCAATTGCCATGATACTCCACAAGGTGAAATTACTCAAATAAATATAGCCTTCCACCAATTAGGAGATTATTTGGGCAAAGTTGCCAATGCAACTTTTGTGAACCCTAGAAATGAGCAGAAATGGATTTGTGAAGATCTAGTTGAGCATGACACTTCTCCTTGATGAACCACTTTGTGTAGTGGCCTCATTTGGTCATGTGAACATGCTCACAAAAGTTGGGGTCTTGGAGAAGAAGTTGGAAGAACAAAGTTGTCCAAATTTGATTCTGGTCAGAGAGGATTTTGAGGCACTTTGACCAAGATTTCCTCTTCTCCAACCTGTGTCATTTGGTCCAGATGCATCATTAGACTAATGAAGCATGTTCACCAAGTTTGAGCTCATTTGGACTCATTTGGCAATGTAAAGTTGATCAAACTTCAGAATGGACAGAAATGGTTTTGAGGGGTTTTGATGATGTTATCTTGTTCTTCAAGTCATGAGACTTGGCAAGATCATCTAGTATGTCATATGTGACATGATAGAATTTTCCTGGAATTTTTGGAGAATATTTCCTTTGTAAATATTTCAAAAGCTTGAAATATCCAGGAAGGGTTTTAGAGGGATTTGACCAATATATTGAACATGACCATGTGTTGAAACTCTTATATATGGACAATATATGTCCTATGAGTTTCCCTAAATTTTGTCAAATATTTTTAAAACCATAAAATAATTTTTTTCCTATTAAAGACCATTTCTGGCCTTAAGAAAAAGCTTTAAAATAAAATAGTAAAACAACTTTTAAAATTATATTTTTGTGGTTTCTGGGTATCCTATATCTAATAGGAATCAAACATATTTTTGGAAAGATTTTTACTGCCCTTAATCAAGTACTTGCAGTGCAAACCTCAATTCAGGGGTTTTTGGAAAACTAAATTTAGAAAATACTTTCTGGCCAATTTATTTTTGTAAGAAAATTCTATATTGCACTATACACATGGCATGGTCATTGGTCAGGAGCTTGGGGTAAGGAGATGAAATATAGAGGATGGAGTAGTTGACTATTAAGAGCACTTGAAAAAAACTCATAGGGAAAAATCAACACCAAATAAAAGCCAAATAAAGCAAAAAGTTTTTGTTGGTCCAAATTTTCATGCTTTATTAATGAAATGAAATGTTACAAATGCAGGGTGTGACAACCGCGGGCCCTATGGGACATGGGCGACTCCACTTCCCCACGCTACCTCGGCAACTGTTTGACTTGATGGAACAATGCGGCATGCAGAAGATCATCATGGCACGAGGTCATGGAGGCTAGCGGTTGGCCTCACTTGGCTATAAATGTGAGGGAGGGAAAAGCCCCTTGCCCGTCTCTCCTTTGTCTTGCTTCCGCCCGCTTCCTCTCCTTCTTGCTCCCATGGCGTTGCCGAGGAGGTTTTCAGCGGCCGAGAAGGGGAAGGCTTCCAAGGAGGGGCCAGCCTCTCCGCCTCCCAAGATAGGTCGTGGTTGTCCCTACAAGCATCCCACGACTCCTGTGGCGGCCCCTAGGGGGCGCGGGTGCGCACCCCCAGAGCCAGCACTTCTCTTGGTGCCCGCGATGGCACCTCTTCTCGCGGCGGGGGCCACCGGCTTCGGAGCAGCCCCCATGACGAAGGGAGGCGCGCCGTGATTGTGCGCCCACATCTGCCTCGCTTCTCCTTGCTGGATGTGCTCCCTGAATTCGTGGTGTGGTCGAAGAGCCCGGCCGGCACCTTGCTCCGGCTTCCACGTTTCTTCTCCAGCGAGCTTCCTTCCTCGGGGCTTGACAGACTCTGGCTATAGGCCGACGGCTGCTGCAGCAGAGCTTCATGGGTCGGGGCCGAGGTCGCCACCTCCGGCAAACATGGACTGACCATGGTGGCGGACGTTCGCCCACGCCATGAGGCACTGGCGGAAGGTGCACCCTCCACTTCAAGTACGACGGCCTGGAGACCCTCTATGTGAGGGTGTTAAGGGAGGATGACCGCCGCATGGGGTGCTGTCCGGAGGATGGCAGCGACGATGAAGGTAGCAAAGGTGAGCTTGGTCTTGGCAGCACACGCTCCTCCCGCGACGGCAGCTCTTCCTCGGTTGAGAGCTCGAGCAGTGGTGGCTACGACCGGCCCCCACGTCGTCGTGCTCGGGTCGAGGACGTCGGTGGTTCGTCCCACCGCTGTGCTCCAGTGAAGCTGGAGAGGAGCCTCGCGTGAGGCTGGGGCCGGCGAACTTGGACTCAAGACCAGTCGCAGCCCTAGGTCGCCTATGGGAGAACTGGTGGAGCGCTGGGCCACCTTGAGGCGCTGCTTGAGGATGCGGCGCTGGTGCCGGGTTCGTACGCCTTCGGACCCTGTTTGTTTAGCCTTTCCTTTCTCCTATAATTCAAAAAAGGATGGTGTACCCCGCAGGGGCATGTAATGAACTACGGCAGTTATGCCCTTTATGCTATGCTTGCTATCTTGATGTTGTGTTGTAACATTTGTGATCCGAGTAAGCTAGGATAGGAAAACTTAGCTTGATATGTGCGTAGTAGTTTTCCGCCTCGCAAAGACCTAGCCTTAGGTACTCGACAGGGCCCCCTTTCCCGGGGAGCCGAAGGTTGCAGACCCCAGGAGACGCCTTGGGGTCTCAGGAGCCGCCGCGGAGCCGCTGTAGGGCTGCTTTCAAAGGAAGAGAAAAACTGACGAGTGCCTCACTCCTCCTTATGCGAGCCCCCTGCCATAGATTAGCTCTGACTTAACGCACCGTGTTGCACTTCCCGGGGGGCACGGATATGAGGGGTACTGATGCTCGTGAGCTTGATCAAGGGCTCCACGCAAGGATAAGGCCGAAGCAACAGGGGCAGTAGGGTTCGGCGCGGTGTGCGCGCGTGAGGGGAGGCGTAAGGAGGACACATCTGCCTAGCCCCACGCGCGAGGCGCGCGAGAGGAAGTGACGGGCAACTGCCACCTCCCTCCTGCCCTCAGGCCAAAAACGGATCAGGAGAAAAATTAGCTCGAGGAACCAAAGTTCAAAAATACCAAATCCATTGAAAGGTCACTAAAAATTGCAAGCAACTTCGGAAAGCAAATGAACAACCGCGTCCGGCACCTAATCTAGTCTTCTCACCAACGCGGAGCTAAGAGCTGCTGATAACCCACAAGTGTAGGGGGTCGCAACGGCTTTCGAGGGTAAAGTATTCAACCCAAATTTATTGATTCGACACAAGGGGAGCCAAAGAATATTCTTGAGTATTAGCAGTTGAGTTGTCAATTCAACCACACCTGGATAACTTAGTATCTGCAGCAAAGTATTTAGTAGCAAAAGTGGTATGATAATAAAGGTAACAATAGCAAAAGTAAAGATAAATGTTT
Source organism: Aegilops speltoides (assembly GCA_021437245.1). NCBI lineage: Eukaryota > Viridiplantae > Streptophyta > Magnoliopsida > Poales > Poaceae > Aegilops > Aegilops speltoides. The sequence goes on along the minus strand of CM038142.1, from coordinate 343,571,489 downwards.
TTGGGTTTTTGTAGTAGATGTAACAGTAGCTACGGAAAAGTAAATAAGCGAAGAACAATATGTGAAAAGCTCGTAGGCAATGGATCAGTGATGGATAATTATGTCGGATGCGATTCCTCATGCAATAGTTATAACATAGGGTGATATAGAACTAGCTCCAATTCATCAATGTAATGTAGGCATGTATTCCGTAAATAGTCATACGTGCTTATGGAAAAGAACTTGCATGACATCTTTTGTCCTACCCTCCCGTGTTCAGCGGGGTCCTAGCGGAAACTAAGGGATATTAAGGCCTCCTTTTAATAGAGAACCGGAACAAAGCATTAGCACATAGTGAATACATGAACTCCTCAAACTACGGTCATCACCGAGAAGTATCCCGATTATTTTCACTTCGTAGTTGTCGGATCATAACACATAATAGGTGACTATAGACTTGCAAGATAGGATCAAGAACACACATATATTCATGAAAACATAATAGGTTCAGATCTGAAATCATGGCACTCGGGCCCTAGTGACAAGCATTAAGCATAGCAAAGTCATAGCAACATCAATCTCAGAACATAGTGGATACTAGGGATCAAACCCTAACAAAACTAACTTGATTACATGGTAAATCTCATCCAACCCATCACCGTCCAGCAAGCCTACGATGGAATTACTCACGCACGGCGGTGAGCATCATGAAATTGGTGATGGAGGATGGTTGATGATGACGACGGCGACGAATCCCCCTCTTCGGAGCCCCGAACGGACTCCAGATCAGCCCTCCCGAGAGAGATTAGGGCTTGGCGGCGGCTCCATGTCGTAAAACGCGATGATACTTTCTCTTTGATTTTTTTTCTCCCCGAACGTGAATATATGGAGTTGGAGTTGACGTCGGTGGAGGTCCAGGGGGCCCACGAGATAGGTGGCCGCGGCCTAGGGGGGGCCTGTCTCGTGGACAGGCTGTGGGCCCCCTGGCATTAATTCTTTCGCCAAAAATTCTTATTAATTCCAAAAAGTGCCTCCGTGGATTTCCAGGACATTCCGAGAACTTTTCTTTTCCACACAAAGAACAACATCATGGTAGTTCTGCTGAAAACAGTGTCAGTCCGGGTTAGTTTCATTCAAATCATGCAAGTTAGAGTCCAAAACAAGGGCAAAAGTGTTTGGAAAAGTAGATACGTTGGAGACGTATCAACTCCCCCAAGCTTAAACCTTTGCTTGTCCTCAAGCAATTCAGTTGATAAATTGAAAGTGATAAACAAAAAACTTTTACAAACTCTGTTTGCTCTTGTTGTTGTAACATGAAAAGCCAGCATTCAAGTTTCAACAAATATTACGAACTAACCATACTCACAATAACACATAGGTCTCACAATTACTCATATCAATAGCATAATCAGCTAGCGAGCCATAATAATAGAACTCAGATGACAACACTTTCTCAAAATAATCATACCATGATATAACAAAATGGTATCTCGCTAGCCCTTTCTGAGACCGCAAAACATAAATGCAGAGCACTTTTAAAGATCAAGGACTGACTAAACATTGTAATTCATGGTAAAAGAGTTCCAGTCAAGTCATACCCAATATAAACCAATAATAATGAATGCAAATGACAAGCATGTGCTCTCAAATGGTGCTTCTAATAAGAAGGGTGATGACTCAACATAAAAGTAAATAGATAGGCCCTTCACAGAGGGAAGCAGGGATTTGTAGAGGTGCCAGAGCTTGATTTTAAAATAGAGATTGAATAACATTTTGAGCGGCATACTTTTGTTGTCAACGCAACAACTATGAGATGGCTGTATCCTCCATTCTACATGCATTATAGGCAGTTCCCAAGCAGAATGGTAAAGGTTTATACTCCCCCAACCACCAACAAGCATCAATCCATGGCTTGCTCAAAACAACGAGTGCCTCCAACATACAACAGCCTTGGGGGAGTTTTGTTTAATTATTTTGATTTGCTTTGATCTTTTTGGATCATGGGATCAGGCATCCCGGTTACCGGCCCTTTCTCGTGAATGAGGAGCGGAGTCTACTCCTCTTGAGAATAACCCACCTAGCATGGAAGATATAGGCAGCCCTAGTTGTAACATGAGGTGCTCGAGCATACAAAACAAAATTTCATTTGAAGGTTTGGCGTTTGGCACATACAAATTTACTTGGAACGGCAGGTAAATACCGCATATAGGAAGGTATAGTGGACTCATATGGAACAACTTTGGGGTCTAAGGAGTTTGGATGCACAAGCAGTATTCCCGCTTAGCAATTGAAGGCTAGCAAAAGACCGGAAGCGACCAAGCGAGAGAGCGACAACAGTCGTAAACATGCATTAAAATTAATTCACACCGAGTACAAGCATGAGTAGGATATAATCCACCATGAACATAAATATCATGAAGGCTATGTTGATTTGATTCAACTACATGCGTGAACATGTGCCAAGTCGAGTCACTCAATTCATTCAAAGGAGGATACCATCCCATCATATCACATCATAATCATTCTAATAGCATGTTGGCACGCAAGGTAAACCATTATAACTCATAGCTAATCAAGCATGGCACAAGCAACTATAATCTCTAAATGTCATTGCAAATATGTTTACCTCATAATAGCTGACTCAGGAACGATGAATCATCATATTTACAAAAACAAGAGAAGTCGAGTTCATACCAGCTTTTCTCATCCCAATAAGTCCATCATATATCGTCATTATTGCCTTTCACTTGCACGACCGAACGATGTGTATAATAATAAGAGTGCACATGCATTGGACTAAGCTGGAATCTGCAAGCATTCAACTCAAGAGAGAAGACAAGTAATATGGGCTCTAAATTAAATAAACAATCATGCATGTAAGAGCCACTAAGCATTTTCAATATGGTCTTCTCGACCCCCAAAAGAAAGAAAAGAAAATAAAACTATTTACACGGGAAAGCTCCCAACAAGTAAAAGAAGAATAAGAGATCTTTTTGGGTTTTCATTTTAATTCCTACCACAAGCATGGAAATTAATCTAACTAATTTTTTTGCTTTTTTCTCAAGGTTTATCAAACACACAAGAAGAAAACTAGAAAAAGAAATTTAAACTAGCATGGATAATACAATGAAAGAGTATGAGCACCGACGACTAGTGTGTGAACATGAATGTAAAGTCGATGAGAAATACGTACCCCCCCAAGCTTAGGCTTTTGGCCTAAGTTGGTTTAATACCAATGACCGCTTGGTGATATCCATAAGTAAAAGCTGGGTAATCTTGAGATCAGAGGCGACCGCCTCTGAAAGATGAGCGTGTTGGCGAGCTGCCTCCTTTCCCTTTCATATTCGATTGCTTCTTCCCTGGTGACAACATATCTTCCTTTTGCACGATAATAAAAAAGGTAGGGAGCAGGAAGAGTAACAGGACAACGTTAAATCATCATAGATTAGTCGATAATGGAGGAATTGTTCATTCCTCTCAAGAAAATGATGATCAAACATAGCTTCTTTATCCAAATAAACAGGAGGTACAATCATATCCCCCTCTCGTGGAGCTATGTTAAGAAAATTAGCCACACGGGTTGCATAAATTCCTCCAAAGAAATCTCCCCTTCTACTATTATTCTGCAACCTACGTGCAACTATTGCCCCCAAGTTATAACCTTTAAAACCTGACACTGCACTCTCGAGGACACAAAGATCGGGGGCACACATGTGACATACTTCGTCCTTACCGTTAATGCATCTACCAATAAAGAGAGCAAAGTAATGTATAGTAGGAAAATGAATGCTCCCTATGGTAGCTGGTGCTATGTCCCTAGATTCTCCCACAGTAATACTAGCAAGAAAATCTCTAAATTCAGATTTGCGAGGATCATTGATATTACCCCACTGAGGGAGTTGCAAGCAGTTGTGCTAAATCCATGGTATAAGATGTATCATAAATATCAAACATGACACTAGGAGAATTACGCGCAGAAATATATTCGAACCTCCGCACAAAGGAATCAGTCAATTGATAATATTGAGGACACTTATCTTGTAAGAAGTCCTCCAGCTTGGCATTATGCACATACGCGTCAAATTCCTCCTTGAAGCCTGCTTCGACCATAAAATCATCGGATGGCCACTCACAAGCCCGTACATTTGCGTCCCTCGACAAATTAACATCTTGCTCACGTATAGCAATCCTTGGCCCTTTCTTTGCTGAGGAACCACCTTGGTACATTCTTCTAAGCATATTTCTTTTTCTGAAAATTTCTGAAATTTTAGTAACTTCAAAACAAAAGTGAATAAAACTAAACAAGATTGATAGCAACTACTCCTACAAGTGCCTAGAGCCTATATCATGCATTGGAATTGTTTGGGACCTCAAAAATTTAACATGCAAGCTCAAGAACATGGTCACCTATGCAGCAAAAATTTGCAATGAATAAAGCACTAGAACAAAAACTAATTGGACCAATAGAGGAGTCACATACCAAGCAACAATCTCCCAAAGCAGTTTCGTGAATGGAGCTTTGAGCTAAGAGATCAAAAATCGCAGCAAAACGAGCTAGAACTTGTGCTTGAGCTGGATGGGGATTTTTTGGGTAGAAGATGAAGTGTGTGGGTGCTGGCATAAGTGGAGGGGAGCCACCAGGGGCCCACGAGATAGGGGGGTGCGCCCTCCTCTCTCGTGGCCTGGTGCTTGCCCCTCCTGCAGGGTTTTCGGTGCCTAAAATCCTCAAATATTCCAGAAAAAAACACACTAAATTTGCAAGGCATTTGGAGCACTTTTATTTTTGGACTATTTTTTAATGCATGGATAATTCAGAAAACAGATGGATAATACTATTTTTGCTTTATTTATTCAAAAAAAAAGTAAAAGGAGGGTACAGAAGGTTGTGCCTTCTAGTTTCATCCATCTCGTGATCATCAAAATGAATCCACTAACAAGGTTGATCAAGTCTTGTTAACAAACTCATTCCGAATAACACGGAACCGGAGAAATTTTGAATAATACTAAGTTACCTCAACGGGGATATGAAAGTCCCCAACAATAAGAATATCATACTTTTTCCTGACAGTAGGAAGAGGAAATTCAAAACCTCCAAAAATGATAGTTGGAACTTTTTCAATAGAACTGATGCTATGAACTTGAGATTGTTTCCTCGAAAAGTGTACCGTATGCTCATTACCATTAACATGAAAAGTGATATTGCATTTGTTGTAATCAATAACAGCCCCTGCAGTATTAAGAAAAGGTCTACCAAGGATAATAGACATACTATCGTCCTCAGGAATATCAAGAATAACAAAGTCCGTTAAGATAGTGACATTTGCAACCACAACAGGCACATCCTCACAAATACCGACAGGTATAGCAGTTGATTTATCAGCCATTTGCAAAGATATTTCAGTAGGTGTCAACTTATTCAATTCAAGTCTACGATATAAAGAGAGAGGCATAACACTAACACCGGCTCCAAGATCACATAAAGCAGTTCTAACATAGTTTCTTTTAATGGAGCATGGTATAGTTGGTACACCTAGATCTTCAAGTTTCTTTGGTATTCCACCCTTAAAAGTGTAATTAGCAAGCATGGTGGAAATTTCAGCTTCCGGTATCTTTCTTTTATTTGTGATGATATCCTTCATATACTTAGCATAAGGATTTACTTTCAGCATATCAGTTAAGCGCATACGTAAGAAAATAGGTCTAATCATTTCAGGAAAGCGCTCAAAATCCTAATCATCCTTTGACTTGGATGGTTTAGGAGGAAAGGGCATGGGTTTCTGAACCCATGGTTCTCTTTCTTTATCGTGCTTCCTAGCAACAAAATCTCTCTTATCATAATGTTGATTCTTTGATTGTGGGTTATCAAGATCAACAGCAGGTTCAATCTCTACATCATTGTTTTTGCTAGGTTGAGCATCAACATGAACATTATCATTAACATTATCACTAGGTTCATGTTCATCACCTGATTGAGTTTCAACATCAGAAATAGAAATATCATTAGGATTCTCAGGTGTGTCTTCAGTAGGTTCACTAGAAGCATGCAAAGTTCTATCATTTTTCTTTTTCTTCTTTTTAGAATAACTAGGTGCCTCTAAATTATTTCTCCGAGAATCTTGCTCGATTCTCCTAGAGTGGCCTTCAGGATATAAAGGTTCCTGAGTCATTCTACCAGTTCTAGTAGCCACTCTAACAGCAAAGTCATTTTTATTATTGAATTCATCAAGCAAATCATTTTGAGCTTTAAGTACTTGCTCAGCTTGAGTAGCAACCATAGAAGCATATTTGCTAACACGGTGAAGTTCATCTTTAACTCTAGCCAGATTATCACCTACGCGTCCTATCTCGAAAGCATTATTCTTTAACTCTCTACGAACATAAGCATTAAAACTTTCTTGTCTAACCATAAAGTCATCGAATTCATCTAAGCAAGGGCTATGAAATTTAGTAGAGGGAATTTCAACTTTATCATATCTATAGAGAGAATTTACCTTTACTACCTGTGTTGGGTTATCAAGACAATATGGTTCTTCAGGCGGTAAATTAAGACCATGTATTTCTTCAATAGGTGGTAAATTCTTAACATCTTCAGCTTTAATACCTTTTTCTTTCATTGATTTCTTTGCCTCTTGCATATCTTCAGGACTGAGAAATAAAACACCTCTCTTCTTCGGAGTGGGTTTATGAATAGGCTCAGGAGTTGGCTCAATTGGTTTAGGAATTACTTCAGGAACTGGCTCAGGAAGAGTCCAATTATTTTCATTAGTCAACATATTATTCAATAGTATTTCAGCTTAGTCGACTGTTCTTTCCCTGAAAACACAACCAGCACAACTATCCAAGTAGTCCTTGGAAGCATCGGTTAGTCCATTATAAAAGATATCAAGTATTTCATTTTTCTTAAGAGGATGATCAGGCAAAGCATTAAGTAACCGGAGAAGCCTCCCCCAAGCTTATGGGAGACTCTCTTCTTTGATTTGCACAAAATTATATATTTCCATAAGGCAGCTTGTTTCTTATGAGCAGGAAATATTTAGCGAGAAGTAATAAATCATATCCTGGGGACTACGCACACAACCAGGAGCAAGAGAATTATACCAAGTCTTAGCATCACCCTTTAATGAGAACGGAAATATCTTACGGATTTATAAATAGCGAGACTTCTCATCATGAGTAAATAGGGTGGCTATATCATTCAACTTGGTAAGATGTGCCACAACAGTTTCAGATTCAAGGCCATAAAAAGGATCAGATTCAACTAAAGTAATAATATCAGGATCAACAGAGAATTCATAATCCTTATCAGTAACATAGATAGGTGAAGTAGAAAAAGCAGGGTCGGGTTTCATTCTAGCATTAAGAGACTGCTGCTTCCATTTAGCTAATAATTTCTTAAGATCATTTCTATCATTGCAAGCAAGAATTTCCATAGCAGCTGCTTCATTCATAACATAACCCTTAGGGACAACAGGTAATACATAATCATTGGGGGAACCTTCATCATCACTATCATCAATAATAGGTTCTTCAATATTTTCATTCCCCCTAACTCTAGCAAGTTGTTCATCAAGAAATTCACCTAATGGCAAAGTAGTATCACGCATAGAAGTAGTTTCATCATGCATAGCAGAAGTGACATCATCAATAACATGCGACATATCGGAATCCATAGCAGTAGTAGGTTTAGGTGTAGCAAGCCTAATGATAATAGAAGGAGAATCTTGTGCAAGGCTAGATGGCAGTTCCATATCTCCCCTCGTAGTTGAGGGCAAAATAGTAGTTCGATCGTCTTTCAAGTTCTTCATAGTGATCAACAGATATAAATCCCAAGTGACTCAGAGAATAGAGCTATGCTCCCGGCAACAAATGCCTTGAAATTAGTCTTGATAACCCACAAGTGTAGGGGATCGCAACAGCTTTCGAGGGTAAAGTACTCAACCCAAATTTATTGATTCGACACAAGGGGAGCCAAAGAATATTCTTGAGTATTAGCAGTTGAGTTGTCAATTCAACCACACCTAGATAACTTAGTATCTGCAGCAAAGTATTTAGTAGCAAAAGTGGTATGATAATAAAGGTAATGGTAGCAAAAGTAAAGATAAATATTTTTGGGTTTTTGTAGTAGATGTAACAGTAGCAACGGAAAAGTAAATAAGCGAAGAACAATATTTGAAAAGCTCATAGGCAATGGATCAGTGATGGATAATTATGCCGGATGCGATTCCTCATGCAATAGTTATAACATAGGGTGATATAGAACTAGCTCCAATTCATCAATGTAATGTAGGCATGTATTCCGTAAATAGTCATACGTGCTTATGGAAAAGAACTTGCATGACATCTTTTGTCCTACCCTCCCGTGTTCAGCGGGGTCCTAGCGGAAACTAAGGGATATTAAGGCCTCCTTTTAATAGAGAACCGGAACAAAGAATTAGCACATAGTGAATACATGAACGTATCCCGATTATTGTCACTTCGGGGTTGTCGGATCATAACACATAATAGGTGACTATAGACTTGCAAGATAGGATCAAGAACACACATATATTCATGAAAACATAATAGGTTCAGATCTGAAATCATGGCACTCGGGCCCTAGTGACAAGCGTTAAGCATAGCAAAGTCATAGCAACATCAATCTCAGAACATAGTTGATACTAGGGATCAAACCCTAACAAAACTAACTTGATTACATGGTATATCTCATCCAACCCATCACCATCCAGCAAGCCTACGATGGAATTACTCACGCACGGCGGTGAGCATCATGAAATTGGTGATGGAGGATGGTTGATGATGACGACGGCGATGAATCCCCCTCCTCGGAGCCCCGAACGGACTCCAGATCTGCCCTCCCGAGAGAGATTAGGGCTTGGCGGCGGCTCTGTATCGTAAAACGCGATGATACTTTCTCTCTGATTTTTTTTCTCCCCGAACGTGAATATATGGAGTTGGAGTTGACGTCGGTGGAGATCCAGGGGGCCCACGAGATAGGAGGCCGCGCCCTTGGGGGGGGGGGCGCCCCCCTGTCTCGTGGATAGGCTGTGGGCCCCTTGGCATTAATTCTTTCGCCAAAAATTCTTATTAATTCCAAAAAGTGCCTCCGTGGATTTCCAGGACATTCTGAGAACTTTTCTTTTCTACACATAAAACAACATCATTGTAGTTCTGCTGAAAACAGCGTCAGTTCGGGTTAGTTTCATTCAAATCATGCAAGTTAGAGTCCAAAACAAGGGCAAAAGTGTTTGGAAAAGTAGATACGTTGGAGACGTATCAGCTGCCAGTAAGACGTGGGAGGGAGCCCCCATGAGGCCCTAGGACGACTCTCAGGAGACTCCGGGGCGTGTACAACCCCACTCATTATTATGTGAGAGTGTCACGAGCGGAGACCTTCATAGGCCGGAGCCTTTCTTCAGGGGTAGAATTTCCGGAGGTGCTGGATGTTCCAGGCGTTCTGGATGGGGACCCCATCCTGTGTCTCCAAGCGCGCGGCACCTGGCCTGGAGACACGGGCAATCCTAACGGGCCCTCCCACATGGGAGAGAGCTTGTGCAACCCCTCCCTGGAGAGCACCTGCCTCAGGAAGAGGTTGCCCACCTCTAACGTCCTGGAGCGGACGCTGCGGCAGTGGTACCGCCGCAGCACCTACTGGTATGTCGTTGCCCGGAGCGAGGTTTGACGGCGGCGTTCCTCCCCCAGCACGAGATCCATCCCCCACGTGGCTTCCTGGCGCGCCTCGTCGAATGCCAGGACCCATGTGGAGTGATGCTTGACCTCATGAGGGCAAACCGCTTCTGCTCCGTAGACGAGGAAGAACGGCGTCTCTCATGTTGGCTTGGTCGGGGTGGTGCGGATGGACCACAACACAGACTGCAGCTCATTGAGCCAGCCCCTGCCGCAGGCCTCGAGCTTCTTCTTGAAAGTCCTTGTCTTGAGGCCCCTCAGGACTTCTGCATTGGCCCGCTCGGCCTGGCCGTTGCTCCATGGGTGTGCCACTGAGGCGTAGCATATCTGCGTTCCAAGGTTAGCACAATATGTATCGAAAAGGTTGCTAGTGAACTGCGAGCCGTTGTCGGTGATGATGCGGTTAGGGACCCCAAACCGGCTCATGATACCCTTGATGAACTTGATGGCCAATCCAGCTGGGATGGTGCGTACGGCCTCTACCTCCGCCCATTTGGTGAATTTGTCGATGGTGACGTAGAAGTATCGGTAGCCCCCTGGTGCTCGAGGGAACGGACCCAAGATGTCCAGCCCCCAGACCGCGAACGGCCATGTGAGCGGGATTGTCTGGAGGCCCTGCGCGGGCTGGTGGATTTTCTTGACGTGGATCTGGCATGCTTCACAGGAGCGCACCAGCTCTGTGGCGTCGCTGAGCGCAGTGGGCCAGTAGAAGCCACTGCAGAACACCTTGCCCACCAGAGTACATGATGAGGAATGATAACCGTAGTCCCACCATGTATGTCCGCTAGTAGCTCAAGCCCCTATTCCCCGGAGATGCACCGCAATGAAACGTCATTGGGCCTCTTGCGATATAACGTACCATCCTGGATGTAGTACGCGGTGGCTTGACGCGCCACACGCTCGGCGTCCTCCTCCTTCTCTGGCAAGATCCGTTGAAGCAGGAACGCCTTGAATTCTTCGGTCCAGTATCCCTCCTGAGGCTCGAGTACAAGCAGCAGGCGGGCCCCCGAGGGGTGGCCACAGGCTGGGGCGCCTATCTCAGGTGCCTGAGGCAAGTCCTTCTGAGGTGGTGCTGGAGTCGTGGTGGGGGGAGCCGCAGACGGCTTGAAGAGCCGCTCCTCAAACACCCCCTGCTCCTGAGGGAGCCCGCGGGAGGCTCTTGGTGATATCATCCGCCTCCTTGTTCGTTCCACACGGCACGTGCTGCAGCTCCACGCCCATGAACCGCTTCTCCATCTTGCGCACCTCTTCTAGGTACGCCTCCATGTGCTCGTCCTTGGGCGTGCATTCCTTGTTGGAGAAGTTGACGAGGAGCTGAGAATCGCCCTTGATGGTGAGGCGCTGCACCCCCAGCGCCATGGCGGCCCTGAGACCGACTAGCAAGCCTTCGAATTCCACAATGTTGTTGGAGACCTTCTCGCCCTGCTGGAAGTAGAGCTGCACCTCGTAGTAGAGCTTGTCCTTGGTGGGTGAGATGAGGACGGCCCCTGCTCCTGCGCCTTGTCACGCGAATGCCCCGTCAAAGTACAAGGTCCATCAGTCTGGTTCCTCATCTCCTGGTAAGAGGGACCGGTCCTCACTTACTCCGCGGTCAGGAGTGTCAGTCCATTCGGCCACGAAGTCCGCGAGGGTTGCACCCTTGATAACCCTGGTGGTGTTGTACTCGAGATGGAATGCCTGGAGCTTGATGTTCCATTCAGCAACTCGCTCGACAGCGTTCGGGCTCTGGAGCACCCTCTCCAGTGGGTACGCCAAAACAACCTTGCTGGGGTGGCCTTGAAAGTAGTGGTGCAGTTTTCGGGAGGCGACCAAGAGTGCAAGCAAGAGTTTCTGAGGCATGGGATAGTGCGCCCATGACTCCCTCAGTACCGTGCTGACGAAGTAGACAGGGTGCTCGACGAGGGGGGAGGCATCAGTGGAGTCTTGCTCTTCATGAGGGCCCGAGTCTTCCATGGCTTCGCGAGGTCCATCCTTGGGAGCCCCCGTGGCTGTGGGGTCGATCGCAGCCTCGGGAGGAGACCACTGGGTTGGCCGAGGTCCCAGGCACATTGTCCTTAGGGTGCTGTGCCTTGCTCGATGGTTGTGCATGCTGCCGGGGTTTCTTGGACTGGCGCTCCTTCCTTAGCGCCACCAGGGCGGGGCTGCCTGAGTGAGGGGTGGCGGGCTGGTCAGATATCTCTTGAGGTCTTGAAAAGCTGCGTCTGCCTCCGAGGTCCACTCAAACGGTTCCTTCCTTTTCATCATCTTGAAGAATGGGAGGGCACGCTCCCCTAGCTTGGAAATGAAGCGCCCAAGCAAGGTTACGCAGCCCACCAACTTCTGCATCTTCTTCAGGGTCTGCGGGGGCTCATGTCCTCTATCGTCTTGACATTCTCTGGATTGGCCTCGATCCCTCTATGTGACACCAGGAAGCCCAACAGCTTGCCAGAGGGAACCCCAAACACACACTTCTCGTGATTGAGCCAGAGATCCACCTTGCGCAGGCTGGCAAACGTCTCCTCCAGATCTGCTATCAGGGTCCTGGCCTCCCGAGACTTCACCACTATATCATCAACATAGGCCTTTGTGTTTCTCCCGAGCTGCGAGCCGAGGGCGATATGCATCAGTCGCTGGAAGGTTGCCCCAGCATTACTGTAGGATCGGAAGTATGTCTAGAGGGGGGGTGATTAGACTACTTGACAACTTAAAAGTTTAGCCTTTTGATTAGGACAAGTTTTTAGCAAGTTCACAATGATAACCAAGTAAAGTATCACCCTACACATGCAATTCTAGAGTAATGGCAGCGGAAAGTAAATTGCACATGTAGTAAATAAGAGGTGGAGAAGAGCAAACGCAATTTGGAGACACGGAGATTTTTCTCGTGGTTCCGATAGGTGGTGCTATCGTCAATCCACGTTGATGGAGACTTCAACCCACGGAGGGTAACGGCTGCGAGAGTCCACGGAGGGCTCCACCCACGAAGGGTCCACGAAGAAGCAACCTTGTCTATGCCATCATGGCCTCGTCCACGGAGGACTAGCCTTACTCGGGGTAGATCTTCACGAAGTAGGCGATCTCCTTGCCCTTACAAACTTCTTGGTTCAACTCCACATCTTGACGGAGGCTCCCAAGCGACACCTAACCAATCTAGGAGGCACCACCCTCCAAAAGGTAATAGATGGTGTTGGTGATGATGAACTCCTTGCTCTTGTGCTTCAAATGATAATCTCCCCAACACTCAACTCTCCTCACTGATTTGGCTGTGGTGGAAGAAGGGATTGAGTGGAAAGCAACTTGGGAAGACTAGAAATCAAGTTTCATATGGTGGGAGTGGAGCAACTTGATCTCAACACAAGGGTAGGTAGTTTTCTTCTCGAAATGTAAGGTAGGAGTGGTAGTTCTTTCGATGGCTCTCTCCACGAATGAAGAGGAGGTGGAGGGTATTTATAGCCTCCACACAAAATCCAACCGTTACACACATTTGACCAATCTCGGTCGGACCGAGTTGACAACTCGGTGAGACCGAAAGTTCAAATCTTGTGAGCGTTGGGATTTTCGTGGGACCGAAAATACAATCTTGGTTAGTCCGATTCTTCCAAAGACTAGGGTTTGCCATTCTCGGTGGGACCGACTTTCTCATCTCGGTGACACCGATTTGAGTCTGAAGGTTCTGAAGGTTGGCAACACTAGTTTCGGTAAGACCGAGTTTGGAATCGGAAAATCCGAAATTTCTAGGGTTTGGGTATATGGTGAGGTGGTTCATCTCGGTGTGGTGAGTTTATGGAATCGGTGGGACCGAGATTACTTATGAGTATATGTTGGAATGAAAGATTGCGATAGTTTGAGAGATAAATCACTAAGCACTTTGAGCAACGGATCATCATCATAACCTCATCCCTTTTAATAGTATTGGCTTTCCTATGGACTCAATGTGATCTTGGATCACTAAACCAAAAATAGAGTCTTGAGCTTTTGCCAATGTTTTCCTTAGCATTTTGAGGGGTCCACATCATCAGTCATTGCCATACCCATATCACTGAACTTTCTGAAATATTCTCAAGAAACAATTAGTTCAATGATATATATGTTGTTATTAATTACCAAAACCACCCGGGGATTAGTTGCACTTTCAATCTCCCCCTTTTTGGTAATTGATGACAACATATAGATCAAAGCTTCGACAAATGATATAATCAATGAATGATATCGTCGCTTTGAGAAGTATGTGATAAGCAAGAGCTCCCCCTAAATTTGTGCATTATTTAAGATTTGCGTTTGAATGCAAATGCACAATCGATTAGGATCATGGGTCACTCTTCCATGTCACATACATCTTGGTGGAGCGCACAAAATGATTAGAATGAATAGCATGCACCCAATCACCAAGACATGAGTAAATGATCATACAAGATATGAATAGAATATGATAAGCATTAAGCACACATTAAGCATAGTATGATCAAGCACTCATCAAGATAGAGCAAGCGTAGTATCAAACACACGAAATGTCTCGAAGAACTCAAAAGTATCTCAAGGAAAACTGCAAACGAAAGAGCAAAAACGAGCACTCTCTCTCTCGAGTCCTATGATCTATACAATTTCTCCCCCTTTGGCAACAAGTTACCAAAAAGTTCGAAAGGTATAGAGCTAATCGTCACTAGGGACTCTGCTGGCGGCTCCTGTCTGCGTCGATGGAGTGGAGATAGCTGCATCTGCAAAGGCTTCGGCTGAAGTCTGTGGAGCTGGAGGAGTGGATCTTGGAGCTGGAGCTGGGCCGATGGAGCTGTGGGAGGTCTTGATCTTGTAGCCACAGGGTCATCCTTTGGAATAGCAGTGATCTGGGCTTTGTGGGGACTGGGCAGGCTGCTCATAGTCATCCTCAACAAGGTCCTCCTGCATCTCCTTCATGAGCTCTGCCTTCTCCTCTTAGCTTCCTCAATGTCGCCTCAAGCTTGTTGGCGGTGACTGCACTTGATCGACTTGACATCGAGCATGGAACTTGTCTTCAACTATCCTCTCAAGACTCTCCCGAGACGCACTATGCTGGCAGGCGTAGTTCAATCCTCTGGTAGCTTCAAGAAGTTGTTCTCCAACGCTCTTGGGCTTTCTTCTTCTTCTTCTTCCTTCTCGACTTTGGCTTGTTTGGCGCCTTCAGACTTAGCTTGTCCTTCAACAGATGTGGGATCATCCTCGGTCATTACAACTTCATTATCTTCATGTTCAGGCTGCGGTGGCAAGTGGGGTCTATCCAACAAGTAGGTGCCCGTGCCAAACTTGGCATTGATGAGCATCTGAATGTGCGGGCAAACCCACATGACCTCTTACAGTCTGCTGCTTTGTCCTCTTGATAGTCTCAACTATCGTGTCCATCACCTTAAAAGGTGTCTTCGATCTAGAATGTGCAGCATGTTGATAGAATAGCCTCTTATCATGCGATGGTCTCCTGACTTGGGCATCAAGGTGTGCCTCAGAATAGTGTTGGTGGTTGGGAGACCTGCCTGAAGATGATTCACTGATCCAAGCTTCCATATCTCAACATCCTTGGCTGGTACCTCATTGTACATGTTCCTCATAGACTCGTGATTCTTCTTGGGATTCCATAAACATCAACATCATCATCTCTTGATCTTTGGAGCGTTGAAGTGCTGCCCACTCTTCAACTGTTGAAGAGAATCTCGGCCTTCATCATCCATACAATTCTGCCATCTGGATAGAAGTGTCTTTGTGGCATAGAACGCATGATCATCTCATCATTCCAAGCGATCGACCGACCAACGAACTCTGCAACTCCACATGAAGTGAAGCTCTCATGCACGTGTGGGAAGTAGTCTCTGTGCTCTTCACTGTCGATGTATTTCCAGTCAACGTATCTGGTGTCAGCAACAATTGGCTTCTTGTCCATAAGCACTGTCTCATAGAAATCTTGTTGCTCTCTGGTGTGGAACCTTAAGTCAACAGCTGTCCTTCTCCGGTGGCATATGGATCAACTTGCCTCCATAGCTTTGAGACCTTTGTCCTTCCTTTCCTTCATATTTTCGCTCGAGGATGAGCATCATTATGGATGGCGGTTTACATCTAAGTTTGACAACACATGTGCCTCTTCATCAGATTCAGCAGGTGGCACATTGTCCTTCTTTTTCTCTGAAGCATGAATGTTTCTCACTGTTTTCTTGGGCTTGGCAGCAGGTTTGGCTTGGGCTGCCTTTGCTGGAGCTGATGGCTTAGATTTGGTAGGTGCTCCTGCCCTGATGGCATCTCCCATCAACTTAGGCTTCGAGGAGGTGGGGTGCTTCCTCATCGTAATCATCATCGCCTTCATCATGAACTAGCCTCTTCCTCTTGGAAGTTTTCTTTATCTTCTTTGGAGGTTTCTTCTTCCATGCTCGACTTCTTTGCAACTGTGGACTTCTTTACCTTGCTGGTGCCTTTCTTGGTATGTTGCCCTTGATAGTCTTTGGCAACCACTTTCCTCTTTGGCTTTGAAGTAATCTCCTCCTCAAGAACAAAGTCGAAATCCTCCTCATCGAATTTCTCTTCTTCACAGCCTGGTGGCAGCAGGAGGCAAACCACTTGGGGTGCTCCTCTCTCCATCATCGAAAAACTGCTGGCTTCAGGACTAGTGCCTCCTCTGAATCTCAACCGGTGATTCGGACTGTTCAGCTGTCACTTGCATCGGACATGACCGACAACTGTGAATAGAATAGGTATAGGCGTAATAGAAGAGTTATCACAAACTGCGAAGTTTTTGCAAAAGAATGAGTTCAAACTTCAGTTTTAGGTTTTCACAGAATGCATTTCGGTCTGGCCGAGACTAAAATTCGGTGAATCCGAAGTGTCTAAACAGAACCATTCACACCACTTTCGGTTGGACCGAAATGGGTTTCGGTCTAGCCGAGAACACTAGGGTTTCACTAAATCCTCATTTCGGTCTTACCGATTTGCACAACTCGGTTGGACCGAAAAGTGCGATCTAATGGCGGAGGCCAAATCGGTCGATCCGATAATGTAGAATCGGTCACACCGAGATGTGTTCGGCGAAACCTAACCTAAAATTTTCACTCAATTTCGTTCTAAGAACTAATCTGCTGGATAGGAAGATTTCAAACTTGGCAAGAAGCTAGGCAAAACCTATCATGCATTGAATCGAGAGGTTGAAGCACGAGAGGATCGAAACTCACCCAACTAGGTGGAGTTTCACTCACGGCGCAACGGCGCGATGAGATTGACCGTTGACGGCGATGGAGACCAGGCGCGCCTGAGCGATGGCGGAGACGATCCGGAGACCACGGCGGCGGCAAATAAGGGTTTGAGGCGAGGCGTTTGAAGGAATAATCAGCGCGCTACCCTCGGGTATATATACCCTTCGGTGTCGGTGGGACCGAGTTGAAAACTTCGGTGGGACCGAGATGGTTAGCGCAAGCGATTACTCACTTGATCACGCCGAAATCTGCAACTTCGGTTTCACCGAGGTGAAAACCTAGATCAATCCAAGTGATTTGATCCATCCGATTTGAGTATATTGGTTTGACCGAAAGTACTTAGAAGGTTTTGGAATTTAAGCTTTTGACGGATCGGTGGCTCGAGTGCTCCTCACTCGGTCTGTCCAAAAAGTCTTGTTCAAAGTTTGTGATATAAGCATGAATAGAATTTGAGACAAGAAAGCATAGATAGCTAGGGGAGGAACTTAGGCATTCTTGTCCATCCATTTGGTCAAAAAGAAAATCCAAAAGACCAAAGCAACAAATGGATGTCCTCGAATGGATAAAATCATGCATCCAACATGCTCACACAATAAGATAGCAAATGAAACATGTGTCAAACATGCACAAACAAAACTCTAGCAACTAGCACACAATTTGGCGATGACTAGGTCATCTATATATGAGTATATTGACTTAGGAGTCAAATGAGAACATTTGATCATAGGTCATACTCATCGTTTAAGCACAAGTGGGGTTACCACTTTTACATAAAGCATTAATGTGTTCACATCATTTGAAGATGCTTTAGCTCAATTCTTAAGACAAAGCTCCCCTTGATGTGAGAACCCTTTTAAAGGGTCAAACTAACCTTGGGTTGTCGTTGAAGACTTCATGTAGATGTTGAAGATGTGGATGCTCAATGTTGATGAAGATCATCAAGAGTTGGGAGCAATCCTTTGGATTCGGCACTTTCAATACCTACATGGGTTAGTCCCACAAGGAACAAACAAGGATATCCATGGACATAGATTGAAGTACACAATAGATGATGTCCATGAAAGCAATGATTACCTTGTCCCTTGACTTACCAACATGAGGGTGTGTGACTCCATGAACTAGTGCAAGATGTGGAAGTTGATTGCACAAGTTCTTGCCAAAATGAATGTGAGTGAAGATTGTTGGCGGAGTCACCCTCAAGAACTCTCTAGTTCTTCTTCTTCTGGATCCACATCATCTTGATAGGAATCCTTGGGGTAGTAGTTGAGCTTGACGAAGTAGAACTTGAAGTTGCCTTGGGAACCCACTTGACCATGGCCTTGGGTGCTTCAATGAATGCATCAATCTCCTCTTGAAGCTTGTCCTTGCCTTTTAGCTTGTGGTCTTGTGGTGGAAGGTCATCTTGAGCTTGTTCCACATTGGAAGAAGTAGGATCATACTTCTCCTTTTGAGAAACAAACTTTGGAGTGGGATATTGACCTTCTTCCCATTCAACACCCTCGGCGTTGAACTTTCGCTCAAAACCAATTCCTTGATTCTTCCGTGTCTTCCTTGTTTGCGAACAATTTCCTCAAAGTTCTTGCTTCCGCAAGGCTCTTGTAGACACCTTTCTCTATAATCCCTTTCAATAGACTATTTTCTTGCTCAAGTGAAACTTGGCTTGAAACATTGTTAGTGGAATCAAGAGAACTACTAGAAGCAACAATATTTGATTTTGCATGATTATTGTTACTACTAGATGAAGAATTTTTCTTATGCTTGTCATGCTTAGTTTTAATAGGTGGCAAGAAATTAGACAAGAGAAGTCGTTTGGCAAGATATGAAGAACTCTTCTTTGAAGATCGTCATTGATAGCTTTTAGAAACTCATGTTCTTGCTCTAGATTGAGCTTCTCGAGCGTAGCTTCTCATGAGATCTTAGGAGCTCTCTATGATCTTCTTGAGTTGTTTCATGAGCTAACTTAAGAGTGTTTAGTTCTTTAGTTAGGCGCTCAATCACCTTCATAGCATTGTCATTCGATTCTTCTCGACTATAAAGACTACTAGCATGTTCATCATTACTAAGGTCACTAGATTTGTCATGTAAAGCTCATCTTCACCAAGCAAGTCATCTTCATCACTATCAAAGTCAATGAATTCAGGGTGTGATACCTTGGGGCCTTTAGCCATGAAGCATCTTCCAATTCCCTCATTTGGAGAATCAAACAAGTCATAGGAGTTGGAGTTGGAGGACACGAGAGCAAGACCGCAACACCTTCATCTTGATCAGATTCGGAGTTGGAGTGATAGCTTCTTTGGAGTGATTGTCGGAGTCGGAGCCGAGACCCATTCACCAACATGAGCTTGATGTTTTCTTCTTGTGTAGCTCCTTGATGACTTGTCTTTCCTTTCCTAATCCTTGCTTCTCGAGAGGATCTTCGTTCATAACGATCATCTCTACTCCTTCTCTCTTTCCGAGGTGACTCTTCTCTTGAGCTTCTTCTTCTTGGAGATTCTTCTCTTCTCTTGTGGGGAGTCGAACACTCATTTGAGTAGTGTCCGGTCTTCCACAATTGTAGCAGATTCGATCACGACTAGAAGATCTCTTTTCATCATATGATCTAGACTTTGAGCTTCTTTCTTTACTTCTACTCTTGTAGAATTTGTTGAAGTTCTTCACCATTAGGCTTATCTCTTCATTGGAAACCAGCTTGTCACTTGAGGTTGTGGGAGCTTCAACTGTAGCTTTGTAAGCACCACTTGACTTGTTGTGAAGCTCTTCCTTATCTTTAAGTGTCATCTCATGAGCAACAATTCTTCCAATGACTTGGTAGGCTTGAGATTCTTGTAGTTTGGCATCATTTGGATCAAAGTGCACACGGTGTCATACTTTCCATCCAAAGCTCGAGAATCTTCTTGATGATGAATCGGTCGGTCATTTCTTCGCTTCCTAAGCCGGCAATCTCATTGGTGATGAGAGCAAGCCTAGAGTACATTTCAGCGACTCCTTCACCTTCCTTCATCTTGAACTTGTCAAGTTGACCTTGAAGAACATCTAGCTTTGATTCCTTCACGGACTCGGTACCTTCGTGCATTTCGACCAAAGTATCCCAAATCTCTTTTGCATTCTCAAGGCGGCTGATCTTGTTGAACTCCTCGGGACACAAAGCATTGAAGAGAATGTCACAAGCTTGAGCATTGTTCTGTAACATCCGCAACTCATCCGCTGTAGCTTCGCGATCCGGAACTTTTCCTTCCTCGAAGAACTCACCTTGCAAGCCAACACAAATAATGCCCCATCTTGCGGGGTTATGTCCAAGAATATGCATTTTCATTTTATGCTTCCAACTAGCAAAATTTGAACCATCAAAGTAAGGACCTCTCTGAAAATTACCCTCACTAGGCGCCATACTCTCCTAGGTTGTGAAACCAAGCTTATGGAGTCAATGCAATGAAACCAATCCAATGGAGACCAAAGCTCGATACCACTTGTAGGATCGGAAGTATGTCTAGAGGGGGTGATTAGACTACTTGACAACTTAAAAGTTTAGCCTTTTGATTAGGACAAGTTTTAGCAAGTTCACAATGATAACCAAGTCAAGTATCACCCTACACATGCAATTCTAGAGTAATGGCAGCGGAAAGTAAATTGCACATGTAGTAAATAAGAGGTGGAGAAGAGCAAATGCAATTTGGAGACACGGAGATTTTTCTCGTGGTTCCGATAGGTGGTGCTATCGTCAATCCACGTTGATGGAGACTTCAACCCACGGAGGGTAACGGCTGCGAGAGTCCACGGAGGCTCCACCCACGAAGGGTCCACGAAGAAGCAACCTTGTCTATGCCATCATGGCCTCGTCCACGGAGGACTAGCCTTACTCGGGGTAGATCTTCACGAAGTAGGTGATCTCCTTGCCCTTACAAACTTCTTGGTTCAACTCCACATCTTGTGAGAGGCTCCCAAGCGACACCTAACCAATCTAGGAGGCACCACCCTCCAAAAGGTAATAGATGGTGTTGGTGATGATGAACTCCTTGCTCTTGTGCTTCAAATGATAATCTCCCCAACACTCAACTCTCCTCACTGATTTGGCTGTGGTGGAAGAAGGGATTGAGTGGAAAGCAACTTGGGAAGACTAGAAATCAAGTTTCATATGGTGGGAGTGGAGCAACTTGATCTCAACACAAGGGTAGGTAGTTTTCTTCTCACAAATGTAAGGTAGGAGTGGTAGTTCTTTCTGATGGCTCTCTCCACGAATGAAGAGGAGGTGGAGGGGTATTTATAGCCTCCACACAAAATCCAACCGTTACACACATTTGACCAATCTCGGTCAGACCGAAGTTGACAACTCGGTGAGACCGAAAGTTCAAATCTTGTGAACGTTGGGATTTTCGGTGGGACCGAAAATACAATCTTGGTTAGTCCGATTCTTCCAAAGACTAGGGTTTGCCATTCTCGGTGGGACCGACTTTCTCATCTCGGTGACACCGATTTGAGTCTGAAGGTTCTGAAGGTTGGCAACACTAGTTTCGTAAGACCGAGTTTGGAATCGAAAATCCGAAATTTCTAGGGTTTGGGTATATGGTGAGGTGGTTCATCTCGGTGTGGTGAGTTTATGGAATCGGTGGGACCGAGATTACTTATGAGTATATGTTGGAATGAAAGATTGCTGATAGTTTGAGAGATAAATCACTAAGCACTTTGAGCAACCAGATCATCATCATAACCTCATCCCCTTTTAATAGTATTGGATTTCCTATGGACTCAATGTGATCTTGGATCACTAAACCAAAAAATAGAGTCTTGAGCTTTTGCCAATGTTTTCCTTAGCATTTTGAGGGGTCCACATCATCAGTCATTGCCATACCCATATCACTGAACTTTCTGAAATATTCTTAAGAAACAATTAGTTCAATGATATATATGTTGTTATTAATTACCAAAACCACCCGGGGATTAGTTGCACTTTCAATTACGCAACCCAAAGGGCATGCAGGTGTAGCAGTACACCCCGCAGGGGGTTGGGAACGACGTCTTCTCCATATCTTGCACAGCCATCATGATCTGGTGGTAGCCCGAGAAGGAATCCAAGAAGCACAACAAGTCGCATTCGATGGTGGAGTCCATGATCTGGTCAATGCGGGGAAGCGGGAAAGGATCTAGCGGGCAGGCCTTGTTGAGGTTGGTGAAGTCGACACACATGCGCTACTTCCCTCCTTTCTTGGGGACGACGACGGGGTTCGCCAGCCACTCCGGGTATCGTACCTCCCTGATGACCCCTGCGGCTTGCAGCTTGCGGGTTTCTTGGACGATGAAGGTTTGCTTCTCAGCAGACTGACGATGAGCATTCTGCATCACTTGTTGCACGTTTGGGCATACCTTCATGTGGTGCTCGATTATTCCCCTTGGGACCCCAGCCAGGTATTTGGGTTCCCAAGTGAATACATCCTTGTTGGCTCGTAGGAATCCAACGCTTCCTCTTGGTCCCGAGGGAGACCAACCCCTAGTGTGAAGGTGGCGCTGGTCGTTCCCTCCTCACTGACCAGCACTTGCTTCGTCTCGGCTCGGTCTTGGGAGAACAATTTCTTCTTCTTGTCCGGCGCCGCTTCTAGGGCCTCCGGACCCCCCTTCTCGTTAGGCAGCATGGATGCCGCTGACCTGAAGGCGAGCTTGAGGGCCTACAGCGCATCTTTGATGTCCCCTGCCACCGTGAGGACACCGTTGCTGCCAGGCATCTTAATGAGGTTGTATGTAGGGTGAGTCGCTGCCATAAACTGGGCCAAGGTCGGGTACTCCAGGATGGTGTTGTATGGCAGGTCGATCCTAGCGATGTCGAAGTTGATGAGCTCGGTGCGGTAGTTATCGCGGGTCCCGAAGGTGACAGGGAGGAAGATCTGCCCCAAGGGGCTGGTGGAGCCGCCACCGACGCCGGAGAAGGGCTTGGTGGGGCGGAGCCGACTGGGCGGCACGTGCAGCAGGCCGAATGCCTCCGCGGAAAGCACGTTGAGGCCGGCTCCGCCGTCGATGAGGGTCCTGGTGACCGCCATGTTGCAGATGGTGGGGGTGCAAAGCATCGGGAGCGCGCCTGCTCCCATCGTGTCGGCCGGATGGTCCTCGAGGCCGAAGGTGAGGTCGGACTTGGGCGCCGTCTATCTCGGGGGAGCCCCCAAGACCGCGTGGGCGGTGCTTACTTGTCGGTAGAACTGCTTGATGTGGCGGTCGGAGGGTGGTGCCTGTGAGCCACCTAGGAGAGCTGCGACGACAGGGGGCACCGGTGCCGCGTAGCGGGCGAGGAAGAGGTCGCGCAGCTCCTCCCAGGAGACCACGTAGGATGCCGACAGATTGAGTAACCAGGTGCGCGGTGCGCCTACGAGGGCCATGGGGATCTAGTTGGCCTTCACCTTGTCGTCTCCATTGGATCCGCCACACCATTGTAGCATGGCGGCATCTCCGGTCGGAACTTGGGTGGCCACTGCACCTGCCACAGGGAGAGGGTGAAACAGCGTAGCCCCGGCGCTTCTTCGGAAGCGCGTGTCGGCTGGGTCGACGGAGGAGCGCCCGCCATCGGAGCTAGCGGCGCGATCTGGCGATCAGGGCAGAAGATTTCCGACGCACCCCTACCTGGCGCGCCAAATGTCAGATTACGGGTTACGCAAACCCTTGAGAGGTTCGAACTCTAGGGTGCATGTGGAGATCTCAACCTACCAAGCCTGCCTACTCGCGATCCTCCTAAGCCTAGCGCGATGAGCCCGAAGAGACAAAGAGACAAAACAATTATTCCTGGTTCGGGCCACCTTGCGGTGTAATACGCTACTCCAGCGTTTTTGGTGGATTGCCTCAGAGGGCTGAGGATGAACTTGTACAGTGGATGAACTATCCTCAGGAGGTGAGGTGTTCTTGAGCTCAAGAGAGCTGGTGAGGTGGTCGGGTGAGAATGAATCCGATCCCCCTCTATGGTGGTAGCTAAGTCCTATTTATAGTGGCCTTGGTCCTCTTCCCAAATGTTAGCGGGACGGGACCCCACAACGACCGGATTTGAAAGGGGACAAGTAGTACAGCTTATCCTGACAAAAGTAGTATTCGCCTGCGAAAAGCCTCTAGTCGTGACGCTGCGGTGCGCTCGGCAATGACCTCCATCCTGCTGTCCTGGCGGTCTTGGTCTTGTTGCGCCAGAATGGAAACCTTTGGCTGATCCCTTGGGACTCCGCGCCTGTGGCTTGCCTCCCTTGCACCGAAGAGGAAACCTGCGCTCTGCGCCCACTGGCGCCCGCCTGGCCTTGGTCGTCATGGCTCAGGTCAGCTGAGCCTCGTGAGGTGCACCTTGCATAGAACTCTCTGCCCCTCGGGAGCCAGCCTGAAGAGGTCGATCCCCTTGGGGGTCTTGGCTTCGTCCATCTCGCGAGGCTTGGCCCCTTGCGAGGGTTTTATTGAGCTGTTGATGCTGAAGCTGGGCCGTACCAGGCCGTCGATGGAGCCACGTGGTGGGCCGCAGGCAGGCAGGGCTGGATACCCCCATATCTAGAACGCCGACAAAGACAGGGTCAAAGAGGTCGCGGCAGCTGAGCACTTCGTCTCCGACGTCGACTGAGGCTAGCGGTGGCGCTAGGGTTTGAGCGAGACGGCGAGGAGGGAGAGGAGATAATGACCGCACATGGTTGAGTATTTATAAAGAGAAGGGCGGTGCAACGCAATTACGTAGGTCCCCTGGCGGTTCACATTTGATGGACACATGGCACACATGCAACACATTGAGAGTTGAGCCATGTTCCCACGCGCACCTGTTTTGTCAAGAGGTTGTTCCGGCTTCTCCGGTATTCTGGCAAACAGGATAAGTGCCTTAAAAGCATTTTAAATGTGTGTCTGTGTATCTTCAGTTGAAAAGGACACAGTGAAGACATTCGACACGTGTCAACATAATGCATATGAAGAGACAGAGATAATTTGAGGGATGAGCACAGAGGGGTTTAGGGTCCGGTCACATTCACTTAGTTCAGAAAAAGCAAATTTGAAGACATGGCTATAAGTGAATGTTTTAGAGGACAGAACACACACACACACACACACACACACACACACACACACACACACATATATATATATATATATATATATATATATATATATATATATATATATATATATATATATCTGAAGACTAAATCAACATTGCAAAGATAAACCAAATATGAAGATAATGCAATCATGACGCCGAATGAAAATCTTCAAGAAAGTTTGGTGGTGGTGTTATCCACCGTATAGGAAGTATTAGACCTAGACACGGCGCACAATTATCGTGCACTCCGAAGTCAAATTCCACATTAATGTATTCACACTTAGAGGGTAAGTCTTCATGAATTGAAGATATATGTTACTTCGTGTGTTGCACATCTAAGTCATCAACATGCATAAGCGTTAGGATGTGTGTCCATTCACAGGACATTCGAGGATTCTAAGATATTTAGCTCACACCGCAGCTTGCAAAACCTTTTCTCATCCAAGGGCTTTGTGATGATATCTGCCAATTATTCTTCAGTGTTGAAGTGAGTGATATCAATGTCTTCCTTCAACACGTGATCCTGGAGAAATTGATGATGGATTTGAATGTGCTTTGTCTTCGAGTGCTGAACTGGATTGTGAGCAATCTTGATGGCGCTTTCATTGTCGCAGTAGAGTGGCACATGCTTCATGTTGATGCCATAGTCCTTGAAAGTTTTCTTCATCCAGAGAAACTGAGCGTAGCAAGATCCAACAGCAATGTATTCAGATTCAGCAGTGGAGAGTGATACACAGTTCTGCTTCATTGAAGACCAACAGACAAGAGATCGCCCAAGAAAGTGACAAGTGCCTGATGTGGACTTGCGATCAACCTTATTACCAGCATAATCAGCATCTGAGAATCCAACTAGATCAAACTCTGAGCCCTTTGGATACCATAATCCTAGTGTTGGGGTGTGAGCCAAATATCAAAGAATTCGCTTCACTGCTAGGTGATGCGATTCCTTTGGTGCCGCTTGGATTCGAGCACACATGCAAACGCTAAGCATTATATCTGGCCTAGATGCACATAAGTACAGTAAATAACCAATCATGGAGCAGTATACCTTTTGATCGAACTCTTTACCATTGTCGTCGGGGCCCAATTGGCCTTTGGTTGGCATTGGCGTCGTGTACCCTTTGCAGTCTTGCATTCCAAACTTCTTCAGGCAATCTTTAAGGTACTTGTATTTTGATATGAAGATGCCATTTCTTTGCTGACGGATTCAGAAACCAAGAAAGAAATTCAGCTCTCCCATCATGGACATCTGATATTTCTCTTGCATCATATGCCCAAACTCATCACTGTATCTTTTATCAGTGCAGCCGAAGATAATGTCATCCACATAGATTTTGCATACAAATAGTTCACCATCATATGTCTTCGTGAAGAGAGTGGGATATAGAGAACCTGGTTTGAAGACTTTGCTCTTCAGGAAGTCTTTGAGTGTGTCATACCAAGCGCGAGGTGCTTGTTTAAGGCCATACAATGCCTTGTTGAGCTTGTATACCATGTCAGGACACTTTGGATCTTCAAAACCAGGTGGTTGTGCAACATACACTTCTTCTTCAATTTTGCCATTGAGGAAGACACTCTTTACATCCATTTGGTAAAGAAGAATGTTGTTGTGATTGGCATAGGCTAACAGTATGCGAATGGCTTCGAGCCTAGCCACAGGAGCAAAGGTTTCGTCAAAGTCAATTCCTTCCACTTGTGTGTAACCTTGAGCATGTTTCTGACAACCTGGACATGGTCATATTGTTTTTTGTGATGGATCCATTTGGTACCGATGATATTGTGCTTGCGAGGATCAGGACGCTTGACTAGCTCCCAGACATTGTTCAGCTCAAACCGTTGAAGCTCTTCTTGCTTCATCAACTTTCTTGGGTTCAGATATAGAGACAAATGCAAAGTGCCCACAGAAGTTTGCTAGCTGTGTTGCTCTTGAACGAGTGAGTGGATGATAACCCACAAGTGTAGGGGATCGCAACAACTTTCGAGGGTAAAGTATTCAACCCAAATTTATTGATTCGACACAAGGGGAGCCAAAGAATATTGTTAAGTATTAGCAGTTGAGTTGTCAATTCAACCACACCTGGATAACTTAGTATCTGCAGCAAAGTATTTAGTAGCAAAATAGTATGATAGTAATGGTAATAGTGGCAAAAGTAAAGATAATAGTTTTGTAGTAGTTGTAACAGTAGCAACAGAAAAGTAAATAAGCGAAGCACAATATGTGAAAAGCTCGTAGGAATTGGATCAGTGATGGATAATTATGTCGGATGCAATTCCTCATGTAATAGCTATAACATAGGGTGACACAGAACTAGCTCCAGTTCATCAATGTAATGTAGGCATGTATTCCGAATATAGTCATACGTGCTTATGGAAAAGAACTTGCATGACATCTTTTGTCCTACCGTCCCATGGCAGCGGGGTGATGTCTACTACACAACCTTCTTCTTGTAGACGTTGTTGGGCCTCCAAGTGCAGAGGTTTGTAGGACAGTAGAAAATTTCCCTCAAGTGGATGACCTAAGGTTTATCAATCTGTGGGAGGCGTAGGATCAAGATGGTCTCTCTCAAACAACCCTGCAACCAAATAACAAAGAGTCTCTTGTGTCCCCAACACACCCAATACAATGGTAAATTGTATAGGTGCACTAGTTCGGCGAAGAGATGGTGATACAAGTGCAATATGGATGGTAGATATAGGTTTTTGTAATCTGAAATTATAAAAACAGCAAGGTAACTAATAATAAAAGTGAGCACGAACGGTATTGCAATGCTTAGAAACAAGGCCTAGGGTTCATACTTTCACTAGTGCAAGTTCTCTCAACAATAATAACATAACTGGATCATATAGCTATCCCTCAACATGCAACAAAGAGTCACTCCAAAGTCACTAATAGCAAAGAACAAACGAAGAGATTATTGTAGGGTACGAAACCACCTCAAAGTTATCCTTTCTGATCGATCTATTCAAGAGTTCATACTAGAATAACACCTTAAGACACAAATCAACCAAAACCCTAATGTCAACTAGATACTCCATTGTCACCTCAAGTATCCGTGGGCATGATTATACGATATGCATCACACAATCTCAGATTCATCTATTCAACCAACACAAAGTACTTCAAAGAGTGCCCCAAAGATTCTACCGGAAAGTCAAGACGAAAACATGTGCCAACTGATACGTCTCCAACGTATCTATAATTTTTGATTGCTCCATGCTACTTTATCTACTGTTTTGGACTATATTGGGCTTTATTTTCCACTTTTATATTACTTTTGGGACTAACCTATTAACCGGAGGCCCAACCCAGAATTGCTGTTTTTTTGCCTATTTCAGTGTTTCGAAGAAACAGAATATCAAATGGAGTCCAAACGGAATGAAACCTTCGGGAACGTGATTTTCCAACCGAACGTGATCCAAGAGACTTGGACCCTACTCCAAGAAGTGCCAGAGGCGGTCACGAGGGTGGAGGGCGCGCCCCTGGGCACGCACTCCTACCTCGTGGGCCCCCTAACGCTCCACCGACGTACTCCTTCCTCTTATATATACCTACGTATCCCCGAACGGTCAGAACAGGAGCCAAAAACCTAATTCCACCGCCGCAACCTTCTCTATCCACGAGATCCCATCTTGGGGCCTGTTCTGGAGCTCCGCCGGAGGGGGCATCCACCATGGAGGGCTTCTACATCATCACCATAGCCCCTCCGATGAAGTGTGAGTAGTTTACTTCAGACCTTCGGGTCCATAGCTAGTAGCTAGATGGCTTCTTCTCTCTTTTGGATCTCAATACAATGTTCTCCCCCTCTCTCGTGGAGATCTATTCGATGTAATCTTCTTTTTGCGGTGTGTTTGTTGAGACTGATGAATTGTGGGTTTATGATCCAGTATTATCCATGGAAAATATTTGATTCTTCTCTGAATTCTTTTATGTATGATTGAGTTATCTTTGCAAGTCTCTTTGAATTATCCTTTTTGGTTTGGCCAACTAGATTGGTAGTTCTTGCAATGGGAGAAGTGCTTAGCTTTGGGTTCAATCTTGCGGTGTCCTTACCCAGTGACAGAAACGGTTGCAAGGCACGTATTGTATTGTTGCCATCGAGGATAACAAGATGGTTTTTTTTATCATATTGCATGAATTTATCCCTCTACATCATGTTATCTTGCTTAAGGCATTACTCTGTTTTTAACTTAATACTCTAGATGCATGCTGGATAGCGATCGATGAGTGGAGTAATAGTAGTAGATGCAGAATTGTTTCGATCTACTTGTTTTGGACGTGATGCCTATATACATGATCATTGCCTAGATATACTCATAACTATGCTCAATTCTGTCAATTGCTCAATAGTAATTTGTTCACCCACCGTAGAATACTTATGCTCTGGAGAGAAGCCACTAGTGAAACCTATGGCCCCCGGGTCTATTCTCATCATATCAATCTCTATCACTTTATTTACTTGCTTTGTTTTTTACGTTGCCTTTTCCTTTTTACTTTGCATCTATCTATCAAAAATACCAAAAATATTATCTCTATCATATCTCACTCTTGTAAGTGACCGTGAAGGGATTGACAACCCCTAGGTGTTGGTTGCGAGTTGCTATCGTTTTGTGTAGGTACGAGGGACTTGTGCGTGGTCTCCTACTGGATTGATACATTGGTTCTCAAAAACTGAGGGAAATACTTACACTACTTTGCTGCATCATCCTCTCCTCTTCGGGGAAATCCAACGCAGTGCTCAAGAGGTAGCAAGAAGAATTTCTTGCGCCGTTGCCGGGGAGGCTCACGCAAGCAAGTCAACTATACCAAGTACCCATCGCAATCCCTATCTCTCGCATTACATTATTTGCCATTTGCCTCTCGTTTTCCTCTCCCCCACTTCACCCTTGCTGTTTAATTCACCCTCTCTTTCCCAATCTCCTCCTCTCTTTCCCGTTTTCCTTTTTCTCGTTGCCTTTCTTTTTGCTCGTGTGCTTGTCATCATGACTAGTTTCTTATCATCTCCGTTATCTCCCGAGAATGAAGTCTTAAATTTTAAACAAAGGGACGGAGAAAATCTAAAAGATGCTTGGTATAGAATTTGCAATGCTCAAAACAAATCTACCAGGAAGCAATCTACCTCAGTTCTTCATCGCAATTTTTACGTAGGTGCTAATCTTTGGTATAGATATATCCTTGATACCATTACCGGAGGGAATTTTTTGGGTAGCCATACTTTTGATTCTTATAATGCTTTAATAGATATATTTGGCTCACCACCCCTTTTGATTAATGGAACTACATTAACTTGGAGCATGTTATGCAAAGGCTTGAAGCTATTGAGAATAAAGTTGCTACCATTGAATCAATTGAAAACCTTGATAAAAAGATCCAAAATCAAATTACCCAATATGGATCTAAGGTAGGAATGACTTTCAAAAATATTAAGGAAAAAGAACCCATAGTTAATGAGAAAATAAATCTAGGTTCCACAAGAATCGATAAACTTGAGGGTATCATTAACAATTTGGGAACCGCTTTTTCTTCCATTCAAAACACTCCAAGTTCTTGTACTAAAAATACTAAGCTTATTTATGTTCCTAAGAATAAGGGTGAATCATCTAGTAAGGAAACTGCGGATCTTAAATCTATAAGTGTTCATCCCAATCTTTTACCATCATTAAGGAACCATTTGCTATAAATGAAATTTTTTGATCTTTTGCCTGAAAATTTGTCAATTACTAGGAAGAAAGAAAATTCTAAAGGAGGTAGATGCCTCATTTAAGAATTGCCTACCAAAGATGGCAATACCTAGATCTATCCTTGCTTTTATGCCTAGCTAGGGGCGTTAAGCGCTTGTTGGGAGGCAACCCAATTTTATTTTGTGTTTTTGTTTTTGCTTCTGTTTAGGAATAAATAATCCATCTACCTTCTGTTTGGATGTGGTTTTATGTTTTAATTAGTGTTTGTGCCAAGTAGAACCTATAGGATAATCTATGATGATAGTTGATTTGATTCTGCTGAAAAACAGAAACTTTGCGCGCGCGAATTTAGTTATGATAAATCACAGAAACGTGCTTTTGCGTTGATTCTTTTTGATGCTGTTCAATAAACAAATTTTCCAGGACTTTCTATTTTGGTAGAATATTTAGAGTTCCAGAAGTTTGCTTTAGTTACAGATTGCTACAGACTGTTCTGTTTTTGACAGATTCTGTTTTACGTGTGTTGTTTGCTTATTTTGATGAATCTATGGCTAGTAAAATAGTTTATAAACCATAGAGAAGTTGGAATACAGTAGGTTTAACACCAATATAAATAAAGAATGAGTTCATTATATTACCTTGAAGTAGTCTTTTGTTTTCTTTCTCTAACAGAGCTCACGAGATTTCTGTTGAGTTTTGTGTTGTGAAGTTTTCAAGTTTTGGGTGAATTCTTTTGATGGATTATGGAACAAGGAGTGGCAAGAGCCTAAGCTTGGGGATGCCCATGGTACCCCCAAGATAATACAAGGACACCAAAAAGTCAAAGCCTGGGGATGCCCCGGAAGGCATCCCCTCTTTCGTCCACTTCCATCGGTAATTTACTTGGAGCTATATTTTTATTCACCAACATGATATGTGTTTTGCTTGGAGCGTCTTGTATTATTTGTGTCTTTGATTGTTAGTTTACCACAATCATCCTTGCTGTACACACCTTTTGAGAGAGCCATATATGAATTGGAATTTGTTAGAATACTCTATGTGCTTCACTTATATCTTTTGAGCTTGATAGTTTTTGCTCATAGTGCTTCACTTATATCTTTTGAGCGTGATAATTTTTACTCTAGTGCTTCACTTATATCCTTTAGAGCATGGTGGTGGATTTGTTTTAAAGAAACTATTGATCTCTCATGCTTCACTTAGATTATTTTGAGAGTCATTAATAGCATGGTAATTTGCTTAATGTTAATATACTTGTTGTCCAAGATATGTGAAACTTTCTTTTGAGTGCGTTGAATACTAAGATAAGTTTGA
This sequence comes from Aegilops speltoides, assembly GCA_021437245.1. NCBI lineage: Eukaryota > Viridiplantae > Streptophyta > Magnoliopsida > Poales > Poaceae > Aegilops > Aegilops speltoides. The sequence continues at coordinate 343,539,626 of CM038142.1, read as the reverse complement.
TGCTTGATAATTGTTTTGAGATATGGAGGTGATAATATCAAAGTCGTGCTAGTTGGGTGATTATGAATTTGAGGAATACTTGTGTTGAAGTTTGCAAGTCCCGTAGCATGCACGTATGGTTAAAGTTGTGTAACAAATTTGAAACATGAAGTGTACCTGGCTTGTGCATCCTTATGAGTGGAGGTCGGGGACGAGCGATGGTCTTTTCCTACCAATCTATCCCCCTAGGAGCATGCGCGTAGTACTTGATTTTTGATGACTTCTAAATTTTTGCAATAAGTATATGAGTTCTTTTGACTAATGTTGAGTCCATGGATTATATGCACTCTCACCTTTCCGCCTTTGCTAGCCTCATCGGTACCGTGCATTGCCATTTCTCACCTTGAGAGTTGGTGCAAACTTCGCCGGTGCATCCAAACCCCGTGATACGATACGCTCTATCACACATAAACCTCCTTATATCTCCCTCAAAACAGCCACCATACCTACCTATCATTGTAAGTGCATCTAGTGCCCCTTAGTGATTTTGGTGTATTGAAGACTTATAGGTTAAGTGACTGATGCGTTTGTGAGTGTACACAGGTCTATAAGTCTATGAGGAGTTTGGTATTTACAGAGAAAGTCGACCCCTAAAAATGAAGTTCTTCGACTGAAGACTTTGATATTCTGAAGACTTTGAAAGTGAAGAAATTGGTGTGACCTTGAAGACTTGGTATTCATTCGAGGAATATGGAGTGTGAAGACTTTTGTTTTCGTAGTTTCATTTTCTCTTTCTTGAGTCATAGGAAACACCATAATGTTAAAGGGGGTCGAGGAAATACTAAGGAAAAATTTCCATGTGATGCTCAACTCAAAATCCTACACCTACCAATCCCTTCGAGTGAAGCCATTGGAAATCTCATACAGATTCAGTCAATTTCTTGATGTGAGAGACGCAGTTCTTACAGTCACCGAGGACCTTGCTCGATCGAGGAGTTAGGAATTCGCCATCTGAATTACCTACACAATGAGGAACATGATAGCCCCGAGGAATTTGAGAGTCAAATTTCCGACCGTTCTTTGTCTTCTTGGCGCTGTCCAAAATATCTTATCCACCTAACGGTCATATCATTGAAGGGCATTTATGTCTTATCATGTCGGGCTGCTCCCTAGGCTATAAATAGCCGTCCCCTACAACCACTAGTTGGTTGGCTGCTCCGAGAGAACTTGACACTTGTCATCTGAGAGCAACCCATCCTCCGAGGACTTTGAGCGAAAATCATCAAGTGAGGAAAATCCCAAAACCAAACCCCCACAAACCCAAAGTGATTGAGCATCATCAAGAAATTGATCCTGCGTGGATCCGACACTTGTTACCTTTGAAGACTGTGCTTCTTCCGCACGGTTAGGCGTCAAGGTCTAGAGCATCCAAGAGGAATTGTGGATCGCCGAGTGACTAAGTCTGTGAAGGTTTGGAAGTCACTGAAGACTTACCACGAGTGATTGGGCGAGGCCTGCGTGGTCTTAGTTCAAGGAGAATACGGTGAGGATGGGTGTCTGAGTTGCGGCTCGAGATCGGGTGTCCGGGACTGCGTGTCCTCGAGTTTAAATACTCAGCCGCTCCAACCAGACGTCTAACCGAGACAAAGAATTGGAACTGGTTTACCAAATCATTGTCTTCACCAACTAACTGGTTCTATTTCCTCAACTCTTTCATTTCCTCATTTCATGTTGTACATTGTTCATATATGTGCTTGAAGACTTTGACTAAAGACTTTCACAAATTCCTCGCCAATTTCTTGATCGTCGTCTTCATCTTGTTATCCTGTGTTTACGCTTTCTGTACTCTGTGCTAGTTTTCATTTCTTCATGATGACTATGTTTGTATCCTGTTATGTTTACTTCTGAGTACTTATTCCGCTGCAAGTAGTTCTTCGCTAAGGAATTTCCTCACCAGCAAATTCCTCAGTGAAGAATTCATAAAAATCGCCTATTCACCCCCCTCTAGTCGATATAACGCACTTTCAATTGGTATCAGAGCAAGGTACTCCCTTGTTCTGTGTGATTTTGGTTTAACCGCCTGGAGTTTTAGTTATGTCGACCGCAGGTATGATCAAGGTCTCGGCTGGGTGTCCTACCTTTGATGGAATGGACTACCCCTACTGGAAGAACAAGATGCGAATGCATCTTGAGGCAATTGATAACGATCTCTGGTATGTTGTGGAAAATGGTGTCCCCTCTGTCACTCCCTCACTGAACGCTACCGATGTGAAGAGATTCAAACAACTCGATTCTCAAACGAAGAATATCATATGTGGTCATCTGAGAAAAGGACAGTATGGAAGAGTGAGTGCTTTGGAAACTGCTAAGCTTATCTGGGATAGGCTGTCCAAAGTAAATGAAGGAGTTTCAACTCAGCGTGACTCTCGAGTCGATGTTCTTCGGAATCTCTTCAACCGCTTCAAAAGACTCGACAATGAGAACGTCCAACAAACCTTTGATCGCCTCACTAACATCTCAAATGAGCTTCAAGCCCTCGGTGCCACTAACATCACTGATCATGAAGTTGTGAAGAAACTGTTGAGATCGCTTGACTCCTCATTTGATACTCTGGGACTGATGATACAAGAACGTGCTGACTACAAGTCGCTTGATCCTGCTGATATCCTCGAAAGGCTAAACACTCATGAGTTCCAGCTTGCTGAAAAGGGAGATCTCTATGGCTCAAACTATGGCAAACCACGTGCCCTGAAGGCCAAGGCTGTGTCTGAATCTGAATATGAGGATTCTGGTAGTAGCCTTGGTGATCCTGAAGAATTGAGCCAGGATCTAGCACTGCTTGTGAAGAAATTCCAAAAGTTCACAAGACGTGGTCGCTTTGGAAGATCCTCAAGAGGCAATGATTCCTCATCCAGTGACTATAAGAGAAGGCTTTGCCACAAATGCAAGAAGCCTGGTCACTATATTCAAGATTGTCCTCAGTGGGAAAAGGAAATGAAGAAGAAGAAATAAAAGGATTACAGTTCTGATGATGCGAAGAAGAAGAAGAAATGGTCAAAATCGTCGTCATCAAAATCTTCGAAGTCTTCATCTCACAAGAAGAGCAGCTCCAAGAAGGCTCGGGCATTCATTGGCAAGGAGATGGACTCTGAAGCTGAATCTGAGGAAAATGATGAAGAGGAGGCGTCTGAAGAATCTGAGTCTGATGTGGCGAGTCTGGCCGTTGCTACTGCTTTCGTCAGCAAGTCCATCTTCAACACTGAAGAAACCGACTCCACCGACAAGCCTGATGAAGATAATGATGGCTACGCTCCCACCTATTGCTTCATGGCGAAAGGTGCTAAGGTACTCAAATACAACTCCTCTGACTCTAGTGAAAATGAATCTGATGAGGATCTCAAGCCCAGCTACTCTAAACTTGCTAAGATTGCTGTGAAACAACAACGAGCTCTTGAAAAGGTTCAAAACATGCTAGATAAAAGTGACGATATGTTGGGTGAAGAAATGGATCGCACTAAAGCCTTGATGAAAATCTTGAGAGACTTGATCTAGGTTTGATAACCTTCAAGGTCATCATAACTCTCTCTTGTCTGATCATGAGAAACTTCCTTATGAATTTCTTCAAGAAAAGCAAGATCACGAGAAGCTTTCTCTTGAAACTCTTCAAAGAAAGGAAGATCTTGAAAAGCTAAGAGTGTGTTATGAAGATCTTCAGAAGGAGCGCGATTCATTACTAGCTCAACAAATCAGCGCTTCTCAGGAAGAATTTGTTCCCCCATGCTTAAAGTGCATTGAACGTGAATCTGCTAATTCTTCACCTGAATGTTCTAATTCTTCAAATGTTACAAATTCTTCATCTGCCCCTGCTATCACTAATTCCTCGTCTGAGGACATTGCTAGTATCACTGACAATGCAGGGCTGAAGGAATTGTACATGACAGGCATGTACAAAAGCCTCAAAGGGCATCAGACACTTTGTGATGTGCTCAAAAAGCGGATCCTCAACAGAAACCCTAGGAAAGAGGGTATTGCCTTTGAGAGGAAACTCAATGCTGATGGAACATATTGGAAGCCTGAGCAGTACCCCAAAACCTCATGGGTTGCTGCAAAGGGACCTCCAGTTGATCCATCTAACTTAACTGGCTTTACATGTGAATCTCCTCATTCTTCTGATGAGTCATTTGACTCCAACTATAAACTGTTCAAAAATCAGAATGGTGAAGTATTTGCTAGATATGTTGGCACTAACTGCAGGAACGGTTCCCCTATGAAGAAAATCTGGGTTCCCAAAAGTTGTGTTGAAAGTCTTCAGGTGAATGCCCTCATGACACCACCTGTGAAGAACAGGAACCCCAGATCAAATTTTTCATATGGACCAAATTCTTCATATGGATCCAAGTCCTCATATGGACCAAATTCTTCACATGGATCAAATTCCTCAACTGGATCAAAGTCCTCATATGATTATCATTGTGCTGACAACTCTGTCTCGCAGGGTAGAGCTAAGGGCTATGAATATGTGCATTATTCTTCAAACCATTATGTTCATAAGTCCTCGAAGAATTACTCTGCTTATTCATATGCTTACCCTAACCCCTATTATGTGAAACGAAATGGTTTGGCATCTTTGCCACCTTTCTCATATGGTGCTCGCAGAATGATGAACTCTTTGCCACACCTCCAGATGTGGGTGGTGAAGAAAAAGAACTAATCTCTTCTGCAGGGTCAGGTCTCCAGACGTGCTTTAACGTCTGAAGAATTTGTTGGGGACCTGACAAAAATGCCTGAAGGGACGCAGGCGAATCATGATGAAATGGACTTTCATTTCACACGTCCTCATACTGCTATATCTGTTTACTGCTTGATGAAATTCATCTGATAAACTTGATATCATAATCTTCACTGATGAAGCATATGAGATTGTAAGCTACACTAATTCATCTGCAGGATGATCAACCCAAAACCACTGAATGGGTCCTTGATAGTGGATGTACAAATCACATGACTGGTGACAAGAATCTATTGATGGATGCTCCCTTATCACCGTCATCACTGAAGCATATCATCTTTGCTGACAAAGTCTTCAGACTCAATAAGGCTCTCTATGGCCTCAAGCAATCCCCTCGGGCGTGGTATGATACATTGAAGGAATTCTTCGTGAAGAATGGCTTCACACCCGGTTCACTCGACCCTACTCTTTTTACTAAATCATATGATGGTGAACTGTTTGTGTGCCAAATATATGTTGATGATATTATCTTTGGCTGTACTAACGAACGATATAGTGATGAATTTGCCTATATGATGAGTGAAGAATATCAAATGTCTATGATGGGAGAGTTGAAATTCTTCTTAGGTCTTCAAATTAAATCGGCAAGCAATGGCATATTCATATCTCGGAGAAATACCTCAAAGATGTAATGAGGAAATTCGCATGCAAGATTGCAAAGGCGTAAAATTCCTATGCCCACAAATGGCCATCTATGCACTAATGAAAATGGTATTGACTTGATCACAAGGTATACCGCTCTATGATTGGTTCCTTATTGTACTTATGTGCATCTAGGCCAGATATAATGCTTAGTGTTTGCATGTGTGCCCGATTTCAAGCTGCACCAAGGAATCACACCATAAGGTCAGAAGCATATTCTTCGATATCTAGCTCACACACTAACACTAGGATTATGGTACCCCAAGGGCTCTGCTTTTGACCTCATTGGATATTCGACTCGACTATGCTTGGTGATCGTGTGGACCGCCAACAACATCCGCACTTGTCATTTCCTTGGGCGATCTTTGGTCTGTTGGTCCTCGAAGAAACAGAACGCATATCACCGCTTCATCTTTGAAGCTGAATACATTGCTGCTGGCTCATGCTGTGCTCAACTGCTTTGGATGAAGCAAACCCTCAAGGACTATGGCGTCAACGTGAAGAATGTGCCTCTCCTCGGCGACAATGAGAGTGCCATCAAGATTGCTCACAACCCAGCTTCAGCACTCAAGACTAAGCACATCCAGATTCGTCATCATTTTCTTCGTGATCATGTGTTGAAGGGCGACATCTCCATCGAGCATGTGAAGACTGAAGAACAGCTAGCTGATATCTTCACCAAGCCCTTGGACGAGAAGAGATTTAGCAAGTTGCGGTGTGAGCTAAATATCCTAGAATCTTCGAATGTTCTTTGAAAAGGACACACATCCTAACCCTTATGCAAAATTGATGACTTAGATGTGCAACACATGAAGAAACGTTTTCTTCAATCAATGAAGAATAACACTCTAAGTGTGAAGAAATTAATGAAGAATTTGATTCTCGTAACCCTCGACAATTGTACGCGTGTCTGAAATCATCATTCTTATACGTGGGTCACGCCACCACAAAAGTTGAAAATCTTCAATTTGAGATTTTCCTCATTTTTGAAATTCTTGATCTTTCAAATTCTTCAACTTTGCAAAATCTTCACTGCTTCGTTGTTGTTCTTCATTGGCTATATATATATATATATATATATATATATATATATATATATATATATATATATGAGTTTATGTCCTCTACATTCACTTATTGCTATTTCTTCAAGTTGCGATTTACGCTAAGTGAATGTGATCGGACCCTTCCTCTATGCTACCTCAACCCAATCTATTCACAAATTCTTCATGTGCGTTACGATTGAAACTTCGTTCAAAGTCTTCCTTTGTCCTTGTCAAGTTGATTTCGCTAAGTGAATGTGATCGACCCTTCGCTACACTCAACCCAATCTATTCACAAATTCTTCATGCTTCACTGAAAATTGCGAATCTTTTAAAACAAATCTTATCCAGATTTTCGGTTTTACCGCTCAAACCGCTCCGCATTCCACGATGCATTATTTTATTCACCCACGATCTTACACGATCTCATCTCAACAAGACGTGGGTGACACATGTCGCGAAGAAGAAAGGGCAGGGGCATGTTCGTCCCAAAATCTTGAGCGAACAATTTTTACCGTGGCTATAAATAACCTTCTCCCTTCCTTACTTCATTTACTCCGCTCGGTCATTGTCTCCGCCGAGCTCTTCTCAAACCCTAGCGCCGCCGCTTCTCCATCGCCACCGGTGAGGAAGAGCTTCACGCCTCGACCTCGTCGCCGTCGTCAGATTGCTACCGATCAAGGAAATCTTCACTCCGCCGCCCGTAGTCGCTCCCTCTCGCCAAGTTAGGGCGTGGGAGATCTAACTTGACGAACTTCATCGATGTTCATCTCTGTTCGTCGTGTTCTTCGCCGGGTAATTAAAAGTCACTTTTATTACTCGCTTTGATTCTCAAACTTTTCCGAAATCCTCAAAGGTGTTTTATTCTTCAAATCTTCACATATGAACACCTCACACCTCAGTATGCTCTTGATCCATCTCTAAGCACTCATTTCTTCAAGATTCCTCAATTGTGCGGATTTTCGATCTGCATAACTCGAACCTAAGACAAGAACGCTTAGTGAAATTCCTCAAGGCTCAACTGGTCAAATTCCTCAAAACTTATCTTTTCAAAAATCTTCCGAGAACGATATGACCTCTCCAAATTCCTCGCACCTACACTCGCTCACAGTACTCATGGCATTCGCTGAATCACTAGGTTCTTATCAACTTAACTCATTTGCAGCGTTCCTCGAAGAAAAACTGCATACTTCTTCAGAGTGTTCAATTGTTCAAATTCCTCATCCAAGAAAATGGTCAAGGAAAGAGACCGCAGAAGGAGGAAAGAGACCGAGGTCATGACTGCCGAGATCCCGATGAAATATACAAGGATTATTGCACACCTGATGAAGCCAAGTTTGGCAAAGAAAACAAGAATCAGCGCAAAGTGTGCATTCAGAGGATTGAACGAAGATGGGCACGAGAATGGAGGGAATATCGATATGTTACTCCAAAATACATGAAGAAATTCGCCTTAAATCCTCCATGCCCAAGAGCTCCATTGGCACCTGGCCAAGTCACTGATCCCACTAGCATCAAAAGTGGTGAAGACTTTCCTGAAGAATGGGCTAGGCGCCAAGCTAAATTGGCAAAACAAGCCAAGGAGGCAGTGAGGAAATTCAATAAGGATTCTGCTGCTGCTGCTGCCGCTGAGACCTCGGTCAAGCCGAGGAAATCAATGCCGAAGAAGCCTGCTCGCAAGCCAAGTGCTTCACCATCAGCGCCCTCACGGCCACGTTCCGCAGCCGCGCCCTCACGGCAAATTCCTCGACTCTGCTGCTCCACCAAAGTCCTCAGCAGCCCTCCAAGTCCTCAACTCCCTGCATCCGCTACATGTCAAAGGACTCGTGGTTTCTCAATTGCTTCGTGTCTCAAATGAGTTCCTCACCGCACCAATGTCCTCATCAGCCCCACTCACTGAAGATAAAAGCAACAATGGGCGCGGTCCTCGGCCAAGTCCAAGAAAGAAACAGGTTGCTTTCCAAGTGCCCTCTGATGACGAGGCTTCTGATGAAGAACTTGCGGAAATCATCAGAGATAGACAAGCAAAGGCCTCTAGAGCCAAAGGAACACCTGTGCCTCTACTTTTGGATCCGAAGAAGATCCTCGACTATATTGACTTATGGCACAAGGATCCAAACACTCCAATGCCTGATCTGCCTCTGACTCCTGGTCAAAGTCATATGCTAACCCACTTCATCGCTCAAGAGAAATGAAAGTTTGAAAAGGCTCGTGAGATAAAGAGAGCACAAGCCAGAAAGGAGAAGCTTCTGAAGAAGAACGTTGTCAGACTAACTCCTGAAGAACTTCTCAAGGCTCAATCTGAGATCCAAGCCCTCAGCAAAGATATCGATGCATATCATGCTGATTGGCATGGAGCCAAAGTGAGATTCGTCAATTTGACGAAGAAAATGACAACTGTTGCAGCCTCATCGCAACAAGAAAATCCTCAGGCTGCAGACTCGCTCACCTGCCGAAGAACATGCCAAGATCGCTGATGACTTTCACTGGCGATGAGAATACAAGTTCCGTGGCTGATGACTCCATTCTAGCCATCAAGAAATTCCTGTGGCATCCACTAGTGGTGCGCCTAAAGAAATCGAAGAGATCAGGCAATCGCACTGTTATGCCTAAAGAAAATGAACCACAGTCGTCAGCTCCTCCTGCGCCAACACCAACTCCAATTCTTCCTTCTGCTTATGAAGTGAAGAAGACCAAGGCTGCAGAGCAAGCTGCAGTGAAGAAAAGGAAGGCATTAGCTGCGTCCAATTCTTCGGCCGCGAAGAAAATGAAACCAATGACCAGCTCGCTTGAAAATCCTATTGATGCAATTCCGATTTCCTCCATGTCATCAAAGGAAATTGTTCCTTATGGAGAAGACTACAAGATCCCAAGCGGATCTGATGAAGAAAATCATTCTGTTGCTACCTCAGAGCAGTTTGATGAAGAAATTGAAGTGGAAACATTCCTTCAACGCCAACGTTCTCACCTATGCCTCGGTTCACGGTGAAGAGGCTGGTGTTGAGGAAATTGAAAAAGAAGATGAAGATATGGATATTGGATGCACTACACCAGTAATGAACGATGACTTTTGGGAAAGTCAGCATCCCAATACTCCTCTCTTCACTCCTATTCAACAAATTCATCAGTCCCCGGCTACAACTGCTCAAATGGGCTCAAGAAACTCATCCCACATCGTCTGCTCATGAAGAGATTCCACTCGCTAGTGTCAAGAACTCTGCTGATCCCCAAACTGCACAAGAAGAGGAACCAGAAATTCCTCACCAAGCACCCGAGATCGCTATTCTCGAGGCTGTGCCGCAAATCATCGACACTCGCCCGCCCAAACCAAGAATCCGTTCTCTAGCAAGCAAAAATTCAAGGTCAAGACTTCTTTTACGAGCATGTGTTCTTCATCGACATAATCCATATGACTCGCTCGCATAAGGAAAAGACGCTTCGGACTGCTACTCAAGCCAACTTCTATTCCTCGGTGCTCTTTGACAAGGACAAAATCTTCGATCAAGAGCACATTCCTCATGTGGATATGGAATCTCTGCCGTGCTTCGAGCCAGTCCTCCGAGTTATTCACGATGCAGATTACCAATTTCGCAGACCGATATCGTGATTGGAATGAAGAACTCATTCTTCGCCTATGCCACTTTGCATATCACCGAGATGTCAAGATGTCAATTCATGGGTGCTGGATTGGATGACAAAAACACTCACTATAAGGCACCAAAGAACTGAATTGCTTCGTGTCCTTCCTCTTGATCCTCCCCATGACAAAGGCACGTTGCATCTACAATGACCGCGAATCGACAGATCATTATATGCAAGTGCTCATGAAGCCTTTGAAGCTGTGGCAGGCCCTCGAACCAAATTCCTCGTCAAGGAATTGTCAGATGTGCCTCGGACCGCCTATCGAATCTGACGAAGACAATGAGTCCTATCAAAGGCCACGACTCAAATGATGAAGATGTCGTTGGCATCATGAAGAACATGCTCTTCAACATCATTCATGGCGTTCCGCCAACTTCCATGATTTCTTCATGAGGACTCGCTAATGTTGCTATGTCACCTTTTGAGCTGAAGCCCTATGCGCCTTGGATTATGAGATTCATAAGGGCAAGATCTTCACCGAATTACAAGGTCGACACTCAACCATGGTAGCTACTTGTCGCCCATTGAAGTCCTCAGCGACCGGTTTCATCATCGATGATAAGGGCAAGGCAGCTGCTGTGATCGATGAAGGCACTCGTCCATTGGATGGTCAATTTCGCCTAGCTACATCTTACTCCACCAATGACGATTCTCGCAACACATGACACCGCCAAAAATACCTCAACTAAGCAAAAGCCTCAAGGAACAACACCTGTGGTGATGACCGACCGTGAGTTACTCCTCGCCTTCATCAAAGGTTGATCGCAATCACAAATGGGTGAAGCGCCAGCTTGCTGCAATTCTTCACAACATGACCTCAACCCATAATGCAAAGAAGAAAATCAAGATCACCTTCATGAAACCCTCAACCGCACTGGCTATTCTCACTCATGTATATTCCATGGAAGAACTCAAGACTATGGGTCTCGTGAAGCATTTGACCGGTCTGCACCACCTCCAAGAAATTCAAGAGAGTCAAAGTTCCCGATCCGTGGCGGTTCTTATTCTTCATCGCGTGGCCTGATGAACATGAAGATTTGGACGACATCGGCGGGCCCTACTTCAACAAACAACCCCGACAACGCCGGGCGCCTCCATCGACTTGAAATTCTTCAGGCGTTAGTCTCGCCAATGACCCTTTGGTCATTTGATGACAAAGGGGAGAAATCTGAGTTAGTCTTCAAGCGGGTTTATATTATGGGCGTTTTGTTAAGTTACAACTCGCGTTCTTCCAAACTTTTATTGGATCGAGTTGTAATCTTAAATCCGATGGTGCCCTGATACTTTTGAACGGCGCATTGTGCTCGACTTTGATGCACTGTGTGCTCGATACTTTTGATGTGTTATTCGCATGCTTATTCCTCGTTAATATGATTGCACGCATGTCAATCTCATCGAGCACCATATTTCATCATGCATTTCAAATTCTTCATATTATATATCAAATGCGTGTATGAATTACAAGATATAGGGGGAGATCTCCATGATTCAATTCTTCAAATGTGCATTGCCTCAAAAGCAAATTCCTCACTATGCACATATTCTGGGGGAGTTCTTCTATATCTTGCAATCAAATTCGTCAATATCAGTCTTTACACTTTATATGTTTATCCCCGTTGAAAACTTAACCTATGTTGTCATCAATCACCAAAAAGGGGGAGATTGTAAGTGCATCTAGTGCCCCTTAGTGATTTTGGTGTATTGAAGACTTATAGGTTAAGTGACTGATGCGTTTGTGAGTGTACACAGGTCTATAAGTCTATGAGGAGTTTGATATTTACAGAGAAAGTCGACCCCTAAAAATGAAGTTCTTCGACTGAAGACTTTAATATTCTGAAGACTTTCTGAAGACTTTGAAAGTGAAGAAATTGGTGTGACCTTGAAGACTTGGTATTCATTTGAGGAATATGGAGCATGAAGACTTTTGTTTTCGTAGTTTCATTTTCTCTTTCTTGAGTCATAGGAAACATCGTACTGTTAAAGGGGGTCGAGGAAATACTAAGGAAAAATTTCCATGTGATGCTCAACTCAAAATCCTACACCTACCAATCCCTTCGAGTGAAGCCATTGGAAATCTTATACGCTTCGTGAATTTCTTCATGGATGAGAGACGCAGATTCTTCCGGTCACCGAGGACCTTGCTCGACTAAGGAGTTAGGAATTCGCCAGGTCTGAATTACCTACACATGAGGAACATGATAGCCCCGAGGAATTTGAGAGTCAAATTTCCGACCGTTGTTGTCTTTGTCATACCGCTATCCAAAATATCTTATCCACCTAACGGTCATATCATTGAAGGGCATTTATGTCTTATCATGTCGGGCTGCTCCTAGGCTATAAATAGCCGCCTCACAACCACTAGTTGGTTGGCTGCTCCGAGAGGACTTGACACTTGTCATCCGAGAGCAACCCATCCTCCGAGGACTTTGAGCGAAAATCATCAAGTGAGGAAAATCCCAAAACCAAACCCCCACAAACCCAAAGTGATTGAGCATCATCAAGAAATTGATCTGCGTGGATCCGACGCTTGTTACCTTTGAAGACTGTGCTTCTTCCAGACGGTTAGGCTTCAAGGTCTAGAGCATCCAAGAGGAATTGTGGATCGCCGAGTGACCAAGTCTGTGAAGGTTTGGAAGTCACCTGAAGACTTACCACGAGTGATTGGACGAGGCCTACGTGGTCTTAGTTCAAGGAGAATACGGTGAGGACTGGGTGTCCTGAGTTGCGGCTCAGAGATTGGGTGTCCGGGACTGCGTGTCCTCGAGTTTAAATACTCAGCCGCTCCAACCAGACGTACAACTGAGACAACAGTTGGAACTGGTTTACCAAATCATTGTCTTCACCAACTAACTGGTTCTATTTCCTCAACTCTTTCATTTCCTCATTACTGTGTTGTACATTGTTCATATCTGTGCTTGAAGACTTTGACTGAAGACTTTCACAAATTCCTCAGTTCAATTTCTTCACTCTGTCCGTCTTCATCTTGTTATCCTGTGTTTACGCTTTCTGTACTCTGTGCTAGTTTTCATTTCTTCATGATGACTATGTTTGTATCCTCTTATGTTTACTTCTGAGTACTTATTCCGCTGCAAGTAGTTCTTCGCTAATGAATTTCCTCACCAGCAAATTCCTCAGTGAAGAATTCATAAAAATCGCCTATTCACCCCCCTCTAGTCGATATAACGCACTTTCAATCATGGCATTTCCATAGCCATTCCAAGATATATTGCCATGCAACTTCCACCATCATCATCATGACATACATTACTTTTGTCATATTGCCATTGCATGATCATGTAGTTGACATCGTATTTGTGGCAAAGCCACCATGCATTATTTTCCATACATGTCACTCTTGATTCATTGCACCATCCCGCACATCACGGAGGCATTCATATAGAGTCATATCTTGTTCTAAGTTTCGAGTTGTAATCCTTATGTTGTAATCAATAGAAGTGTGATGATCATCATTATTAGAGCATTGCCCAAATAAAAAAAGAAAAGAGAAAGGCCAAAAAAAAGAAAGGCCCAAAAAAGGGCAATGCTACTATCTCTTTTTCCACACTTGTGCTTCAAAGTAGCACCTTGTTCTTCATGTAGTGAGTCTCATATATTGTGCTTCAAAGTAGCACCTTGTTCCTCATGTAGTGAGTCTCATAAGTAGTCCTTTTCATACTAGTGGGAATTTTTCATTATAGAACTTGGCTTGTATATTCCTACGATGGGCTTCCTCAAATGCCCTAGGTCTTCGTGAGCAAGCAAGTTGGATGCACACCCACTAGTTTTCTTTTGTTGAGCATTCATAGCTCTAGTGCATCCGTTGCATGTCAATCCATACTCCTCATGTTGACATCAATTGATGGGCATCTCCATAGCCCGCTGATTAGCCTCGTCAATATGAGAATTTCTCCTTTTTTGTCTTCTCCACACAATCCCCATCATCATATTCCATTCCACCCATAGTGCTATACCCAAAGAGAACATCTTTGTGTGACCAAAATGAAGCATAGCCTAACTATATGATTTTGTAGGGATGAACTTTCTTTTGCCATGTTATTTTGAGAAGACATGATTGCTTTGATTAGTATGCTTGAAGTATTATTATTTTTGTGTCAATATGAACTTTTGTCTTGAATCTTTCGGATCTGAATATTCATATCACAATTAAGAAGATTTACATTGAAATTATGCCAAAGTATCACTCCGCATCAAAAATTCTTTTTATCATTTACCTACTCGAGGACGAAAGCAGAATTAAGCTTGGGGATGCCTCGATCGCTCCAATGTATCTATAATTTTTGATTGCTCCATGCTACTTTATCTACTGTTTTGGACTATATTGGGCTTTATTTTCCACTTTTATATTACTTTTGGGACTAACCTATTAACAGGAGGCCCAGCCCAGAATTGCTGTTTTTGCCCATTTCAGTGCTTCGAAGAAACGGAATATCAAACGGAGTTCAAACGGAATGAAACCTTTGGGAACGTGATTTTCCAACCAAACGTGATCCAGGAGACTTGGACCCTACTCCAAGAAGTGCCAGAGGCGGTCATGAGGGTGGAGGGCGCGCCCCCTACCTCGTGGCCCCCCTGACGCTCCACCGACGTACTCCTTCCTCCTATATATACCTACGTATCCCCGAACGATCAGAACAGGAGGCCAAAACCTAACTCCACCGCCGCAACCTTCTGTATCCACGAGATCCCATCTTGGGGCCTGTTCTGGAGCTCAGCCGGAGGGGGCATCCACCACGGAGGGCTTCTACATCATCACCATAGCCCCTCAGATGAAGTGTGAGTGGTTTACTTCAGACCTTCGGGTCCATAGCTAGTAGCTAGATGGCTTCTTCTCTCTTTTTGGATCTCAATACAATGTTCTCCCCCTCTCTCGTGGAGATCTATTCGATGTAATCTTCTTTTTGTGGTGTGTTTGTTTAGACCGATTAATTGTGGGTTTATGATCTAGTATTATCAATGGAAAATATTTGATTCTTCTCTGAATTCTTTTATGTATGATTGAGTTACCTTTGCAAGTCTCTTCGAATTATCTTTTTGATTTGGCCAACTAGATTGGTAGTTCTTGCAATGGGAGAAGTGCTTAGCTTTGGGTTCAATCTTGCAGTGTCCTTACCCAGTGACAGAAAGGGTTGCAAGGCACGCATTGTATTGTTGCCATCGAGGATAACAAGATGGGTTTTTTTATCATATTGCATGAATTTATCTCTCTACATCATGTTATCTTGCTTAAGGCGTTACTCTGTTTTTAACTTAATACTCTAGATGCATGCTGGATAGCGATCGATGAGTGGAGTAATAGTAGTAGATGCAGAATTGTTTCGATCTACTTGTTTTGGACGTGATGCCTATATACATGATCATTGCCTAGATATACTCATAACTATGCTCAATTCTGTCAATTGCTCAATAGTAATTTGTTCACCCACCGTAGAATACTTATGCTCTGGAGAGAAGCCACTAGTGAAACCTATGGCCCCCGGGTCTATTCTCATCATATCAATCTCTATCACTTTATTTACTTGCTTTGTTTTTACTTTGCCTTTTCCTTTTTACTTTGCATCTATCTATCAAAAATACCAAAAATATTATCTCTATCATATCTCACTCTTGTAAGTGACCGTGAAGGGATTGACAACCCCTAGGTGTTGGTTGCGAGTTGCTATCGTTTTGTGTAGGTACGAGGGACTTGTGCATGGTCTCCTACTGGATTGATACCTTGGTTCTCAAAAACTGAGGGAAATACTTACGCTACTTTGCTGCATCATCCTCTCCTCTTCGGGGAAATCCAACGCAGTGCTCCAGAGGTAGCACCAACCCCTATGCATAGGTTCATGGGCGAAACCCGCAAGTTGATCACCAAAACATACATCAAGTGGATCACGTGAATATCCCGTTATCACCACAGATAAGCACGGCAAGACATACATCAAGTGTTCTCAAATCCTTAAAGACTCAATCCGACAAGATAACTTCAAGAGGAAAACTCAATTCATCACAAGAGAGTAGAGGGGGAGAAACATCATAAGATCCAACTATAATAGCAAAGCTCGCAATACATCAAGATCGTGCCATAGAGAGAACACGAGAGAGAGAGAGAGATCAAACACATAGCTACTGGTACATACCCTCAACCCCGAGGGTGAACTACTCCCTCCTTGTCATGGGTAGCGCCGGGATGATGAAGATGGCCACCGGTGAGGGATCCCCCCTCCGGCAGGGTGCCGGAACGGGCTCCCAAGAGGTTTTTGGTGGCTCTGAGGTTTTGCGGCGAACTCCCGATCTATCTTCGCTCTTCGATGTTTTTACTGACGTGGACTTATATAGGCGAAAGAAGTTGGTCGGGGAGCCTTGAGGCCCAGAGACAGGGCGCGCCCGGGGTGGGCGCACCTCCTATCTCCTGGCTTCTCGAGCCTTCCTCGGCTTGAACTCCAAGTCTCCCGGATCATGTCCTTTCCAAAATCACGCCCCGAAGGTTTCATTCCGTTTGGACTCCGTTTGATATTCCTTTTCTTGAAATATCAAAACAGTAATAAAACAAAGAATATGTGCCGGGCCTCCGGTTAGTAGGTTAGTCCCAAAAGTAATATGAAAGTGTATAATAAAGCCTGTAATCATTCAAAAACAGATAATATAATAGCATGAATGCTTCATAAATTATAGATACGTTGGAGACGTATCAGCATCCCCAAGCTTAATTCTTGCTCGTCCTCGAGTAGGTAAATGATAAAAGAAAGAATTTATGAAGTGTGAATGCTAGCCGGTGCACAAATTTGATGAATGATAATTTCAATCACCTTTCTAGCATGATTATATGTCATAACAATAGTTCATCTCATAAAACTTGTCATGAACAAGTAACAAGCAACTCACATGTTAAAGCATAGACCATAAACTTTCTTGAAAGCTAGCAAACTTCATTCTCAGTCATCAAACAATTACCATTCATCCTATTTTCAGGAAGGGTCTATGTCAGAGCTTTGATTTAGCAAACTCCACATACTCAACTATCTATAGTCTTCTACAATTGCTAACACTCACGCAATACTAATGGTTATGGAGTTTTAATCGGACACTGAGAAAGATAGGGGATTATAGTGTTGCCTCCCAACGTATTCACCTTTGGGTGATGTCAACAATAATAGTTCATGCTAACTTACATCCAATTGGATATATATATCTGGATCTTTCCATCATGTGGTGCTTGCCTAAGGATAAAATGAAAAAGGGAAAGGTGAAGATCACCTTGACTCTTGCATAAAGTAAAAGACATAAAGTAAAAAGATAGGCCCTTCGCAGAGGGAAGCAGAGGTTGTCACGCACTTTTAGGGTTGGATGCACAAAATCTTAGTGCAAAAGAACGTCACTTTATATTGCCACTTGTATATGGATCTTTATTATGCAGTCCGTCGCTTTTATTGCTTCCATAACAAGATCGTATAAAGCTTATTTTCTTCACACTAATAGATCACAGATATTTAGAGAGCAATTTTTATTGCTTGCACCGATGACAACTTACTTGAAGGATCTTACTCAATCCATAGGTAGGTATGGTGGACTCTCATGGCAAAACTGGGTTTAAGGATATTTGGAAGCACAAGTAGTATCTCTACTTGGTGCAAGGAATTTTGGCTAGAATGAGGGGTAAAGGCAAGCTCAACATATTTGAATGATCCATGACAATATACTTTAACTGAGATGTAGAAAACATAACCCATTACATTGTCTTCCTTGTCCAACATCAACTCTTTAGCATGTCATACTTAATGAGTGCTCCCAACTATAAAAGATGTCTAGGATAGTATATTTATGTGTGAAATCTCACTTCCTTCAATATTCTTTCATGAATTGTTCAAATGACCAATACAATGCTTGCTAACCTTCAATAAATTTACAACCTCTAATTCTTAGATGTGAAGTCATTACTCCCCATGGGATAAGCAAATGAAACATAAATAATTTCAGATTTATGACAATCAACTCATTCAACCATTTACTCATAGGATATAAGTGAAGCACACGAGTAAATGAAAAACTACTCCAAAAAGATATAAGTGAAGATCAATGAGTAGCTAAATAATTACGTAACTATGTGAAGACTCTCTCTCATTTAAAAGTTTCAGATCTTGGTATTTTATTCAAACAGCAAGCAAACCAAAATAAAATGACATTGCAAGGATAGCACAACTCATGTGAAGAAGCAAAAACTTAGGTTCAACCGATACTAACTGATAGTTGTTGAAGAAGAAAGGTGGGATGCCTAACGGGGCATCCCCAAGCTTAGATGCTTGAGACTTCTTGAAATATTATCTTGGGGTGCCTTGGGCATCCCCAAGCTTGAGCTTTTGTGTCTCCTTAATTCCTCACACATCATGGTTTCTCTATTTCTCAAAAACTTCATCCACATAAAACTCAACAAGAACTCGTGAGATAGGTTAGTATAAACCAATGCAAAACCTTATCATTTTCTACTGTAACAAATCACTAAAATTATTATACAACATTGCATACTAAATGTCTCTGCATATTTAATACTCCTATCCTCAAATAGAATCATTAAACAAGCAAACATATGCAAACAATGCAAACATAACAGCAATCTGTCAAAACAGTATAGTCTGTAAAGAATGCAAGATTCATCATACTTCCCTAAATCCAAAAATTATGAGAAAAATACTATGCTGTAGAATATTTATCAGATCTCAATATGCAAAAAGTTTCAACATTATACCATTTTCTTACTTTTCTAGGGAATTTTTGCAAAAGCGGTAAACTTTCTGTTTTCAAACAACGACATGTATACTAGCAAAATAAGCATGGCAAAGGCTATCATTGACATTTTTATTGAAAATATAGATGCAAAACATTATTCTAAATAACATCAAACAAATACGAACAAGAGAAAATGACGCTCCAAGCAAAACACATATCATGTGGTGAATAAAAATATATCTCTAAGTAAAGTTACCGATGAACAAAGACGAAAGAGGGGATGCCATCCGGGGCATCCCCAAGCTTAGGCTCTTTGTCGGTGTCAAAACCGGCGGATCTCGGGTAGGGGGTCCCGAACTGTGCGTCTAGGCGGATGGTAACAAGAGACGAGGACACAATGTTTTTACCTGTGTTCGGGCCCTCTCGATGGAGGTAAAACCCTCGCCCCGCTTGATTAATATTGATGATATGGGTAGTACAAGAGTAGATCTACCACGAGATCAAGGAGGCTAAACCCTAGAAGCTAGCCTATGGTATGATTGTTGAGATGTAATGTTCGTCCTATGGACTAAGGCCCTCCGGTTTATATAGACACCGGAGAGGCTAGGGTTACATAGAGTCGGTTACAAGGGTAGGAGATCTACATATCCAGATTGCCAAGCTTGCCTTCCACGCCAAGGAAAGTACCTTCCTGACACGAGCCGAGTCTTCAATCTTCTATCTTCGTAGTCCGGGAGTCCGGCGGATATTGATAGTCCGGCTGTCCGGACACCCCCTAGTCCAGGACTCCCTCAGTAGCCCCCGAACCAGGCTTCAATGACGATAAGTCCAGCGTGCTTGTAGTCTTCGGCGTTGCAAGGCGGGTTCTCCCTTCAAATCCCATGTTCCTGCCGGATAGTGCCCGGCTTCATCTTGTATACTGTGCTCCTCGGCTTCTACGCCAAATTATGGCCCTCTTCCACGCGTCGCACGAATGCGAAAAGCCAGGGTGCCTTTTACATTTCACCCCCTAATTGTGCGGGTCGTCCGCCTATAAAAGGCAGGATCCAGATCCAAACCGCACCGTCTTCCTCCCGCGTATACTCCATCGAAGCGCCTCTGACCTCAACATCCATTCCACCATGGATCGTCAACGCGGCTCTTCCTCACGCGCTCCTAGCCCATCGCCAGGAGATTGGAGGAGGTGCTCTATTTTGCACAATGAGCTAGTGAAGCTCCAAACGGAGGGATTTCTTCCTCCGGCCTTCATGGTTCCAGTCCGAGCCGGACTGGTTACTTATCGAGGTGGGAGGCAGGCGGAGGACACCCCAAGCCCCAACAAGGGGGAGCGAGTGTGTTTCATCCCCTATCTGATAAGGGGGCTCAGATTTCCAATACATCCGTTCCTTCGCGGGCTCTTGAAGTTCTACGGACTCCATCTCCACCACCTCACGCCCGCCTCTGTGCTGCATATCGTGGCTACGAGCTCTTTTTGAGCTATTCCGGGCATCGAGCCCCATTTCGCATTGTGGAAGAGGCTGTTCGCCTCGCACTGCTCTCAACAGGGTCCATATATCAAGTGGGCGGCGCCAAATATGGCGATCGCCGGGACCGGATACCTATCCGCACCCCTAAGAGGGCGTCCAAGACCGCCCTCGAGTGGTTTATATAGTAGACGCCTCCGTTGCTCGACCCAGTCCGGATCGGCCTCCGGAGTTTGATATCGCTCCCTTGAAGAAACGCCTCACGGCGCTCATGAGCCCCCGCTTGAGGAAGACAAGAGCGCCCATTACTTGATGGGCCGGATAAGATTAATGGCTCATTCCGGCTTGACCATGATTGGAGTCATGGCGACGTGCATCAAGCGGGGGGTGCAGCCGCTGCAATACAGAGGCCACCCCATGTGGGATTTCAATGGGGAGGACGATGTTACGGCACGGCCAAGAAGGGCCGGGTTCGACCGAAGATCTGGTGAAGATCCTGTCCGGTCTGTACAAGGGGGAGAAGGAGGACTTCCTTCGTCCGAACCCTTTGGACGGGTTTTCCATGATCAACCCTAGATGATGGGTAATTGAATACCTCGAAGGATTCCACCCGTGCTTTCAAAGTTTAAGCTTCTTACATTATGTCTTCGGTGCAGGATCTACGCCGGACAGTGGAGGACATGGCGAGTCCTGCTCCACAACTCGAGGATCCGGAAGGATCCCTGGGTCCGGCCTCCAAAGAGGATCCGGACATCGAGGTGGAGCTGATCGACGGGGTGTATCACCAGCTCAGCATTGACAATGCTTTGGTCGCCATTACGGCGGACTACCCCGGCTAAGTCCAGCTTCCTGTGTGACCACGATCAAGTCCGGACACCGTTATCTTATCCTTGCCTATTTCGACCTTCGCGAACGATGGTGTTTTGCGAAGCGCCATTACGGCAGAAGCTGAGCTCGCGGCGGCCGACCTCTGAGGTCATCCGAACTAGCAGGAGGAAAAGGAGCGCCGTCGGACGGAAACGCCGCCGCAAAGGTATAGCTCGTGTTTGATCTTTTCGAGCAACGCCCGAGGAAACGCCTAAATGCTCATGATCGCCATAGGAGAAAAAGCGCCGCGGATCATGCGGCGCAGGAATTGCCGACCCAACCAACACCAGCCGTGCTCCAGTGTTCGGACCGGAGGGGGAGGCAAGCGCAAGACGCGAACCGGATCCTGCTCCAACGGAGGATACCGGCAGATCGTCCGCCACTAAGTCGAGGTGGAGAGCGCTATGAATCATAGACGCCACGACAGTTTTTCAAGAAGCGTGCTTTTCCTCGAGGCATTGGATGCCTTTAACGCAGGGGACGCGATCTCCGTGCTGCTCAAAATGGTTTTACCAGAGCGATGGAGCAATGCGTTAAAGACATACGGTAAGGGAATTTTAATGGTTGTATACACCAAGAGCCCCGAGACTTAAATTAGTTATGGAAACTGATTTAAGGATCATTTGAAATTTCAGGCTCTTAACGAGAAGAATGCCCAATGTCTCGGAGCTGCAAGATTGCAAGGCCCAACTTGAGGTCAAGATTTGCTGCCGCAGGAGGAGACGGAAAGACCCTCCTGGTAACACATTTATATAAATTAATATAAGCACTGCGCGGCGGCGCGCTTGAGTCTAATAATGACATTGCAGGTGCCGCCAACAAGATCCGGACAGTAAGATTGCTGCGCCACTAAAGGTCGGCGAGAACGTCTTGAATAGGGTTCAGCAGGAAAGGAACAAGCTCCAAGATGCCAATGCCAAGCTCGGGAAGAGCTGAAAGGCGCGCAGGCCGAGCTGTCCAGCTCCGTCAAGGAGAATCAACGGCTTCGTCGCGACATATATAGTAAGTGCTTTGAGCGAACTCTTTAAGAAAGGAGAGTTCGGCGAGGAAGTGATTTGACATAATATGTCTTGTAGGTATACTCACGGGTCGTCCTCCAGAGGAGATGCCCGTATCAATGGGTGATCAACTTCCCGAACTATTGCAGCTACTCGAACGAGTTCGGCAGGCAATGAGTGGCGCCGTACAGGCTTTATGGCCATCCCTCACCCCGCCCGAGGGCCTCGGGAGCTTGCGAGAAGCTGCAGGAGTACGGCAGCTTCCGTGCTTGTGGAAGGTTTCGCTTGCCGTCAAGGTGCCAGGGAGGCTTGGGCCATGGTGAAGACGCGGTATAAGAAGGCGGATCCCAACCATATGGCCGAAGTTGGACCGGTGGGGCCTGATGGGAAGGTGATCCTGTGAGTTTAGTGTACGCCGTAGAACTGGCTGCTAAATTTTCCCAACGGGATCAGAAACTAGACAGCCTGTTAGACGGGATTGAGGAGGAATACAATCAATAAATTTGACAATGTATGTTATCCTTTGAAATGACATGTGAAATGCCTTCTAGCCGGATTGTAGATCGCTTGTCTTTGCCGACCTTTTAAGCTTCGACCTCGGGACCCTAGAGTCCGGAGTGTGTCCGAATACCTTTTGGTTAAGAAACAACCGTGGTATGCATGGAGACCAAAGGCGTAGGGTCATTAGTGCTTTATCGCACAAGTGCCCAACTAGTTATGTTATATTACATGGTTAGTAAGAAACATCTTCCAGGAGAATAGTTCCGTTAAGGGTTCCTTTCATTTGGGAGGCATGCCCTAAAGTGCATTGCCGACTGCAAAGAAAGGAAAACATCCGGGGCAGATGGAAAAATAGTTAAGAAGTCATCTTTTAAATCACCGACCGAATATTCCCTTAAGAACGCTTAGCTTTCGCTTCACCCACCTGAGGTACACATCCGCTGACCCGGCAAGAATAATCGCAGAGGTGCTCCTTTACCTCCTAGCCGAACAATCGGAACGAGGGGTAAGCACAGAGCCAGCAACCCAGCTTGGCCAAAACTTAAGTCATATCGATGCATATAATGGCGAGTAAAAGGTACATGTGGAAGCTTGACACATGTGTTGGGTATAAAACCCAGATAATTGAGCTTCGTGAAAGAAGCCCCGGGAATAACGAAAGCGGATGGCACATCGTGCGTATGCAAAGAATGCGAAAATAGGCCCCGAAGGGCTTCTAAGTTAAAAGGATAAAAAGAGAAATGGAAGACAGCCAAAAAATAAAAGGTTGGACGGGGGAAGGGGACGAACTCTTAGTCCGGCGCTATGCATAGAATCGTCGGAGTCGGGCCGCGTTCCATGGGTTCGGCTCGAGTCGGTTGTCCGACGCATTTCGTAGACGGTATGCTCCGCCGGTCAGTACTTGATCAATAATGAAGGGGCCTTCCCATCTGGGCTTGAGCTTGTCCTTTTTCTTGTCCGGCAGGCGTAGAACTAGTTCGCCAACATTGTAAGTCTTGGTACCCTACTTCTCTGCTTTGGTATCTTCAGGCCTGTTGCTGATAGAATGCGGAACGAGCCTTTGCAACGTCACGTTCTTCCTCCAATGTGTCCAAGCTGTCCTGCCGATCCAACTCGGCTTCTCTTTCCTCATACATGCGCACTCGAGGTGAGTCATGAATAATGTCGCAGGCAAGACTGCCTCTGCGCCAGATACCATAAAAATGGTGTGAATCCGTAGTACGGTTAGGCGTTGTCCGCAGCCCCAGTACGGAGTCGAGCTCCTCGACCCATTGGTGTCTGATTTAGTGAGTGACCTCACTAGTCCGGGTTTAATGCCGCCATTATTAGATCGCTTGCTCTTTCCACTTGACCGCTGGTTTGAGGGTGATAGATCGACGCGTAGTCGAGCTTAATGCCCATATTTTTGCACCATGACTTGACCTCATCGGCCGTGAAGTTCGTGCCGTTGTCGGTGATGATGCTTTGTGGGGACTCAGAACGGTGTACCACCTCGATATAAAGTCTATCACTGGTCCGGACTCGCCGCTTTGACCGGTTTGGCCTCTATCCATTTGGTGAACTTATCCATCATGACCAATAGGTACTTTTTCTTGTGGGTTCCCTTTAAGGGTCCAACCATGTCAAGCCCCTGCATGCGAACGCCGGTAATGGGTATGGTTTTGAGGGCGGTGGGTGGCATATGGCTCGATTAGCAAAGAGCTAACAACCAACGATCGCTGGACCAAGTCCTGCAGATCCGCCCGAGCCGTCGGCCAATAAAATCTCAGCACGGAATGCCTTTCCTACCAGGCCCGGGCTGTTGCGTGGTGTCCGCTTAGTCCGCGTGGATTTCAGCCAGAGGTTTTGTTGGGGAACGAGTAATTTCAAAAATTTCCTACGCACACGCAAGATCATGGTGATGCATAGCAACGAGAGGGAGAGTGTTGTCTACGCACTCGCTGACCAAGCGAAGCGATCACAACGTAGAGGAAGTAGTCGACGCTCTCCTCGCGATCCAACCGATCCCAGAGCAAGCATTACTCCGGGCCTCCGAGTTCTTGACACACGACAGCTCGGTGACGCCTCGGCTCCGATCCAGCAAAGCTCCGGGAGGGAGAGTTCCACAAGACGATGGCGTGGTGACGATCTTGATGTTCTATCGACGCAGGCTTCGCCAAGCACCGCCACGATATGACCGAGGTGGAATATGGTGGAGGGGGCACCGCACACGGCTAAGGAACGATCTCAAGGATCAACTTGTGTGTCCATGGGGTGCCCCTGCCTCAGATATATAAAGGAGGAGGAGGAGGAGACCAGCCTAGGGAGGAGGCGCGCCATAGGGGAGTCCTACTCCCACCGGAGTAGGATTCCCCTTTCCTAGTCCAACTAGGGATCCTTCCATGTATTAGGAGTAGGAGACTAGGAAGGGAAGAGACAAGGTAAGGAAGGAGGGTGCGGCCCTCCCCTAGCTCAATTCGGACTAGGGCAAGGGCGCGCCTGCCTAGGGCAGCCCTCTCTCTTTCCCGTATGGCCCATAATGCCCAATACTTCTCCCGGCTAATTCCTGTAACTCTCGGTACTCCGATAAATACCAATGACTCGAACCTTCCGAACTCCGAATATAGTCGCCCAATATATCGATCTTTACGCCTCGACCATTTCGAGACTCCTCGTCATGTCCCCGATCTCATCCGGACTCGAACTCCTTCGGTACATCAAAACTCATAAACTCATAATATAACCATCCATCGAAACCTTAAGCGTGGGACCCTACGGTTCGAGAACAATGTAGACATGACCGAGACACGTCTCCGTCAATAACCAATAGCGGACCTGGATGCCCATATTGGTTCCTACATATTCTACTGAAGATCTTTATCGGTCGACCGCATAACAACATATGTTGTTCCCTTTGTCATCGGTATGTTACTTGCCCGAGATTCGATCGTCGGTATCCAATACCTAGTTCAATCTCGTTTCCGGCAAGTCTCTTTAGTCGTTCCGTAATACATCATCTCGCAACTAACTCATTAGTTACAATGCTTGCAAGGCTTAAGTGATGTGCATTACCGAGAGGGCCCAGAGATACCTCTCCAACATTCGGAGTGACAAATCCTAATCTCGAAATACGCCAACCCAACAAGTACCTTTGGAGACACCTGAGAGCACCTTTATAATCACCCGATTCGCTGTGACGCTTTGGTAGCGCACAAAGTGTTCCTCCGTAAACGGAGTTGCATAATCTCATAGTCATAGGAACATGTATAAGTCATGAAGGAAGCAATAGCAACATACTAAACGATCGTGTGCTAAGCTAACGGAATGGGTCATGTCAATCAGATCATTCAACTAATGATGTGACCTTGTTAATCAAATAACAACTCCTTGTTCATAATTAGGAAACATAACCATCTTTTATTAACAAGCTAGTCAAGTAGAGGCGCACTAGTGGCACTGCTTGTCTATATATTTACACATGTATTATGTTTCCGGTTAATACAATTCTAGCATGAATAATCAACATTTATCATGATATGAGGAAATATATAATAACTTTATTATTGCCTCTAGGGCATATTTCCTTCAGTCTCCCACTTGCACTAGAGTCAATAATCTAGATCACATTACCATGTGATTAACATCGATAGTTCACATCATCATGTGATTAACACCCATAGTTCACATCGCCATGTGACCAACACCCAAAGGGTTTACTAGATTCAGTAATCTAGTTCACATCGCTATGTGATTAACACCCAAAGAGTACTAAGGTGTGATCATGTTTTTCTTGTGAGAAAGTCTTAGTCAACGGGTCTTTCACATTCAGATCCGTTATGTATTTTGCAATTTTTCTATGTCTACAATGCTCTGCACGAAGCTACTCTTGCTAATTGCTCCCACTTTCAATATGTATCTAGATCGAGACTTAGAGTCATCCAAAACAGTGTCAAAACTTGCATCGACGTAACCCTTTACGACGAACCTTTTGTCACTTCCATAATCGAGAAACATATCCTTATTCCACTAAGGATAATTTTGACCGCTGTCCAAAGGATCTACTCCTACACCATCGAAACCGAATTTGCCATCAGCCAGCTCTTTTGCCATCTGCCACCGATGGCAAAGAACGCCTTTGCCATCTGCTTATAAAAAACAGATGGCAAAGAACCTGAGACGGCAAAGAACATGGTTGCCATCACCAATTCTTTGCCATCTCGCTAGTGGATGGCAATATCTTTGCCATCCGCCAAACAGATGGCAAAGAGGTTGGCAAATCTGTGGCCGTCGAGTGTAACGGTGTACCAGCCCTCACCTCTTTGCCATCCGCCAAATAGATGGTATAGATTCTTTGCCATCCGGCGGCGATGGCAAAGAGATGGGGTTATTTTTTCCACTAAAAAACTGTGGGGTTATTTTTGTTCTCATTGGTTGAAATGTTTGTGTCATGGATTGATGACATGGCATCCATCCATCCATTCATCCCATTTATCTAAACAAAAAGAGAAAGAAAGAAAAACCCACCTCCGGCAGCCCAACCACCAACCCTATCCCATCCCACTCCATCGTTGCTGCCCCAGATGCAATCTTGCCGCTGTTCCTCCGCTGCACCTCTTCGCGGCGACCGCTCGCGCCAGCATCCTAGGGTGACCGTCGCAAGGACGCCGCCGCCTTCTCGCCCTCCTTCGCTGCGACGGCGCTGCTGCTCGGCCGGCGACGGGCGAGGCGTCAGGCGCGTCTTCCGCCGACAAGCCCACCGCAGTTCGCTCCCGACCTTCTCCGCCCACGCCGCCCGAGCCCGTGTCGTCCGCTACCCGAGGCCGGCGGCGACAAGGTCCACCTCCTCACCGCCGGGCGACAACGCTGCTGCGCCTCATCGACGCCCTCCGAGACGCCTGTCTTCACCGCCCCCATCACAAGCACCGCGACTTACGTCCCAAGGGCCGGCCGTCCCCGTCGACCACAGCCTCTTCGTCAAAATGGTTCTGATCTGCTATATCTCTATCACCTCCTTGTTGTTGCTTTATCTTTCATTCACAACTCATAACAGAAGTTTCATGTAGCCCAGGAAGAAGTGAGTAAGAGGATGGCACAGATAGAAAATCTCAATGAGGTACGGCCATTTTCTTCTCTATGCCTCCCTTGACTTGGTAGCATAATTTTGAGGGTTCCATTTTATAATGCTCGGTAGTAGATGCAGATTAGAAGTTTCTTCAGATTACAACACACTTTATGCCTCCTTTTCTTTTCGTTATGCCTCCTTTATTAGAAATTCTTGAAGGCTTCATCCTGGAGTTGATTATAAATCTATTTGTATGACCTATATGTGTAGTTCTTTTATTTATCGCGAACATAGGAAGCGTCGTAGTCTTCAGTCTGATTCTAAGTTATCATTACTAATTTGCTGGCAGCAAAACTAGACTACGAGAAGGAGAACTCAACGGGACTTCTTTTTTGAATACTCCAAAAAGACCATCGTTTCTAGCATACTGTGGTTTACAAAACTTTGATTTTTTCTGAAGTCAAACGCGACAAAGTATTCAAAACCATGGTATTTTTCAGCATTTGACACTTAACAAAGTCCATCTATTGCTTTTTCTGGTTTGGGCTCTTCAAGCGGGGGTTTCTTGGCTATGTCTTCTTCAAGATTAATTACTTCTGTACCAAGAGGGTCATTTGAGCATTTTGCATATCGCCTCGGGCCATGCTTCCTCCAACAATAATCACATAAAGAAAGAAATTCAGCAAGTGTTTGGACATTGAGACAATAATTATAACAAGCATTTGAGCTTAAAGAAAAAATTACAGCAAGCATTTGACATT
The DNA here is from genome assembly GCA_021437245.1 of Aegilops speltoides. NCBI lineage: Eukaryota > Viridiplantae > Streptophyta > Magnoliopsida > Poales > Poaceae > Aegilops > Aegilops speltoides. Next base: position 343,511,173 of record CM038142.1, on the reverse strand, counting down.
ATGAAACCCATTACGGAAAGTACTTTCACATTAAGAGAATTTCAGCAAGCCTTTGGACATTGAGATACTAATTACAGCAAGTATTTGAGCATAAGGAAAAATTACAGCAAGCAGATTTAGGTTGTAGTACTCACATGACACTTCAACATGTGAACAAAAATAATTCAATTGCACACCATCTGTGTACAAAATAATGATTTATTTGGAACTAAAAGAAGTTTAACTAGGACATTTTATTTGCTATCCTCAACCATTTTATTTGTAGCACAAGATTTAGGTTCCAGTACTAACAGTTCAACATTGCATAGAGTATAGTTATGTATCTATCTACAAAATAATATGACATTTTATTTAAGAAGAGAATAGGATTTATGGGCGAAATAACCTCAGATTGAAGATGCTCTGCTCCAAGCTACACTCACAGTATTCTGCTACAAACTGCTTACAAAGAAGAGAATATTTCATGGTTTCATGGTTTCCAGGTTTAGTTCTTAATAAAACATCCACTTTAGTTCTTAACTTCTCATTGGTTTCATGGTTTCCAGGAAACAAACATCCACTTTGTCAATCACTCAAGATGGTGCATGCAGTTTTCCTGAAAGTTAAGTCTGAGGTAGTCAACAATACATGTGCATATATGAATATTTCTCCTGGACTTGAACTTCGATTAATGAAAAGACACTTTGATCTAGAAATCATACCAAAAAATTGCTTTTTGAAAATGCACTTGGCTCTGACACATGTATGGATCCCAGTGCACCATTTCACTCAATTTTGGAGAAATATGATAATACCCATGGCATTTGGTGCCGGTGACCACCTCGACAAGTGGCATCCGCCCTTTTCAGGGCCTGCTCCTACATAAAGCTGGGTGACGGGAGGATGACCAATTTCTGGGAGGACAAATGGTTGCCGGGTGCGTCTAAGACCTGGCGCCAACATTGCTCACTTTTGTGCCCAAGATCACAACTAGGTTTACTTCCGCCTTCCTTTTGACTACAATTCCTTGTGTGAGCTCCTCTCTCTAATTCATGTCCACCTAATTTATTTTTTCAGTCATCTAGGGTTTGGATGGGGCTGGGTTCCTACAACGACGGCAACAGAGGCGACAAACACCACATTGCAACCTCGCCGAATGTGTTGTTTGAACTCAAGGTATCAGAGCAATCCTTCCGGTTTGGTAGCTACAACCGAGATACTTAGCTTGTTTATGCCTTCATTTTTTGTAGTAAAAACATGATTCTAGCATGTGTAAAGTATTAGATTTCAGTTGTTTGTTGTAGTTTGTTTTCGTGGTTCAAGAAATTCTGCATTAATATTTAAAGTTTTAGTATCAAGCGATGATGAGCAAGGTCCGCTTCTGATTGTTGTATGCCAACCCATGTTTTCTATTATAGTACAATAGTAGAAATTATAGTCATAGAAACTGATGTGGGTTGCAGAACTCCCCGGCGACGAGCCCAACAGCCTTGCACTTCGCCCAGACAAGCACCATTGGGTCGACGTTGCAGCCAGCGGCTGCAGCCATGCATTTGGAAATTACAGGAGTTTTTTCTTGAAAACAAAATATAAAATTTACACCTCTTGCACCACTGATAGAGATGTGCCTTGCTGTGATAAGATGATGGGCTCATGACTTATCTTTCTTGGACAAAACAAGGAATCTAGCCATAACTATGTACATATCTGGATACTCATCTTTTTTTTCTCAAGCTATCATGTCAAGTGTAGAGGAAATGATGATATACAGAATAAGGAGAAAGACATGTTGACAAAGACATCCGGTTCCAATTTTCATCATACTATGTGCTAATATATGCTCTCAATGATAATATGCCACCTTGCGCTATCTACACACGTAACATGTTCTTCTTTTGTATAATTATACACTATAAAATTATTGTATGCTTACCTTTGGTGGAATTTCAGAGTTGAAAGGACATGAAGTTTCCACGAGAGGAGTTAATTTTGGTTGTCCTTTGTTTCATAAAAATGTTGGTATCATTTAGAACTATGTTTATTTGGTGTAACCGAATTAATCATCGTTAAACATATAGAAGGAGTGTCTCTATTGGAAGGGGAAAATATAATATTAGACACCATTTATTTTTCTCGTCACGATGCATGCAATGTATCATTTGGCCTTGATTTAATGTAATCTGCACTTTTCTTCATTGCTCTCTGTTCTTTAATAAGTCGACTCATATAGAACCTGATATTTCTTAGTGATGTCTTCAGATCCCATGAATGTCATTTTGCACCGAAGGTTTGTAACCATTGGGGAATGTTTTCTTGCTCTGATGTATCAAGTTGCCATGGGGGTGATCTAGAGGTGAAAGCTAGCAAGCCATCTCCTCATATTTTCCTTACTAGCAAGCTTAATGCGGAACACTTATATTTCAGTACTTGTTTGTTTAATTGTGTTATTTATCTGCAGGTCTCTTCCTTGTTCAAAGAATGTCGTACCTAATCAAGACATGTTCATTTAATTTACCCGTCATGTAAATGACACAACATGATTCACTTGTGTATATTGTAAACATATATTTATTTATGGAAAGCAGGTGTTCAAATTATAGTTGTGAAACGTGTGTAGTGTAAGGATATAATTATTAAGGAAAGTGACGTCACAGTGGTCGTGCTTGGTCTTCTCCGAGTCTATGCTTGTGGTTTGTGTTCTTTAGATCTGTTCATGCCCTGATATTGCTATCTGATTTCATTGGAAGGTGAAAATGAATTGATATAAGAAAAAATTAAATTAAATGGGGAAATAGTCACTTTGCCATCAGCTGGCAGATGGCAAAGAGCTTTGCCATCAGCTGGCAGATGGCAAAGAGGCCACGTGTCATCTACATGTAAAATTTGGGATGGCCTATTTGGGCTCTTTGCCATCTCGCCAACAGATGGCAAAGCTCTTGCCATGTGTTGGCAGATGGCAAAGATGCAGCCTTTGCCATCTGTTGGCGGATGGCAAAGAGTCAGAGCCTTTGCCATCTGGCCGCGAGATGGCAAAGTATGCCGTTAGCCTTCTAACGGGGCTAACCCGTTAAGAGGCTTTGCCATCTGCCAGCAGATGGCAAAGCCACAGGCTCTTTGCCATCAGCCAGCAGACGGTAAAGAAGCCTTTACCGCAGGGTTTGGACGACTGTTTGCCATCTGTGGCGGATGGCAAAGCCTTGCCATCCGCCGACCATGTTTTGCCATCTCGCCATGGCGTATGGCAAAGTGCCGATTCCAAGAGTGCTAGATCACTATTGTACCCCTTGCCAAACTCAAGTCAGGGTATACAATAGATCTGGTACACAACATGGCATACTTTATAGAACCTATGGCCAAGGCATAGGGAATGACTTTCATTCTCTTTCTATCTTCTGCCGTGGTCGGGTTTTGAGTCTTACTCAATTTCACACCTTGCAACACAGCAAGAACTCTTTCTTTGACTGCTCCATTTTGAACTACTTCAAAATCTTGTCAAGGTATGTACTCATTGAAAAACTTATCAAGCATCTTGATCTATCTCTATAGATCTTGATGCTCAATATGTAAGCAGCTTCACCGAGGTCTTTCTTACAAAAACTTCTTTCAAACACTCCTTTATGCTTTGCGTAATAATTCTACATTATTTCCGATCTACAATATGTCATTCACATATACTTATCGAAATGCTGTAGTGCTCCCACTCACTTTCTAGTAAATACAAAGCTTCACCATAAGTCTGTACAAAACTATATGCTTTGATCAACTCATCAAAGCGTATATTCCAACTCCGAGATGCTTGCACCAGTCCATAGATGGATCGCTGGAGCTTGCACACTTTGTTAGCTCCCTTTGGATCGAAAAAAACTTCTGGTTGCATCATATACAACTCTTCCTCTAGAAACCCATTCAGGAATGCAGTTTTTACATCCATTTGCCAAATTTCATAAATTGCGGCAATTGCTAACATGATTCGGACAGACTTAAGCATCGCTACAGTTGAGAAAATCTCATTGTAGTCAACATCTTGAACTTTGTCGAAAACCTTTTTGCAACAAGTCGAGCTTTGTAGATAGTAACACTACTATCAACGCCCGTCTTCCTCTTGAAGATCCATTTATTTTCTATGGTTTGCCGATCATCGGGCAAATCCATCAAAGTCCATACTTTGTTCTCATACATGGATCATATCTCGATTTCATGGCCTCAAACCATTTTATGGAATCTGGGCTCATCATCGCTTCCTCATAGTTCGTAGGTTTGTCATGGTCAAGTAACACGACCTCCGTAACAGGATTACCGTATCACTCTAGTGCGGATCTCACTGTTTTACCTACGAGGTTCGGTAGTAACTTGATCTCAAGTTTTATGATCATCATCATTAACTTCCTCACTAATTGGTGTAGGTGTCACAGAACCAATTTCGTGATGAACTACTTTCCAATAAGGGAGCTAGTATCATTACCTCATCAAGTTCTACTTTCCTCCCACTCACTTCTTTCGAGAGAAACTCCTTCTCTAGAAAGGATCCATTCTTAGCAACGAATGTCTTGCCTTCGGATCTGTGATAGAAGGTGTACCCAACTGTCTCCTTTGGGTATCCTATGAAGACACATTCTCGATTTGGGTTTGAGCTTATCAGATGAAACTTTTTCACATAAGCATCGCAGCCCCAAACTTTAAGAAACGACAACTTTTGTTTCTTGCTAAACCACAGTTCATATAGTGTCATCTCAACGGATTTAGATGGTGCCCTATTTAACGTGAATGCAGTTGTCTCTAATGCATGATCCCAAAATGATATTGGTAAATCGGTAAGAAACATCATAGATTGTACTATATCCAATAAAGTACGGTTATGACGCTCGACACACCATTATGATCCGGTGTTCCGTGGCATGAATTTGTGAAACTATTCCACATTGTTTTAATTGAAGACCAAACTCGTAACTTAAATATTTGTCCCCGCGATCAAATCGTAGAAACCTTATTTTCTTGTCACGATGATTTTTCTACTTCACTCTGAAATTCTTTGAACCTTTCAACTATTTCAGACTTATGTTTCATCAAGTAGATATACCCATATCTGCTCAAATCATCTGTGAAGGTCAGAAAATAACGATACCCGCCATGAGCCTTAACACTCATTGGATCGCATACATCAAGATGTATTATTTCCAATAAGTCAGTTGCTCGCTCCTGCTCCGAGAACGGAGTCTTAGTCATCTTGCCCGTGAGGCATGGTTCGCAAGCATCAAGTGATTCATAATCAAGTGATTCTAAAATCCCATCAAGATGGAGTTTCTTCATGCGCTTTACACCAATATGACATAAACGGCAAGTGCCACAAATAAGTTGCACTATCATTATTAACTTTGCATCTTTTGGTTTCAATATTATGAATATGTGTATCACTACGATCGAGATCCAATGAACCATTTTCATTGGGTGTGTAACCATATAAGGTTTTATTCATGTAAATGTAACAACAGTTTATTCTCTTACTTAAATGAATAACCGTATTGCAATAAACACGATCAAATCATATTCATGCTCAACGCAAACACCAAATAACATTTATTTAGGTTCAACACTAATCCCGAAAGTATAGGAGTGTGCGATGATGATCATATCAATCATGAAACTACTTTCAACACACATCGTCACTTCACCCTTAACTAGTTTCGCTTATTCGCAACTCCGCTTTGAAGTTACTACTCTTAGCAACCGAACCAGTACCAAATACCGAAGGGTTGCTATAAACACCGGTAAAGTACACATCAATAACATGTATATCAAATATACCTTTGTTCACTTTGCCATCCTTCTTATCCACCAAATATTCAGGGCATTTCCGCTTCCAATGAACATTTCCTTTGCAGTGTAAGCACTCAGTTTCAGGCTTTGGTCCAGCTTGGAGCTTCTTCACGGGAGTGACAACTTGCTTGTCTTTCCACTTGAAGTTCCCTTTCTTTCCCTTTCCCTTTTCTTGAAACTAGTGGTCTTGTCAATCATCAACACTTGATGCTCTTTCTTGATTTCTACATTCGTCGATTTCAACATCACGAAGAACTCGGGAATCATTTTCATCATCCCTTGTATACTATAGTTCATCACAAATTTCTAGTGATGGTGACTAGAGAATTCTGTCAATCACTATCTTATCTGGAAGATTAACTCCCACTTGATTCAAGCGATTGTAGTACCCAGACAATCTGTGCACATGCTCACTAGTTGAGCGATTCTCCTCCATCTTTTAGCTATAGAACTTGTTGAAGACTTCATATCTCTCAACTCGGGTATTTGCTTGAAATATTAACTTCAACTCCTGGAACATCTCATATGGTCCATGACGTTCAAAACTTCTTTGAAGTCCCAATTCTAAGCTGTTAAGCATGGTGCACTTAAACTATCAAGTAGTCATCATATTGAGCTAGCCAAACGCTCATAACGCTTGCATCCGCTCTGCAATAGGTCCGCTACCTAGCGTGCATTAAGGACATAATTCTTCCGTGCAGCAATGAGGATAAACCTCCGATCACGGATCGAATCCGCATCATTGCTACTAACATTTTCAACACAATTTTCTAGGAACATATCAAAACAAACATATGAAAGCAACAACGCGAGCTATTGATCGCAACATAATTTGCAAAATACTACCAGACTAAGTTCATGATAAATTTAAGTTCAATTAATCATATTACTTAAGAACTCCCACTTAGACAGACATCTCTAGTCATCTAAGTGATCACGCGATCCAAATCAACTAAACCATAACCGATCATCACGTGAGATGGAGTAGTTTTCAATGGTGAACATCTTATGTTGATCATATCTACTATATGATTCACGCCGACCTTTCGGTCTCCGTGTTCCGAGGCCATATCTGCATATGCTAGGCTCGCCAAGTATAACTCGAGTATTCTGCGTGTGCAAAACTGGCTTGCACCCGTTGTAGATGGACGAGAGCTTATCACCCGATCATCACGTGGTGTCCGGGCACGATTTAACTTTGGCAACGGTGCATACTCGGGAGAACACTACTTGATAATTTTTAGTGAGAGATCATCTTAAAATGCTACCGCCAATCAAAGCAAGATAAGATGCATAAAAGATAAACATCACATGCAATCAATATAAGTGATATGATATGGCCATCATCTTCTTGTGCTTGTGATTCCATCTCCGAAGCACCATCATGATCACCATCGCCACCGGCGCGACACCTTGATCTCCATCGTAGCATCGTTGTCGCCACGCCATCTATTGCTTCTATGACTATCGCTACCGCTTAGTGATAAAGTAAAGCAATTACAGGGCATTTGCATTTCATACAATAAAGCGACAACCATATGGCTCCTGCCAGCCAGTCGATAACTTAGGTTACAAAACATGATCATCTCATACAATAAAATACAGCATCACGCCTTGGCCATATCACATCACAACATGCCCTGCAAAAACAAGTTAGACGCCCTCTACTTTGTTGTTGCAAATTTTACGTGGCTGCTACGGGCTTAGCAAGAACCGTTTTACCTCGCATCAAAACCACAACGATATTTCGTCAAATAGACTCCGTTTAACCTTCTCAAGGACCGGCGTAGCCACACTCGGTTCAACTAAAGTGAGAGAGAGACACCCGCCAGCCACCTTTAAGCATGAGTGCTTGTAACGGTGAAACCAGTCTCGCGTAAGCGTCTGCGTAATGTCGGTCCGGCCGCTTCATCTCACAATACCGCTGAACCAAAGTATGACATGCTGGTAGGCAGATGACTTGTATCGTCCACAACTCACTTGTGTTCTACTCGTGCAAAACATCAAACCATAAAAACCTAGGCTCGGATGCCATCATTGGGGAACGAGTAATTTCAAAAATTTCCTACACACACGCAAGATCATGATGATGCATAGCAACGAGAGGGAGAGTGTTGTCTACGCACTCGCTGACCAAGCGAAGCGATCACAACGTAGAGGAAGTAGTCGACGCTCTCCTCGCGATCCAACCGATCCCAGCGCCATTACTCCGACGCCCGAAGTTCTTGACACACGACAGCTCGGTGACGCCTCCTCGGGCTCCGATCCAGCAAAGCTCCGGGAGGGAGAGTTCCACAAGACGACGGCGTGGTGACGATCTTGATGTTCTACCGACGCAGGCTTCGCCTAAGCACCGCCACGATATGACCGAGGTGGAATATGGTGGAGGGGGCACCGACACGGCTAAGGAACGATCTCAAGGATCAACTTGTGTGTCCATGGGGTGCCCCTGCCCCGTGATATAAAGGAGGGAGGGAGGAGGAGGCCGGCCTAGGAGGAGGCGCGCATAGGGGAGTCCTACTCCCACCGGGAGTAGGATTCCCCTTTCCTAGTCCAACTAGGGATCCTTCCATGTATTAGGAGTAGGAGACTAGGAAGGGAAGAGAGAAGGAAGGAAGGAGGGTGCGGCCCTCCCCAGCCCACCCGGACTAGGGCAGGGGCGCGGCCTGCCTAGGGCAGCCCTCTCTCTTTCCTGTATGGCCCATAATGCCCAATACTTCTCCCGGCGAATTCCGTAACTCTCCCAGATCCGATAAATACCAATGACTCGAACCTTCCGAACTCCGAATATAGTCGTCCAATATATCGATCTTTACGCCTCGACCATTTCGAGACTCTCGTCATGTCCCCGATCTCATCCGGACTCAACTCCTTCGTACATCAAAACTCATAAACTCATAATATAACCGCCATCGAAACCTTAAGCGTCAGGGACTCTACGGTTCGAGAACAATGTAGACATGACCGAGACACGTCTCCGGTCAATAACCAATAGCGGGACCTGGATGCCCATATTGGTTGCTACATATTCTACGAAGATCTCTATCGGTTAGACCGCATAACAACATACGTTGTTCCCTTTGTCATCGGTATGTTACTTGCCCGAGATTCGATCGTCGGTATCCAATACCTAGTTCAATCTTGTTTCCGGCAAGTCGCTTTACTCGTTCCGTAATACATTATCTCACAACTAACTCATTAGTTACAATGCTTGCAAGGCTTAAGTGATGTGCATTACCGAGAGGGCCCAGAGATACCTCTCCGACATTCGGAGTGACAAATCCTAATCTCGAAATACGCCAACCCAACAAGTACCTTTGGAGACACCAGAGAGCACCTTTATAATCACCCAGCACGCTGTGACGCTTTGGTAGCACACAAAGTGTTCCTCCGTAAACGGAGTTGCATAATCTCATAGTCATAGGAACATGTATAAGTCATGAAGGAAGCAATAGCAACATACTAAACGATCGTGTGCTAAGCTAACGGAATGGGTCATGTCAATCGATCATTCAACTAATGATGTGACCTTGTTAATCAAATAACAACTCCTTGTTCATGGTTAGGAAACATAACCATCTTTGATTAACAAGCTAGTCAAGTAGAGGCATACTAGTGACACTCTGTTTGTCTATATATTCACACATGTATTACGTTTCCGGTTAATACAATTCTAGCATGAATAATAAACATTTATCATGATATGAGGAAATATATAATAACTTTATTATTGCCTCTAGGGCATATTTCCTTTAGGTTTCGCCCTTCTTCTTCGGAGATACACCTTTGAAGGACTCCGGTAGTACTTTTCTTATAAAGTTCTCCCTCATGGACCTTGTAGGCCTTCGATCACCGGACTATGCAGCGGGCCTCATTTTGGTCTTCAGGGAGTTCCTGCCTAAGTAAGTAGGCTAGGAAAGGTTCTGTCCACGCGGCGATTACTGCCATTATAACATGGGCGGAGGGTGTTATGTCATCTGCTGAATCACCGGTTGGTGCGGTTTTGTCCGATTTATCGCTACCGGGCTCCTCTTCCCATAGTACGGATGGCTTGAAGAGCCGTTCCAGGAAGATATTTGAGGACAGATCACGTTTACGCACCGATGCGCTGCGACGCGTCGGCCGCTTGGTTGTTATCTCGGCTATGTGATGGAATTCGAGTCCTTCAAACCGAAGACATTTTCGTGACAGCATTGCGATATGCTGCCATTTTCGGATCCTTACGCCAAAGTCTCCATTTATTTGGGATATTGCGAGGTTTGAATTCTCACAAGACCTCTAGGCGTTGAATGGCCATGGAGACCGCCATCCGGAGACCATGTAATAGGGCCTTGTATTCGGCTGCATTGTTGGACTCGTACATTATTTGAAGTACATATCGATCAGATCCTCGGTGGGGACGTCGGTACGACGCCAGCCCCCATCCGCCAACATTTTGGAACCGTCGGCGTGCATAGTCAATTGAGTATGCGCCGTACTTTTAGGGAGTTCGCTTCATCCATTCGGCGACGAAGTCAGCCAAAACTTGTGACTTTATGGCTCGTCGAGGTTTGTAAGTTATGTCGAATGGCAAGAGCTCAATTGCCCATTTTGCAATCCTGCCCGTTGCGCGTCGCGTTATTTATAATGTCATTGAGTGGTACTTCAGAGGCCACTATTATCGAACACTCTTGAAAGTAGTGCCGGAGCTTCCGAGACGCCATGAACACCGCATATGCTATCTTGTGATAGTGCGGGTAACGGGATTTGCAGGGGGTTAACACGGTGGATACGTAATACACTGGTTTTTGAAGAGGGAATTTATGCCCTTCTGTCGCTCGCTCGACGACGAGGACAGCGCTTACAACTTGATGTGTTGCTGCGATATATAACAACATTGGTTCGCCTAGAGTGGGCGCAACCAGGACCGGATTTGTTGCCAATATGGCCTTTATTTCTTCGAGTCCGGCGAAGGCGTGCATCCGCCCACTGGTGTTCGGTGCGCCTTAGGAGGCGATAAAGGGCAACGCCTTCTCTCCTAGACGGAGATAAACGGCTTAAAGCTGCCACGCACCTGTTAATTTTGTATTTGCTTGAGGTCCTTTGGAATATCCAATCGTGACAGAGCCCGATTTTGGCCGGATTTGCTTCAATTCCTCTACCGATACGATGAAGCCCAAAGCAGACTTTCCGGCCGGTACACCGAAAACACATTTTTCCGGATTCAGCTTGATGTCATATGCTCTAAGGTTGTCGAATGTTAGCCTCAAATCGTCTACTAAAGTTTCGACGTGTTTTGTTTTGACGACTACGTCGTCTACGTATGCCTCGACTGTTTTGCTGATCTGGGTGGCCAAACATGTTTGAATCATGCGCTGATATGTTGCGCCGGCGTTTTTAAGTCCGAAGGGCATCGTGTTGAAGCAGAATGGTCCGTATGGAGTGATGAATGCCGTTGTGGCTTCATCTCGCTTCGCCATCTTGATTTGATGATAGCGAGTATGCATCCGTGAAGCACAACGAATCGTGTCTCTGCTGTGGCATCGATGATCGATCGGGAGGGGAAAGGATCCTTTGGGCAAGCCTTATTGAGGTCTTTGAAGTCGACCACGAGGCGCCAGGATTTATCCTTCTTTGGTACCATCACCAAATTTGCTAGCCAGTCCGGATGTTTGATATCTCTAATGAATCCGCTTCCAATAACTTGGCTAGCTCTTCTCCCATTGCCTGTCTTTTGGGCTCGGAAAATCGTCAAGAGCCTGTTTGATCGGCTTAAATCCTTTAGGATGTTTAGGCTGTGTTCTCGCCAACTGCGAGGGATTCCGGCATGTCCGAAGGATGCCAGCGAAGATGTCCCAATTTTCCCGGCGAATTCGCGAAGAAGGCGGCGTCCAACTTCGGGTCCAACTGTGCCCGATGGAAGCCGCTTTTGTTGGGTCCGCGGGTGGACCTGAAATTTTATTATCTCGTCTCGCTGGTTTGAAGGAGGTGGATTTGGGTCTTTATCAAGTATCACATCGCCCCTTTACCGTCAGAGAGCGCAGCGCGTGAGTTCCTCTGCCGCTAAGGCTTCAGGTAGTGCCTCGAGGGCTAGTGCGGCTGTCTTGTTTTCGGTGAGTGCTATGTTCGGATCACTAACGAGAGTGATTATTCCACCGGGCCTGCATTTTGAGCTTCATGTACCCGTAATGAGGTATTGCTTGAAAGATTGTGAATGCCTCTCGTCCTAATATGGCGTGATAGCCGCTGCTGAACGGGGCCACCTGGAACGTGACTTCTTCAGATCTGTAATTGTCCGGAGAGCCAACACCACATCGAGTGTGATTTTTCCGGTGCAGCGCTTCCGCTAGGGATTATTCCTCTGAAGGTTGTGCCGCTTCGCTCAATACGGCTCCAATCGATTTCCATTTTCTGCAGAGTTTCCTCAGAATGAGGTTTAGTCCGCTGCCGCCATCCATGAGGACTTTTGTCATCGAAAAGCCGCCCACTATGGGACTAAGTACCGGTCGGCCGGGCTCGTAGTTCAAGATGTGGGCTCGTCGCTGGCGTTGAAGGTAATAGCTGTGTCACCCATGGATTTGCTGTTGCTACTTGGTATACTTCGCGAAGTTCGCGGATTGTTCGCTGCATATTATTTGATGCGAAAGTCTCAAGATCGCTGATACCGTCGGCCGGGCATTGTTGGAGTGGTTTCGAGCTAGAAGCTCTTCGCCACTTTTGGCCACCGCCGTAATATCCAACATGCTCGAAGGCTATGTGTTGGGACAGCTCCTCTCGCACTATGAAGTTTACAGGTCCGCTGAGCCATCCCTCCAAAGACGGTTCCGCTTCCCTTGCCGGGTTTTTGTTTTTTCGTTTTTGCATCCGGGGCCTGATTGTAAGGCGCCTTTACCGCTGGATCGGGTTCCGGATTATCCCAAAATTGATTTTCAGTTTTCCGAAACTTCCATCGCGACAAGATTTTTGTACTATGGACGCCAGATCGGTGAAGCGCGTAATCTTGCGACGATCAATGGCGCTCGAAATTCCTTGTCCCTCGCAGCTATTGCGTAAGATTGAGATTATGTTTTCCTCTCGGCAGTCCTTTATCCTGTCCATAACCAGAGGAATCGCCCAAGAATGATGTACTATTTCAAGGCTCTTGCCGAATTAGAGATAGGTCGATTCACGCATCAACTCATATCGCTATCGCATATCATTGCGGTGATCTCGTTCAGTACTAGTAAGTCAGTCAAACATCGATGATACCTATCATATCATGCATTCAGTCATATACGACGCATCTCGTCCAATATGACTCTAAATTCTGCTTAATGCTTGATCGTCATACCAATACATTGATTCACTTTGCACGTAACTAATCGATCCTGTGGTTAGCTACAAACTAGTTCTCACCGAAATCTAATCTTCGAATAATAGTCATTTAAGTCTAAGAGTAAATACAGTTGTGCATAAGAAGCGAAGTCTGTGGTCATTAACTAAGAGTATGAATACATTCACATTGATAGCGAAATCAATACTCATTCACATAACATACTTTTAAGAACTGAATAAGGCATGGCACCGTATATTAACTGTATTCGTTTCGTACTACAATGTTACATGTATAAGTAATGAGTTGCATATGATATGAACTTATATTATTATCTAGAGTCATATGTTCATTCTAAATTCATATTGGTGTAATATATACTGTACTTCAACTTATCTATGGTTCATACCCTCCGATACTACTCATAGATTCATCAAAATAAGCAAACAACACATAGAAAACAGAATCTGTCAAAAACAGAACAGTCTGTAGTAATATGTATTAAACGTATACTTATGGAACTAAAAACCTCCTACCAAATTAGGAAGTCCTAAGAAATTTGTTTACCAATCCATACAAAAAAGAATCAGATCAATAGATCATTTATGTGAATTAACAAAACTAATTTACTGGATGAACAAGTTTCTGATTTTCAGCAGGATCAACACAACTATCACCGTAAGCTATCCTAAAGGTCTTACTTGGCACTTTTTTGAAACAAAAGCTATAAAACATGATTACTACAGTAGCATAATCATGTGGACACACGAAAACAGTAAGGATAAATATTGGGTTGTCTCCCAACAAGCGCTTTTCTTTAATGCCTTTTAGCTAGGCATGATGATGACAATGATGCTCACATAAAAGATAAGAATTGAAACATAACGGGAGCATCATGAAGCATATGACTAGCACATTTAAGCCTAACTCACTTCCTATTCATAGGGATTTTGTGAGCAAACAACTTATGGGAACAATAATCAACTAGCATAGGAAGGTAAAACAAGCATAGCTTCAAGATTTTAAGCACATAGAGAGGAAACTTGATATTATTGCAATTCCTACAAGCGTATGTTCCTCCCTCATAATAATTTTCAGTAGAATCATGAATGAATTCAACAATATAACCAGCACCTAAAGCATTCTTTTCATGATCTACTTGCATAGAAAATTTACTACTCTCCACATAAGCAAAATTCTTCTCATTCGGAATAGTGGGAGTATCATAAGAGACTTGAATACTAAAAATTGTTTCCACATTAAAAGAGTAATGTTCAGAAAAAGGGTAATCATAATCATGACAAGTTTTATAAATATAATCATCACTAGTTTTTATAGCATAAGTTTCATCACAATAATCATCATAAGTAGCAACTTTGTTCTCATCATAATCGATTGAAACCTCTTCCAAGATAGTGGAATCATCACTAAATAAAGTTGACACTCTTCCAAATCCACTTTCATATTCATCACAATAAGATTCAACATCCTCCAAAATAGTGGGATAACTATTTCCTAAAGTTGACACTCTTCCAAACCCACTTTCATCAATATAATCATCATAGGTAAGACGCATGCTATCATCATAATAACTTTGCATATCAAAACTTGGGATGCTAAAAATATCATCTTCATTAAACATAGCATCCCCAAGCTTGGGACAAACATTAATTTCAGCAAATATATTCTCAAATATTTCATCCTCATCAAACATAGCTTCCCCAAGCTTGGGCCCTTTCATATCATAAGCATAATCACTCTCATCATTAAAAATATGGATAGCACCAATAGTATAGCAATTATCATCATCACAATGAGTAGTAGGAGCAACATCATTTGGGAGGGATACCTTTCTCCCTTTGTTGCTCCTTATTTTCTTTTTCTTCTTCACATTATGTGTGGGTTCAACCTTCCTCTTTGAGCTCCTTATTGACGAGATTGGTTGAATAGAAAGCTCCTCCTCGTTACTTGATTCATCATAAGAAACAATAGGAGGATATTGGGAAGTCTCTTCCCTTTCATTAGTATTCTCATCACCTTCTAATTTCTTTCTTTTCTTTAGGTAATTGGCAATATAAGGATTTTCAATGCAATTCACCGCACAAAACATATAAATCGTCTCTACGTCAAAATCAAGAGGTTTATAACGGGTAAATTCTGGAAGGTGCTTAATTAAACGATTCATTTCTTCATAGCCCATAAGCAAACTAAGTTCATTATAATGTGCAAGGGAAATCAAATCATCACAATTTTTGGACACGATTCGATCATGAAACAACTTGCATCGGAGATGTAAATGACCACTTTCATTGCAAAGTTCACAAGTATGGCCAAGGAAATATAATTTTTCAGCACTCTTATCTAGCCTTTCTTGTAACAATTTAGTTTCTAAATGCTTATGCCTCTTGCAATATCTATCTTCTCTATTTGGTGTGTCCATGCAAACCCAATGCTCTCCACAAAAATCAACATGCTTATAGGAGACATTTTCATCATAACTAGTGCAATCATCATTAGTACCATGGATATTCAAGGAGTTCATACTAACAACATTGCAATCATGCTCATCATTCAAAGATTCAGTACCAAGCATTTTAATGCATTCTTCTTCTAGCACTTGAGCACAATTTTCCTTTCCATCATACTCACGAAAGATATTAAAAATACGAAGCGTATGAGACAAACTTAACTCCATTTTTTTGGTAGTTTTCTTTTATAAACTAAACAAGAAACAAAAAGATTCGATTGCAAGATCTAAATATATACCTTCAAGCACTCACCTCCCCGGCAACGGCGCCAGAAAAGAGCTTGATGCCTACTACACAACCTTCTTCTTGTAGACGTTGTTGGGCCTCCAAGTGCAGAGGTTTGTAGGACAGTAGAAAATTTCCCTCAAGTGGATGACCTAAGGTTTATCAATCCGTGGGAGGTGTAGGATGAAGATGGTCTCTCTCAAACAACCCTGCAACCAAATAACAAAGAGTCTCTTGTGTCCCCAACATACCCAATACAATGGTAAATTGTATAGGTGCACTAGTTCAGCGAAGAGATGGTGATACAAGTGTGGATGGTAGATATAGGTTTTTGTAATCTGAAAATATAAAAACAGCAAGGTAACTAATGATAAAAGTGAGCATAAACAGTATTTCAATGGTAGGAAACAAGGCATAGGGTTCATACTTTCACTAGTGCAAGTTCTCTCAACAATAATAACATAGATAGATCATATAACAATCCCTCGACATGCAACAAAGAGTCACTCCAAAGCCACTAATAGCGGAGAACAAGCGAAGAGATTATGGTAGATGCGAAACCACCTCAAAGTTATTCTTTCGGATCAATCTATTCAAGAGTTCGTACTAGAGTAACACCTTAAGACACAAATCAACCAAAACCCTAATGTCACCTAGATACTCCATTGTCACCTCAAGTATCCGTGGGCATGATTATACGACATGCATCACACAATCTAAGATTCATCTATTCAACCAACACAAAGTACTTCAAAGAGTGCCCCAAAGTTTCTACCGGAAAGTCAAGACGAAAATGTGTGCAAACTCCTATGCATAGGTTCATGGGCGGTACCCGCAAGTTGATCACCAAAACATACATCAAGTGGATCACGTGAATATCCCATTGTCACCACAGACAAGCATCCGACAAGATAACTTCACGAGGAAAACTCAATTCATCACAAGAGAGTAGAGGGGGAGAAACATCATAAGACCCAACTATAATAGCAAAGCTCGCGATACATCAAGATCATGCCATAGAGAGAACACGAGAGAGAGAGAGAGATAACACATAGCTACTGGTACATACCCTCAGTCCCGAGGGTGAACTACTCCCTCCTCGTCATGGGTAGCGCCGGGATGATGAAGATGGCCACCGGTGAGGATCCCCCTCCGGCGGTCTTGGAGACGGGCCCCGAGAGATTTTGGTGGCTCTGAGGCTTGCGGTGGCGAAACTCGATCTATCTTCATCTTGATGTTTTTAGGATATGTGGACTTACATAGGCGAAAGAAGTCGGTCGGGGAGCCTCGAGGGCCCGAGGCGAGGCGCGCCCAAGGGGTGGGCGCGCCCTCCTATCTCTGGCTTCCTCGAGCCTTCCACAACGAACTCCAAGTCTCCCGGATCATATCCTTTCCAAAAATCACGCTCCGAAGCTTTCATTCCGTTTGGACTCCGTTTGATATTCCTTTTCTTGAAATCTTTGAAGCAGGCAATAAAACAGCAATATGGGCTGGGCCTCCGGTTAGTAGGTTAGTCCTAAAAGTAATATAAAAGTGTATAATAAAGCCCGTAATCATTCAAAACAGATAATAAAATAGCATGAATGCTTCATAAATTATAGATACAATTGAGACGTATCACGGGGTCCTAGTGGAAACTAAGGGATATTAAGGCCTCCTTTTAATATAGAACTGAAACAAAGCATTAGCACATAGTGAATACATGAACTCCTCAAACTACGGTCATCACCGAGAAGTATCCCGATTAATGTCACTTCGGGGTTGTCGGATCATAACACATAATAGGTGACTATAGACTTGCAAGATAGGATCAAGAACTCACATATATTCATGAAAACATTATAGGTTCAGATGTGAAATCATGGCACTCGGGCCCTAGTGACAAGCATTAAGCATAGCAAAGTCATAGCAACATCAATCTCAGAACATAGTGGATACTAGGGATCAAACACTAACAAAACTAACTTGATTACATGGTAAATCTCATCCAACCCATCACCATCCAGCAAGCCTACGATGGAATTACTCACGCACGGCGATGAGCATCATGAAATTGGTTATGGAGGATGGTTGATGATGACGACGGCGACGAATCCCCCTCACCAGAGCCCCGAATGGACTCCAGATTAGCCCTCCCGAGAGAGATTAGGGCTTGGCGACGGCTCCGTATTGTAAAATGCGATGAAACTTTCTCTTTGATTTTTCTCTCCGCCAAACGGAATATATGGAGTTGGAGTTGAGGTCGGTGGAGCATGAGGGGCCCACGAGACAGGGGGCGCGCCCCCACCCTCGTGTACTGGGTGTGGGTCCCCTAGCCTTGATTCTTTCGCCAATATTTTTTATATTTTCCAAAACTTATCTCCGTGGATTTTTAGGTCATTCCGAGAAATTTTGTTTTCTGCACAATAAACAACATCATGGCAGTTCTGCTGAAAACAGCGTCAGTCCGGGTTAGTTTTACTCAAATCATGCAAAGTAGAGTCCAAAACAAGGGCAAAAGTGTTTGGAAAAGTAGATACGTTGGAGACGTATCAGTGGACCAGGTGCATTGATACTATCAATTATATTCTCAATCTAGACTTCATTTCCAACTCGAGGATGTATTGGACGAAGATTTTGCCCTTGCTGATCATTGTCTTCATCTTCAAGATTGGCTTCAGGCTGAGCATTGTCTTCATGCTGATTAGGTGCAAAAATGATGATTTCCTCTTCAACCTGTTCCTCGGTGGGTATGATTTCTCCAGTCCCCATTATCTTGATAGATCCACTTGGTGTAGCTTCATCTAGCACATTTGGCAGGTGCTATCGTGAGCCGTTAGTCTCATCGAACCGCACATCCACAATTTCAACCACTTTATAGTGAAAGAGGTTGAAGACTCTGTAGG
The DNA here is from genome assembly GCA_021437245.1 of Aegilops speltoides. Taxonomy (NCBI): domain Eukaryota; kingdom Viridiplantae; phylum Streptophyta; class Magnoliopsida; order Poales; family Poaceae; genus Aegilops; species Aegilops speltoides. The sequence continues at coordinate 343,492,451 of CM038142.1, read as the reverse complement.
TGTGCGAATCCTTTCCGTAACCAAGCACAAAACCTTCATGTGCTTTTGGTGCAAATTTTGAAGTGTGATGTGGATCCTTGATCCAGTACCAAAGACTTTGAAATAACTGACATTTGGCTTTTTACCAGTTAGGAGCTCATAGGATGTCTTCTTGAAGAACTTATGAAGATAAACTCTGTTGATGATGTGGCAAGCAGTATCAATGGCTTTAGGCCAGAACTTCCTTGGGGTCTTGTATTCATCAAGCATCGCACATGCCATCTCGAGGGTTCTGGTCTTGCGCTCCACGATGCCATTCCGCTGAGGTGTGTATGGAGCAGAGAACTCATGTGTGATTCCCAATGTTTCAAGATAAGTGTCGAGGCCGGTGTTATTGAATTCTGTGCCGTTGTCACTTCTGCTGTGCTTGATCTTGATGCCAGAATTGGTCATGGCACGATTGGCGAAATGCCTGAAGACATCCTGCAGTTCAGTCTTGTAGAGAATTATGTGCACCCATGTCTATCTTGAATAATCATCAACAATAACGAAGCCATAAAGATGTGCAGTGGTAGTAAGGGTAGAGTAATGAGTAGGGCCAAATAAGTCCATGTGAAGCAGCTCGAAGGGGCGTGATGTAGTCATGATTGTCTTTGAGGGATGCTTTGCCCTAGTCATCTTCCCGGCTTCACAAGCACCACATAGATGATCCTTCTTGAACTTGACGCCCTCGATGCCAATGATATGCTTATTCTTCACGAGAGTGTGCAAGTTACTCATGCTCGCATGTCCTAACCTCCGATGCCAGAGCAAGCACTCTGAAGCTTTTTCTAGAAGACATACGACAAGCTGCGGTCCTGCGGAGAAATCTACCATAGACAGATCGTCTCTGCGATACCCTTAGAAGACTAGAGGTTTGTCAGATTCCATAAGCACAAGGCAACGATATTTTCCTAATATTACAATCATGTTCATATCACAAAGCATTGAGACAGACATTAAGTTGAATCCAAGGGATAAAACAAGCATCACTTTATCCATGTGTTGATCCTTTGAGATTGCAACTCTACCTAGGCCCAATACCTTGCTTTTACCCGTGTCAGTGAACGTGATGTGACTTTTGTTAGACGGATGCAGGGTTGAATCCATAAGAAGACTTCGATCACCAGTCATGTGGTTAGTGCATCCACTGTCCATAATCCACTCAGTAGCCTTCGGAGCCATACCCTAAAGTGCAGTTAGGGGGATAGGCTTCACGAAGAGAAGTGTGAAGCACAAACATTTGACAAACAAGCATACTATCAAAGTTCAGATTCTTGTTAGGTAAGATAGTATGCTTTTCAAGAAAACCTGGGACGAAATACATGGTAAGACCATTCTGGCACTTTATGTTGCGTCCCACAAGATGTTTTAGGTCCCCAGCATTGGTGTCAGAAGCCTTTGATTTCCGACTGGAGACCTTTCCCTGTAAAAGAAAGTTAATTCTTCTTAACCACCCACATCTTAAGGGTTGGCTTAGAAGCAATGAGTAAGGTGCAACATCTGAGAACTTTGGCTTTGGAGCCCTAGAAAATAGCCCTGCAGGAGGTGAATAATACTCATAAGAATAAGCAGAAAAGTTCTTTGTTTTATGAACATAGTGGTTTGAAGAAACACGCTCATATTCATAAGTCTGAATATGGTTTCCCTGCAAAACATTGGCGTTAGGGTGACCTTGTGAGGTCCTTTTTCTGTATGAAGTCTTTGGACCATATGAAGCCTTTGGTTTGGGGTTTGTCTTCTTCTTAGGTGGTGTCATGATGACATTCACGGGAAGCTTCTCAAGACAACTTTTGGGCACCCAGATCTTCTTCAATGCTGGTCCATTCCTGCAGTTAGTACCAATAAACCTGGCAAATACTTCACCATTTTCATTCTTAAAAAACTTATAATTGGCGTCAAAGGATTCATCAATGATAATGGGATTAGCACAAGTGAAGCCAGATACGGAGGATGGGTCCATTGAAGGGCCCTTTGCAGCAACCCATGTGGTTTTGGGGTACTGCTCAGGCTTCCACTAAGAACCATCAACATTCATTTTCCTCTCAAACCCAATACCCACTTTCCAAGGGTTTTGGTTCAGAATCTGTTTCTTGAGGACATCACATAGTGTCTGATGCTGTTTGAGGCTATTGTACATGTCTGTTTCAAGCAATGTCTTCAACCTAGCATTCTCATCAGCAATAGTAGTGGTATCCTCAGACGAGGGGTTAGTCACCACATCAGCAGTTAAAGATATTGCAACATCAGCATTAGTAGAGCATTTAGCAACAAAGACAACATTATCACGCTCAAGGCATTTTAAACAAGGTTGCACAAAGTCTTCTTGAGCGGAACTGATCTGTTGAGCGAGTAGTGAATTGTTCTCCTTTTGAAGATCTTCATGAGACGCTCTCAGTTTCTCTAGATCTTGCTTCCTTTGAAGATAATGGTAGGAAAGCTTCTCATGGGTAGCTGAGAGTGTTTCATGATGACTTTCAAGTTCCTTATACTTAACATGATTTTTTAATGCCTTCGATTAAGGACTGAGTTCGATTCATTTCCTCGTCCAACAAGTCATCGCTTTTGTCTAGCAACTTTTGAATATGTTCCACAGTAGTTTGTTGTTCAGTTGCGATTTTAGCAAGAGTCTTATAGCTAGGTTTGGATTCACACTCAGAGTCATCTTCACTGGATATTTGAAAATAAGCATCGCATGAGTTTACCTTGGCACCTCGTGCCATAAAGCAATAGGTTGCAATAGAGTCGTCCTCATCATCTGCTTCAATGTCGGTGGCATGACCATTGTCTTCAGTGTTGAAGATGGACTTAGCGATCAATGCCAAAGCTAGAGCCAGGATTGCCACGCCTGAATTAGACTCCTCCTGAGACTCCACCTCCGCCTCCTCAGAAGCAGACTCCTCCTCTGAATCCATCTCCTTGCCAATGAACGCATGAGGATTGCCGGATGAGCTCTTCTTGTGAGACGATGACTTTGATGAAGACTTTGAGGATTTCTTCTTCTTCTTTTCGTCTGAATCATATTCCTTCTTCTTCTTCTTCTTCTTCTTCTTCTTCTTCTTCTTCTTCTTAGATTCCTTGTCCCATTGAGGACACTCATAGATGTAGTGGCCTAGCTTCTTGCATTTGTGGCATGTTCTCTTCTTGTGGTCATGAGAGGAAGCCTCGTCATTTCTTGAGCTGGATCTTGAAGACTTTCCGAAGCGTTCTTTTTGGAGAACTTATGGAAATTCTTCACGAGCATTGCTAGATCCTTTCCAATGTCTTCAGGATCCTCAAAACGGCAGTCAGATTCTTCTTTAGATGAGGAAACAGCCTTTGCCTTCAAAGCACGGGTTCGACCATAGTTGGGGCCATAGATGTCTCTCTTCTCAGATAGCTGGAACTCAGGTGTGTTGAGCCTCTCAAGTATGTCAGACGGATTGATATCTCTGAAGTCAGGATGTTCTTGTATCATCAGGGCCAAGGTGTCAAATGAGCTGTCAAGTGATATCAGAAGCTTCTTCACAGTTTCATGCTTGGTGATCTCAGTGGAGCCATGAGCACGAAGCTCATTAGTGAGATGATCGAACATGAGCTGGACATTCTCATTGTCATTCCTCTTGAAGCGGTTGAAGAGATTGCGAAGAACATCAATCCTTGAGTCTCTCTAAGTTGAGACGCCTTCGTTGACCTTGGACAGCCAGTCCCAGACTAGCTTCGCAGTTTCCAGTGCACTCACATGGCAATACTGTCCTTTGGTTAGATGACCACAGATGATGTTCTTGGTGGTTGAGTCCAGTTGAGCGAACCTCTTGACATCAACAGTGGTGACACCTTCACCGACCTTGGGAACGCCTGTCTTGATGACATACCAGAGGTCAACGTCAATGGCTTCAAGATGCATGCACATCTTATTCTTCGGTAGGGGTGTCGGTGCCATCGAAGGCGGGCGCATGGCGGAGACTTTGATTATCCCTGCAGTCGACATAGCTAAAACTCCAGGTGGTTAAACCGAATCACACAAAACAAGGGAGCACCTTGCTCTGATACCAATTGAAAGTGCTAGTTATCGACTAGAGGGGTGAGTAGGTGATTTTCATGAAAGTCTTCAAAACACGAGGTCTTTGAAGACAAACAGATGAAGTAAACCTGTCGATATGAAGTGGAAGATAAACTACACTAGACAAGCCATAGTCAAGTAAGCAGAATAGTGAAAGTATGAAGACTAGCAGCAGCTAGGTAGAATGGATGAGGATGGAAGATAGTATGAAGCCAAACAAGTAATAGTCTTCACACAGTGAAGTCAATCAGATCAGGCAAGCAAGCAATGACTTCACAAATACAAACTGAAATGTAAAGGAAGTAGGGGATAAAACCAGTTGCTTGGTGAAGACAAGGATTTGGTAGACCAGTTCCAGTTGTTGTGACAATTGTACGTCTGGTTAGGGAGCGGTTGATCACCTCCAGCCTGGGGCACGCATCCACCAGCCGCCGCACTAGGCCAAAGTAGCTGCCAGGCATGGCCGTCGAGCCATAGCGGGACTATGAGGCCCTTCATGGCCTCCTCGGCTACCTTTGGAGTTCGACCAGCTGCTTGATGGTCGCTTAGAAAACACCGGATGGCGGCCTCGACATCTTGAGACGAAGACCTTCTCTGTTGAGCTCCCTCCTCGCCACGATAGAATCTTGGCGGCATCGGGCCTTCTACGGCAGATCTGCAAGTGCCCTGGAGAGCTCGAATTCGGGTAAGTATCCGGTAATTTACATTAACATGCTTGCTCTGCATGAAAAGCGCCTTACCCACCGCTATCTTCTTCATGTCCTCTACCTCTGATGGGCCTTACAGGCCTCGGCCTTGGCGTCTTGGGCACTTTCGAGGCAGCGGCAAGCTCGAGACTCTCGAGTCTTGAGTCACGCTCAAACTCTCATGCTTTTCCATGAGCACAGGCTCTTGCGAACTTCCGCCACCAGCGCCACTTGTTTTCTCGCTCAGCCCGTTCGCGGCCGCATTGTGTTCGACGCGGACACGGCATCCTTGAGCTGCCACCTCCTTAGTGGCCCCTGCAATACACATATTATCCTTATTAATTTTGTTTGCAACCAAAACCCTTTTCTGTAAGGTACTTATGTAAAGTGGTGTTATTCACCTTATTTTTCCTTGAGCTGCCTTTTGGCATGGCCGAGCTCTTGCTCCGACTGCTCAAAGTCCTTCTTCAGCGCCTCGACCTCCGCCGTTTGTGCGGCGGAGGTCAACAACACAACTGCAAACCCATATTGACATATTTTTAGCAACCTGCGTATATCTTGTTAGATCCTTAGTCAAGCTTTTCTTTCGAACACGAACTAAGCATCGAGAACTCTTGTCTATCGGTATTACATTACATTATTTTAAACTTCTTACCTCAAAGCATGTTAGAAGGCTGTTGCAGGCTTCGGTCAGCCCGCCCTTGGCGAGCTGGACCTTCTCAATCACCGCACTCATGAGAGTGCGGTGTTCTTCCTTGATGGAAGCGTCTTTAAGCGCCTCCAGCAGGTTATCCGGCGCCTCCGGTTGGACGGAGGCCGCTGGCGTCACGGTCCAGCCCTTCTTTCGAAGGGGCCGCTTGCCGGACTCTGGAGCCGCTACGGGTCCCGAGGTAGAGTCCGGCACAAAGTCCGGGAGGTCGCCTGACGGCGCCTCCGAAGCCTCCTCCTGGCGGGTCCCTTTGTGGGATTCGCCTCGTAAATCCTCATCGGCGCGGGGGTAGAAAGCGGTCGGGATAGAATTTACATCCGGGCGCCAAAGACCCGCTCATCGAGTCGGGAAGATGCGTCGGCGGCGGACTACAGGCGAGAATGCGGCGTTAGAAGGACACTCGTGGCATACAATGTCGGCATATAAATGATCTGAATACTTACGATCCTGCGGACCTTTGGCCCTTGGAGCCACTCTTCCTCGCCAACATTGATGTTGGCGAAGCTATCGAGGATAGTTCTCCCCTCATGGACCCTTGGCCGCCCGATTGGGGAGGCCTTCCTCTTCTTCTCTCCTCCTCCGGGAGAGTACTCCTCCTCCTCCTCGTCTTTGGAGGAGTCCTCGTCGTCGTCGGACACACGATTCTGAGGAACTCTTTGAGTCCCGTGGCCACCTCTTGGCCTTCTTCTCGGCACCACGTGCGGTGCGGAACCAGCAACCTTGCTAGCGGGCATTCACTTGGTTCTTCGGCATGGGGCCGGGCTGATGAGCAGCGGGCCTTCTCCATCCATTCTGTCAAAGGAAGAGGCAGATTAAAAACCTCGCTAGAGTCAATCTAATTACTACAAGTGTCCGTAATGGGGTGAATCACTTACCTCATCGATCGGAGGCTGCGAGCTGAATCCGCGGTCTTGATCGCGGATCACGAGGCTTGCGCCCTTGAGCAGCACCCTCGAGCGCCTTCATCGTTGTATCAAAGAGCCGCTCAGCGTCGGTGTTGTTCGGATTAAACTCCCAGTTAAATACCCGTTCTTGGCATGGGAGAATCCGCCGGAGGCATTACAGGACCACGTTGGCGCGGAGCCTATTGCTCACTAGCTTCTTGATGCAGGCTCGAAGTCCGTCACCTCCTTTGGATCACCCCCTGCAAGCCCTTCTCTCTCGGGAGGTGAGCTGCGTGCGGATTCGAGATCTAAATTGGGGCCGCCCGCCCGTAAACTCGCTTCGGCTCGGTGATGTAGAACCACCACGGCGCCACCTTGGCGGAGTCCACGAAGGTCCCTTCTAGCCAAGGGACATTGGGCGGCTTGCCCAGCATGGCGCCTCCGCATTCGCTTGCGTCCCTTCACAACCTTTGGCAGCGTTGAAGGTCTTGAGCCACGCGAGGCGAAGTGGGGCGGATGCGAGAAAGGCCTCGCACCTGACGATAAGCGCCGAGATGTTGAGGGCGAAGTTGGCGCCCGATCGTGAAAATCCATGCCGTAGTAAAACATGAGCCCCGGACGAATGGATGGGCGGGAAGCCCGATCCGCGGAGGAAGTGGGGAAGGAAGGCGACCCTCTCATGAGGCCACAGGGGTAGGGATGAGCTGCCCGCATCGGGCGGCCGATGCGATGTCACTAGAAAGGTATCGGCGTTGCGCAGCTTGGTGATGTCCTCCCCTTGGCGGTGGAGGCCATCCATTTGCCTCCCCTCCGGACATATTAGGAGAAGGGTCGAGTGAGATGTGCGAGCTTAGGCGTTGGTGCTTGAGTTACGTGAGGGACGGATAAGCAAAGGAGGAAGGGGCGTGGGTGAGAAGGTAAATCCTTATCCCTTATATATAGGCGGACAAAACTATCGTCCCTCACCGGCTGGTAAAACTAGCTTATCTCCCAGCGCCACCATCAATGGCGCGGTTGGGTTACCATGCGCGTATTGATGAGAATCCCGGAATAAGGGAACACGATCTACCTTGACGGGGCGTGCCAAGAAACCGCTTAGCTAAGCGTCTTTGAGGTGGTATAGTAATTCAAACAAGGGCTTGGTAGTGGTGCGATATCACACGCATATCGTCGTGATTGAATCGGTGTATATGTTTTATTCTCTCTATGGTGGAAGGTGGAAATTATTTTTGCGAGCGGACACTATCACAGTGTTCATTATCTTCTCGAATTATTCAAGGAGAACCCGCCTTACAATGCGAACATTATACCGCGGACATATCGTCATTGAAGACAGGTTCGAGAGACTCTTGAGGAGTCTGGACTAGGGGTGTCCGGACAGCGGACTATCAATATCCGCGGACTCCAAGACTACGAAGATAGAAGATTGAAGACTCGGCTCGTGTCCATAAGGTACTTTCCTTGGCGTGGAAGGCAAGCTTGGCAATACGGATATGTAGATCTCCTACCATTGTAACCGACTCTGTGTAACCCTAACCTCTCCGGTGTCTATATAAACCGGAGGGCTTTAGTCCGTAGGGGACAACATACATTACAACAATCATACCATAGGCTAGCTTCTAGGGTTTAGCCTCCTTGATCTCATGGTAGATCTATTCTTGTACTACCCATATCATGAATATTAATCAAGCAGGACATAGGGTTTTACCTCCATCGAGAGGGCCCGAACCTGGGTAAAAACATTGTGTCCCTCGTCTCCTGTTACCATCCGCCTAGACGCACAGTTCGGGACCCCCTACCCGAGATCCGCCGGTTTTGACACCGACAACTTGCAATAGTGAAAGTATGAACCCTAGGCCTTCTATCCTACCATTGCAATACCATTTATGCTCACTTTTATCATTAGTTACCTTGCTGTTTTTATATTTTCAGATTACAAAAACCTATATCTACCATCCATATTGCACTTGTATCACCATCTCTTCGCCGAACTTGTGCACCTATACAATTTACCATTGTATCGGGTGTTGAGGGAGTCCTGGACTAGGGGGTGTCCGGATAGCCGGACTATCATCATTGGCCGGACTCCAAGACTATGAAGATACAAGATTGAAGACTTCATCCCGTGTCCGGATGGGACTTTCCTTGGCGTGGAAGACAAGCTTGGCGTCTGGATATGTAGATCTCCTACCATTGTAACCGACTCTGTGTAACCCTAGCCCTCCCGGTGTCTATATAAACGGGAGGATTTTAGTCCGTGGGACAACAACCATTACAACAATCATACCATAGGCTAGCTTCTAGGGTTTAGCCTCCTTGATCTCGTGGTAGATCCACTCTTGTACTACCCATATCATCAATATCAATCAAGCGGGGTAGGGTTTTACCTCCATCGAGAGGGCGAACACAGGTAAAAACATCGTGTCCTTGTCTCTTGTTACCATCCGCCTAGGCGCCAGATTCGGGACCCCCTACCCAAGATCCGCTGGTTTGACACCGACATTGGTGCTTTCATTGAGAGTTCCTCGTATGCGTCATCGATAGAAGCGATGGCTTCTTCAATCAACAACAACGCAGTCTGGGTGAGACTTTTCTCCCGGACCGATCTTCGTATTCGGTGACCGCGCTGCGGCGAATTCACTTAGCCATCTGGAGCGGATCGAAAGCTTCGTCCCTGCCATCGAGGTCAGATTTGGGAGCCTAAACTTCCGGCGGATATCGCGAGACTTGATCTTCGATGGATCCGAGCCGCGGCGGCGTGCCGCACTATCACGATGGGCATGATCTAACTCTGCCGCGGACGGTACCTTGGAGGCGCTGCGAATCCGCTCCGACCCATAGTCCGGAGCCGATTGGGCGGTCGAGGGCGGGTGGCTGGATACGCCTCGGGGCTGCAACTTCCGCGGCAATGGAGCGAGCGACCTCGTCCCTTATAAAGCTCGTGACTCGAGGTGCGGACTCCGAACCTTCGCGCCCTTGTCGAATCGATTGGGCGCCGATCATGGATTTCCTTCTGCGGACATCTTTCGGCACTCACCCTTTGGCGACATCCTAAATTCGCTGAAGCATCTCTCGCTATCCGGAGAGCCTGGCGGACTATGGCGGGATGGTTAGAACAGCAGACGGCGAAGAAATTCAAAGCCCACCCCACTTTGTAGCAGCGTCGGCGATCTAACAAACATGCTGACTACGACTCCGAAGACATCGGCGATATGGGCGGCGATGCGGAGGCGATCAGAACCAGCGCCTACGAGACGCTGGAAGACCACCTCGTCATACAACATATACATGGTGGACACCCCAAAAAGGCGGGGGCGGCGAAGAAGCGGCGGAGCAGATTCCTTAAAAACAGCCCAAGCGCCCGGCGTCGGCGATGCGCTCTAAATCCTGCCACGATAAGAATGGAATTCCGGCACGAGAGATAATAACACCCGAAAGTGCGAAGACAACCCCTCCAGCAAGGTTCAGCGCGGGAGGATGCGAAGCAAGCCCTCATGAGAGGCGGCGGGCGAAGAGGTCGAGGATGATAATTACATACCTCCCTCCGGAGGCGAGGCAAGCCTCGGCGGCAGCCAATTCGTCATGCACGAGGATCCCGTCGAACAAGGCGTTTCAAATGCAAGCTAATGGCCCGCGGCAAATAGCCTAAAGAAAAAGCAGCGGCTTCAAGCTGGTCAAGACCTGCTGGCGACGGATGGACCGAGGTCCTCGCGGCGAAGAGTATGAACTTCGAGCGCCCTCAAAAGCTACCCAAAGCGCAAGTTGCTCCCCGATTAGAGGAGGAAGCATACATACCTTCATCACCAGCGCTGTCTGGCCGACCGACCACCCGTGGTCGCGGACGAAGCATCGGGCCCTCCATCAAGACCGTACCACGGCATCGCTCGAAAAATCTGAAGCCACGAGGAGCGCGCGGACTTGCGGGATATATTGGAGGACAAAGCGAGACAATCCAGATCTATCTATGGATCCGTGGAAGCCCTCGACCCACAGCGAATACCGTCGAGCGGATACAACAACTCGGCGGGCGAAACACAATGAACAACGCTACCTTGATCTCGTCGTGATATTGCTCAATCTGAGGTGCCGCACACCTGCTATGCTTCAGCGCGAAGTAATGGATCATCAAATCCTGAAGGGTTTAAACCCGCAAACGCCGAATCCTCGATGGCACAACAGACCCAGCGGTTTGGATCGAAGATTATCTCCTTCATATCCATATGGCCCAGCGGCGATCTCCGCCATCAAATATCTCCGCTCAAGCTTAATGGACCAGCTCGGCATTGGCTTAACAGCCTGCCGCGAGTCAATTGGGTGTAGGGGGACACAGAAGCCGCATTCCTCGACAACTTCCGGGGCACATATGTGCGACCACGGGCGCCGATGACCTAAGCCACATAATTCAGCAGCCAGACGAATCGGCGAGGCAATTCAGACCGGTTCTTAACAAAGAAAAATCAAATCGTTGTTGTCCGGATCACGAGGCCCTCGCAGCCTTCAAACATAACATCCATGACGAGTGGCTGGCCCGGCACCTAGGGCGGGAAAAGCTAAAATCCATGGCAGCCCTCACATCATTAATGACCCGCTTCTGTGCGGGAGAGGATAGCTGGCTAGCTCGCAGCAACTACCTCAGTAAAAATGTTGGCAGTCCGAATACTAAGGACCACAATGGCAGGTCGCATCGAAGCAAAAATAAACGCCACGTTAATGGTGACAACAATGAGGATACGACAATCAACGCCGGATTCCGAGGCTCTAAACCCGGTCAACGGAAGAAGCCATTCAAAGAACTACTCCGGGTCCGTCCAATTTGGACCGAATACTCGACCGCTCATGCCAGATACATGGCACCCCGAAAAGCCAGCTAACCACACCGAGAGTTGTTGGGTATTCAAGCGGCGAGCAAATTAATTGCGAAAACAATGACAAGGGGCTGCAACGATGATGAGGAAGAGACCGGCCGCCCGAACAATAGAGGACGAAGGGCTTCCCCCACAAGTGCGGACGGTAAACATGATATCGCAACCCATATACCCAAGAAGGGCGAGCGTGCACTAAAGGGCGTATATGCGATGGAGCGAGTCACCCAGTTCAATCCATGGTCCTCTTCCCGATCACTTCGATTGAAGAGACCATCCGACCGATATCCACCACGGCGGATTATTTGCATTGGTTTTAGACCCAATCGTCAATGGATTTCACCTCACGAGAGTCGATGGGCGGCGTAACTGAACCTGCTTTATCGAGGATACGGTCGCCAAGATGGGCATAGACCCTCAAGGATTAAACCTACAAAGGCGGCGTTCAAAGCGTCATACCGGTGTTGAGGCCAATTATGCGAGCTCGGTCTGCTGGAAGTGGTCTTGGATCCCGGATAATTTCGAGCGAGGAGTTAATCTTCAACACGGTGCGCGTTATGCATACCTCAAGCTCAAGATGCGAGGCCCTCGTGGAGTCATCATGGTCAGCGGAAATACGGGCGCTCCTCGAGCGGAGGAACATCTGGCGGCTCTCGCGGCAAAAATGCTGAGCAGCCTTCTAAGGCAATTTTGAGTCCGGCCGTTAAGCGACGGACCGCGCCAAGCAGCGCCGGAGCAACATCAGCCAAGACCACAGCACGTTACGAGCAGCGTAGCAATGCGGCTAACCCCAACCCTCGCATGATTGCAAGACAAGCTCTCCGCGTACATCACTACGCTCTGGAGATACCATGGGCATAGGGGAGAGCACGACTACTATGAGGCCAGTGCGGCTCGACCATACCGGGGCTCCCAAGTGTGTCGCTTTTTCATTTTTCTTTTCTTTTCTTTCCTTCTTTTTATACGGGGACTCCGTTCACGGAGGTTCTGTCCGTCGGTGATCCTGCCGAACTCACGATGCAACAACGAGGGAGGGACAAAGGCTGCGACAAACACTCAGGTGGTGTCCATTACGAGCATTAAATTTGTTAAATACACCATTCCGCAGCCCACCCACGGAGAGACAACAATTAGTCAATCCCTTGCTTACCGCACTATTTGTATCGCTCTGCACTCATAGCGAATTCCTCGGATAAACAATGCATTACCTTTCGCCTATAATTGCATTACCTTTTTTACGTATATGTTCATTAATGACATCTTGCACCCGTATATTTTGAGTGCGGCCGAATACACCGAGGGCTTATGTTCCCCGCATTATGGTGTGATAAGTCCAAACTCTTTCACAAGTCGGCACCCGAACTTATAGCATTATATGAATCGGCTCGAATCATGTCTTGGGTCAATAGTTGGGTTTGCCCGGCTCCCATGTTTTGGTACCTTCCGTTCCGTTCACATCGGCTAAGGTAGCCTTGGGAGAACCACTGCGATTCGCCCGGTTGAGCTAAGCGGCGCCTCGATGGAAAAGCTAAAACCCATTTGTCATGATAAGGCGAGGCTGATCGCTATTCGAGAGGTCTTTTAGTCCCTAAAGACTTATGCGCTTGACGAAGAACGGATAATGTCCGGCCAAAGGCGTGGATAACTGTGAACTCGGTCTTCGAATACTAGGGGCTTCACGAAATTTAAAATTATAGAATTCTATGGCTAAGTGAGAGTGTTCAAGCATTATAAGTCCGGTTGCCTTGTTACGTTGTGTTGGCGCCTCCTAGATGGACCCAAAATGGGAACAAGAGTGCTCAAGTTTATCGAACACCGCCTTTTCGTGGCATGAAATTGAAGCCGACGACTTGCCATCTCTCGGTTTAATAAGCGGCCGCCTGAAGGTAATATTTTAAATCAAACAAGCGTTGCTTAGCGCATATGAACAATGTTTTCAGCGCGCGAGGATAACACATGGCGAGTCTACTCAATAATTACATCTACGGGGCACTCATCCGCAATCTTGCGGGGACGATCTTATAGTACATCTCGGCGTCGATACTCCTTGCCCGCTGGCGGCGCGTCGATGATAAGCCTCTCGCATCCAGCCTGCCCAGTGCACCTTTGCGGGGCAAGGGCCGGCGAGCACCTTCAATCTGGCGGAGCACTTGATGACCTCCACCGAGGGCACATCCACTAGCCACGCCGCGAGGCGAAGTAGCTCCCGGCATGGCCTCTCCGAGCCCGAGCCGGACTATGAGGCCCTTCATGGCCTGCTCGGCTATCTTGTGGAGCTCGACCAGCTGCTTCAGTGGTCGCTAGAAACACCGGATGTCGGCCTCGGCGTCTTGAGACGAAGACCTTCTCCGTTGAGTTCCCCTCCTCAGCCCGGTAGAATCGGCGGCATCGGACCTGCTGCGAGGCAGATCTGCAAGCATACAGAGCTCTGAATTGGGTAAGTGTCGGGTAGTTCACATTAACATGCTTGCTTTGCATGAAAAATGCCTTACCATAGCTATTTTCTTCACCGCCTCAATCTCTGGAGGGCCTTATGGGCCTCGGCCTTGGCGGCTTTGGCACTTTGAGAGCGAGGCAAGCTCGGACTCTCGAGTATTTGAGTCGCGCTCCAAACTCTCATGCTTTTCCATGAGGCACGGAGCTCTTGCCGCCTCCGCCACCCGCCTCCTGCTTCTCTCGCTCTGCCCGTTCATGGCCACGTTGCGTTGACGCGAACACAGCCTCCTTCGGGTTGCCACCTCGTTAAGTGGCCCTGCGGTACCACGTTATCCTTGTTATTTTTGTGCATAAACTAAATCCTTTTACGTAAGGTAACTATTCAAAGTGGTGTTACTCACCTTCTTTGTCCTCGAGTTGCTTCTTGCGCGGCCGAGCTCTTGCTCGGACGCTCGAGTCTGCTTCAAAACACCGACCTCTGCGGTCGGTCTGCGAGAGGTCGACATCGCAACTGTTGACACAATTTTTAGCAACCCTGCGTATATCTTTTTAGATCCTCGATCGGCTTTTCTTTCCGAACACGAACCGAGCATCGGGGCTCTGTCTATCGCGGTATTACATTACATATTTTAAACTTATTACCTCAAAGCTTTGTTAGAAGGCTCTGCGAGCCGGTCGGCCCGCTCTTGGCAAGTGAACCTTGAATCACCGCACTTATGATAGTGCGGTGTTCTTCCTCGATGGGCGCCTTTGGCGCCTCAACAAGTTGTCCGGCGCCTCCGGTTGGATGGAGGCTGCGGCGTCCGATCTTTCCCTTCTTGCGAAGGGCCACTGCGGGACTCCGGAACCCTGCGGGTTCGGCGTGGAATCGGCGCAAAGTCTGGAGGCTGCCTTGTGGCGCCTCCGGAGCCTCCTCTGATGGGTCCCTTCCGGGATCCCACCACGGCGTCCTCGGCGTCGCGGGGTGGAGGCGATCGGGATGGAATCTACATCCGGCGGAGCCAATGACCCTTCGATGAAGCGGGGAGATCATCATCGGCGGACTGCGAGGCGGTGTGCGGCATTAGAAGGACACTATGTGAAGCAAAGAAAATTATAAATCATTGAGAATCCGGATACTTACGATCTTGCGGAGTCCGGCCCTTGAGGCCACTCTTCGCCATAGCGTTGGCGTTGGCGGAGCTGTCCGGGAATAGTTCTTCCCCTCTTGGACCCTTGGCCTCCCCATTGGGAAGCCTTCCTCTTCCTCTCTCCCTCCTCCGGGAAGAGTCCTCTTCTCCTCCTGCGTCTTGGGGAGAGTCGCCTCGGATCCATCGGACGGCGAATCCGATATCACACAGCACGGGAACTCCTTGGGTTCCGTGGCCTTCTTCTTAACCTTCTTCTCGGCACCACATAGAGTGCGGGACCAGCAACCCGTTAGCGGGCGTCCGCTGGAGTCTTCGGGAAGAGGCAGACGGTCTACTGTCCGGATGTCCTCTGCCGATCTGTTAAAGGCATTGGGAGTTTTAGATCCCACATAGAGTCAAGCGTGAAAAAAAAAGCTGTCCCATAGAGGATAATGAAGCTTACCTCACCGGCGGGCGCTTGAGTGCTGAATCCGCGATCTTGATCGCGGACGAGGCTTCTCCACCCTTGAACAGCACCCTCGAGGCGGCTTCATCGTCGTGTCGAAGAACCCGCTTTCGAGTCCGGTCTGTGCGGATCGAACTCCCACAGGTTGAAGGCCCGTTGTTGGCAGGGGAGAATCCGGTGGATGAGCATGACCTAGATCACATTGACAAGCCTAAGATTCTTGTTCACCAGGGTCTGAAGATAGGACTAGAGTCCTGTCAGCTCCTCCGAACTGCCCCATAGCAAGCCCTTGTCTTTCCAGGAGGTGAGCTGCATAGGGATACCAGATCTGAACTCGGGGGCCGCCGCCCACTTAGGGTCGCGCGGCTTGGTGATGTAGAACCACCCCGATTGCCACCCTTGACGGACTCCACAAAGGCCCCTTCGAGCCAAATGACGTTGGGCATCTTGCCCAACATGGCGCCTCCGCACTCCGCTTGAGTGCCCTTCACCACCTTGCTTGACATTGAAGGTCTTGCGCCTAAGCGAAGTGGGGCTGGATCTTGAAGGAAGGCCTACGCACCGGACGATAAATGCCGAGATGTTGAGGATGAAGTTTGGCGCCGGATCGTGGAAATCCGGGCCGTAATAGTACATGAGCCCCGGACAAAGGGATGCAGCGGAAGCCCGATCCAGCGGAGGAAGTGGGGAAGAATCGACCCTCTCATGGGGCTGGGGGTGGGGATGAGCTGCCCTTAGCCGGGCGGCCGGTGTGCGATGTCGCCGGAAAGGTATCCGGCGCTGCGCAGTTTTGCGATGAGGAGGCCAACCATTTGCCTCCCGCTCCGGACATGGTCGGAGAAGGTCGAGACGAGATGCGCGGACTTGGGCGCTGGAGCTCGAGTGCGTGGAGAGGGATAAGCAAAGGAGGAAGAAGGCGTAGGAAAAAAGGGTGGATCCTTATCCCCTTATATATGGGCGGACGAAGACTATGCGTCCCCACCGGCCTGGTAAAACTCGCTTATCTCCCAAGCGCCACTATCAATGGCGCGGTTGGGTTATCCGTCCGTATTGATGAGAATCCGGAATAAGGGAACACAATCTACTGCTTGACAAGGCGTGCCAAGAAGCTGCTTCGCTAAGCGCTGAGGTGGTATAATAAAAAGCGATTCAAGTAAAGGCTTGGTAGTGGCGTGACATCATGCTACAAGATCGTCGTGATTGAACTTGTGCACATAATATTCTCTCTCGGTGGAATGTGGAATTTATTTTGCGAGCGGACACTATCTGGTGTTCACAATGTTCTATGAATTATTCGGAGGAGGAACCCGCCTTGCAATGCGAACATTATCGCGCGGACTCATCGTCATTGAAGCCTGGTTCGAGAGCTCTTGAGGAGTCTGGACTAGGGGTGTCCAAATAGGCGGACTATCATCATCGGCGGACTCCAAGACTATGAAGATACAAGATTGAAGACTTCGTCCGTGTCCGGATGGGACTTTCCTTGGCGTGGAAGGCAAGCTTGGCGTCTGGATATGTAGATCTCCTACCATTGTAACCGACTACGTGTAACCATAGCCCTCCCGGTGTCTATATAAACCGGAGGGTTTTAGTCCGTGGGGCAACAACCATTACAACAATCATACCATAGGCTAGCTTCTAGGGTTTAGCCTCCTTGATCTCGTGGTAGATCCACTCTTGTACTACCCATATCATCAATATCAATCAAGCAGGAGTAGGGTTTTACCTCCATCGAGAGGGCCCGAACCTGGGTAAAAACATTGTGTCCCTTATCTCCTGTTACCATCTGCCTAGACGCACAGTTCAGGACCCCCTACCCGAGCCGTCGGTTTTGACATCGACAGGTGTGTTGGGGACACAAGAGACTCTTTGTTATTTGGTTGCAGGGTTGTTTGAGAGAGACCATCTTCATCCTACGCCTCCCACGGATTGATAAACCTTAGGTCATCCACTTGAGGGAAATTTGCTACTGTCCTAGAAACCTCTGCACTTGGAGGCCCAACAACGTCTACAAGAAGAAGGTTGTGTAGTAGACATCAAGTATGAACGTTAATTTGCATTGCATGGTGCCCACAATGATATTTATTCCGCACTGTGAATTTTTATATTTTTATACTATATATAAAGTTAGTCATAATAAAGAGAAAGGAAGAGCATCTCTCTCCATGGCATACACCCCCTCTACGCCCCTTTCATGTACACACACAAACTATCTCCAGGTCCTCTAAAAGTACGCCCCCAGCACATTCACGCATGTTTCATATTTCTCTCGCGGTATATACAGTCGCAATCATTGTATTTGAAGCAAAAGCACAATATGTACATTGGACTTCAGAATCCACTCATTACGGTCACCATTTACGTTCTATGGTTATCATACAGTCACGGGTTCACCTTACAACTCTGTATTTGCTCAAGGCACACTAGTTGACCAGTTAAACGCTCCATGTGGCACCTCTAGTGTTGCAACATATTATCTCACTACCATTGGGCCCACCTATCGGCGTGTATAAGAATGAAAACAAACGATAAAAAAATATTGGATGGTGGTCCGAAGTCAAGGCCTCGCACACAGTGGAGAAGATGGCCTTGCATTGGTATGCTGAGCCGTCTGTTTTAACACACATGATCTGGTGTGGTGATTATACACACATGCACACATGCACACAAACTACATGCACGCAACACTCACACAAATACACGCAAGCACTCACAGAACACTCACATGTATACACACAGCCACAGACGCACGCAACACTCACACGCACACACGCACGCATGCATGCACACACCACATGACCAACACACACTCTCACGCTCAAGTTCCCAACCTACACGTGCATGCGCACACATCAAGCCCTGATAGACACATACACAACCAGGTGGTTCCCGTGCACGGGTTGGAGTCTTGTCGCGCCTACATAAATTTGTGTTTATCTGACCTTTTTCCAATGCGAACTGATAGGTGGGACCCACAAGGAACATGGTCAATTTAACTAGTCAACACAGTACCACACAGACTATTTGGCTGGTCAACAGAGTGCAATCCGATGCTGAACGATGAGCAAGTGACCGTATAATCGCTGCAAAACATATATAGTGACTGTAACAAGCGTATTCTGAAGTCCGGTGACCGTATTACGCTTTTCACTTGAAATACACTGACCGCCCGTGTATTTATTTCTTCTCTCGCTCTCTTTGTGGAGCCGAGTAGGCCAACGTGCCAGTGCCTAAATTGGCGCACGCCACCCCATTATTGATGTACTTGTTTCGTAAGAGCGAGCAAGCATTCACGTCTACTGTACAAACTGTAGATATGAGTTACAAATGCTATGAATACGAATACAAATATTTGAAAATATCCAGTTTATGCCCAATTTCTCTCTGTAGGCCCTCCAAAAGTAAATCTCTACATGTTCTCTCATGTTACATCTAACGACTATGCAATACAGACTACTACTACAGTCTAACACAATAAATCATATGTGTTTTTGGTTTTACTAGATCTCATATTGTTACTTAATTATTTAGTTTGCATACATTAAAATTGTCTTTGAAATGCATGGCTAGTATCATCTACCACGCGGTAAAAATCCCGCCCTTGCCTGTTTAATCGGGTTTGTATCGATGGATCATGTGAAACAACAAAACTATAGTAGTACTATAGTACAAGTAACAGATCACTGGGCCGCTGTGTTGTGTACTCCTCCATCGTAAGAGTGAAGCACTCGCCTTCATAAATGTTCTAGTCCCTTTCGCCGACACGCGGGACATCAAGCAACCGGGTCCATGTGCCATACCGAAATAATAGTGTAGAGAAGCAGGGGTGAAGCACCCCAAGTCATGGCGCTGGCGTAGTAATGAGCAATGAGGCGTCAAATCACAATGTTGCACCTTTCCCGTAGTTAAGTCAGAGGGACGAAGTAATAATGCTAAAAAAAGAAGTTGGAGGGACGAAGCAACCATCATTTCACTCATTGCTGAATCCGCTTCTCCCTCATCTTCTTCAAGTTAACCACGTGTTGCCTCTGCCATTGTTTCGCCTCATGTCGAACGCGGATCGGCTTGGTAAAGCACTGACATGTGGGACCACATGTTAGCAAACCGCAAGGCCAACGTCCTCTAAAAATAAGAACCCCCCTCCCCCCCGCCATCCGCGCGGCAAAATCACCTCCTTTTTACCAATCTTGATACTATAATTTTTTAGATCAATATAATCAAGATTTGCATAGATAGCACACAGGAGCAAAACCAAAGTGGTATAGTTAAGGGCATCCACAATATGTAGCCAAATGTGAAAATGGGAACCATTGTGGATGGTGCTGCCAAAGCCAAAAAGATGGAACCGAAGCTCCCTAATTGATTGATTGAAGGAATAGAAAAATGCAACCTCTCTCCTCTTTCTCCCGTGCTTGGGCGCATGTACAGTATGGAGCACAGAGTCTACTCCCCTGTCCCTTCTATCACAAATCACAAAGAAGTTAGGCGTCAAATCACAAAGCATGGATGAAGCTACCATCATTTCACTCTTCGCTGACTCTGCTTCTCCATTGTCGTCTTCGAGAAACCACCTTACTGCACTAAGCTGGACAGACGATGCTATTGTGCAGTACTAGTACATTTACGCGTACTTTCGTTCAACGGACTTCCTGGATGCAAATAAGGCGGTTGTCTCGGCTTGTAGGCGACACTTGTGAACGACTTATCGTGGTCTCCCTCAATGGTGTTCTTCGTCGAACGCACTTCGCCAAACCACATCGTTCGAGATATCCTCGACATTACCGCAATGGGGAAGGAAGTCAAATAGTTACTACCTCCATTTTTTGTATATAAGGCCAATATATCAAAATTACAATTTGCAGAAGCCACTGTTGGTGTCAAAACCGGCGGATCTCGGGTAGGGGGTCCCGAACTGTGCGTCTAGGCAGATGGTAACAGGAGACAAGGGACACGATGTTTTTACCCAGGTTTGGGCCCTCTCAATGGAGGTAAAACCCTACTCCTGCTTGTTTGATATTGATGATATGGGTAGTACAAGAGTAGATCTACCACGAGATCAAGGAGGCTAAACCCTAGAAGCTAGCCTATGGTATGATTGTTGTTAGATCCTCTGAGACTAAACACTCCGGTTTATATAGACACCGGAGAGGGATAGGGTTACACAGAGTTGGTTACAATGGTAGGAGATCTACATATCCGTATTGCCAAGCTTGCCTTCCACGCCAAGGAAAGTCCCATCTGGACACGGGACGAAGTCTTCAATCTTGTATCTTCATAGTCTTGGAGTCCGGCCAATGATGATAGTTGGGCTATCCGGACACCCCCTAGTCCAGGACTCCCTCAGCCACTCACACTAATCGAGGCACAATTGATGGGGTTTGCCTCGTACTTGCAACCAAGGACATTAATATACCCTTGCATGTATGCGGAAGTGAGAAGGTTGGTTTGCATGGTGCTGCATTAATCAAGCGACAAGGAGTGAGATGGTTAGCTCTTTGGGCGTATGTTTATCCAACCGCATGTGATCAAACCAACTCAGCCATCCTACCGCTGACACATAATTTTCATTCATACAGTATGTTTATCCAACCGCGTGTTGGGGAAGATCCGAACGGCACGTGCGGTGGTCTGTTGGGGAAGAATAAGAGGTGAGGAAGAAGGGTTAGGAGATGTAGGATATTCATCCAACCGCCTGAAATGGTCGACTGACCTAAATGTTGGAAGTCAGGCAACTTGCATAAATATATGTTTTTACATAGTAAAATATACCTAAAAACAACAACATAAAGAAAAACTATCACTACTTGCGGAACGAGACGGCCTCGTCTACTTGTTCGTGCTCTTCATGGACGCGAGCACCGCCCGGTTCAAGTCTAGGACGTCCGGTTCCGCCTGCAGGAGGGCCCCGATGGCAGCGGCATCCGTGCGCTCCGTGTAGAGTTGAGCCTCCGCCGCCCGGTTCAAGTTCATGACGTCCGGTTTCGCCTACAGGAGGGCCTCGATGGCAGCGGCATCCGCGCGCTCCGCGTCAAGTTGAGCCTCTGCCGCCCGGTTCACACCCACGACATCCGGTTCCGCTTGTAGGAGGGCCTTGATGGCAGCGGCATGCGCGCGCTCTGCATCGAGTTGAGCCTCCGCCTCCCGGCCCTCCTTTAGTATCGCCAGAACCGCTGGTCCGCCTGCACCATGGGGGCCCCCGGATGCCGGCAAGAAGTCGATGTCCATCATCTCATATGCATCGGGGGCCTTCTGCACCGCGACCTCCGCCATGAACATTGGACCGGCTTCCTCCTCCTCAGAGCTTGGCTCTAGAGAACTCGGGGATTAGCCCGCCGCAAAGCGAGCTTGGGAACGGAGGTATGTGGCGCCGACCGTCGCCTCGATTTTTGCACAGTGCTCCGTCGTCAGCATCTTGTAGTACATGATCTTGTGGCGCACCATGGCTTTTCGGTGAACTAGGGGACGCTTGATGGGGGTTAGGGGATCGAAAGGTGGGGGAATGGGCTGGAGAGGAGGTGTGGTTTTGGGGAAGTGGCTGGCTTAGGCCGAGTAGCGAAGGTTCTAGTGTGAATAGTGGTTCCGGCGACGACCGGTCAATCGGTTTTGACTATACATCGCTCTTCTCGCATTTACGTTGCACCCCGGCACACTGGACCCTCCACGTCGCTCACCGAACGGAACACGCTTCGTCTTGCGCTTTTCGCTCGCTTGTGGGACCGCAGTTGAGAGCAAACCGACGTCCCTCCCCCTCCCCCACCCGCGTCATTTATACTACTACTAGAAGAGAGAGAGGTCTGCCAAGTGTTACTAGTACTCCCTCCATTTTATGCGGATTAAATAAGAATAGAGGGAGTATACTACTAGTACTATGAGCACTACATACTCTACTGCAGATGTTGTCAGTACTCCACTAGTACTATTGGACAGGGTTAAAAAAAGTTACTATTGGACTGGCTATATGTGGCGAAATCCTAGTAGGAAGAGCATGCACGAGAACAAGCACATGCACGTGTTTGAAAACAAATTGGGAACCTTCTCTATTTGAATACAAATCTAGGAGTACATACAAATCTAACAATATCGATTGGGTGTTGTTGAATGTTGATACTTTTTTCTGTAAGTTTGATCAAAGTAGAGATACTTTGACTACACATAAACTTATATATAAACTAGAAAGGATCGGGGGGAGTATATTGTTCGTTGAAAAATGAAACGAACATTGAATACCCTTACTATATGATTTGCTCATGCTATGATCACTAGTTCAAAATTTTGAATCCGCCTTTTTCACACATGCACCCACTCGTTGTCTCTCGTTTTCATCTCGGGGTCCGGAGATCGATTGAAAGAGGACTAGGGTGGGTATAGTACGTTCGTTTTGCTTTTGAACGTACAATATACTCCCTCCGATCCCTACAGACCCCTGGGTCATTTCTATCAAAGAAACACACCAAACCTTTATCTCCTTGCACGACACAGACTTGATCTCTTAACATCAATCGTCCTCGTCAAGATGTGTCGGGGCATGAACCAAATGGGATGTCAAAACTAAGATGGGAAGTGAAACATTAAACAAACCGTTTGTGTGTATGCATGTCGGACAAGTTACAACATTGGAGATACAAGCATGGTCTAGGCCCACATGCGAATGATACTCGGCGGGATGTTCAAAGGAGGCATGCGGGAGGATGGACTCGACCAGAGGGCGGGATGATCGATGGAGAAGAGGGTTGGAGAGGAATAAGAAATAAGCAAAGCCACATGACTATACTTGAATGACTCAAATAAACAATAAGTTGTCTCGTTTTCCCTTCCATCTTGGTCACGGAGTAAGATACCCCTCCGTTTTTATTTACTCTGCATATTAGGTTTGACTGAAGTCAAACTTCATAAAATTTGACCAAATTAATAGAAAAAATATGAACATTTACAATAGCAAATCTATATGATGTGAAAGTATATTCAATAATGAGTCTCATGTTATTGATCTGTTATTGTATATGTTATTATTTCTGTATATCAACGTTGTCAAAGTTTTCAAAGTCTGACTTTGAGCAAAGCTGCAGAGTAAAGAAAAACGGAGGGAGTATGAAGGGACTAGTATAGTTACTACTGCCAGAACATGGTAAGTTGGACCCCTAAATGCGGGCACAGACCGGGCACAACTCAATTATTCCTTCAAACAGTCGGACACCTACATTAGCACACCATCCGGCTACTTAATCAAGTGTTACACTTCACTAGTTGACTAGATCTTTCTATTACCGGTCTTCGCTAGCATCTACATTCTTAGCATCTAATTTAGTACAGTATCTCTTGTATCATTTAGAAGGAATTCCTTAATCATTAGTTAGACTTAATATTCGAGATCATCATTCATTAGAACAGCACGAGTTTGCATATATTCTAAATCACTATGATTCTTGCTAATCACATGTCACTTCGACTAAAGATCTACATTTTTTCTATTAATTGAAATCAACTTTTCAATTCTCATATGTAGTGCCTAGGAAAAGTTATCTCATTACTTCAGTAAATATCCTTAAATTTAGCTACATAAAGATTTTCTTAAGCATCATCTAAGCATACTATGCAACTTAAAGTAAGCTTGTTACTTAAGCAATACGATTTCCATACGAAATATTCTCTGGAACATCTAGCCAATTATCGATAAGTATTCATACCATTCATTTTAAGGAGGATAAATGAATATCTTAATATTATATGAAACTGCCTCTCAGTACTATGGTCGATTTCATGCTACAATTGCTATTGGAAGGTTATTCATCACTAGGAGCGAATCAATATTAGTAATTTCATAGATCATAATTCTTGTATCACATGGATAACAAGCTCATAACTTACTAAAGTGTTTGAATCATCATTAGCTAAAAATATCAAGATCTTAAATGCTAGATTCATATTAAAGAACAAGTATGTATACTTGTAGATCGTTTCCTAAACCAAGTATAATAGGCCACTTGATAAAGTATTAGAGCATATCAATATACAGGTACACTATTATACGATTGAGAATTCAAAGTCTTCATGACCAAAGGTGCAACGAAAACCAAGTTGTCACTAATGCAAAGTATCTTCACTGTATAGCAGATTCTACATAATTTAAGTATACATTGCTACAACAATGTCAAGATAATAATCTCGCATTCAGTAAGATGACACTAGGAAAATCTCTATGATCATCAAGCACTAATTAAATCGAGTTAGAGGGTAGTCAATTTGCATAGCTGTCACATTATGCTATAAAGATAATATCTAGGTAATGAATAGTACATCATAACTTCATATGGAATCAGTGTCATCATTCAGATAAGAACACAGCATTCATAGCATAGTAGATATCATAGCTATCAATCAGTCACGAGAAAGCTTCAGTATGCTTCTCATAATCCTGACAATGTATGGATCATCATTGGAATACGTATAATCATCTAGATGATCATCAAAGACATCGAGCAATAATTCTATACTACGTTAGGTCACCATAATGAAGTTTATCGTAGAATACAATGAAGGTTAAGATTAGGCAAATTTGTCATATCTGTTCAGTTGCAAATGTTAAGATATATTCAAGCTAATAGAATAATATGTGATCGAGTAGAGCAATGGTCGTCACCCAATTAGGGAAATCTAATGTCATCCAAAGTTAGTAATGATCAGACCAAATATCTCGAGTTCATCAGCATGATAGTTATTGCAAGATTAAGCGAAATAGATACATAGATGAACACAATGTAATTGCAGGTGTGTATAATGTATCATAAGAATAGTTATAATGAAGTGACAAAGATAGTCGAAGTATAAGTGAAATGTCAGATTAGAATAGTGATTTGCATATAATAGTAATATGATAAATGTGATAGAATATTATTACATTGGCGATGTCATATAGTAAATAAGTGAAAAGCTTCTAGGAACATGCAAGACAATCATGTGGACATCTGTACTAAACTATAGGGTATAGTCATTATCGACAGATAGATCTTAGACAATGATAAGAACTCATAGGCTAGGAAATAATCAACTTCCTATGCGGATGGATCTTATATCAATATAGGATCTATTAAATAGTGAGATATGAACTGATAGAATTAGTGGTATAATCTAGCTTAAATGTAACTGTATATAAACATGTGCATTGGGTGCATACAATATATCTGATTATAATAAATATAAGTATGAATATATCGTTGATAATTCATCTATAAAGTTTGAATTAACTGAACGAAGCTAACAGCGAGTAATAACACATAGGTAACACTTTCAATTCACAAGTTATCTAATTATGGATCTCCATAGTACATACTACATTCCAGATCTATTCGAATAGGGTCACAAAGTATCAGTTAATCTGTGGTCCTACTCCCAATAATATTCATCCACAAATCCAAACATCGTTTACAATTCTACTTAGAGTACTAGGGTATATCGTGGTCAGTATCATCGTCCTCACTAACAAAAGCCGTTCGCATTCGAGGAAAGATTCGGGTACGATTAGCGATACGAAAGTACGACGTGGACATGCAACCCCCAAGTATATCCTTTTGAGGGTGACCACATCAATGTCCTAAAAGGCAAAAAGCGGTACACTTGAGTACCTGCCCATTACCCTGCACGCTCGACACTCAGCTCACAAGCGAATCATGCTGCCTAATGTGGACTGCCTAGGATCCACACTTGCCGCTGCCTCGACCCCCTCCACTCCCAAATCACCTCTGCGCAACACCTTCAAATGAGAGTCTCCCAACACTCAACTCACTCTCATAGGATTGGATTTGGTGGAAAGATGGTTTGAGTGGAAAGCAACTTGGGGAAGGCTAGAGATCAAGATTCATATGGTTGGAATGGAATGTCTTGGTCTCAACACATGCGTAGGTGGCTCTCTCTCAGAAAATGAGTAGTGGAAGTGTAGGCACGATCTGATGGCTTCCCTCACGAATGAGGATAGGGTGGAGGGGTATATATAGCCTCCACACAAAATCTAACCGTTACACACATTATACCAAACTCGGTGGACCTGTATCAGAAAACTTCGGTCGGACCGATTCATTGCATATGTGACTGTTAGGCAATTTCGGTGGGACCGACATGATCAACTTGGTGGGACCGTGTAACGCCCCGGTTTCGATGCGCCAGGTGTCCGCCAGTTATTCGCCGCCGTTGCCATGTCATGTGCTTGCATGTTGCATTTTACCATGTCATCATCTGCATTTCATATCATGTCATCATGTGCGTCGCATTTGCATACGTGTTCATCTCCTGCATCCGAGCTTTTTTCCCCGCTGTCTGTTTTGCAATCCGGCACTCCTATGTCCTCCGGCATCCCCCTTTTGTCTCTCATTGTGAGCGGGTGTTAAACATTCTCAGAATGGCCCGAGGTTTGCCATGCGGCCTTGGTATAGCACCGGTAGACCGCCTGTCAAGTTTCGTGCCATTTGGAGGTCGTTTGATACTCCAACGGTTAACCGGGTAACCGTAAAGGCCTCTTTTGTGTGCAGCCCAACACCCCTTCCAAAGTGGCCCAAAACCCAGCAAACTCCCCTCCATGCTCTCGATCGTTCGATCACGATCGTGTGGGCAAAAACCGCACCCCATTTGGACTATCCTAGCTCCCTCTACCTATAAAACTAGACCTCCCCCAAACTTTTCGAGTCATTCTACCCTAACCCTAGCAAATTCCCTCACGCTATGCGGGACATGTCCGTCCGCCACGGACAAAGCTCAGCGCCGCCCTCCCGCCAATCCCCGATCGCCACGTCACCCTCTCTCTCCCCGCGCGCAGCAGCCGCCGGGCCCGAGGCAGGCCCGCCGGGCTGGGCGCCGCCACCGCTATCCCGCTCGCCTCCCCGTCGCCGTCCTCGCCTCGTTGCCTCGCCGGATCTCCGCCGCCCGTCAGGTCGCGCCTCCCCGTCGCCCCTCTCCCTCTCGCTTCTCTCTCACTCTCAGATCTCTCGCTTCCCGCAGGAACCCCGCCATGGGGCCGCCCCTAGCTCGACGAGCGTCGCCGTCTCCGCCCAGAATGGATCCGGCCTCGTCGGACCTGCCCAGATCCACCAGGGCCCCTTCCTGCCTTGCCTCGACCCTCGCCGGCACTCCCTGTCTTCCCCGCCACCACCATGGCCTCCTTCCCGTGAGGAGCACGGGAGGAGGACGAGCTCCTCTCGCCTGGGTCACGTGGGCCCCGCGACCCGGCCCAACTCGCCCGGCCTCCCCACCGCCGGCCTGTCTCCTCCCCGACCTGGGCTCGGCCCATGGTGAGCAGCCCCGCTATCCCGCGCCCGTGCGATTTTTACTATTCAACGCTCACTCATTTTTTTCCCCCAAAAAAACTGCCAAGTCCCGAAATATTTTGCATAATCATGCCATGTTCATCACGTCATAACTTGCTGCATACTGCTCCATTTCGTGCGTGTAATATGTCAAATTGTTCGCCTCGATGAGTACTTCATTTTATTCCATTGCATCATGTTCATTTGAGCTCATCTTGATGCCAGAATCATCGTTGTAAGAGTGGTATGTGATGTTAATCTGCTGAAACTGTTATAACTTGCTCATTTGTCATTTTTGCCATGTTTGATGTGTGCATCCTATGAGGTTGATGTCTACATGTGTTTTAATCTATGCCATGCCATCTTTCCAGAGGTGCTATCCATGTATTTTTGTGAGTGTTTTACTGAGTGTATCGAGCTTGTTAAGTAGGGTACTTGCTGTTGCTGTTTTCCTGAATGATTCTGTTATATTTTGTTGCTATGTAAACCTGCTGCTACTAGTCATTCTATGCATAATTCTAGAGATGTTCAATAAGGATGTTTTGTTATACATGTCTTGCTCTATCCATTCATGCCCCTGGTTTCATTTATATCCTGTTGTATCATGTTGTTATCTTGCTCCAATGTTGCTAAATAATGTTGTTGTCAGCCTGTTAACATTAAGTTCAATGTTGCCATGATTGTTGTTAGTGATCCAAGCATGCTATAAACTTGTTCTTGCCACGCTTAGCTTCTCAAACATGTATTATTACTTTTGGTTGCCTTTCCATGCCATGTATTGCCCTGTGGTGAGTGTTTCAAGCTCACCAACATGCCTACTTATTGGTGTTCCTGCCATGTTTGAATCTGTCATATAACTTGCCATGTTTACATGGGTGCCATCATGTCTTCTGATCCTTTTTGGCTCATGGTCAGTAAGGGAATTTTGTTCTATGCCATTAGTAGATTCATGCCATGCCTTTTTTTGCCATGTTAAGTTCCCGTAGCATGTTTTTTGATAGTTCTAAACATTGCAACCTGATGTTATTTTCTGCTAAGCCTGAAACTGTTATTATTTGCAATCTTTCCATGTCTTTTTGAGCATGATCTAGTGATTTCTGGAGATAGCTCAGTGTTCATGTTTTGTCATGCTTTACCAGTACTTCGTGCCCATCCCTTTTCTTCTTATGTTAAGGTGCTGTAGCATGTTGTTTTGATGCTTGCTAGATGCCTAGTTGCTGTTATGGACAGATTGTTGTTATGTCTTGTATATAGTGTATGTGTTGAACCGTTGCTCCGTTTTGAGTGTGCTCTATATGAAACTTGCTTGATTTTGCATGTAGTTTCATATTATCATGTTGCATCCTTGTTTTGAGGTGTTTGCTTGATGTTTGTATGCATTTTGCATCAATGCCATGTTTAACTTGTTTTGCTCATATCTTCTATGCCGTAGCTCCGAATTAAATGAACTTCATATGTAACTTGACTAGAATCTCGTGTAGATCATCTTGGTACATCTTAACTTGTTGTTTAACAACTTCAACATAAGGTTTATTCAGTTCTGGACCAATTTCTAAATTTGCATATGAGGACTTACCGGATTTGTTATATGTTGTTTCCGACCTCATTTAACCTTGCCTTGATGTGTTGTTCTTGTTGCATCATGTCTTGTCATGAGTAGCTTCATGTAGTCTTGTCTTGCATCATACTTGTTTGAGCATCATGCCTTGTTCATGTGTGGTGTGTTTACCATGTTGTGTGCTTCTTCTCGATAGTTCCCGTTTCGTTGCGATCGTGAGGATTCGTTCGCCTACGCTTGGTTCGTCTTCGTGGCTTCATCTTCTTCATGGACTCGTTCTTCTTCCTAGCGGGATTTCAGGCAAGATGACCGCTACCCTGGATCTCACTACTATCATTTCTATGCTAGTTGCTTCGTTCTATCGCTTTGCTGCGCTACCTATCACTCGTTCTTCAAGCCTCCCAAATTGCCATGAACCTCTAACCTTTGACACCCTTCCTAGCAAACCGTTTCTTGGCTATGTTACCGCTTTGCTCAGCCCCTCTTATAGCGTTGTTAGTTGCAGGTGAAGGTTAAGATTGCTCCATGATGGACAGGATTATGTTGGGATATCACAATATCTCTAATTTAATTAATGCATCTATATATTTGGTAAAGGGTGGAAGGCTCGGCCTTATGCCTGGTGTTTTGTTCCACTCTTGCCACCCTAGTTTCCGTCGTACCGGTGTTATGTTCCCAGATTTTGCGTTCCTTACGCGGTCGGGTGATTTATGGGACCCCCTTGACAATTCGCTTTGAATAAAACTCCTCCAGCAAGGCCCAACCTTGGTTTTACCATTTGCCTCACCACCACCTACCTTTCCCTTGGGAGTAATTAACACAAGGGTTTTACCATTTGCCTCTAAGTGTTGGTCCGAACCGAGCCGCCTGCGGGGCCCCCTCGGGGCAACTCGAGGTCTGGTTTTACTCGTAGCCTGACTCATCCGGTGTTGCCCTGAGAATGAGATATGTGCAGCTCCTATCGGGATTGTAGGCGCATCGGGTGGTCTTGCTGGTCTTGTTTTACCATTGTCGAAATGTCTTGTAAACCGGGATTCCGAGACTGATCGGGTCTTCCCAGGAGAAGGAATATCCTTCGTTGATCACGAGAGCTTATCATGGGCTGAGTTGGGACACCCCTATAGGGTTATAAACTTTCGAGAGCCGTGCCCACGGTTATGTGGCAGATGGGAATTTGTTAATGTCCAGTTGTAGATAACTTGGCACCAGATCCGAACTAAAATGCATCAACCGCGTGTGTAGCCGTGATGGTCTCTTCTCGGCGGAGTCCAGGAAGTGAACACGGTTTCTGGGTTATGTTTGACGTAAGTAGGTGTTCAGGATCACCTCTTGATCATTACTAGTTGACGACCATTCCTTTGCTTCTCTTCTCGCTCTCATTTGCGTATGTTAGCCACCATATCATGCTTAGTCGCTGCTGCAACCTCACCACTTTACCCCTTCCTTTCCCATTAAGCTTTGCTAGTCTTGACACCCATGGTAATGGGATTGCTGAGTCCTCGTGGCTCACAGATTACTACAACAACAGTTGCAGGTACAGGTTATGCGATGATCCTGACGTGAGAGCGATGTTTGCTTGTTTGGAGTTCTTCTTCTGCGTCATCTACGATCAGGGGATAGGTTCCAGGTCGGCAGCCTGGGCTAGCAGGGT
Source organism: Aegilops speltoides (assembly GCA_021437245.1). Lineage (NCBI taxonomy): Eukaryota > Viridiplantae > Streptophyta > Magnoliopsida > Poales > Poaceae > Aegilops > Aegilops speltoides. The sequence continues at coordinate 343,461,740 of CM038142.1, read as the reverse complement.
GGATGTCGTTTGAGCTTCTGTTTGTGTTTCATCCGTAGTCGGATGTTGATCTTATGTATGATGTGATGTTGTATTCGTGTGGCATTGTATGACTCTTGTATGTATCCCCATCTTTTATGTAATGTTGATGTAATGATATCCACCTTGCAAAAGCGTTTCAATATGCGGGTCTATCCTTGGTGGGACCTTCGAGTTCCTTTTGGATAGGGTCGCATATTGGGCGTGACAGACCGATGTGCAAGGGTTAGGGTAAAACCTCATCTCGGTTTGACCGATTACACAACTCGGTGGGACCGATTTGGTAATAAGCAAAACAGAGAATTGGTCAGGCAAACTCGGTGTGATCGATTACATTTTCTCGGTGGGACCGAAAATTTTGCAACAGATAACAGAGAGTTTGCAAGCCCATCTTGGTGAGACCGGGATCCCATCGGTGTGACCGAACTGATTAGGGTTTTTGGCAGTGGCTATGTCAAATGAACTCGGTGGCGCCGAATGGATCAAATCGGTTGGGACGAGTTTGACTTTTAGTTTTGGACATATGTGGATATGAGAAAGTGGTTGATGGCTTTGGAGCATATCACTAAGCACTTTGAGCAAGCAAGCCATTAAGCAACACCTCATCCCCTTTTAATAGTATTGGCTTTCCTATAGACTCAATGTGATCTTGGATCACTGAAAATAGAAACTGTAGAGTCCTGAGATTTGAGCTTGTGCCAATCCTTTGTCCATAGCATTGAAGGGGTTCCACATCCTCTTGTCCATGCCACTCCACTGTTGGACTTATCTGAAATATACTAGATGAAAGTATTAGTCCAACAAGAGATATGTTGACATTAATTACCAAAATCACCCACGGAGCACTTGTGCTTTCAACCGTGTCCACATCAGTGTCCCTGTGAGATGGAGTCCTTCTACGTCGTCGTTCCTCTGCCGCGTAGTCTTATCGTGATGTTTAGGCCCCTGCTCATGTCTACTAAATAATGTACATATGTTCAGCAGCACCGTGTGTGCCGCTTGGCCTCGCTACTTGATGTAATGTCAAACTCTATGTTCCGCTAGTACCAATAAAGCGGTTGTATTTCTGTACCAATCTGTTGTGTGTTGCCAGAACATGATCTCTGGGCTGGTAATCCAAGGCAAACTGGTCGCTCTGAACCAGGGTGCCACAATGGAGGAGCCGGCCCACGACCTCCTCGCCACCGACAACCGTTCAGGTGGGTCGTGGAGGCCAGCAACATGGAGCAGCTCCCGCACTGCCTCTAGACACGGCAACCACGGTGAGCGACACACTCATCATCGCTGGACAGGGTCGGCTTCAAGGTGCCGAGGTTGGCATTTGCGATGTGGCACGACTAGCAGATCAACACCCGGCTCGTCGAGGATGCACAAGGCGCCAAAGTGTGCGCGCGCCGCGACGCGTCCGTGGAGTGATGTAGCACGGCCAACTGCATCCCTAGGACCTGAGACAATGCCGGGTCGTCTTGGGTTTTCAATGACATGTGGGGATTGCATGTGAGGAAAGGGCATCTCCAACATTGCCACAACCGCAGCTGACTACCCTGGCACACGAAAAACCCTCATCCCTCGCGCCGTCGAACGGTGTGTTCCCAGCCGATGCCAGCTGCCCGCATTCATGCCGTCCGTCTGTATGCCGTCATTAAGAGGCTCGGTGCCCGAGGAACCAACTCCAACGACTTAATGATGCACCCGGACGCTTGGCCTCACTAGAATGCGCTACTTGAAGCGGCAACGCCCAGCTAAACTCCACACCATAGCACATCGTCCTGCTACCTAGCACCACATCCACCATTACCGCAAGCGCGAATGCTCTGCGGGATAGCTTGTCTTCGGGGATGAAGCTCGAGGTCGCCGCCCTCGCTCAAGTCACCGCTCACAATGCAAATAGTGGCGTAGATGGACGCGGACGTGACCACACAAGCAGTGGCCATGCTGGCGGCCGACGACAGGAGCACCGTCAGCCACGCGTCCTACTTGTTGCCGTCCAACGTTCGGTGGCGCATGTGGCAGGTGAAGTGACAGACCGTCCACGTCCATGATCAACCTCACGTCCACCGGCACCGCCTAGGTCGGGGACTCCTCCGAGGATGAGTAGGTGATAACCCACAAGTGTAGGGGATCGCAACGGCTTTCGAGGGTAAAGTATTCAACCCAAATCTATTGATTCGACACAAGGGGGGCCAAAGAATATTCTTGAGTATTAGCAGTTGAGTTGTGAATTCAACCACACCTGGATAACTTAGTATCTGCAGCAAGGTATTTAGTAGCAAGGTAATATGATAATAAAGGTAACGGTAGCAAAAGTAATATTTTTGGGTTTTGTAGTGATTGTAACAATAGCAACGGAAAAGTAAATAAGCGAAACACAAGATGTGAAAAGCTCGTAGGCAATGGATCGATGATGGATAATTATGTGGGATGCGATTCCTCATGTAATAGCTATAACATAGGGTGACACGAACTAGCTCCAGTTCATCAATGTAATGTAGGCATGTATTCAGTAAATAGTCATACGTGCTTATGGAAAAGAACTTGCATGACATCTTTTGTCCTACCCTCCGTGGCAGCGGGTCCTAGCGAAACTAAGGGATATTAAGGCCTCCTTTTAATAGAGAACCAAACAAAGCATTAGCACATAGTGAATACATGAACTCCTCAAACTACGGTCATCACCGAGAAGTATCCCGATTATTGTCACTTCGGGGTTGTCGGATCATAACACATAATAGGTGACTATAGACTTGCAAGATACGATCAAGAACACACATATATTCATGAAAACATAATAGGTTCAGATCTGAAATCATAGCACTCGGGCCCTAGTGACAAGCATTAAGCATAGCAAAGTCATAGCAACATCAATCTCAGAACATAATGGATACTAGGGATCAAACCCTAACAAAACTAACTTGATTACATGGTAAATCTCATCCAACCCATCACCGTCCAGCAAGCCTACGATGGAATTACTCACGCACGGCGGTGAGCATCATGAAATTGGTGATGGAGGATGGTTGATGATGACAACGGTGACGAATCTCCCTCTTCGGAGCCCCGAACGGACTCCAGATCAGCCCTCCCGAGAGAGATTAGGGCTTGGCGGCGGCTCCATATCATAAAACGAGATGAAACTTTCTCTCTGACTTTTTTCTCCGCGAGACGGAATATATGGAGTTGGAGTTGAGGTCGGCGGAGCCTCAGGGGGCCCACGAGACAGGGATGCGCGCCCCCACCCTCGTGGACAGGGTGTGGGCCCCCTGGTCTTGATTCTTTCGCCAATATTTTTTATATTTTCCAAAAAGTGCCTCCGTGGATTTTCAGGACATTCCGAGAACTTCTGTTTTCTACACATAAAACAACATCAAGGCAGTTCTGCTGAAAACAACGTCAGTCCGAGTTAGTTTCGTTCAAATCATGCAAGTTAGAGTCCAAAACAAGGGCAAAAGTGTTTGGAAAAGTAGATACATTGGAGACGTATCAACTCCCCCAAGCTTAAACCTTTGCTTGTCCTCAAGCAATTCAGTTGATAAACCGAAAGTGATAAAGAAAAACTTCTACAAACTCTGTTTGCTCTTGTTGTTGTAAACATGCAAAGCCAGCATTCAGGTTTCAGCAAATATTATGAACTAACCATACTCATAATAACACTTAGGTCTCACAATTACTCATGTCAATAACATAATCAACTAGCGATCCATAATAATAAAACTCGAATGACAACACTTTCTCAAAACAATCATAACATGATATAACAAAATGGTATCTCGCTAGCCCTTTCTGAGACCGCAAAACATAAATGTAGAGCACCTTTAAAGATCAAGGACTGACTAAACATTATAATTCATGGTAAAAGAGATCCAGTCAAGTCATACCCAATATAAACCAATAGTAATGAATGCAAATGACAGTGTGCTCTCCAGCGGGTGCTTTTTAATAAGAAGGGTGATGACTCAACATAAAAGTAAATAGATAGGCCGTTCGCAGAGGGAAGCAAGGATTTGTAGAGGTGCCAGAGCTCGATTTTAAAATAGAGATTGAATAACATTTTGAGCAGCATACTTTCACTATCAACGCAACAACTATGAGATGGTTGTATCTTCCATACTACATGCATTATAGGCAGTTCCCAAACAGAATGGTAAAGGTTTATACTCCCCCAACCACCAACAGGCATCAATCCATGGCTTGCACGAAACAACGAGTGCCTCCAACTAACAACAACCCTAGGGGAGTTTTGTTTAATTATTTTGATTTGCTTTGATCTTTTTGGATCATGGGACTGGGCATCCCGGTTACCAGCCCTTTCTCGTGAATGAGGAGCGGAGTCCACTCCTCGTGAGAATAACCACCTAGCATGGTTTTCATTTGAAGGTTTGGAGTTTGGCACATACAAATTTACTTGGAACGGCAGGTAAATACCGCATATAGGTAGGTATGGTGGATTCATATGGAACAACTTTGGGGTTTAAGTTGTTTGGATGCACAAGCAGTATTCCCGCTTAGTGCAGGTGAAGGCTAGCAAAAGACTGGGAAGCGACCAACTGAGAGAGCGACAACAGTCATGAACATGCATTAGAATTAATTCACACCGAGTACAAGCATGAGTAGGATATAATCTACCATGAACATAAATATCGTGAAGGCTATGTTGATTTGTTTCAACTACATGCGTGAACATGTGCCAAGTCGAGCCACTCAATTCATTCAAAGGAGGATACCATCCCATAATACCACATCATAATCATTCTAATAGCATGTTGGCACGCAAGGTAAACCATTATAACTCATAGCTAATCAAGCATGGCACAAGCAACTATAATTTCTAAATGTCATTGCAAATATGTTTACTTCATAATAAGCCGAATTAGGAACGATGAACTCATCATATTTACAAAAACAAGAGAGGTAGAGTTCATACCAGCCTTTCCCATCTCAATAAGTTCATCATATATCGTCATTATTCCCTTTCACTTGCACGACCGAACGATGTGTATAATAATAATAGTGCACGTGCATTGGACTAAGCTGGAATCTGCAAGCATTCAACTCAAGAGAGAATATAAATTAATATGGGCTCTAAGTTAAATAAACAATCATGCATATGAGAACCACTAAACATTTACAATATGGTCTTCTACTCTCGACCCCCAAAGGAAAGAAAAGAAAATAAAACTATTTACACGGGAAAGCTCCCAACAAGTAAAAGAGGAACGAGAAATCTTTTTGGGTCTTCATTTTAATTACTACTACAAGCATGGAAATTAAACTAACTAATTTTTTGGTTTTTCTTAAGCTTTATCAAACGCACAAGAAGAAAGCGAGAAAAAAGGAATTTAAACTAGCATGGATAGTACAATGAAAGAGTATGAGCACCGACAACTAGTGTGTGAACATAAATGTAAAGTCGGTGAGAAATACGTACTCCCCCAAGCTTAGGCATTTGGTCTAAGTTGGTCTAACGCCAAGGACCCCTGCTACTCTCCCCGGTGTACTGAGAGGTGTAATCAGGATACCACTGGCTGGCCATCTCCGGATCCCACTGGTAAGATGATGCACAATAAGGGTCCAGTTCAGGTTCCGGCTCAGGTTCAGGTTCTGGAGTGGATGCTTGGCCTCGATGAGTGTACACCGCTTCCGGTGTGACAAGAAAATTATCTGCAGTCAAATCAAACAACAGAGGCGCAGGCAAAATAATAGTCTCATTGTATTTCTTATTAAATCTAAGGTTATACAAGAGCATCTTCTCTTTGTTGTCAACAATAAACGCATGTGCTACCATGCTCTTGTAATCTAAAATGTAAGGAGGCAATTTTGTCTCCTCTTTCTCATGGTGTCTAATAGGTATCTCAAAATATCTAGCAAGACGTGAAGCATAGATACCTCCAAACATGGGGCCTTTTGTACCATTCAGGCTTAGCCATTTAGCAATGATGGCACCCATACTAAAACTATTATCTCCAAACAAAGCATGTTGAAGAATGATAATGTCAAGAACATTGAAGTTTCCACTATTTCCACGACCAATCAAGCATCTACTAGACAATATGGCAAAGTAGCGTAAAACAGGAAAGTGTATGCTAGAGATTTTCACATCGGAATCCTTCATTAGATCTTCTATAGTGATAGTGTTAACAAAACCGTCCACATCTTCACGATGGGGTTCCTCTAATTGTAACTCAAAGGGTATCCTACATACCGCGCAAAAATTACGTAAAGACATTTCTCTGAAGTCATCATATAAATGAAATGATACTAAAGGCAGTGACTTCTTAGGATAATAATAAAAGTTTTGCACGAAAGTATTGGTAAGCAAGAGATACTGATCGATCCGGTCGCGGAGGAAATCAGTGAGGTCTACATTCTCGATCAAAGAATACAAATCTTCATGAATTCCAGCTTCTTTCAAGAAATTATCGCATGCCCATTCACACGACCGTACTTCCGCTACGCGAGGAAGATTATACTTGGCTTTTTCCTTCTCTTTAGCTTGTTTTTCCTGGGAACCTTGGCTAGAAGAGCCCCTCAAAAGTCTCCTTAACATTTTCTTAATATTTCTGAAATTTAGTAACTTCAAAATAAAAGTGAATAAAACCAAACAAGATTGATAGCAACTACTCCTACAAGTGCCTAAAGCCTATATCATGCATTAGAATTGCTTGGGACCTCATAAATTTAACATGCAAGCTCAAGAACATGGTCACCTATGCAGCAAAAATTTCCAATGAATAAAGCACTAGAACAAAAACTAATTGGACCAATGGAGGAGTCACATACCAAGCAACAATCTCCCAAAGCAGTTTTGTGAATGGAGCTTTGAGCAAGGAGATTGAAAATCGTAGCAAAATGAGCTAGAACTCGTGCTTGAGCTGGATGGGTTTTTTTTGGGAAGAAGATGGAGTGTGTGGGTGCTGGCATAAATGGAGGGGGCCACCAGGCATGAGACAGGGGGGCGCGCCCAGGGTAGGTGGGCGCGCCCTCCACTCTCGTGGCCTGGTGCTTGCCCCTCCTGCACTGATTTCAGTGCCTAAAATACTCAAATATTCCATAAAAATCATACTAAATTTGCAGGGCATTTGGAGCACTTATATTTTCGAGATACTTTTTATTGCACGGATAATTCAGAAAACAAGCAGATAATACTATTTTTGCTTTATTTATTCTAAATAACAGAAAGTAAAAAGAGGGTACAGAAGGTTGTGCATTCTAGTTTCATCCATGTCATGCTCATCAAAATGAATCCACTGATCAAGTCTTGTTAACAAACTCATTCCGAATAACACGGAACCGGGGAAATTTCGAATAACACTAAGTTACCTCGACGGGGATATGAAAATCCCCAACAATAAGAATATCATACTTTTTCTTGACAGTAGGGAGAGGAAATTCAAAACCTCCAATAATGATAGTTGGAACTTTTCCCATAGAATTGATGTTATGGACTTGAGAATGTTTCCTCGGAAAGTGTACCGTATGCTCATTACCATTAACATGAAAAGTGACATTGCCTTTGTTGCAATCAATAACAGCCCTTGCAGTATTACAAAAGGGTCTACCAAGGATAATCGACATACTTTCGTCCTTGGGAATATCAAGAATAACAAAGTCCGTTAAGATAGTGACATTTGCAACCACAACAGGCACATCCTCACAAACACCAACAGGTATGGCAGTTGATTTATCAGCCATTTGCAAAGATATTTCAGTAGGTGTCAACTTATTCAATTCAAGTCTACGATATAAATAAAGAGGCATAACACTAACACGAGCTCCAAGATCACATAAAGAAGTTCTAACATAATTTCTTTTAATGGAGCATGGTATAGTTGGTACCCCCAGATCTCCAAGTTTCTTTGGTATTCCACCTTTAAAAGTGTAATTAGCAAGCATGGTGGAAATTTCAGCTTCTGGTATCTTTCTTTTGTTTGTGATGATATCCTTCATATACTTAGCATAAAGGTTTACTTTAAGCATATCAGTTAAGCGCATACGTAAGAAAATGGGTCTAATCATTTCAGCAAAGCGCTCAATATCCTCATCATCCTTTGTCTTGGATGGTTTAGGAGGAAAGGGCATGGGTTTCTAAACCCATGGTTCTCTTTCTCTACCGTGCTTCCTAGCAACAAAATCTATCTTATCATAACGTTGATTCTTTGATTGTGGGTTATCAAGATCAACAGGAGGTTCAATCTCTACATCATTATTTTTGCTAGGTTGAGCATCAACATGAACATTATCATTAACATTATCACCTGGTTCATGTTCATTCCCTGATTGTGTTTCAGCATCAGAAACAAAAATATCATTGGGATTCTCAGGTGTGTCTACAACAGGTTCACTAGAAGCATGCAAAGTCCTATCATTTTTCTTTTTCTTCTTTTTAGAAGAAATAGGTGCGCCTAAATTGTTTCTCTGAGAATCTTGCTCGATTCTCTTAGGGTGGCCTTGAGGATACAAAGGTTCCTGAGTCATTCTACCAGTTCTAGTAGCCACTCTAACAGCAAAGTCATTTTTATTATTTAATTCCTCAAGCAAATCATTTTGAGCTTTAAGTACTTGCTCAGCTTGAGTAGCAACCATAGAAGCACATTTGCTAACGAGTTTGAATTCACCTTTAACTCTAGCCATATTATCGCTCACATGTCCTATCTCGAAAGAATTATTCTTTAACTCTCTACCAACATAAGCATTAAAACTTTCTTGTCTAGCCATAAAGTCATCAAATTCATGTAAGCATGGACTATGAAATTTAGTAGAGGGTATTTCAACTTTATATCTATAGAGAGAATTTACCTTTACTACCTGTGTCGGGTTATCAAGACAATATGGTTCTTCAACAAGCGGTAAATTAAGAGCATGTATTTCTTCAATAGGAGGTAAATTCTTAACATCTTCAGCTTTAATACCTTTTTCTTTCATTGATTTCTTTGCCTCTTGCATATCTTCAGGACTGAGAAATAAAACACCTCTCTTCTTTGGAGTGGGTTTAGGAATAGGCTCGGAGTTGGCTCAATTAGTTCAGAATTTCTTGAGAATTGGCTCGGGAAGAGTCCAATTATTTTCATTAGTCAACATATTATTCAATAATATTTCAGCTTCAATCATTGTTCTTTCCTCGAAAACACAGCCAAGACAACTATCCAAGTAGTCCTTGGAAGCATCGGTTAGTCCATTATAAAAGATATCAAGTATTTCATTTTTCTTAAGAGGATGATCAGGCAAAGCATTAAGTAACCGGAGAAGCCTGCCCCAAGCTTGTGGGAGACTCTCTTCTTTGATTTGCACAAAGTTATATATTTCCCGCAAGGCAGCTTGTTTCTTATGAGCAGGGAAATATTTAGCAGAGAAGTAATAAATCATATCCTGGGGACTACGCACACAACCAGGAGCAAGAGAATTATACCAAGTCTTAGCATCACCCTTTAAGGAGAACGGAAATATCTTAAGGATATAATAATAGCAAGACTTCTCATCATTAGTAAACAGGGTGGCTATATGATTCAACTTGGTAAGATGTGCCACAACAGTTTCAGATTCAAGGCCATAAAAAGGATCAGATTCAACTAAGGTAATAATCTCAGGATCAACAGAGAATTCATAATCCTTATCAGTAACACAAATAGGTGAAGTAGCAAAAGCAGGGTCAGGTTTCATTCTAGCATTAAGAGACTGCTGCTTCCATTTAGCTAATAATTTCTTAAGATCATATCTATCTCTACAACCAAAGATAGCTCTAGCAGCTTCCTCTTCCATAAAATAACCCTCAGGAACAATAGGCAATTCATAATCATTAGGAGAACCATCATCATCACTATCATCAATAATAACATCTTCAATAATTTCATTCTCTCGAGCCCTAGCAAGTTGTTCATCAGAGAAATTCACCTAATGGCAAAGTAGTATCACGCACAGAAGTAGTTTCATCATAAGTATCGTGCATAGCAGAAGTGGCATCATCAATAACATGCGACATATAAGAATTCATAGCAGTAGTAGGTTTAGGTGTCGCAAGCTTACTAATAACAGAAGGAGAATCTAGTGCAGAGCTAGATGGCAGTTCCTTACCTCCCTTCGTAGTTGAGGGCAAAATCTTGGTTCTGTCGTCTTTCAAGTTCTTCATAGTGATCAACAGATATAAAGCCCAAGTGACTCAGAGAATAGAGCTATGCTCCCCGGCAACGGCGCCGGAAATTAGTCTTGATAACCCACAAGTGTAGGGGATCGCAACAGCTTTCGAGGGTAAAGTATTCAACCCAAATTTATTGATTCGACACAAGGGGAGCCAAAGAATATTCTTGAGTATTAGCAGTTGAGTTGTCAATTCAACCACACCTGGATAACTTTGTATCTGCAGCAAGATAATAAAGGTAATGATAGCAAAAGTAATATTTTTGGGTTTTGTAGTGATTGTAACAATAGAAACGGAAAAGTAAATAAGTGAAACACAAGATGTGAAAAGCTCGTAGGCAATGGATCAGTGATGGACAATTATGTCGGATGCGATTCCTCATGTAATAGCTATAACATAGGGTGACACAGAACTAGCTCCAGTTCATCAATGTAATGTAGGCATGTATTATGTAAATAGTCATATGTGCTTATGGAAAAGAATTTGCGTGACATCTTTTGTCCTACCCTCCCGTGGCAGTGGGGTCCTAGCGGAAACTAAGGGATATTAAGGCCTTCTTTTAATAGAGAACCGGAACAATGCATTAGCACATAGTGAATACGTGAACTCCTCAAACTACGGTCATCACCGAGAAGTATCCCGATTATTGTCACTTCGGGGTTGTCGGATCATAACACATAATAGGTGACTATAGACTTGCAAGATAGGATCAAGAACACACTATAGACTTCGGGGTTGGGTTTATTTAATTTTTCTATCCTATAAAAGTTTGAAATGTAATGAAAATCGGCCGTGTTTGCATGAATCTCGTCCGGTGTATATGAACTTTCATAATAATAGTAAGATATATTGTAGGAGTATGAAAATATATGGAATGATGATTCATTTTTGCGTGTATAAACTTAGAAGGTTTAACCCGAGACAAAGCTAACATGCGAAGTAAATAAACACATAGGGTCTACATTCACAATTTATCTTAGGCACTCCAATAGTACATCCACTACACATTCACGCATTTCACATATTTCTACATCTACGGGAGCCTACGAAAGGGTTAACGTAAATTTCCTCTCTCCCCCCAGATTTTCATGGTGGTGGGCCCCTCCCTCCCCCCCCAATATCCAATCAACAGCTCACACATTTCACATTACGTTAATTACGTAACTAGGATATCGTAGGTGTAGTATTAATCGTCCTAAAAAAACCAACTAAGCCAACGTCCCAGCATATCGCGCGGGAAAAGACTCGGCCGCGTCGTTTTAGTCAGGATTACCGGATTACTAGTAGCAGTATCGATGGATCGCACGAAGCACCAAGTATATTTTTGAGGGGGTGAAGCACCAAGTTTAAAAGGAAAAAAGGCGGTACACTCATAGCATGCCTATCGCGGCCGCATTGCACCCCTCACACGGTCGGTCCTGCACACGGCTCACACAAACGGAATGTGCTTCGACTTGCCTCTTCACTGACATGTGGGACTGCACTTGGAGAAACCGACCATTCGCCAAACTCCTCCGCCGACAACGCGACCCCCCCCCCCCCAAATCCCAAATTCAACCGCCCTTTGGCCAACTAGCCAATAATATTCCCCAAACCCCCCTCCCCTCGCCCCCCTCCACTCCATTCGCTCTGCCAAAGCCTCCCTCCCCGCCGCGCCAACATGTTAGTGTCGCGGTTCGTCGAGGGGATGCACGGCGATTGCTACGTCTTGAGCTTGCGTTGGTTTTCCTCGAAGAGGAGAGGGTGATGGAGCAATAGTAGCGTAAGTATTTCCCTCAGTTTTTGAGAACCAAGGTATCAATCTAGTAGGAGGCTCCTCAAAAGTCCCACGCACCTACACAAACAAACAAAGAACTCGCAACCAATGCAATAAAGGGGTTGTCAATCCCTTCACGGCCACCTGCGAAAGTGAGATCTAATAAAGATAGTAAGATAAGATAAATATATTTTTGGTATTTTATGATATAGATGCAAAAAAGTAAAGATGCAAATAAAAGTAGATTGGAAGCAAATATGATAAGAGATAGACCCGAGGGCCATAGGTTTCACTAGTGGCTTCTCTCAAGATAGCATAAGTATTACGGTGGGTGAACAAATTACTGTCGAGCAATTGATAGAAAAGCGAATAATTATGATATTATCTAGGCATGATCATGTATATAGGCATCACGTCAATAACAAGTAGACCGACTCACTGCATCTACTACTATTACTCCACAGATCGACCGACTCTCACGCATCTAGAGTATTAAGTTCATAAGACAGAGTAACGATTAAGCAAGATGACATGATGTAGAGGGATAAACTCAAGCAATATGATATAAACCCCATCTTGTTATCCTCGATGGCAACAATACAATCGTGCCTTGCAACCCTTTACACCTTTGGTAAGGACACCGCAAGATTGAACCCAAAGCTAAGCACTTCTCCCATGGCAAGAAAGATCAATCTAGTAGGCCAAACCAAACTGATAATTCGAAGAGACTTGCAAAGATAACTCAATCACACATAAAAGAATTCAGAGAAGATTCAAATATTATTCATAGATAAACTTGATCATAAACCCACAATTCATCGGATCTCGACAAACACACCGCAAAAAGAGTTTACATCGAATAGATCTCCACAAGAGTGGGGGAGAACATTGTATTGAGATCCAAAAAGAGAGAAGAAGCCATCTAGCTAATAACTATGGACCCGTAGGTCTGTGGTAAACTACTCACAACTCATAGGAGGGGCAAGGATGTTGATGTAGAAGCCCTCCATGGTTGATTCCCCCTCCGACAGAACGCTAGCGAAGGCTCCAAGATGGAATCTCGCGGATATAGAAGGTTACGGTCATTGAAATTGTGTTTCGTCTGCTCTCTGGATGTTTTTGGGGTATGTAGGCTTATATAGGAGGAAGAAGTACGTCGGTGGACGCCCGAGGGGCCCACGAGACAGGGGGCGCGCCCTATAGGGGGGGGCGCCCTCCTATCTCATGGGAGCCTTGGCTGCTTCTTGACTTGCACTCCAAGTCCTATGGATCACGTTCGTTCCAAAAATCACGCTCCCAAAGGTTTCATTCCGTTTGGACTCCGTTTGATATTCCTTTTCTTTGAAAAACTAAAATAGGCAAAAAAAACAGCAATACGGGCTCTGCCTCCGGTTAGCAGGTTAGTTCCAAAAATGATATAAATGTGTAAAATAAAGCCCATAAACATCCAAAAGGGGTAATATAATAGCATGGAACAATCAAAAATTGTAGATACGTTGGAGACATATCAGTGATCCTGTCGCTCCCACAGTATGCTCTCGTAGACTGTCGTCCTCTAGTCGCGCCACCACCGCTGGCGACGTTGTTGTGGAGACGCACGACGGTCAGCTTCTCCCACGGTATGCGCATTCTAGACTGAGGCCCCGTGCATGTCGGAGTAGCGCTGAATGTTAGCTGATAGACGCTGTTAATCTCACTATTTGCCGAAGTAGTTTACAGTCAATATGCTCTACTTAAGAAGCTTCCTTGCCCTGTTCTGCACTCAATATGCTTAGCTGAGATGGCATGCCACGCCCGATTAGTTGCTAAAATATCCTGCCATATATTTATTGTGACGTAGATTGCCATGGTCTAGTAGCCAATCTGTTAGGTGAAATAGCTCTACACCATTTTATACTCGATGTGTGTTGCTGAGATGGCCTTCGATGGTTGTGTGCAGGGCCTCATTGACTCTTGAAACAGCCTGCCATAATTTAGCACTCAAATCTGTTTGCTGAATTAGCTTTACATATATTTTGTTACTTAGATCTGCTTGTCCAAATATCTTGCCATAGCTTTAGACATCGACCTAGGTATTTTTTTGGACTTCATAAAAATGCACATATGTTTTTCCTATAATATCTAGTAGAAGAACTAATTTGTATGTCTAACAGATGGACATGACTTGGATAACTTCTTCTCGAAGATTCTCCGCGGCATATGTCAAGGGGGTTGAAAACTTGATGAACTTTATCAGAGTTGAGTACGATGGTCCGAAATCAGATGTGCTCTGCCCGTGTAGCAGTTGTATGAATTCAGTTACAAGACCCCAGTCAACTGTGCAAAATCATCTACACTTGTATGGGATGTCGGTCACATATACTAGGTGGGTTCATCATGGTGAAGCTGTGAACGACAATGTTACTGACTATGTGGAAGCAGCAGATCACCATCTTGATCTGCCTGATGCTCAGGTGGAAGAGGAGGAGGAGGTAGTGGTGCCGGAGTCAGTGAGTTTGACCAGCATTGAAACAATGCTAATAAATGCTCGTGCATTTCGTGAATTTCACCTGCAGAAGAAAAACAGCGGGCCCGCATGTTGGAACAATGCAACGTGGCTGTCACCCTAGGAAATAAGCTGTCAGTATTCTCAGCTATGGTCACCTTTCTTCAGGTGAAGACATCTGAGCGAATGACCAACAAATCATTCGATGCGATGTTGGCTGCTTTATGTGAATCTTTCCCAGATGCGTCTGAACTGTCACACACCTACAGTAAAATGAAGATTTTCCTTCGTGCAGGTGGAATTGGATATGATATGATCCATGTTTGTAAGAATAATTGTGTTCTGTTCCGGAAGGATTATGCCAACTTAAGTGAATGCCCAAAATGCAAATCATCAAGATGGAAAGATGGCGATGCTGTGAAAAGGATTCCTCATAATGTTTTGAGACATTTTCCAATTATACCACGATTGCAGAGGTTGTTTCATGAAGCCGAAACAAAAGAGGATGTACTGTGGCATTCTAGGAACCAGGAGTACAAAGATCAGAATGTAACTATCCATCCATCTCATGGTAGTGACTGGATAAGCTTCAATCAGGAACACAAAAAGTTTGCTGCTGACCCGAGAAACATTAGACTTGGCTTAGCTTCAGATGGATTTAACCCATTTGGCCACTAGAGCGCCACATATAGCATGTGGCCAGTGCTTGTTATCCCTTACAAGATGCCTCCAAATGTCTGCACCAAAGAATCAAACTACATGATGGCCATGCTCATCCCAGGTCCAAAAAGTCCTGGAAAGGATTTTGATTTATTCATGGAGCCTCTTGTGGAGGAACCCATCAACAACTATGGGGGGTGTTCTCACTCGAGACCTATATAGCAGCCCACAAGCTGATTTCTTTCTGTGTGTTGTTATAATTTGGTGCATCCATGATTAACCGGCTTTGGGCATTATATCAGGGCGAAGGACACATGGTTACAATGGATGTGTTCGCTGTGACATGAATTCGCTGTCATACGCAATACTTAGCAAGATCTGTTACATTGGACACTGTCGTCTCCTTGCCAAGGACAACCCGTGTCCTAGAAAATACCGAAGATATGTGTTCAATGCAAAGCATGAAAACCGTGATGCACCAAAGAGGCTCACCGACGATGAGTTGCAAGTGGAATTAGAGATGGTCAGGCATATTACACCAGGAAACCATCCTGATAAAGGTAGCGGGAAAAGGAAGCGTGGCAGGGCAGAAGAGAGATTATTGTTTACCCGCAAGTCCACTTTGTGGGACTTGGAGTATTGGTAAGATTTGGATCTGCGACATAATCTTGATGTGATGCACATCGAGAAAAATATATGTGGCAGCATTATCGACACACTTCTTAATACTGAAGGCAAGATGAAATATACCTTAAAATCTAGGATTGATTTGACACACCTAGGTATCAGAAGGATTTGTAGGTGGAAGATGAAGGTAATCCACGGGATATGGCACCAGTTGTGTACGTCTTGGAGAAGGTAAAACGAAAAGTATTCTGCGAGATCCTGTCACGTGTGAGATTCCCACATGGATTTGCTTCCAACCCTCAAAGGAGAGTCAGTGCAGATGGAAACAAGGTACAAGGGTTGAAAACTCATGACTGCCATGTCCTACTTCAAAGGGTTTTTACCTGTTATCCTTAGAGGATTGGGCCGCCCTGACTTATACAGAGCAATTGCAGAGTTGGGACAATTCTTCACGGAACTCTGCAATAGAAATATCATGATAGATGCTTTGGAGCATCTTAGAGACAAGATACCAACTATCCTATGCGACCTTGAGAAGATATATCCTCCAGCCTTCTTTGATGTGATCATGCATTTGGATGTTCATCTACCTGATGTAACGCCCCGGATTCGTTGCGCCAGGTGTCCGCCAGTTATTCGCCGTCATTGCCATGTCATTTGCTTGCGTGTTGCATTTTATCATGTCATCATGTGCATCTCATTTCGCATACGTGTTCGTCTCATGCATCCGAGCTTTTTCCCCGTTGTCCGTTTTGCAATCCGGCACTCCTATGTCATCCGGCGTCTCCTTTTGCCTCTTCTCTTGTGCGGGTGTTAAACGTTCTCGGAATGGACCGAGGTTTGCCAAGCGGCCTTGGTATAGCACCGGTAGACCGACTGTCAAGTTTCGTGCCATTTGGAGGTCGTTTGATACTCCAACGGTTAACCGTGTAACCCCGAAGGCCTCTTTTGTTGCAGCCCAACACCCCTTCCAAACCGGCCCAAAACCCAGCAAACTCCCATCCATGCTCTCGGTCGTTCGATCACGATCGCGTGGGCGAAAACCGCACCTCATTTGGACACTCCTAGCTCCCTCTACCTATATATATGGTGCCTTCCCCGAAATTCTCGCAGTCGAAACCCTAGCAACTTCCCACTCCTCCGCCGGACGTGTCCGCCCGCGCCGGACGCGTCCACCGGCCGCGTCACCCCGGCGAATCAGATTGCGCCACGTCGTCAACCCCGCCGCCTCAGCCAACGCGCCTCGCCACCTGCCTCCGGCCTCCTTGCCGCCGCCGCCCGGCCATGGGCCTGTGGCAGCCCGCTGAGTCTCGAACGCTACCGCGACCAGCGCCGCCGCCATTCTCCGCCGCCGTCCTCCTCCGGCGCCCTGCCGCCGTCGTCGCGTCAAGGCCGCCTCGCCGCCCCTTCTGACCGCGCCGCTACCTCCGGCTTGCCCGGCTCCCTCACCCGTCGCCGGGCCTGCTGTGCCGGCCGCCTCGCCGTCCCAACCCCAAGACGGCGCGCCGCTGCCCCCATGACACCGAAGCGGCGGATCCGCCTCCGCCGCGTCTCCCCGGCCATCTCCCCGCCTCCTCCGGCCTCTCCCCCGCCATCTCCGGCGAGCCGTCACCTACCTCGAAGTCCGCGCTGGGTCAAACCCTTGATCTGCGAGGTTGCCCGTTTCTCTAAGTCCCCGTATCATTTACATTATCATGCCATGTTCATCGCGTCATAACTTGCTACATACTGCTCCGTTTCATGCGTGTAATATGTCAAATTGTTCGTCTCAACGAGTAATTCATTCCATTCCATTGCATCATTTTTATTTGAGCTCATCTTGATGCCCGAAATGCTGTTGGAATTGTGCATGTTGATGTTAATTTGCTTGAACTGTTATAACATGCTCATTTGTCATTTTTGCCATGTTTGATGTGTGCATCCTATGAGGTTGATGTCTACATGTGTTTTGATCTATGCCATGCCATCTTTCCAGGGGTGCCATCCATGTATTTTTGTGAGTCTTGTACTGAGTGCATCAAGCTTGTTAAGTAGTGCACTTGCTGTTGCTGTTTTCCTGACAGATTCTATTATATTTTTTTGCTATGTAAACCTGCTGCTACAAGTCATTTCGAGCATAATCTGGAGATGTTCACTAAGGATGTTTTGTTATACATGTCATTCTCTATCCATTCATGCTCCTGGTTGCATTTATAGCGCGCTGTAGCTTGTTGTTATCTTGCTCCAAAGTTGCAAAATAATGTTGTTGTCAGCCTGTTTAACATTAAGTTCAATGTTGCCATGATTGTTGCTAGTTATCCATGCACCCTATGAGCTTGTTCTTGCCATGCTTAGCTTCATAAACATATCTTCTTACTGTTGGTTGCCTTGCCCTGCCATGTATTGCTCTGTGGTGAGTGGTTCAAGCTCACCAACATGCTTACTTATTGTTGTTCCTGCCATGTATGAATCTGTCTTATAACTTGCCATGTTTACATGGTTTCCATCATATTTTCTGTGCCCTTTTGGCTCATGGTCAGTAAGGGACTTTCGTTCTATGCCATTAGTAGATTCATGCCATGCCTTTTTTTGCCATGTTAAGTTCCTGTAACATGCTATTTGATAGCTCTAAACATTGCAACCTGATGTTATTTCTGCAAAGTCTGAAACTGTTATTATTTGCAATCTTGACATGTCTTTTTGAGCATGTTCTAGTTGTTTCTGGAGATAGCCCAGTGTTCATGTTTTGTCATGCTTTACCTGTACTTCATGCCCATGCCTTTTATTATTATGTTGGAGTGTTGTAGCATATTGTTTTGATGCTTGCAATATGCCTAGTTGCTGTTTTGGACAGATTGTTGTTATGTCTTGTATAGAGTGTATGTGTTGAACCGTTGCTCCTTTTTGAGTGTGCTCTATATGAAACTTGCTTGATTTTGCATGTAGTTCCATGTTACCTTGTTGCGTCCTTGTTTTGAGGTGTTTGCTTGATGTTTGGGTGCATTTTGCATCAATGTCATGTTTAACTTGTTTTGCTCATATCTTCTAGGCCGTAGCTCCGAACTAAATGAACTTTATATGTAACTTGACTAGAATCTCGTGTAGATCATCTTGGTGTCTCTTAACTTGCTGTTTAACAACTTCAACTTAATGTTTATTCAGATCTGGACCAACGTTGATACTTGCATATGAGGACTTACCGGAATTGTTATATGTTGTTTCCGGCCTCATTTAAACTTGCCTTGATGTGTTGTTCTTGTGTGCATCCTCTCTTGCCATGAGTAGCTTCATGTAGCTTTGTCATGCATCATGCTTGTTGTGCATCATGTCTTGTTATTTGTGGTGTGTTTACTATGTTGTGTGCTTCTTCTCGATAGTTCCCGTTTTCGTTGCGATCGTGAGGATTCGTTCGTCTACGCTTGGTTCGTCTTCGTGGCATCATCTTCTTCATGGACTCGTTCTTCTTCCTTGCAGGATTTCAGGCAAGATGACCGCTACCCTGGATCTCACTACTATCATTGCTATGCTAGTTGCTTCGTTCTATCGCTATGTTGCGCTTCCTATAACTTGTTCTTCAAGCCTCCCAAATTGCCATGAACCTCTAACCTTTGACACCCTTCCTAGCAAACCGTTGTTTGGCTATGTTACCGCTTTGCTCAGCCCCTCTTATAGCGTTGTTAGTTGCAGGTGAAGTTGAAGATTGCTCCATGGTGGACTGGGTTATGTTGGGATATCACAATATCTCTTATATTTAATTAATTCATCTATATACTTGGTAAAGGGTGGAAGGCTCGGCCTTATGCCTGGTGTTTTGTTCCACTCTTGCCTCCCTAGTTTCCGTCATACCGGTATTATGTTCCCGGATTTTGCTTTCCTTACGCGGTCGAGTGATTTATGGGACCCCCTTGACAGTTCGCTTTGAATAAAACTCCTCCAAGGAAGGCCCAACCTTGGTTTTACCATTTGCCTCACCACCACCTACCTTTCCCTTGGGAGTAATTAACCCAAGGGTCATCTTTATTTTAGCCCCCAAGGGCCAATGCTTGTCTAAGTGTTGGTCCAAACCGAGCGATGTCCGGTGCCCCCTGGGCAACCAGGGTCTATGCCAACCCGACGTGTTGCTCATCCAGTGTGCCCTGAGAACGAGATATGTGCAGCTCCTATCGGAATTTGTCGGCGCATCGGGCGGTCTTGCTGGTCTTGTTTTACCATTGTCGAAATGTCTTGTAAACCGGGATTCCGAGACTGATCGGGTCTTCCTGGGAGAAGGAATATCCTTCGTTGATCGCGAGAGCTTATCATGGGCTAAGTTGGGACACCCTGCAGGTATAAACTTTCGAGAGCCGTGCCCGCGTTATGTGGCGATGTGAATTTGTTAATGTCCGGTTGTAGATAACTTGACACCAGATCCGAATTAAAACGCATCAACCGCGTGTGTAGCCGTGATGGTCTCTTCTCGGCGGAGTCTGGGAAGTGAACACGGTCTTTGGGTTATGTTTGACGTAAGTAGGAGTTCAGGATCACCTCTTGATCATTACTAGTTGACGATCGTTCCTTTGTTTCTCTTCTCGCTCTCCTTTGCGTATGTTAGCCACCATATATGCTTAGTCGCTGCTGCAACCTCACCACTTTACCCCTTCCTTTCCCATTAAGCTTTGCTAGTCTTGATACCCATGGTAATGGGATTGCTAAGTCCTCGTGGCTCACAGATTACTACAACAACAGTTGCAGGTATAGGTTATGCGATGATCATGACGCGAGAGCGATGTTTGCTTGTTTGGAGTTCTTCTTCGATCAGGGGATAGGTTCCAGGTCGGCAGCCTGGGCTAGCAGGGTGGATGTCGTTTGAGTTTCAGTTTGTGTTTCATCCGTAGTCGGATGGTGCTCTTATGTAAGATGATGTTGTATTCGTGTGGCATTGTATGCCTTTTGTATGTATCCCCATCTATTATGTAATGTTGATGTAATGATATCCACCTTGCAAAAGCATTTCAACATGCGGGTCTATCCTTGGTGGGACCTTCGAGTTCCTTTTGGATAGGGTCGCATATTGGGCGTGACAAGTTGGTATCAGAGCCTCGACCGACCTTAGGAGCCCCCCTTGATTGGTCGTGTAGTTTGGCCGTTGTTGAGTCTAGAAGAAAACTGGTTTCGGAGTCTAGTTATATCGGAGAGTAGGAATTCTTTTTACTCCTCAGCCCCTTCGTCTCTCTGGTGAGGATTCTTGACGTAGGTGTATTGAATTACTCCTCTTCCCCTTCAAATTTTTCTTTAGGATCACGCGGTTAGTTTTCGTTCGTTGTTCCCCAGCTCTTTTATCCGGTGCATTTCTCGCCAAGTTGACTCGAGCCTCTTCATCTGTGAGTTCAATCCTCAGTTGTTTTCTTTCCCACCTGCCCACCCTTCTTCTTCTTCAAACAGGAGTCCATTCTCGAGTATGCTTTCTACTCGTGCGAAGTCTTTGTTTTCTTTCTTCAATGATTTCAATTGGTGTTTTCTCTTCAAGATATTCGTCGGGTTCCCCTTCCAAGTTGCCTTTGTTTTTCCCGCCCTCCCACCCTCTTCTTCCCAGAGCTTGAGTCTCTTTCCAGCATCAATTTTCATTCGTACGGAGTCTCTTCAGTCTTCCCTCTATCATTTCAACCGGTGGATTCTCGTCTCGTTCGTCATTCTTCATCTCTTTTTCGGTGGACCCAATTCAAGTTTTTCGGGTTGATTATATTCTTTTCCTCGGATCAAGTGTTCTCCTTGCTCGTTTGCCTCTTGCCAGTTTATCATTCCGGAGTTCGGAAGACATCTCAGGAGATTCGTCTGTATTCCAATTAATTCGTGGTTGTCACCTCATTCAAATATTTCAATTGTTCCGGTGCATCATCTATCTGTTCAACATCCCTTTCCAACAGTGTTTTCTTTTAGTGGGCCCTAACCCACAGGTCTTTTCACAGGATCTTACCTGACTCTTCTAATTTCCCCGGGGTTATTCCAAATTCTTTTCAAAGTGTGACGTAAGAATGGATTTCATCAGTCACATGCCTTCTCCAAGATCAATTTCATACTCTTTTCATCTTTGGTTCAACCCTTCCTCTTTTTCATTCTCCCGGAGTATCTCAGTAATTTTGGAGGTGTTTCTCCTCGTCATTTGAAGACCGAACAAGAGTTTTCTCTAAATCTTGTCCGTTCTCTCGAAGATTCGTGGTTCTTGTCTCTTGTTATCCTCTCAAATTATTCCATTTGTCAGATATTCTTTTCTTAACCACCCGGAGTATGTCAGGAGTTGTTTTTCCATTTCTTTCACCGGAGGCCATCATTCCAGTTATCGTTCTCTATTTATCCCGGTGCTTCGTTCAAGTGTTCCTTAATCAGCTCATGATCTCTTTATTTTTTTGCATCTAAATCCCCTCTACCATATTGGTTCTTCTAATTCTTCCCGGCGATTCTTTCTCTTTTCTTCGTTCATTTTCATTTCTAACGGTGGTTCGTTCAAGATTCTTTTTCCTTGATTATCATTTTAATTCATTCGTTCTTTTCAATCCTACCGGTGGTTCATGAAGACCTTCCCAAGTTTGCGATATGTCACTTCTCAATTCTCTTTCAAGAAGAATAAGTAGTATGCAAAATCCATTGCTTGTCATCAGTTTAATTTGAGGAAGGATAAGCATACAATAAATCTTATTCTTATTTCATCCAAGTGAGTAATCCCTTTTCTTCGGAGTTTGTTCTTGATGAATAAATTCTAGTTTCAAGTGTTTAATCTTTTCTTTTTCGGAGTTCAAATTTCCTCAGCCATTTCGCCGGAACCTCCATCTAAATCACCTCAAGGCTCATCTTATTCTTTCTTCCTTCATTCGATATCATCGTCCTTTTGTCACCGGAGTTCTTCATGGTGGTTCTTCATGATTTAATTCATTTTTTCAAGAGTTCATCAAGATTCTAATCGAAGGAGCTCAAGTATCCTTCTTCTTGCTTCTCGAGGTGCAATTAATTCTCCATTTTCTTTTGAAATGGAGTTTTGCATTTCTTCGTTCTTCTCATCTTTTCCACTCGTGGGCGGAGATCACTTCATAATTTTGAGATGTTATCTATAAGTCCACAACAACCTTATTCTTTTCATTGTTGAATTTTCTCAACAACTCCATTCAATCTTTTCTTCTAAGATGCTTTCAATTTCATTCGTGGTACAAGATGTCATCTTCTTATCCGTTCTTTTCATTCAACTCTTTCAATTTTTTCGGGAGGTTTTGTGTCATGTCTTCATCAAGTATCATTCCGTCCTCTCAAGCTCGTGTTCCATTCCTCCATGTTTCAGCCGGAGTGCTACCTAAATCCTTTCAGTCTTATTCGTTTCTTATCTCGTTCTAACCGGAGTGGTTTCATAGTCTATCTGATTCCGTGAGCTTTCGATTCTCAGCATTCTCGTCGTTCCTCTCTTCTTCTCGAGTGCTCTCGATTCTTTGCTTCTTCTCTTGAGTTCTTGTTTCACCTCATCCCTTTTTCCTTCCGTCTCGGTCCTAAGATCTCGGGAGGAGATCTCTTGTTAGTGGAGGAGTGTTATAACGCCCGGATTTGTTGCGCCAGGTGTCCGCCAGTTATTCGCCGTCATTGCCATGTCATTTGCTTGCGTGTTGCATTTTATCATGTCATCATGTGCATCTCATTTCGCATACGTGTTCGTCTCATGCATCCGAGCTTTTTCCCCATTGTCCGTTTTGCAATCCCACACTCCTATGTCATCCGGCGTCCCCTTTTTCCTCTTCTCTTGTGCGGGTGTTAAATGTTCTCGGAATGGACCGAGGTTTGCCAAGCGGCCTTGGTATAGCACCGGTAGACCGCCTGTCAAGTTTCGTGCCATTTGGAGGTCGTTTGGTACTCCAACGGTTAACCGTGTAACCCCGAAGGCCTCTTTTGTTGCAGCCCAACACCCCTTCCAAACTGGACCAAAACCCAGCAAACTTCCCTCCATGCTCCCGGTCGTTCGATCACGATCGTGTGGGTGAAAACCGCACCTCATTTGGACACTCCTAGCTCCCTCTACCTATATATATGGTGCCTTCCCCGAAATTCTCGCAGTCCAAACCCTAGCAACTTCCCACTCCGCCGCCGGACGCGTCCACCGGCCGCGTCACTGGCGAATCAGATCGCGCCACGTCGTCAACCCTGCCGCCTCAGCCAACCGCGCTTCGCCACCTGGCCTCCGGCCTCCTCGCCCGCCGCCCGGCCAGGGGTTTAGGGCGAGCCCGCTTCGGGCAGCGCCGCGCCGCCGCGACCGATGCCCTCGCCGCCGTCCTTTGGCGCCCTGCCGCCGTCGTCGCCCCGCCACAAGGCTCTCACCGCCGCTGCGACCCGCCGCCGGATCCTCCGCCGTCGCCCGTTGCCGCCGCCGCCTCGCTTTGCCCGGCTCCCTCCGCCCGTCGCCGGATCGCGCCGTGCCCGACCGCCCTCGCCGTCCCAACCCCAAGACTGCGCTGCCCGCCCCATCATGACCGAACCGGCGGATCCGCCTCCGCCGCGTCTCCCTAGCCATCTCCCCGCCTCCTCCGGCCTCTCTCCGGCCATCTCCAGCGAGCCGTCGCCTGCATCGAAGTCCGCACTGGGTCAAACCCTTGATCTGCGAGGTTGCCCGTTTCTCTAAGTCCCCGTATCATTTACATTATCATGCCATGTTCATCACATCATAACTTGCTGACATTGCTCCGTTTCATGCGTGTAATATGTCAAATTTTTCGCCTCAACGAGTACTTCATTTTATTCCATTGCATCATTTTCATTTGAGCTCATCTTGATGCCCGAAATCCGTTGGAATTCTGCATGTTGATGTTAATCTGCTGGAACTGTTATAACATGCTCATTTGTCATTTTTGCCATGTTTGATGTGTGCATCCTATGAGGTTGATGTCTACATGTATTTTGATCTATGCCATGCCATCTTTCCAGGGGTTCCATCCATGTATTTTTGTGAGTCTTGTACTGAGGGCATCAAGCTTGTTAAGTAGTGCACTTGCTGTTGCTGTTTTCCTGACAGATTCTGTTATATTTTTTTGCTATGTAAACCTGTTGCTACACGTCATTTCGTGCATAATCTGGAGTTGTTCACTAAGGATGTTTTGTTATACATGTCATTCTCTATCCATTTATGCTCCTGGTTGCATTTATAGCCTTCTGTAGCTTGTTGTTATCTTGCTCCAAAATTGCAAAATAATGTTGTTGTCAGCCTGTTTAACATTAAGTTCAATGTTGCCATGATTGTTGCTAGTGATCCATGCACCCTATGAGCTTGTTCTTGCCATGCTTAGCTTCATAAACATATCTTCTTACTGTTGGTTGCCTTGCCCTGCCATGTATTGCTCTGTGGTGAGTGGTTCAAGCTCACCAACATGCTTACTTATTGTTGTTCCTACCATGTATGAATCTGTCTTATAACTTGCCATGTTTACATGGGTTCCATCATATTTTCTGTGCCCTTTTGGCTCATGGTCAGTAAGGGACATTTGTTCTATGCCATTAGTAGATTCATGCCATGCCTTTTTTTGCCATGTTAAGTTCCTGTAACATGCTGTTTGATAGCTCTAAACATTGCAACCTGATGTTATTTCTGCAAAGTCTGAAACTGTTATTATTTGCAATCTTGACATGTCTTTTTGAGCATGTTCTAGTTGTTTCTGGAGATAGCTCAGTGTTCATGTTTTGTCATGCTTTACCTGTACTTCATGCCCATGCCTTTTGTTATTATGTTGGAGTGTTGTAGCATATTGTTTTGATGCTTGCAATATGCCTAGTTGCTGTTTTGGACAGATTGTTGTTATGTCTTGTATAGAGTGTATGTGTTGAACCGTTGCTCCTTTTTGAGTGTGCTCTATATGAAACTTGCTTGATTTTGCATGTAGTTCCATGTTACCTTGTTGCGTCCTTGTTTTGAGGTGTTTGCTTGATGTTTGGGTGCATTTTGCATCAATGTCATGTTTAACTTGTTTTGCTCATATCTTCTAGGCCGTAGCTCCGAACTAAATGAACTTTATATGTAACTTGACTAGAATCTCGTGTAGATCATCTTGGTGTCTCTTAACTTGCTGTTTAACAACTTCAACTTGATGTTTATTCAGATCTGGACCAACGTTGATACTTGCATATGAGGACTTACCGGAATTGTTATATGTTGTTTCCGGCCTCATTTAAACTTGCCTTGATGTGTTGTTCTTGTTTGCATCCTCTCTTGCCATGAGTAGCTTCATGTAGCTTTGTCATGCATCATGCTTGTTGTGCATCATGCCTTGTTATGTGTGGTGTGTTTACTATGTTGTGTGCTTCTTCTCGATAGTTCCCGTTTTCGTTGCGATCGTGAGGATTCGTTCGTCTACGCTTGGTTCATCTTCGTGGCTTCATCTTCTTCATGGACTCGTTCTTCTTCCTTGCGGGATTTCAGGCAAGATGACCGCTACCCTGGATCTCACTACTATCATTGCTATGCTAGTTGCTTCGTTCTATCGCTATGCTGCGCTTCCTATAACTTGTTCTTCAAGCCTCCCAAATTGCCATGAACCTCTAACCTTTGACACCCTTCCTAGCAAACCGTTGTTTGGCTATGTTACCGCTTTGCTCAGCCCCTCTTATAGCGTTGTTAGTTGCAGGTGAAGTTGAAGATTGCTCCATGGTGGACAGGGTTATGTTGGGATATCACAATATCTCTTATATTTAATTAATGCATCTATATACTTGGTAAAGGGTGGAAGGCTCGGCCTTATGCCTGGTGTTTTGTTCCACTCTTGCCGCCCTAGTTTCCGTCATACCGGTATTATGTTCCCGGAATTTGCTTTCCTTACGCGGTCGGGTGATTTATGGGACCCCCTTGATAGTTCGCTTTGAATAAAACTCCTCCAGCAAGGCCCAACCTTGGTTTTACCATTTGCCTCACCACCACCTACCTTTCCCTCGGGAGTAATTAACCCAAGGGTCATCTTTATTTTAGCCTCCCCGGGCCAATGCTTGTCTAAGTGTTGGTCCAAACCGAGCGATGTCCGGTGCCCCCTGGGCAACCAGGGTCTATGCCAACCCGACGTCTTGCTCATCCGGTGTGCCCTGAGAACGAGATATGTGCAGCTCCTATCGGAATTTGTCGGCGCATCGGGCGGTCTTGCTGGTCTTGTTTTACCATTGTCAAAATGTCTTGTAAACTGGGATTTTGAGACTGATCGGGTCTTCCTGGGAGAAGGAATATCCTTCGTTGATCGCGAGAGCTTATCATGGGCTAAGTTGGGACACCCCTGTAGGGTATAAACTTTCGAGAGCCGTGCCCGCGGTTATGTGGCAGATGTGAATTTGTTAATGTCCGGTTGTAGATAACTTGACACCAGATCCGAATTAAAACGCATCAACCGCGTGTGTAGCCGTGATGGTCTCTTCTCGGCGGAGTCCGGGAAGTGAACACGGTCTTTGGGTTATGTTTAACGTAAGTAGGAGTTCAGGATCACCTCTTGATCATTACTAGTTGACGGTTGTTCCTTTGTTTCTCTTCTCGCTCTCCTTTGCGTATGTTAGCCACCATATATGCTTAGTCGCTGCTGCAACCTCACCACTTTACCCCTTCCTTTCCCATTAAGCTTTGCTAGTCTTGATACCCATGGTAATGGGATTGCTAAGTCCTCGTGGCTCACAGATTACTACAACAACAACAGCAGTACAGGTTATGCAATGATCATGGCGCGAGAGCGATGTTTGCTTGTTTGGAGTTCTTCTTCCGCTTCTTCTTGATCGATCAGGATAGGTTCGGTCGGCAGCACTGGCTAGCGAGGGTGGATATCGTTTGAGTTTCAGTTTGTGTTTCATCCGTAGTCGGATGGTGCTCTTATGTAAGATGATGTTGTATTCGTGTGGCATTGTATGCCTTTTGTATGTATCCCCATCTATTATGTAATGTTGATGTAATGATATCCACCTTGCAAAAGCATTACAATATGCGGGTCTATCCTTGGTGGGACCTTTGAGTTCCTTTTGGATAGGGTCGCATATTGGGCGTGACAAGTTGGTATCAGAGCCTCGACCGACCTTAGGAGCCCCCCTTGATTGGTCGTGTAGTTTGGCCGTTGTTGAGTCTAGAAGAAAACTGGTTTCGGAGTCTAGTTATATGGGAGAGTAGGAATTCTTTTTACTCCTCAGCCCCTTCGTCGCTCTGGTGAGGATTCTTGACGTAGGTGTTTTGAATTACTCCTCTTCCCCTTCAAATTTTTCTTTAGGATCACGCGGTTAGTTTTCGTTCGTTGTTCCCCAGCTCTTTTATCCGGTGCATTTCTCGCCAAGTTGACTCGAGCCTCTTCATCTTTGAGTTCAATCCTCAGTTGTTTTCTTTCCCACCCGCCCACCCTTCTTCTTCTTCAAACGGGAGTCCGTTCTCGACTATGCTATCTACTCGTGCGAAGTCTTTGTTTTCTTTCTTCAATGATTTCAATCGGTGTTTTCTCTTCAAGATATTCGTCGGTTTCCCCTTCCAAGTTGCCTTTGTTTTTCCCGCCCTCCCACCCTCTTCTTCCCGGAGCTTGAGTCTCTTTCCAGCATCAATTTTCATTCGTACGGAGTCTCTTCAGTCTTCCCTCTATCATTTCAACCGGTGGATTCTCATCTCGTTCGTCATTCTTCATCTCTTTTTCGGTGGACCCAATTCAAGTTTTTTGGGTTGATTATATTCTTTTCCTCGGATCAAGTGTTCTCCTTGCTCGTTTGCCTCTTGCCAGTTTATCATTCCGGAGTTTGGAAGACATCTCAGGAGATTCGTCTGTATTCCAATTAATTTGTGGTTTTCACCTCATTCAAATATTTCAATTGTTCCGGTGCATCATCTATCTGTTCAACATCCCTTTCCAACAGTGTTTTCTTTTAGTGGGCCCTAACCCACAGGTCTTTTCACAGGATCTTACCTGACTCTTCTAATTTCCCCAGGGTTATTCCAAATTCTTTTCAAAGTGTGACGTAAGAATGGATTTCATCAGTCACATGCCTTCTCCAAGATCAATTTCATACTCTTTTCATCTTTGGTTCAACCCTTCCTCTTTTTCATTCTCCCGGAGTATCTCAGTAATTTTGGTGGTGTTTCTCGTCGTCATTTGAAGACCGAACAAGAGTTTTCTCTAAATCTTGTCCGTTCTCTCTAAGATTTGTGGTTCTTGTCTCTTGTTATCCTCTCAAATTATTCCATTTGTCAGATATTCTTTTCTTAACCACCCGGAGTATGTCAGGAGTTGTTTTTCCATTTGTTTCACCGGAGGCCATCATTCCAGTTATCGTTCTCTATTTATCCTGGTGCTTCGTTCAAGTGTTCCTTAATCAGCTCATGATCTCTTTATTCTTTTGCATCTAAATCCCCTCTACCATATTGGTTCTTCTAATTCTTCCCAGCGATTCTTTCTCTTTTCTTCGTTCATTTTCATTTCTAACGGTGGTTCGTTCAAGATTCTTTTTTCTTGATTATCATTTTAATTCATTCGTTCTTTTCAATCCTACCGGTGGTTCATGAAGACCTTCCCAAGTTTGCGATATGTCACTTCTCAATTCTCTTTCAAGAAGAATAAGTAGTATGCAAAATCCATTGCTTGTCATCAGTTTAATTTGAGGAAGGATAAGCATACAATAAATCTTATTCTTATTTCATCCAAGTGAGTAATCCCTTTTCTTCGGAGTTTGTTCTTGATGAATAAATTCTAGTTTCAAGTGTTTAATCTTTTCTTTTTCGGAGTTCAAATTTCCTCAGCCATTTTGCCGGAACCTCCATCTAAATCACCTCAAGGCTCATCTTATTCTTTCTTCCTTCATTCGATCTCATCGTCCTTTTGTCACCGGAGTTCTTCATGGTGGTTCTTCATGATTTAATTCATTTTTTCAAGAGTTCATCAAGATTCTAATCGAAGGAGTAACATATTACCATGGATCAATAGCACAACATTGTGATGCGTCTAATAACCATAGAGGTAGGATGATGTGAGTCAGATAGTTGAGTTACAAGCTCAATCATGTAGACAATTTGCAGAAAGCTCAGACGATGAATTCAATGAAATCGTCGAATGGTAGCTGGCATCATAGGAGTTTGTATGTAGAGCATTATCCAATATCGTGTGAGCTTGAATGCACCCAAGCTGAGGCTGCTATAAGAAGATGAGCGTCGACATGTAAGTATGACAGATAGTCTATCGCGTCGAAGGCATATTATAGATTTGTCTCTTTGCAAACTAACTAGTGCTTAATGGATGATCTATGCCAGACAGTAGCAGAGTAATCGTTGTCGTGAGATGCCTTGAAAAATAAATCAGAAGGTATCATTGCCAATCAATCCCGAATCGATATTATGAGATTGTCATGGGCAATGGGACATGGGCATCCAACATCATATGGAATTCACTGATCTCCATCTCGTGAAGATGGATATGATCGCTTGGATATCGGAGACCAGTTATATGCTCCAGATGCTTGCGTAGAATCAGATCGAGATTACGCTGGCCTTGCACTAGCTAGTTCAGAAATGAGGTATTGTAACTATAAGTCCCTTAATACGTACCAAGGTAGCACCGATGATGCAGATGGAAATTCACAATGGCAAATGCTGTTAGTAAATATTTGCGATTAGAGTTCTGTACCCAGCCTTGTGGACTATATGTAGTTTCCTCATGCGTGACTAATACAGCATATTAGTGTGTCAAATATGTGTGTTACATACTATGATTATATCGTGTCAGTAATGCACATTCAGATAGATTGTTGACCGGTTGAAATTCTATCAAATGATTGATATCTTTATCGGATGATCATATGCATGCTACTTGCAGAAGGAAACACGGATCCTGCTCAGAACGTCAATAATCTTGAGAACTAGTCACATGGCTGATGTGTTAGTGTAAGCTTAGAGACTACAAGTCATTGCAAAAATTACATTGATGGATACGGCTATAGGCATCACAGGTGATGGACTATATCCACATGATGTCATCGATTAGATCACTATTGTATGAGAGACTGCGATCTGATATCCTATTGATCTCTTCGAAAAGCATGAGTGCCACATTTGACTAGATTGACTGATATCCCATTAGACAGATAGTATCATCTTCATCTAGATCATGTTTCCTGACTGAGTGTATCAAGTGCATTCCAGATGATTAGGCTTTAGATATCACATCATGTTCATGATCTACGTAGAGAATATTTGTCAGTCACGGTGAATGACTGACGATCATGATTGACTTTGTCTCCTTCACGAGTGCGTCATGCAATGACAGGGTAAGAACTATGCTGTATTAGATTGACTGTAATTGAATTGCTCATAATCGGACATTTCGTGCAATTCATGCATTGAGCGACTTCGCATGAATCGAAACACAAGGAGTGTCAGAACGGCAAAATCTCGACTAGCATTATCCTTCTACTATACTTATGGTGTGTCACAAATTTGATGAATTAGCTGAGACTGATCTTCCGCATTTTGCGTCATCGCACACAGTGAATAATGTGGCATCGTCATCTTCGTATGCTCCAATGTCCGCAAAGCAGATTGATGCCTGGTCGGTTTGCAAGGGACTGAAGATCCAATGCACTATTCGGCCTGTAGCTCTCGGAATGTGCGTATGCCGAAGATCCTACAACGCGTTGACGCATTTCCTTTGCACCACTTGCGGCTGTTGCGATACAACAAGAGTCAGTGGTATCTCGAGGCTCGCATGTACTGCATTCACAGCTCATCTCTAATCCTGCAAACTATCAGACAATTCATCTCGAGCAGCTGGCTGAAGTCTCGATATGTAATACTAGCATAGCATGCTATATGTACAGAGTGCCATCCAATTCGTGAATTAGCAGATTCCTCTTCCGATCCGTGAGTCATGAATGACATGCGATCGATACACCGATTGTTCGAGTGTCACTTGTGATGTCATAGGTTTGCTACTGGCCACATTTAGCTGCCATAGCGCAATCATTCGAGGTTGTACACATGCGTTTTCGACATGAATTCCTTGCTTTTAGCGATCCGGATCCGAAGTTGTTGCACGGATGCTTGTTGCTGTGATCAATCGAAGTAGTGGCTTTGCAGTTGCGTATTCGTTGACCATTCAAGTCGTACCAATGCGATGCATACTCCCATTCCATGGTACCGAATCTTAGCTTCAACTCAAACAGAACCATGCATGCATCTCAAGGTTCTTAATACATGGTCGCACTTGACTTGCTAGCTCTGATGAATTACCATTCTGATGAAACTAGCTCAATCTGGGCGTCTCAGATCTATTGATTACTAGGTAAGCGGATTGCTTGGGTATGCTCAGTCCTGATGCCTAATTTATTTTCACCCGGACCAACCCCTGTTGAACCAAAAAGCCCCATCTATGCTTTCCCGGTTTAAGGGTCTCAAGGTTTGGGATTTGTCTTGCTCACCCGGTGTGCCCTGAGAACGAGATATGTGCAGCTCCTATCTGGATTTGTCGGTGCATCGGGCGGTCTTGCTGGTCTTGTTTTACCATTGTCGAAATGTCTTGCAAACCGGGATTCCGAGACTGATCGGGTCTTCCTGGGAGAAGGAATATCCTTCGTTGATCGCGAGAGCTTATCATGGGCTAAGTTGGGACACCCCTGCAGGGTATAAACTTTAGAGAGCCGTGCCCGCGGTTATGTGGCAGATTGGAATTTGTTAATGTCCGGTTGTAGATAACTTGACACCAGATCCGAATTAAAACGCATCAACCGCGTGTGTAGCCGTGATGGTCTCTTCTCGGCAGAGTCCGGGAAGTGAACACGGTCTTTGGGTTATGTTTGACGTAAGTAGGAGTTTAGGATCACCTCTTGATCATTACTAGTTGACGACCGTTCCTTTATTTCTCTTCTCGCTCTCCTTTGCGTATGTTAGCCACCATATATGCTTAGTCGCTGCTGCAACCTCACCACTTTACCCCTTCCTTTCCCATTAAGCTTTGCTAGTCTTGATACCCATGGTAATGGGATTCTTTGAGTCCTCGTGGCTCCTGATTACTACAACAACATTGCAGTACAGGTTATGCGATGATCATGGCGCGAGAGCGATGTTTGCTTGTTTGGAGTTCTTCTTACGCTTCTTCTTCGATCGGGGAATTGGTTCGGTCGACATACCGGCTAGCGGGGTGGATGTCGTTTGAGTTTCTGTTTTGTTTCATCCGTAGTCGGATGGTGCTCTTATGTAAGATGATGTTGTATTCGTGTGGCATTGTATGCCTTTTGTATATATCCCCATCTATTATGTTATGTTGATGTAATGATATCCACCTTGCAAAAGCGTTTCAATATGCGGGTCTATCCTTGGTGGGACCTTCGAGTTCCTTTTGGATAGGGTCGCATAATGGGCGTGACACCTGATGAGGCACTACTTAGAGGTCCAGTACAGTATGGCTGGATGTACCCTATTGAAAGGCGGCTAGGCACTTTCAAGGGCTAAGTTAGGAATACATTGCTATAGAAGCGTTCACATTCTGCTCAAAATACATTGAAACAGCTGATCAGCTTAGCAAAGAGGTGGGTGAAGACAATCCCGGGCTCAATGTTTTCGATTGTTCTATTCGAGTTACAGGGAAGAGTCTACAATACAACAAACCTAAAGATTTGGACAAAATGGTTTGGTATGTGTTGAATAACTATCCTGAGATTGTACCTTATATCGAGTAAGTGATAAGTACTGCAACTTATACATCGTAATCTACTAAACTTGCAACACATTCTTATATATTTAGATGTTTGACGCGATCACTATGTGGTGCAGCATCTACAAAAAGGAGTTACTGCCGCAAAATCCAAGAAATATTGACAAACTAGTTTTGGCAGGATTTGCGAAATGGTTCAAGAGCCATGTAAGCTTTTGAACTGCGATGTCGTTTTTTTAATATATTGAGTACATAAGATGATCAGCTTGTCTATTTTCTAACCATAGGTTAAGAAGATGCGGGAGGATGGGCACGCAGTTAATGATGCCCTTTACGCACTAGCAATGGATCCTGTTACTCGGGTAAGACAATATGAATCTTGCGTTGTTGGAGATGTGCGCTCCAACACCCTTGCACACGACGAAGGAAGGAAGACACAAAACAATGCCATCATGAGCATGGATACGTATGGCAAAGATACAAGTGAAATGTATACTAACATAATAGACATTGTTAAGTTCTAGTATATCTCCAGTTTCGAGGTTCATAAGTGTGTGGTTCTGTTGTGCTGTCGTTGGTATAACCTGTTTTCCAGGATCGCAAAATCAGAGGTGATTATTATTTAAAATCCATCAATGTCTGGCGTACCAGGCCTAAGAGCCTTTTATTTTGGCAAATCAAGCAACACAGATATTTTATTGGAAGATACTTTTGCACGTAGCGGTGACCGGAGAGTAATGCAGAGGTTTGAGCAGAGGAATTCATTTAATGAAGTTGCACAACAAGATGATGCTTACACTTCTCTTGATGTAGAAGATTCCAAAGATGTTCCTAATATCTTTGAGAACCATCACGTGAATGACGCTGGCGAAAAGATTGTCTGTCGGGCTGTGGACATATGAGAGTTGATCAATAAGAAGCCAACATTCGAGGACATTGAGGATGAAGAAGATGACACTGGGCGGAATTACGATTCAGACTAATACACATGGCGAAGATGTTGACGCTGCTACTGCGAATGATGATTAGATTGCTTTTATCGTATTTGCCTGTCACAAGACATTTTTTATCTACTATGTGAAATTGTGTTTGCTATGACAACTAAAACCTGATGAAGTTTTTGTTTAGTATTTTGCTGTGAGAACATCACTTATTATGTATGTTGATTTGTGTGGTGATTGTATGAGGACTAAAACATGATGACATTGTTGTTTACTTGTACTCATATTTGGCTCTGAAGCTTGTATTTGATGACATAGTTTTCCGTTGGACTGCAATTTGCTCGACGTCTTCGAATGGGAACAAAGCTGACCCGACAGGGCCTCTGCTAATTTATTTATTTATTAGCCAAAGGGCCTCTGCTAGTTATTTATTTATGAGCAAAAGGGGACACCCCCCGATTTCCGTTAATAGAAATAATTAGATGTTCACAACACTACGCCCAGCCTGCTTAACAGGTTTCATTCATTACAAGTTTCAGCAAAGTGCTCATGTCATAGCCACTGATTACATCACAAGGGCTACATACACTGCAAATAAAGAGGACCCATCCTACAGAGCACATTGATTTTGCCCATCTTCACAAGCTCTTTCATCTCCTCATTGCTGTCAAGGCCATTCAATAGTTATTGCTTGGCCATGATCAGAGGAACTGCATCTTACCCTTTTGCTCTGCATCTTCCTCTTCTGTCGTTCCTTAAGTTACTTGTCCAACACCCCAACCTGCTGGTATTGGGATTCCTCGGCTAACCAAATAATTAGCATTTCCCCACATCAACAACTTCCTAGAAATACAAATCACATGAATCTTCCCTTTTCTGCATGAATCAAATTGGAAGATCATCAACCAAACTATCAAAACAAATCAGCAACTGAAAGCAGCAGAACAACACTTAAACATATTATTACCCCATGATTCGGGCATTTGTAGAAGACTCGGCCAGGGTTGAGGATTGTGGCTGAGACGCAACGGATGACTCTGCGTGATTTGTAGCAGTGGCACCACACCAACAGTAGCGGGTTGCGATGAGCAACCGGCTGTGGTGCGTGTGTCGGTGGGGGTGTGATGAGACCCATAGGCGATGGTACGGGTGGTGACTTGGTGCATATCTGGTTGTTGCCTGCTGAAGAGCAGGTGGACGAGCCGCCAGGGACATGGTTGCTGCGGCCAGAGCTTCTGATGCTAGGCAAAGTAAGTAGAGAAGAGGAGAAGCGAATGTTGGATATGTTAGTTTCATTACTTGTAGAGTAGCATAAGACCATATATAGTCATAGTCTGGGTTTAGATTCGAACTAGCTACAGGAGCACGTCTCTCTTCTTTCTAAAACTCAGCAACGTCTCTTTACTGGTACACTAGCTTGTTCTGTACGCCTTCCCAAGTATTTGATTTTTTGCGAGGAAGGAAGGAGGACAAAATTGAGGGTTCCAGGGACTCGACCCCAAGACCTCTCGGTTGAAAACCAAGGGTGCTAGTCACTTATGTGGTGAAGGTTCCTTGGCAGGAGGACGATAGACAAACGCAATTTCCTCGCAGTTTTAGTTGCAACGCAGGATCAAATGGCCGCAGTTTCGGGAATGTTATCAGGCGAACGAGCCCAGTTTTTCTTATCTTCCTATATATAAAAAAAGTATGCTAGGTGTCGGCTTAGTCAACAAACGATTGTGCCAACCTTGACCGTTGGATTGACATTCAACGTCTGTCATGTTTCTTCAGTCTCTTCTTCCTCCAGCTGCCAAAGCCAAACCAGCGCCAGCGGGACCGCCTGCTCCTGCCTCCCACAGCTGGTTGTGCTACCGCGCACGCATCGTGGCCACATCACACCCTAAAAATCTGCGCATCTTCCCCTGCTCCTGTCTTTTCCCGTCCGAGGCCTCACCATCGTCCTCCGCCTTGGTTCGCTCGCTGAGGTGCCACCCTCCGGTGTTGTTAACATGGTCAACAACCGAGAGGAATAAGGAGATGACTGTACATGGTGAGGATGACAGCAGGGACCCACCAGGATCATGGCAGTATGCAAGCAAGTGCCACCTTTTTTACAAGAACCAAGGGGTTCCTCCTGATGATTTCCTGATATCTGGGTTGCACACCACTCTCAACGTAGTCAATAAGCGAGATAATTGCACAAGGAACGACAGACACCTGGGACCCAGCAGTGCGCGCAGTATTTTTTTCGGGACAGAGAAGGGTATCAACTGGGTTGTGCGGGAGCTGTGGCCCGTCTAGCCCAGGCTTTTATTTCATATGTTTACCACATGACCAACCTAGTTTTTTTCTTTCTGAAAATGTCTAGCCCAACTATTTTGTTTTTTGCAAAATAACCAACGTAGGCCTACTTGCTTTTCTATGCCCAGCTGGGCCGAAATCTTTCAAGACGAGGAAGGATGCATTCGGGCTTGCCCAGAAAATGGGCTATAAGTAATAAGAAATGGGCTATAAGTAATAATAAATGAGCTGTAAAAATGAAAAAATACAGCAAACAAGCAATTGGTTCCAAAATACTTTTTTCTTTCGGATTTTGATATTTTAAATCTCATTGTTTTTGTGCGGGTAAAATTTCATTGGATTTAAATTAAGGTATGTTTAGTTTTTAAATTAATTTCAATCTGTCTAGAAATTTTGGGTTGTATGTTGTTTGGGACAAATTTGGAGGCTGACTTGCGGGTCTACTAGGTTGACGCGTACGAAAGGCTTTCTCAACTTAGTCCACAAACGATTCTAGCAGCAGTGACCGTTAGATGTTAATCCAACGGTCGTGCTTCTTTTTCAATATCTGATCTTCTTGCTCCAGCCGCCCAAACCAGCATCGATGGGACTGCCTGCTCCCGCCTCTCGTGGCTGGCTGTGCTGCCGAACAGGCCGCACCACCCACCTACTCCATCGCTGGCCAGGCCATTCCTCTACTCAACCACACCTCCTGTTATTTTCCGGCAACGGCAGCTGAACTAGTAAACCCTCGTACTCCCCACCGCGTGGGCAACCACTACTGAGTCTTCCCTGGATCCGAGTCGTTCCCTTCCCAGGCCTTGCCGTCGTCCACCGCCTTGGTGCTCTCGGCACGGCGTGGTCAACGTGGTCAATGAACGACATACATCGAAAGAGGACTGTACATGGAGAGGCTCACAACTGGGTCCATGACCGCACGCAAGGAAGTGCCTCCTTATTACTTGCAAAATAATGATTCCTCCACCTGACAGTAGGGACCCATCAGAAGGGCCTCTGTATTTCATGAAAAAATGTTCCTCCCACTGATAGCTCGGACCCAGCAGTGATATCTTCGCACGAAAGGAAGTGCCTCCTTATTACGCACAAAAAAAGAATACTCCCCCTGCTATCTAGGACCCATCATAGTTGGAGGCTGACTTGTGGGCCTATTGACGCGGACGGAGGGCTTTGTCAACTTAGTCAATATGAACGATTCTAGCTCCAGTGACCGTACGATGTGCATGCAACGGCCGTAGTGCTCCTTCAACCTCTGGTCTTCTTGCTCCAGCCACCCAAACTAGTGTCGGTCGTGCCATTTGCACCTTCCTTCCATGGCTGGCTCTGCTGCCACGCAGGCATGACCGCCCCACCCTACTCCCACATCTGGCCAGGCCATCCCTCTACTCACCCACAACCCCTGTTATTCTGCGGCGACGGCAGCCTCACACCGCAGCCGAACTAGTCAACCCCCGTACTCCTCTCCGCGTGGGCATCCATTGTCGAGTCTTCCCCGGCTCCACGTCGTCCCCTTCCTAGGCCTCGCCATCGTCCACTGCCTTGGTGCTCTCGGCACGGCGTGGTCAATGTGGTCAAGGAACAACTTCCATCAGAAGAGTATTGTATGCGGAGAGGCTCACAGCTGGGTCCACGACCGCCGTAAGGAACTGCCTCCTTATTACGCGCAAAATAATGATTCCTCCACCTGACAGCAGGGACCCACCAGATGGGCCACCGTACTTCATGAAAAAATGTTCCCCTGACTGCTGGGACCCACCAGCTACATCTTCGCACAAAAGGAAGTGCGTCCATATTATGGGCAAAAAATATGATTATCCCCCTGACAGCTGGGACCCACCAGTTATATCTTCGCACGCAAGGAAGTTCCTCCTTAACTCCCTGACAGTTGGGGCCTACCCAGTCGAACCATATGTTGGGTTGTGTCTGGTCGCGAACATGTATGTACACACTGGTCGATCAGTCTGTCTGCAGGCCACAGCGATGAACCGTGGCCGAGTAAGGATGGGCATGTGTCATAGTAGAGGCGCAGACGTAGCATGTCATGCAGTCCCGTCAATATCGTGTACACGTACGTACAGCCAGGGTGCAAGGAAGTAAATACGAGCACGTACGTACATACGGGCGAGGTCTCGAACACCTACTCACCCATATGTACGGCCAGGGCTCGTGTACATGGAGAGGCAGCGGAGGGCAGCGGCGGAGTCCTGTTCATCGGCAGCAAAATGGAGGAAACAGACTTCTCTTCGACCTCCTACGGTCGAAACAGGGTCCTTGGGGGCTATTAACTAAAGACCCGACTCAACTTAATAGTTTAAGCCGGCCCTTGGGAGCTACAGGTTTTGACTCAGATGCATAACTAAAAGGCTATCTAACAAGTCTACAGTATATT
Source organism: Aegilops speltoides (assembly GCA_021437245.1). NCBI lineage: Eukaryota > Viridiplantae > Streptophyta > Magnoliopsida > Poales > Poaceae > Aegilops > Aegilops speltoides. The sequence goes on along the minus strand of CM038142.1, from coordinate 343,422,843 downwards.
TTATTCTATCATATTCAGTAGACTTGGGGACTAAAGGAATATATCTCATATGAGAGCAAGAATTAATACCTCATGTTTCTGATGCTTGTGCTTGACCATGTCAACCTCCAGATCACAGCTACTATGTACTTGATTAAGATAGCCGGAAAGGATTTCACTAATGCTCAGATGAGAATAATTGGCCATGTCAAATTTGACCTTGCGCCTCTCGATCATTTCTTCCATGGCAGAATGTTTTGCTAAAGCAATAGGATTCCCCAGTTCTTGAAAACCAGTGCCAGTGATCCGAACTTCCTTAGTGTCTGGTTCTGAAGGCTTAGTTGGGCTGGCGGTTTAGCGTCCAAGGGATCAACAACTATATGATCAACAGAGGTACCACGATTTTCTGGTGGCGGGTCATCAGCAGTTTCCCCCGGCTATTGCATGGAGGCCTCGGATATTGGTGCTTGTTTTTTTGGTAAATGAATCTTGGGTTCTTCTGTGGGCTTGTTCATTTTGTCCTTTTTGCTAGGCTTTGCTCTTCCACTGCAAGAGGATTCAAAAAGCCAGTATGAGTTTAGAGATGTGGAAAAACTCAGATTAAGTTGGTACCCAGGGGCAATCTTGAAATCCGGAAGCAGAGTCTGAGAAGAGTCGCCAGACGAAGAGTGAGAGGTCCCCTGATAATTTGGTTCAGAAGTATGAAGTACTTGATTAACAAAACCTATTTTGGAATAAATAGAGTCGGAATTTTTAAGTACCTCATTCCGGTGTTTGCATGGGGCTAGCGTGTTAGGTAAACCGGAGGAAAGTTCTCCGCCTCCACTGGTCCGGGTTCTGCGCCGGTACTCATGTTGTTGTTGCTTCAAAACAAAATTGGGATCCAAGTGAGCTAAAGGGTGAGAAAACCTTACTTTTTGGATCACGCGTCGAATTTTCTGTCTTGGCAAGGGCTCTGAGTCAGAGGAAATAATGGTTACCTCATCATCACCCGCCTAGTTGGTCTCCGTGTCGTCCTGATAGCAATCAGTGTCAACAAGATGGATGAGAAAAGAGCCAAGGGAATCAAGATCTACCTCTGACTCATCATCTTCATCCATGTTAAACTCATCAGAACCAGTGGATTTATTTTTGTTTTTCTTCATGGCTTTGGTCTTAGCCCTGGACTTCTTGGCGGCTTCTTCATCATATCTCTTATCCCAAAAAGCGGATCCAGCCTAAGAAAGATTACAATAAAGGTTGGGGATTTCCGGATTCTATGAACAATGAAGTAAAGTATATAAACCGGACAGACTTACATCCGGTGCTGGGTTAAGTTTGCAGAAGGGATTCAGACCCACTTTGATGCACCTCTCCAAGATTTCATTGAGAAGAGTCTTGGTCATTTCATTGATGGCTTTATCAGACAAACGCGTTGAACTGTAACGCAGTGGATCTTTGGTGTCACTAGTATATGTACACATTAAACCGGACCAGCGGCTTAAAGGTATGATCCTCCAAGCTACCCAGCACCAAACTAGATGAATCCCGGTCAATCCATTTCCCAATAAAGCCCTAACCATTGAGAAGAGGGTGCTTAGGGTTGAGCCGTTGGTCATGATAGCCTGGTAAAGGATTTTCGTCAGTAGGAGAAGTGTCTTTGTAGTAGAACCAGGTTTGATTCCAATCTTTGGGATGGCTTGGAAGCTGAGCATAAGGGAAAATGGCATCTCTGCGTCGCTGAATTGAGATCCCTCCAACTTCCTGGCTGGGCCCGTGAGTGAATTCATTCTGGCGGTTCAGGTAAAAGTACTCTCTGAAGAGGTCAACACTAGGTTCTTCTTGAAGCTATACCTCACAGAAGACTTGGAAATTGCAAATATTGGAAATGCAATTGGGCCCGATGTCTTGAGGATGAAGTTGCATAAAATGCAGAACATCACAAAAGAATTTTGATCCAGGCGGTGAGAAGCCCCGATTCATATGATCAGTGAAACGATAACTTCATCGTCATGCGGCTGAGGTCTGACTTTGTCCGGTTTTGGAGCACGCCAATGAATGATGTCTTTGGCCGGTAAGAAATCAATCTTGACATACTCTTGGAGCATTACCTCGGTAATGATGGACGGGACCCAGTCGCATGACGTGACAGTCTTAGTCATGATTGGGTGCACGACCTACACAAGGCGATTCAAGATGTTATTAAACCGGCAGATATCTGGCGAGTTACAAGTTATTGTTTAAACCACTATGCAAGGTTAAAAGCTATGGAGATCCAGTTCAGAGTATGCAGATTGTTTAACCGGAGGATTGAATTATGAGGATGAATAAGCCAGCCTGGTTAAACCAGAAGGGTATTTCCGGATTATTGACTTTGGTGCATGATGGCGGCTTAAACGGGGCCTAATGTTATATGATGGGTCACGGTTATCTCATAAGCCCCCATGACAGTTTTGGTACTTTGAATCTATCAAGTGGTGGACAAATAGATTTCACAAGCTAATGCTGTAATTTTGGATCTATGGCAGTTCAGAAAAGACAGTGAAATCAAAACCTAAGGTGGCGGCAGTGGAAAGCTTTGATGCTCTGAGGTGATTTTCTATAGAGAGATGCTATTCTAATAATGAAAATGATGGTAAAGGTACTTCCGCACAAGATTTACGACCTCTCCAGACTAAAAGCTATCAGAGTTGAAGAAAACTACAAAGAATAGCGAGAACACCGACGAACGGCCCGAACCCTAATGTAGATCTAAGATGAAAGGGGGAGGTGTACTTACAAGTGATGAGGAGCAGCGGTGGCACGCCGGAGTGCTCTGGTCCAATCAGGTTGATGCAGCGGTTGGTGGTCGCGGCGGCGGAACTCGAGCACTGGTGCTGCTATGCAAAGGAGGAAGACGAAGGAGGAAGCGAGGGGGAAAATGGTAAAGACCCCTATCCCTATTTATAAGGGGGTGAATACAAGGCATACACAGGAAGCGAGGAGGCCGAAATCATCATGTGGCTATATGGCCGCCTCGGTTTTCGGGATGGTTATTAAGATAAGGATCAATTAAAATTTTCTGGGCCTCATGGGAAGTTAATGCGAGATGATGTCATGGAAGATTAAGAAGATTCTGAGAGCTGACGTCATGGCGGGTTACACCAAGTGATGCAGATTTTTACAAGTCGGGTATTGAAGATTGATATGAACAAGTTCAAATCAACCTGGGCCCTAATGTTGGGGATATAACTACTGGGTATGAACCACCCAGAAGGGGCCAGGTTATACCACTGGCGACTTATCAATGAAGATGGCGGGTCATACCAAGTCCATTGACACCCCAAGACCCAGAGGCGACTTCAGGCCCAAGATGATGAGCCGCCATATGTAAGGCAAGTTTAGTTAGTCACCGAGCCGGACATGTTGTGTATGTGCCGGCCGGGACTCTATAAGCCGCCAGGTATCAACCTACATATAGAAAGGGACGACTCGGCGGCGGGTTAAGGGCAAGAAAGAAGAGATCGAGAACTAGGTCAAGCGTATTCGCTCCCTGGTAATCGAAACCCAAGCAATACCACCCTACACTAGATTAGGCCTTTACCTCCACCACAAGGGGCTGAACCAGTATAAACTCTCTGTGTCCCTTGTCCCATTTTAACCCCTTCAAGCTAACTACGTTGCGATGGCTCCACACCTAAGTCCTCATGCTAGGGCATCTGACGTGACAATTCCACGACATGAGGGGTGTGGCGTACCATAAAACGGAGGAAACGGATATCTCTTCGACCTCCTATGGTCGAAACTGGGGTCCTGCTTCATCCAGAGGGGTGTGGCGTACCGCAAAATAGGAGTCCAGGGGCTACTATTCATCCACCGTCTACTGCCTCACTCCAGCCTCCACGGGCTACTGTTCATCCACCGTCGACCTCCTACAGCCTCCACATGCGATTGTTCATCCACATCATCTCCCTCTTGCCTCTACCAGCTACTGTTCATCCATGGGCTCCTATTCATCCAGCCTCCACCAGCTACTGTTCAACCAGTCCTCCACAGGCTACTATTCATCCAGCCCTCCACCAGCTACTGTTCAACCAGCCGTCCACGGGGTCCTATTCATCCACCCCCAACCGGCTAGATCGGGGTCCTATTCATCCAGCGGCAACGGCCTCTACTACCACAGGGTCCTGTTCATCCAACCCCCATCGGGAACTATTCATCCAACCCCCAAAAACGCTCACTGCTCATCAAGAGGCAACAAGTTCGATCGGCTTCAGTTAGCAGCAGTAGAGAAGGGATCGCTCGACCGAGTTCAGTTAATAGCTAGGGATTGGTCAATTGCTCGGGTTCAGTAACGCGTAGCCAGTGCAATCGCACGGTTTCAGTAGGCGAACGCCTTGCTTGGGTTCAGTTAGAGCCCAATGCCTCACACCCATGCGCGTACGTGTACGAGAGAAATGCGCAATCTCACCGTGCATTGCTCGGCCCCGACCACCCACCGTAACCGGGAACTCCCTGATATTTTCCTCGCCCTCACTTCTACCATGGTTTTTTCCGTCATGGACGGCCCAAAGTATGTCATGCAGCTGCGTCTCCGGCCTAATAACCCACAAATATAGGGGATCATTTGTAGCCTTCTTCGATAAATAAGAGTGTCGAACCCAATGAGGAGCTAAAGGCAGAAGAAATATTCCCTCAAGTTTTATCGACCATCGATACAACTCTACGCACACTTGATGTTTGCTTTGCCTAGAACAAGTATGAAACTATATTGCAAGAATAAAACTATGGGTACTTTGTGAGAGTAAAACTACGAATAAATTGCAAGGTAATAAAAGTGGATAGTTTTTGTTGGTGCAACAAACCCTGGGTCTGTTGCCCTGACTGTGCACAGGCATGGGATCAAGATTGAAGCACCAACCCAAGACGGAGTATAAGAAACCAAGAAATTCAAAGGACCAACAAGCAGATCAGAGGGACCAAGACCAGCCAGAGAAGCAAGGTATTGTCAAGGGCAAGGCCTCCTTTGTCGGGCAGGCGAGCCCAGCAAGGGGCAAGTCCACCCTCAGAAGAAGATGACCAAGGTGTCCCGGCAAGGCCTGCCGGGACTTGCGGAGGCTAAATTATCTCACCGACCACTCCAACATGACTCACGTCGTCGATCAGTGCGGTGTCAAGCCGTAGAGTGATTAAGTGGCAGCCATGCGCCACATGGCGGCCCCTTTCTACCAGAAAACCCGCAGATGACATCCGTCCTATAATGTGTCAGACGAGCAGGTGTGGAGCTGGCAAGATAGCCTGGCAAGCCTTGCCAGGCGACCAACGACGTGACGTTGTGTGGCTCATTAGTTAGGTATGATAGCACTATTTGCTATCTTATCAGTGTCTAATGACTGGTTTGCCACTGTGGTGATCCCTTAACCTATAAAAGGAGGCCCATTGCAATAGTAGAAGGGGTTCGCAAGGTTAGCAGGTTGGATAACTCACACCCCCATACGCGCATAGTCGCTACCGCCCTGAGGCAACCCTTGCCGGGCAAGTGTACTGCTCTCCACCACCATATTTCCACCATCAATCCACCAAAGCCGGAGTAGGGTTTTACGCCTCGTGGCGGCCTAAACCTGGGTAAAACTGCCCATGTGATCTCTATCGTGCCGCCCCATGTTGGTCTGCTCTTTGTGCAACACGGCGCCCCCCTGCCGAACCAGCAAGGGGCCTCCTCATCCCATAGCTGGATGTGGTTTCCCGTGACATCTTTGGCGCGCCAGGTAGGGGGAGCGCTTGCGCGAACCTGAAGATGTGAGCCACCACCCGCGGCCTCCAACGCTGCGGCGCCGCAGAGATGCGCGAGGACGTGGACGCTGTTTTGGATGTGGTCGGAGCAGGTGGCACCGCCACCACTTCCCCCGTGGCTGATGCAGGAGCAAGAGGCCCCGGAGGAGAGCAGCATCAGCAACACCTCGATGGCCATGCTCCGCTCGCTGACAGGCACAGCCGCAGTGATGGCGCTCGGTCCTGGGCAAACCGTCGCCCCTGTCACAGGCGCGACCGCTACCTGCGTCCTTTCCCCCGGGCGAGTCGACCGAGCTGCTGCGCCCAACGGAGCCGCTGGCCCTCGTGCGCCTTCGCCCACCACCCTGCCATCTAAGTGGTTTCTACCACAACAGCGGGGGCACTATGCTACCGCCGCTGGCTCTGCGAGGAGCTGAGCGATGGCGCGATCGACTTCGTCATCATCCATGCCGAGTACAGCCTCAGAGGCCATGGCGCGGGCTCAGCTGCTGCTGAGTTTCCGCCGGCGGCCAAACAGATGGAGTAATGGCGTGCCACCATCCGAAGTCTGATCGGTTTCACCGAAGCTGGGGGCTCACGACAAGCTGACCCGCCACAGCCTCCCCAAGCGACAGGGATGGCTCATGTTGTTGCCCGTATGGAGGGAGCCATCCCCACGGTGCAGTCCCCGCCATGGTAGCCAGCACAAGCACAACCCAATCAAGCCCCTGATGACGTCTCTATGGCCTCCTCTAACCCTTGAGCACGTCCAGGCCAACGACGAACCCCGGAGGATAGGCGGAGAGGAGACGCGTGTGTCGTCGAGCAGCACCACGATGACCTCCATCGGACCGATGGGTGCGATGGCCCCGACGTCGACGAACCCGCGCTCGGTATTGGCGGGCACCTACTTTCGAAGTTGGCTTCCCTGCCTTTACCCATGAGCTGCGGCAAGTCCGTTGGCCGCCTGTTCGCACGTTCAAGCCAAAGATACCTGAGAAGTACGATGGGAGGCTGAACCAGGCAGAGTTCCTGAGCATCTACACCATCCCTGTTCAGGCTGTCGGGGGAAGAGATGAGAAGGTGTTCACCAACTAATTCCCGTTGGCCCTCAAGTCCAATGTGAGGTCTTGGCTGATGCACCTGTTAGAGAACTCCATTTCGTCGTGGGCAGACATGTGCCACGAGTTCATCGATGCCATCACAGGTGGCCACCAGGAGTCGGGCCGGCCCAGCGACCTGCAGCTTCTCCAACAGAAGGAAGAAGAAACCCTCCGTAAGTATTTACAGAGATTCTGCAAAGTTCATAGAAATATTCCAAATATCCATCCGGCAGTTGTGATAGCTACCTTCCAGTCAAGTGTGCGCAACCGCCGTATTTGTTCTGAGATGAACTTGCGGTTTCCCAAGACTGTGAAGAAGCTATACACCCTAGTGGATAAGTGCGCTCGGATGGAGCAGGGGTGGAAGTTGCCCGGAGAGGAAGGTTGTATCAATGTTGATTCAGAGGATGATGATGAATCAACTAGTCAGAAGAAGAGCAAGAAGCATAGTAAGAAGCGGAGGGATAAGGCAGTGATGACTGTTGAAGGATCAAGCACCCCTAGTACCGGCAAGGCCACCAAGGCTGAGGTCCCCGGCAAGGAGGTTGCTATGTGCACTGATTGTCGGGAAGCTGTGACTGCCAAGAAGGCCGGGAAGGGCGATGGGCTGTACTGCAAGAGACATCGGACCAAGGGCCATGACCTTCAAGAGTGCTACCAGGTTGAGCAGTTGGTAAAGAGACAAAGAGCTGAGTATGAGAAGTGTGACAAAGGCAAAGGGTCAGAATGTTGCTGGCGACAAGGGCCGAGGCGGTGAAGCAAATCGCCTTGGCAAACCCTTTCGGAGCAAAGAAAAACCTGCCAGGGGTCAGGTGAAGGAAGCCTGTGATGATGAGAGTGACGGAGGGGATGAGAAGGAAACCAGTGACCGAGAGTTTCAGAAGGCCACTAATGCCATGTGTGTTGATGCGGTGGGCGCAAGAAGTCAACATCGTGGAACCAACGCTAGAGGCCCGGAAGCCGCTCAAATGGTCCCATATGCCCAACATCTTCGACGAGGAGGATCATCCTAGCCGCACCACTGCAGTAGGGTGCCTGCCATTGTTGGTTTCCCCAACAATTCGCAACCTCAAGGTCACGAACATGTTGGTGGATGGTGGGGCCGGACTGAATCTGATTTCCCCAGCAGATATCAACAAGCTTCAAATAGCATAGGAAGAGCTAGAGGTTACCGGCATGTTTCAAGGAGTTAATCCCAGCAGGAGTCATCCTAAGGGAAAGATCACGTTGTCGGTAATGTTTGGGGCACAACTGAACTACCGGACTGAGAAGATTATGTTCGACGTGGTTGATCTCCCCCTACCGTACAATGGGATTCTTGGAAGCCCGGCTCTGGCTAAATTCATGGAGGCATCCCACTATGCCTACAACACCTTGAAAATGCTTGGGCCACTGGGAGTCATCACCATCCCATCAGATGAGAAGGATGCAATCATTTGTGTGGACAAGATGTACCGGGACGCAGTTGCAGCAGAGGCAGCAGCAGTAGCAGTTGACATGAAGGAAAGTAAAGGAAAGAAGAGGGATTGTAGGACCTCCGACAAAAAGTCTAGGAAACGTGCCCCCACTGAGTGGACGACACTCGTTGACGACATGCAGGAGTGTTCCCACAGCAAGAGATCCAAGGTTGCTGCACCCCAAGTGAAAAAGGTCCCGACAGGGCTGGCTGGCGTTGATGGTACTTTCACTAGCAGCGCCACCCTCGATGGCAAATAGGAAAGCGTGCTCGTTGCCTTCCTACGAGTGAATGTCAATGTGTTTGCCTGGCAACCATCTGATCTCCCCAGTGTTCCCTGGGGGGTAATCGAGCACCACATTGCGGTCTACCCACACGCCAGACCTGTTAAGCCGAAAGTCTGGAAGCAGGCCTTGGAGAGGCAACAATTTATTGCTGAAGAGATCAAGAAACTTGAAGCGGTTGGTTTGGTTAGAGGAGTGCTACATCCCACTTGGCTAGCAAACCCAATGGTGGTCCGGAAGGCAAACGGGAAGTGGAGGCTGTGCATTGATTTCACAGATCTCAACAAGGCTTGCCCTAAGGACCCATTTTCCTTGTCACGTATTGATCAGATCGTGGATTCCCCTTCAGGTTGTGATTTGTTCTCATTTATGGATGCCTATTCTGGATATCACCAGATATTCATATCCAAAGAAGACGAAGAGAAGACCTCGTTCATCACCCCGTGTGGTACGTACTGCTTTATCCGCATGCCATTCGGATTAAAGAGTGTCGGGTCTACTTTTGCAAGGGCAGTCCAGATTGGTTTTGAACCTTAGCTGCACAAAAACATTGAAGCTTATATGGATGGCATTGCAGTCAAAACCAAGGACAGATCAACTCTTATCCAGGATTTGGAGGAGACATTTGCAAATTAACGCAAGATCAAATTGAAGCTCAACCCAGAGAAGTGCGTGTTTGGCGTTCCCTCCAGCAAGCTGCTTGGATACTTTGTGTTCCCCAAGGGGATCGAAGATAATCCCGACAAGATCGAGGCCATTGAGCAGATCCAAGCGCCAAGGACAATTAAAGATGTGAGGCGCCTGACAGGATGTGTTGCCGTGCTAAGCAGATTCATCTCCAAGTCTGCCGAGGGTGCCCTGCCGTTTTTCAAAATTTTGAAGAAGGCAGGTCCTATGAAGTGGACCCCGGAAGCAGATGTAGCTTTGCAAGAGTTGAATGCCTACCTATCCTCTATGCCCACCTTGGTTGCTCCCAAACCCTAGGAGACATTGCTGTTGTACTTATCAGCAAACAACCAAGTGGTCAGTGCAGCCTTGGTAGCACAGTGAGCAGTAGATGAAGCAGAGAGTGAGCAGACACCGGCAGAGTCAGATAAGGATCAGTACAACAGTGAGCACGACAACGAGGGCAACCCCATGGACTTGGCAAGGAGGAAAGTGGTGCAGCACCTAGTGTACTTCGTCAGCTCCTTGTTACAAGGGGCTAGATCGAGGTACACTGGCTTGCAAAAGTTGATTTTTGGTCTCATCATGGCCTCAAGGAAACTGCGCCACTACTTCCAAGCCCATGAGATCACGGTTGTCACTCGTTTCCCGTTGCAACGGATACTCCAAAACCCAGAGGCTACCGGCAGCATAGTGGAGTGGGCTTTGGAGTTATCCAGCTTTGGTTTGAAGTTTGAAAGAACATCGACTATCCAGAGCAGGGTGTTGGCAGAGTTTATTGCAGAATGGACGCCAACCCCTGATGAGGAAGTGATAGAGACGGTTATCCCCGTAAAGGAATCGCCCCAAGAATGGATTATGTATTTTGATGGTGCCTTTTCCCTACAAGGTGCAGGGGATGGCGTGCTTCTTGTAGCCCCCACCGGGAAGTACTTGAAGTACATCATCTAAATGCATTTTGCCCAGGAAGAAGCAAACAACAATACAACAGAGTATGAAGGGCTCCTTGTGGGGATCAGGATTGCAGCTGATTTGGGAGTTAAGAAGCTGGTCATTCCAGGAGATTCACAGCTTGTGGTGAGACAAGTCAACAAGGATTACCAAATTCCATTTATGGAGGCATACATCAAGGAAGTGAGGACATTAGAGGAGCGCTTTGATGGACTGCAAACAGAGCATGTACCCCATGCGGAAAATAGCATAGTTGATCATATGTTAAAGTGTGCTGCGTAGAAGCTTTGTGTGGAACCAGGAACTTTTGTTCTCCATATCACTTAGCCCTCCGTATCCCCAGCAACAATGGCCCGAAAAAGGAGAATGTTGGACACTGGTAAGCCTCTCCCAGTAGAGCCGTCCGCTCCCGACAGAGACCCTGCCGGAAACAACTCCTCGCAGCCTGCCGGACCACCCCCTTCAGCTAGGCCCATGGACCCAACGTACGAGGCTGGTTCTCCCGCAGCAGAGGAGGTGCCGTTAGTCATCGTTACTGAGCCCCAGGCTCCAACTTGGGCAAGGCACATTGTCCGCTTCCTCCAAACCAGAGAGGTTCCGGCCGACCAAGACAAGGGTGAAAAAGTAGCCGGGAGGGCCAGTATGTATTAGTTTGTCGATGACACTCTATACAGAAGGAGGCCCAATGGTGTGAAATTGAAGTGCATCTACTGGGAAGAAGGAAAGGAACTGCTGGCTGAGATACACAAAGGTATGTGCGGCTCCCACATTGGATCAAGGGCATTAGTTGGGAAAACATTCCGACAAGGATTCTATTGGCCCACAACCCTCCAAGATGCGGTCGAGCTAATCACCAAGTGTGAAGCCTGCCAGTTCTATTCCAAGAAAACCCACTTGTCTGCCCAAGCTCTCCAGACAATCCCTCTATCATGGCCATTTTCGGTCTGGGGGCTCGATATCCTCGGCCCCTTCCCCCGAGCAATTGAGGGCTTTGAATTCTTGTTTGTTTCAATTGAAAAGTTTACAAAGTGGCCAGAAGTGACTGCCGTGAGAAAGGTGACTGCTCAGTTAGCTATCAAGTTCTTGAAAGATCTGGTGTGTCGTTTTAGAGTTCCGGCAAGGATCATCACCGACAACGGCACCCAGTTCACGAGTCCCGCCTTCATGCAATACGTTCATGCCCTCGGATGCAAGATCTCATTTGCCTCTATGGCACATCCCCAGAGCAATGGACAAGCTGAGAGGGTGAACGCTGAGGTGCCGAGTGGACTCAAAACAAGAACCTTTGATACACTGCAGAAGCACGACAGGCGGTGGATCAAGGAGTTGTCGATAGTTCTCTAGTCCCTCAGAACAACACCAAACCGAGCTACCGGGCAGACTCCCTTCTCCCTGGTCTACCAGGCAGAAGCAGTTATCCCCACGGAACTCATTTACTGGTCGCCTCGAGTGCTTGCCTACGATGAAGTAGTATAGGATCAGCACCGGCGTGACGACGCTGTGCTACTTGAGGAGAACCATCTCCGGGCTGCTATGCGTGCTGCACGCTATCAGCAAGCCCCGCGTCGCTATCATAGCCGCAAGGTTCATGCCCGGTGTTTTGAGGAAGGTGACCTTGTCCTTAGGCGTGTTCAGTCCACCAAGGGTACAAACAAGTTATCACCGAAGTGGGAAGGCCCTTACTGGGTAGTACGAGTCACCAGACCTGGCGCAGTCCGTTTGGAGACCGGAGATGGCACTCAGTTGCAAAACTCATGGAGTATTGAGCATCTCCACAAGTTCTACCCATAAGGCGCGAGGCTGTCGGGCGCTGCCCGACAACCACCCATTTGTGCAGGCCTTGCCTCAGCTGCATGTAACCCCTTGTACAAAGCCGGGGCGATGACCCCGTGCAAAAGAAAATAAAGAAGCGTTGTAGGGTTGCCCCCAACCTAGACTGCATGCATGCATGAGCATTTCAAGATCACTGCATAAGCATTTCATGAGCATCTGCATATGCATATAGATAGGATCGCATCCTGCATTCATTCTCATCTGAATGAAGCTGCAGGTTCTTCCCGTGAACTTGGCTTCGACAAGGAGTAGAGAAGATTTCCCAAGACTGCGATCCCCGGCAAGCCAAACATATAAGTTCTACCTCTTGCCCATTCGTGTTCTGTAAGCTACAACTTATGCATTAGAAACCCTCACCACTCTTTTTAAACTTAGGTGCTCCCATTCCTGACCCGAACGTTGCTTCGGTCAGAATGGTTGCATTGGCCTTTGGTAAAAGTAAATTGGTGGGGGGGGTGGTCCCTTTGTCTATAACCCGGCAGATGTGGCTCTCTTGCAGACAAAAAGGGTGCCGGCAAGATAGCCTGCCGGGAAAACTCGTTTATTTACATTAAAGAGGCATCTCACCTCTACATGGACATATACATGCACGGGTTCCCTGCAAGGCTCATTTTTTTCATTAACATGTTGATACAATTATAAGCATTACAGAACACAAACATGGACTCGAGAGATTACATTATTTGAATTAAATTTTGGCAAGTGCCTACAGATTTAAGATTGAGAAGAGATAAGTGCCCCTGTAAACTCCTCTCCTTGTCCCTCTTATCCCAGGTAGTGCGGCGGGAGGAGAAGATGATGGGCAACGTGCTGGTACAACGCCACCCCGATCCTTGTCAGGGACTTACATGCACAACCTGACAAGATCGGGAGTGGCGAGGCTGCGAAGGAGGAACGCATAACACCTCGACGGCCCCGTGGTCACCACTCCCGGGACCGAACGGGGAGCTCCAGCACATGCACCGGCAAAGGAAAACGCCGAGGCCCAGCCAGAAGCCTCTTGAGGGAAGCAGAAGCACCAAGGGGACAAGCCCTTTCCCGGCAGCCAGAAGAAACGGTGATGACGACACCGGAAAAAGGGGGGAAGAGCTAGATAGACGAACATCAGGTCACCAGTACGAGACAAACGCGTCGATGCACATGTGCTCCTACTGGACGACCTGCCTCCCGTCTTCTCCTTCTCCCGTGGCTTGGCCTCATCAACACCGTTCCGGGGGAGGACCAAGACTCCAATCCGGCGCCCTCCCCGGAGAGACAGCGAACGGCCAAGATGGCCAAGGGGGTGGAGGCGCTCCGCTCCCTGCCTTGGCGGGCAGGAAAGCACGCCTCTCATCGACATCGACCCTGATTCCAAGCAGAGGGGCCATGCTAGGATTTCCAACGATCCCAAGCCCTTCACCTCGAACTTGGACCAAGCTCACTCCCCGGGCGCTAGCACCATTGCTCGGCATCAGCAGCCCAAAACTCAGACCCGGGGGCCAATCTCGGGCTCTCCCTTCCAGTATATCCAAGACGAAGAAAGGCAGAGGAGAAGAAGAGTTCAGATGAATGCCCCACTCCTCCCCGGCTCTTCCTTTTATAGGCAAGCGGGGGTGGGGGCTGGGGCTAGTTTCGCAGTGGGTAACCACCGTCCTCCTCCACCAATTCGAGAGGCCGGGCCGTCACCATCATACTCTCCCGCACCATGTGCCTCCGTTACCTACCCCGCGTGATGCATACAACATACGTGGCTAAGGATAAGGGCATGGTGGCAAGAGTGAATTGGCAGTTTCCACCCCATGCGTTAAAGTTATTCACGGGCCATTACTGGAGTGGCCCCACTGCTATTTGCTCTACACAACGCGCGGGGAAACCGGAAACTGGCCCAAAATCAAGACTAATGAAGAAGCAAATAAGATCTCAAGAGGCCAACCTCTTCAGCGACTCTGCCTGTGCACTTATTAGGCCCTAACCCAGTGATGCTCGGCAACACGCTCGGGGCAGGCCCGGAGGCTTCTATTGGTGCAACAAACCCTGGGTGTGTTGCCCTAACTGTGCACAGGCACACGATCAAGATTGAAGCACCAAACCAAGATAAAGTACAAGAAACCAAGAGATTTGAAGGACCAACAAGCAGATCAGAGGGGCCAAGACCAAGCCAGAGAAGCAAGATATCATCAAGAGCAAGGCCTCCTTTGCCGGGTAGGCGAGCCCGGCAAGGGGCAAGGCCACCCCGAGAAGAAGATGGCCAAGGCGTCCCGGCAGGGCCTGCTGGGACTTGCGGAGGCTAAATTACCTCACCGACCACTCCACCACGACTCATGTCGTCGACCAGTGGCAGCCATTCGCCACATGGCGGCCCCTTTCTACCAGAAAACCCACAGATGACACCCGTCCTATGACGTGTCAGACGAGCAGGCGTGGAGCTGGCAAGATAGCCCGACAAGCCTTGTCAGGCGACCAACGCTGTGATGTTAAGCAGTGCATTAAATGCGCCCTGTCAGCCTGCAGAGTTAGGTATGATATCACTATTTGCTATCTTATCAGTGTCTAATGACAGGTTTGCCAATGTTGTGACCCCTTAACCTATAAAAGGAAGCCCATGGCAACGGTAGAAGGGGTTCCTGAGGTTAGGAGGTTGGATAACTCACACCCCCATACGCATGTAGTCGTTGCTGCCCTGAGGCAACCTTTGCCGGGCAAGTGTACTGCGCTCCACCACCACATTTCCACCAAAGTAGGAGTAGGGTTATACGCCTCGGGGCGGCCCGAACCTGGGTAACACTGCATGTGTGATCTCTGCCGTGCTGCCCCATGTTGGTTTGCACTTTGTGCAACGCGACGCCCCCCCCCCCAGCTGAACCAGCAAGGGGACTCCGGGTCCATAGGTGGCCGTGTTTTCCCGCGACACTTTTGTCCATAAGAAAGTCATTTGTCCCTAGGCAATCGATAACAAGTATCGGTAATTGCTACATCTTGAGCACTGCGTTGGATTTCCCCGAAGAGGAGAGGATGATGCAGCAAAGTAGCGTAAGTATTTCCCTTAGTTTTTGAGAACCAAGGTATCAATCCAGTAGGAGACCACGCACAAGTCCCTCGTACCTACACAAATCGATAGCTCCTCGCAACCAACGCGATTAGGGGTTGTCAATCCCTTCACGGTCACTTACGAGAGTGAGATCTGATAGAGATGATAAATAATATTTTTGGTATTTTTGATATATAGATGCTAAGTGAAAGTAAAAGGCAAAGTAAAAACAAAGCAAGTAATAAAGTGATAGAGATTGATATGATGAGAATAGACCCGGGGGCCATAGGTTTCACTAGTGGCTTCTCTCAAGAGCATAGATATTCTACGGTGGGTGAACAAATTATTGTTGAGCAATTGACATAATTGAGCACAGTTATGAGTATATCTAGGTATGATCATGTATATAGGCATCACGTCCAAGACAAGTAGATCGAAATGATTCTGCATCTACTACTATTACTCCACACATCGACCGCTATCCAGCATGCATCTAGAGTATTAAGTTAAAAACAGAGTAACGCCTTAAGCAAGATGACATGATGTAGAGGGATAAATTCATGCAATATGATCAAAACCCCATCTTGTTATCCTCGATGGCAACAATACAATACGTGCGTTGCTGCCCCTTCTGTCACTGGGAAAGGACACCGCAAGATTGAACCCAAAGCTAAGCACTTCTCCCATTGCAAGAACTACCAATCTAGTTATCCAAACCAAAAAGGATAATTCGAAGAGACTTGCAAAGATAACTCAATCATACATAAAAGAATTCAGAGAAGATTCAAATATTATTCATAGATAAGTTGGATCATTAACCCATAATTCATCGGTCTCAACAAACACACCGCAAAAAGAAGATTACATCGAATAGATCTCCACGAGAGAGGGGGGAACATTGTATTGAGATCCAAAAAGAGAGAAGAAGCTATCTAGCTACTAGCTATGGACCCGCAGGTCTTAAGTAAACTACTCACACTTCATCGGAGGGGCTATGGTGTTGATGTAGAAGCCCTCCATGGTGGATGCCCCCTTTGGCGGAGCTCCGGAACAGGCCCCAAGATGGGATCTCATGGATACAGAAGGTTGCGGCGGTGGAATTAGGTTTTTGGTTCCTGTTCTAATCGTTTGGGGTTACGTAGGTATATATAGGAGGAAGGAGTACGTCGGTGGAGCAACCGGGGGGCCACGAGGCAGGGGGCGCGCCCTAGGGGGGGCGCCCCCCACCCTCGTGACCGCCTCTGTTACTTCTTGGAGTAGGGTCCAAGTCTCCTGGATCATGTTTGGTGAGAAAATCACGTCCCCGAAGGTTTCATTCCGTTTGGACTCCATTTGATATTCCGTTTCTTCGAAATACTGAAATTGGCAAAAAATAGCAATTCTGGGCTGGGCCTCCGGTTAATAGGTTAGTCCCAAAAATAATATAAAAGTGGAAAATAAAGCCCAATATAGTCCAAAACAGTAGATAAAGTAGCATGGAGCAATCAAAAATTATAGATACGTTGGAGACGTATCAGGCCTCCCCAAGCTTAATTCCTGCTTGTCCTCGAGTAGGTAAATGATAAAAAAAGAATTTTTGATGCGGAGTGATACTTTGGCATAATTTCATTGTAAATCTTCTTAATTGTGATATGAATATTCAGATCCGAAAGATTCAAGACAAAAGTTCATATTGACACAAAAATAATAATACTTCAAGCATACTAATCAAAGCAATCATGTCTTCTCAAAATAGCATGGCAAAAGAAAGTTCATCCCTACAAAATCATATAGTTAGGCTATGCTTCATTTTCGTCACACAAAGATGTTCCCAACTTCTATACCCCCGATGACAAGCCAAGCAATTGTTTCATACTTAAATAATCTCAAACTTTTTCAACCTTCACGCAATACATGAGCGTGAGCCATGGATATAGCACTATGGGTGGAATAGAATATGATGATGGGGATTGTGTGGAGAAGACAAAAAAGGAGAAAGTCTCACATTGACGAGTATAATCAACGGGCTATGGAGATGCCCATCAATTGATGTCAACATGAGGAGTAGGGATTGCCATGCAACGGATGCACCAGAGCTATGAATGCTCAACAAAAGAAAACTAGTGGGTGTGCATCCAACTCGCTTGCTCATGAAGACCTAGGGCATTTGAGGAAGCCCATCGTAGGAATATACAAGCCAAGTTCTATAATGAAAAATTCCCACTAGTATAAAAAGACAACTTATGAGACTCACTACATGAAGAACAAGGTGCTACTTTGAAGCACAATATATGAGACTCACTACATGAAGAACAAGGTGCTACTTTCAAGCACAAGTGTGGAAAAGAGATATTAGCATTGCCCTTTTTTATTTTTTATTTTTTTGGGCCTTTCCTTTTTTTGGCCTTTCTCTCCCTTTTTTATTTGGGCAATGCTCTAATAATGATGATCATCACACTTCTATTGATTACAACATAAGGATTACAACTCAAACTTAGAACAAGATATGACTCTATATGAATGCCTCCGTGTGTGCGGCATGGTGCAATGAATCAAGAGTGACATGTATGAAAAATAATGCATGGTGGCTTTGCCACAAATACGATGTCAACTACATGATCATGCAATGGCAATATGACAAAAGTAATGTATGTCATGATGATGATGATGGAAGTTGCATGGCAATATATCTCGGAATGGCTATGGAAATGCCATGATAGGTAGGTATGGTGGCTGTTTTGAGGAAGATATAAGGAGGTTTATGTGTGATAGAGCGTATCGTATCACGAGGTTTGGATGCACCGGCGAAGTTTGCACCAACTCTCAAGGTGAGAAAGGGCAATGCACGGTACCGAAGAGGCTAGCAAAGGCGGAAAGGTGAGAGTGCGTATAATCCATGGACTCAACATTAGTCAAAAGAACTCATATACTTATTGCAAAAATTTAGAAGCCATCAAAAATCAAGTACTACGCGCATGCTCCTAGGGGGATATAATGGTAGGAAAAGACCATCGCTCGTCCCCGACCGCCACTCATAAGGATGCACAAGCCAGGTACACTTCATGTTTCAAATTTGTTACACAACTTTAACCATACGTGCATGCTACGGGACTTGCAAACTTCAACACAAGCATTATTTGAATTCATAATTACTCAACTAGCACGACTTTGATATTATCACCTCCATATCTCAAAACAATTATCAGGCATCAAACATGTCTTAGTATTCAATTCACTCAAAAGGAAGTTTCACATATCTTGAACACCAAGTATATTAACATTAAGCAAATTACCATGCTATTAACGACTCTCAAAATCATCTAAGTGAAGCATGAGAGATCAATAGTTTCTTTAAAACAAATCCACCACCGTGCTCTAAAAGATTTAAGTGAACCACTACAGCAAAAATTATCACGCTCAAAAGATATAAGTTAAGCACTATGAGCAAAACTATCAAGCTCAAAAGATATAAGCAAAGCACATAGAGTATTCTAACAAATTCCAATTCATGTATGGATCTTTCAAATGGTGTGTACAGCAAGGATGATTGTGGTAAACTAACAAGAAAAGACGCAAATAATACAAGACGCTCCAAGCAAAACACATATCATGTGGTGAATAAAAATATAGCTCCAAGTAAATTACCGATGGAAGTGGACGAAAGAGGGGATGCCTTCCGGGGCATCCCCAAGCTTTAACTTTTTGGTGTCCTTGGATTATATTGGGGGTCCCATGGGCATCCCCAAGCTTAGTCTCTCGCCACTCCTTGTTCCATAATCCATCAAAAGTATTCACCCAAAACTTGAAAACTTCACAACACAAAACTCAATAGAAATCTCGTGAGCTCCGTTAGAGAAAGAAAACAAAAGACTACTTCAAAGTACTGTAATGAACTCATTCTTTATTTATATTGGTTTTAAACCTACTTTATTCCAACTTCTCTATGGAATATAAACTATTTTACTAGCCATAGATTCATTAAAATAAGCAAATAACACACGCAAAACAGAATCTGTCAAAAAAACAGTCTGTAGTAATCTGTAACTAACGCAAACTTCTGAAACTCACAAAATTCTACAAAAATAGGAAGTCCTGGAAAATTTGTTTATTGATCATCTGCAAAACGAATCAACGCACAATCATGTTTCTATGATTTAACAAAATTATATTCGTGCGCGCAAAGTTTCTGTTTTTCAGCAGAATCAAATCAACTATCATCGTTGGTTATCCTATAGGTTCTACTCGACAAAAACACTAATTAAAACATAAACCACATCCAAACAGAGGCTATATGGATTATTTACTCCTAAACAGAAGCCAAAACAAAAAACACAAAATAAAATTGGGTTGCCTCCCAACAAGCGCTATCGTTTAACGCCCCTAGATAGGCATAAAAGCAAGGATAGATCTAGGTATTGCCATCTTTGCTAGCCAATCCATAGGTGGATCTCATGATAGATTCATATGGTAATTTTATTTTCTTTCTAGGGAAGTGTTCCATGCCCTTCTTTAAGGGAAATTGGAATCAAATATTCCCTTCCTTCATATCAATAATTGCACCAATCGTTCTAAGGAAAGGTCTACCAAGAATAATAGGACATGAAGGATTGCAATCTATATCAAGAACGATAAAATCTACGGGTACATAATTCCTATTTGATACAATAAGAACATCATTAATTCTTCCCATAGGCTTTTTAATAGTGGCTGCAAGATGCAAGTTTAGAGAGCAATCATCAAAGTCACGGAAATCTAGCAAATCACACAAAGTTTTGGGAATAGTAGAGACACTAGCACCCAAATCACACAAAGAATGAAACTCATAATCTTTAATTATAATTTTAATAGTAGGTTCCGACTCATCATAGAGTTTTCTAGGGATAGAAACTTTCAACTCAAGTTTTTCTTCGTAAGATTGCATCAAGGCATCAACAATGTGTTCGGTAAAGGCCTTGTTTTGACTATAAGCATGAGGAGAATCTAGCACGGATTGCAACAAGGAAATACAACCAATTAAAGAGCAATTTTCATAATTAAATTCCTTGAGATCCAAAATAGTGGGTTTAGCAACATATAGGTTTTTATTTCTTTCAATCCCACTTTCATCAATTTCATCATCAAGATCTAGAAACTCCGAATTCTTAGAACGCCTTCTAGGTAAAGGAAGATCATATTCAGTTTCATCAAGATTCATATTGCAAAACAAAGATTTAATGGGGGACACATCAATAACTTCTAGATCTTCATCTTGATTTTCATAGGAATTTGAAGAACACGCTTTAATAAAGGCATCTTTGGAAGCACGCATCCTAGCGGTTCTTTCTTTGCACTCATCAATGGAAATTCTCATGGCTTTGAGAGACTCATTGATATAATGCTTAGGAGGAATAGATCTAAGCTTTAAAGAATCAATTTCAAGAGAAATTCTATCAACGTTCCTAGCCAAATCATCAACTTTAAGCAATTTCTCTTCAAGCAAAGCATTAAAATTCTTTTGTGAATTCATAAACTCTTTATCACTACTCTCAAATTCAGAGGGCATCTTATTAAAATTTCCATAAGAGTTGTTGTAGGAATTTCCATAATTATTAGAAGGATTACTAGGATAAGGCCTAGGATTAAAATTCCCTCTATACGCATTGTTTCCAAAACTATTCCTATCAACAAAATTCACATCCATAGATTCATTATTATTCTCAATCAAAGTAGACAAAGGCATATCATTGGGATCAAGAGAAGTATTTTTAGTAGCAAACATCTTCATAAGTTCATCCATCTTTTCACTCAAAACATTGATTTCTTCTATAGCATGCACTTTTTTACTAGAAGATCTTTCGGTGTGCCATTGAGAATAATTAGCCATAATATTATCAAGCAATTTTGTAGCATCTCCTAACGTAATTTCCATAAACGTGCCTCCCGCGGCCGAATCTAAAAGATTTCTAGAAGCAAAATTCAATCCGGCATAAAAAATTTGTATGATCATCCATAAATTCAAACCATGAGTAGGGCAATTGCGAAGCATCAATTTCATTCTTTCCCAAGATTGGTTAACATGCTCATGATCAGGTTGCTAAAAATTCATGATATCGTTCCTAAGAGTGATGATCTTAGCGGGAGGAAAATACTTAGAGATAAAAGCATCTTTGCACTTGTTCCAAGAATCAATGCTATTTTTAGGCAAAGATGAAAACCAAACTTTAGCACGATCTCTAAGTAAAAACGGAAATAACTTCAATTTGACAATATTGTTATCTGTATCTTTCTTCTTTTGCATATCACACAAATCAACAAAAATGTTTAGATGAGTAGCGGCATCTTCACTAGGAAGGCCGACGAATTGATCTTTCATAACAAGATTCAGCAAAGCGGTATTGATTTCACAAGACTCATCATTATTAAGAGGAGCAATTGGAGTACTACGGAAATCATTATTATTGGTATTCGAGAAGTCACACAATTTGGTATTATCTTGCGCCATGGCAACAAGTAATCCAACACAGAAGCAAACAGAAAGGCAATGGGAAAAGACAAACGGGAAAGAGAGGAGGAGATTGGGAAAGAGAGGGCGAATAAAATGGCAAGGGTGAAGTGGGGGAGAGGAAAACGAGAGGCAAATGGCAAATAATGTATTGCGAGAGATAGGGATTGTGATGGGTACTTGGTATTGTTGACTTGCTTGCGTGAGCCTCCCCGGCAATGGCGCCAGAAATTCTTCTTGCTACCTCTTGAGCACTGCGTTGGATTTCCCCGAAGAGGAGAGGATGATGCAGCAAAGTAGCGTAAGTATTTCCCTCAGTTTTTGAGAACCAAGGTATCAATCCAGTAGGAGACCATGTACAAGTCCCTCGTACCTACACAAATCGATAGCTCCTCGCAACCAACGCGATTAGGGGTTGTCAATCCCTTCACGATCACTTACGAAAGTGAGATCTGATAGAGATGATAAATAATATTTTTGATATATAGATGCAAAGTGAAAAGTAAAAGGCAAAGTAAAAACAAAGCAAGTAATAAAGTGATAGAGATTGATATGATGAGAATAGACCCGGGGGCCATAGGTTTCACTAGTGGCTTCTCTCAAGAGCATAGATATTCTACGGTGGGTGAACAAATTACTGTTGAGCAATTAACAGAATTGAGCATAGTTATGAGTATATCTAGGTATGATCATGTATATAGGCATCACGTCCGAGACAAGTAGATCGAAACGATTCTGCATCTACTACTATTACTCCACGCATCGACCGCTATCCAAAGATGCATCTAGAGTATTAAGTTAAAAAGCAGTAACGCCTTAAGCAAGATGACATGATGTAGAGGGATAAATTCATGCAATATGATAAAACCCCATCTTGTTATCCTTGATGGCAACAATACAATACGTGCCTTGCAGCCCCTTCTGTCACTGGGAAAGGACACCGCAAGATTGAACCCAAAGCTAAGCACCTCTCCCATTGCAAGAACTACCAATCTAGTTGGCCAAACCAAAAAGGATAATTCGAAGAGACTTGCAAAGATAACTCAATCATACATAAAAGAATTCCGAGAAGATCCAAATATTATTCATAGATAAGTTGGATCATAAACCCACAATTCATCTGTCTCAACAAACACACCGCAAAAAGAAGATTACATCGAATATATATCCACGAGACAGGGGGAGAACATTGTATTGAGATCCAAAAAGAGAGAAGAAGCCATCTAGCTACTAGCTATGGACCCGAAGGTCTGAAGTAAACTACTCACACTTCATCGGAGGGGCTATGGTGTTGATGTAGAAGCCCTCCGTGGTGGATGCCCCCTCCCGTGGAGCTCCGGAACAGGCCCCAAGATGGGATCTCGTGGATACAAAAGGTTGCGGCGGTGGAATTAGGTTTTTGGCTCCTGTTCTGATCGTTTGGGGATACGTAGGTATATATAGGAGGAAGGAGTACGTCGGTGGAGCAACAGGGGGGCCATGAGGTAGGGGGCGCCCTAGGGGGGGGGCGCCCCCCACCCTCGTGACCGCCTCTGTTACTTCTTCGAGTAGGGTTCAAGTCTCCTGGATCACGTTCGGTGAGAAAATCACGTTCCCGAAGGTTTCATTCTGTTTGGACTCCATTCGATATTCCGTTTCTTCGAAATACTGAAATAGGCAAAAAAACAGCAATTCTGGGCTGCGCCTCCGGTTAATAGGTTAGTCCCAAAAATAATATAAAAGTGGAAAATAAAGCCCAATATAGTCCAAAATAGTAGATAAAGTAGCATGGAGCAATCAAAAAGTATAGATATGTTGGAGACGTCTCAGTAATCATTCTTGCAATTCTATATGAGGGATAGGCATGAGCTAACATACTTCCTCTACTTGGTTCATATGCACTTATGATTGGACCCCTAGCAAGCATCTGCAACTACTAAAGTTCATTTAGGTCATGAAACCAACCATAGCATCAAGTATCAAGTCCTCTTTATCCCATACGCAACAACCCACCTACTCGGGTTTAAGCTTCTGTCACTCTCGCAACCCACCATAAGAAAATCATGAACGTATTGCAACACCCTACAGCGGGGACCCCTCACATTTGCGCGATACGGAGGGCACCGTAGGACAGCACCATAAATAAAATATACAATCATACCAACCAAGATCATGATTAACCCACAGGACAAACGGATCTACTCAAACATCATAGGATAACCATAGAACATTGGGAAATAATATATGGAGTTGAGAACCATTTTTAAGTAGAGATTACAGCGGGGAGAAGGGGTGATAAACCACTGCATAGAGGGGGATAAAGTTGGTGTTGACGGTAGCAAGATTGTTGATGTAGATCACCGTCACGATCCTCGCCCTGGCGGTGTTCCGGTGCCACCGGGAGAGAGGAGGAGAGAGCCCCCCTCCATCTTCTTCTTCCTTGGCCTCCCCCCTAGATGGGAGGAGAGGTCCCCCCTGGTCCATGGCCTCCATGGTGGCAGAGGGGCGGGATCCCCTCCGAGATTGGATCTCCCTCTCTATTCTCTTCTTTTTCGTGTTTCCTAGATCTGGCCCTTCATGGTTTCTTAAATTTTCGGAGATCCGTAACTCCGATTGCGCTGAAATTTTTACATGATTTTTTCCCATAAATTATCTTTCTTGCGCCAGAGAAGAGCCCCAACCGCCTTACGAGGAGGGCATAAGACACCAGGGCGCGCCTAGCACCCCCTGGCGCACCCTGGTGTATCTTGGGGGTTGTGGGGCCCCATTTGTGTTGATTCCACCTCCGACAAATCACCTATATTCCAAAATAATTCTCCATAAATTTTTATCGCGTTTGGACTTCGTTTGATATGGGTTTTCGGCGAAACAAAAAAACATGCAACAAACAGTAACTGGCACTAGGCACTGGATCAATTGGTTAGTCCAAATAATTCATATAAAATGTTGTCAAAATTGTAAAGAAGTTGTACAATATTGGCATGAAACAATAAAAAATTATAGATGCGACGGAGACGTATCACGGCCCACCCAGGGTAAAAAGCCCATTTTCTGTCTTGATTTTTTGTCATAGAAATAGGAGCCCACCACATCTATGATGATACCGGGTTTTGTCACAATTATCGTCATAGAAGTGTCATAAGCATGACAGAAAATATCGTTCGGCCCAAAAATTTCATGGATGTATCTTTTTTTTGTAGTGATAGCTACTGGTACAAATCCTCGGCCCCGAGGTTGGACTACTCCCCTCACCATGGTGGCCATCGGGATGATGAAGATGGCCACCGATGATGATTTCCCCCTCCAGCAGGGTGCGAGAATGGGGTCTAGATTGGTTTTTCGTGGCTACAGAGGCCCGCGGTAGCGGAACTTCTCGTCTATCGACTCCCCGAGGGTTTCTGGTATATTTGCGAATTTATAGGGTGAATATACGGTGCGGGAGGCCACTGAGGTGGGCGCAACCCATCTAGGCCCCCTGGGCGCCCTGGTGAGTTGTGCTCCCCTCGGAGCCCCCTAATGCGGGGGTAACCCGACATTGGCCAATCTTTCACGATTGGAGGGATTCCCAAGGATGAATATGAAGAACACAAGTGGAAATCACGAGGGGAATGAGAGGAAACACTCAAGTCAACAAGATACGATCACACATGTGCTAGATCCACACACAAAACGAGATACACAATCAAAGGACAACAAGAAAAGATACCAAGGTAGGTAGTTCATCCCCTTAGAAGGGGTCTTGAATCCACTTGGGGGATCTTCTCCATAGAGGTCGCGGTCTTTGATGGAGAAAGTATCAAGTGGATGAGCAAAGCTCTATCTCTCATATGAGCTAAACCAATGCTAACCCTAAAACGGAAGAGGTGGAGGAGTATATATAGTCTAGGGCCACGAAGGGGTAAGTGAGGGGCGAAACACATACATGGGCCTCGGGACCGATCTCTGTGCGCAGACCCGTACCAGACGTCCGGTGGGTAACGGTCGTCCGGTGGCGTGCGGCCGTCCGGAAGTCTTCGGACTTCCGACGTTTCTTCTCTGGATAGGTCGCACTGGATATCCGGACGGTGTCGGCCGTCCGGTGGCTGACGAGTGTCGGTCGTCTGGGCACTGTAGGGTGCCTTGGTTGTAGTTGTCTTGGCTGGCTGAAGCTCCAAGCGTTGGACGTCCGGACGGGGTCGGTCATCCGGTGGCTGTGACATGTAGTCAGCCCTTCCTCTTGTTCCTCGCACTTGGTGTTCTCGCCGTCTTGTCCAACGCTCCTAGTTGTTCCATAGTCCTCCTCTTGGTTCCTGGTCATGCATGGCATATATGTTTGAGGTAGTAGCCATGCCTCACATGTGGAAAGTGATGGTTCGGAGAGAAGCGAGTTAACCTTGTGTCCAATGGCGTATGTTTGAGGTCTCATCGTATGTCCTCTTGGGGCTTGGGGAGTAGTCATAGTGTACATCGGGATGATCGTAGGATGCTCCGCATCATCTCCCCCTCCCCCCACCCCCCCCCCGGGAAAATCTGACCTTGGATCGTGATCCTCATCACCATGGAAATGGTTGTCGTGGACGGACTTGTAGTTGGACGGAGTTGAAGACATGGCGCAATCCAAGTACTCCAAGGTGTCTTCAGAGTGTTATACATGCAAAAAGAGCAAACACAAACGACACTCGGAAATACAATGGTTAGCGCATGTAAGGTGTCCATCAAGTAAGTATGAGTCCGTTCGGCAAGATTGTGTGTGACAAAGCGCATGAAGCTTATCAAGATGGTATAGAATGATATGCAAAGCATTCACAAATGTGCACACAAATGTGTTGTGAATATGATCAACGCAACCACTGTGAAAAATGATATCATAAAGGGACGGTGTATCAAAAGCATGAACATGGTAATCGGTGCTCAATATGAGTATGTGATCATGCAATTGATGGTGGGCAATATGTTCATTATGTATGAAGATGCCATCAAGAAAGATCACAACAAATTTGCTAAGAAAATGCACAAGCTCATATATCATGGATGACATAGAAATACAACATGCAACAAGGCAATCATAATGTGAATAACCATGCATAAGATGCAAAGTTGTTATGGGTGGCGTTGTACCATAGCTCAATGTCGTGGTAGAAGTGGTGTCCGGTGGTGCTTCCAAAGTAGGTGCATCCACTAAGTTCGAACATTTCTCAATTTGAAGGTCCATAGGGTCCATATCCAATGTCGGTCCTCCATCCGATATATGTAGGATGTAGACAAGAAGAAGGAGACAACAATGAAAGAATGACCCATCCAATATGCATATGTGAGGATGGATCAAAGGGGAGGAGTTCACCTTATGAATGTTCCCGAAGATGTTGGAGTTGCACATCATGTATGCCTTCGCATGACCAATATGTCTCGTGATGGTACCGCCTTGTAAATCTATCAAAATGAAAGAACATGACAAATACTCAGAAAAACAAATGAGGTTAGCGGAAGTGCAAACCTATTCGTGTGGTGAAATACCCAACAAGTGTTTTCATCATCCTTATCATAAGAAAGTACAAGGGTGTAGGGCATGGTATGTAGGCATAAGATGCGAGAAAATTGATACAACTCCGTCATATCTACTTTTCCCAGCGCTTTTCATCTTGTTTTGGACTCTAATTTGCATGATTTGAATGAAACTAACCCGGACTGACGTTGTTTATAGCAGAACTACCATGGTGTTGTTTTTGTGCAGAAATAGAAGTTCTCGGAATGGCATGAAACTTTTTGGAGAATTTTTATGGAATAAAAGAGAAATACTTGATCCAAGAACCACCGAAGGGGGGCCCTGGGTGAACACAACCCACTAGGGCGCGCCCCCTCCTAGCGCACCCACGGAGAAAGAATTATCGTGTTTCACGAGATGGAGCTACCAACACCTCCTGTTCTTCATCTGGAGGCCAGATCTGGAGTCCGTTTGGGGCTCTAGAGAGGGGGATCTTCGATCTTCGTCATCACCAACCCTTCTCCATCGCCAATTCCATGATGCTCCCCACCGGGAGTGAGTAATTCCTTCGTAGGCTCGTGGGTCGGTGAGGAGTTGGATTGCATTCATCATGTAATTGAGTTAGTTTTGTTAGGGCTTGATCCCTAGTATCCATTATGTTATGAGATTGATGTAGATATGACTTTGCAATGCTTTAATGCTTGTCACTTTGGGCCCGGGTGCCATGATTTCAGATCTGAACCATTTATGTTATCACCATTATATCTATGTTGTAGATCCGATCCTGCAAGTTATATTCACCTATTACATGTTATGATCCGTAAACCCCGGAGTGACAGTAGTCGGGACACTTTCCGATGATGACCGTAGTTTGAGGAGTTCATGTATTCACTATGTGTTAATGCTTTGTTCAGGTTCTCTATTAAAAGGAGGCCTTAATATCCCTTAGTTTCCAATAGGACCCCGCTGCCACGGGAGGGTAGGACAAAAGATGTCATGTAAGTTCTTTCCATAAGTATGTATCATTGGAAAAGGTAGCACACAATTTCAAAAAAAATCCTACACTCACGCAAGATCTATCTAGGAGATGCATAGCAACGAGAGGGGGAGAGTGTGTCCACGTACCGTCGTAGACCGAAAGCGGAAGCGTTTAGTCAACGCGGTTGATGTAGTCGAACGTCTTCTCGTTCCGACCGATCGAGTACCGAACGTATGGCACCTCCGAGTTCTGCACACGTTCAGCGCGATGACGTCCCTCGAGCTCTTGATCCAGCCGCGGGTCGAAGGAGTAGATGAGTTCCTTCAGCACGATGGCATGGCGACGGTGCTGGTGATGTGATCCATGCAGGGATTTGCCTAAGCACCGCGAGAATACAACCGGAGGCGTAACCTGTGGAGGGGGGCGTCGCACACGGCTTGGAGCAATTTGTGTGTCTCATAGGGGCACCCCACCCCCCACCCTCGTATATAAAGGCGGGAGGGAGAGGTGAACGGCCTAGGCGCACCCCAAGTGGGAGGGAGTCCTACTTGGACTCCTAGTGGGATTCGCCCCCCCCCCCTTCCTTTTTCCGAAGGGGGAAAGGGGGAAGGAGAAGGAGAAAGGGGGCACCGCCCTCACCCCTTGTCAAATTCAGTTTCCCCTTGGTGGGGGGCGCACCAGCCCCTTGTGGGCTGGTGTACCTTCCTCCTATGGCCCATTTGGCCCATATCTTTCCCCGGGGGGTTCCGGTAGCCCCTCCGGTACTCCGGTATATACCCGATACACTCTGGAACCCTTCCGGTGTCTGAATACTACCTTCCAATATATCAATATTTACCTCTCGACCATTTCAGACTCATCATCTTGTCCGTGATCTCCACCGGGACTCTGAACAACCTTTGGTCACCAAATGACATAACTCATATAATACATATCGTCATTGAACATTAAGTGACATGACCGAGACACCTCTCCAGTCAATAACCAATAGCGGAACCTGGATGCTCATATCGGTCCTCACATATTCTACAAAGATCTTTATCGGTCGAACCGCAATATCAACATACGTTATTCCCTTTGTCATAGGTATGTTACTTGCCCGAGATTCGATTGTTGGTATCTTCATACCTAGTTCAATCTCATTACCGGCAAGTCTCTTACTCGTTCTGTAATGCATCATCCCTCAACTAACTCATTAGTCACATTTCTTGCAAGGCTTCATATGATGTGCATTACCCGGAGGGCCAAGAGATACCTCTCCGATACTCAGAGTGACAAGTCCGAATCTCGATCTATGCCAATTGAACAAACACCTTTGGAGATACCCGTAGAGCATCTTTATAATCAACTAGTTATTTTGTGATGTTTGATTGCACACAAGGCATTCCTCTGGTGTCCGGAAGTTGCATAATATCATAGTCGGAGGAATATATATTTGACATGAAGAAAGCAGTAGCAATAAAACTTAATGATCATTATGCTAAGCTAACAGATGGGTCTTGTCCATCACATCATTCTTCTAATGATGTGATCCCGTTCATCAAATGACAACACATGTCCATGGCTAGGAAACTTAACCATCTTTGATCAGCGAGCTAGTCAAGTAGAGGCATACTAGGGACATGATGTTTTGTCTATGTATTCACACATGTATCAAGTTTCCGTTAATACAATTCTAGCATGAATAATAAACATTTATCATGATATAAGGAAATATAAAATAATAACTTTATTATTGCCTCTAGGGCATATTTCCTCCAGTCTACCACTTGCACTAGAGTCAATAATATAGTTCACATTGCCATGTGATTTAACACCAATAGTTCACATCTTTATGTGATTAACACCCATAGTTCACATCGCCATGTGACCAACACCCAAAGGGTTTACTAGAGTCGATAATCTAGTTCACATCGCCATGTGATTAACACCCAAGAGTACTAAGGTGTGATCATGTTTTGCTTGTGAGAGAAGTTTAGTCAACGGGTCTGCCACATCCAGATCCGTATGTATTTTGCAAATGTCTATGTCTACAATGCTCTGCATGGAGCTACTCTAGCTAATTTCTCCCACTTTCAATATGTATCCAGATTGAGACTCAGAGTCATCCGGATCAGTGTCAAAACTTGCATCAACATAACTCTTTACGACGAATTCTTTATCACCTCCATAACCGAGAAATATTTCATTAGTCCTCATAGGTAACTAAGGATAACTTTGACTGTTGTCCAGTGATTCACTCCTGAATCATATGGTACCCCCTTGCCAAACTCATGGCAAGGTACACAATAGGTCTGGTACACAATATAGCATACTTTATAGAACCTATGGCTGAGGCATAGCGAGTGACTTTCATTCTCTTCCTATTTTCTGTTGTGGTCGGGTTTTGAGTCTTACTCAACTTCACACCGTGCAACACAGACAAGAACACTTTCTTTGGCTGATCTATTTTGAACTTCTTCAAAATTTTGCCAAGGTATATACTTTGTGAAAGTCCTATTAAGCATCTCGATCTATCCCTATAAATCTTGATGCCCAATATATCAGAAGCTTCACCGAGGTCTTTCATTGAAAAACTTTAATTCAAGTATCCTTTTAGGCTATCCAGAAATTCTACATCATTTCCAATCAACAACATGTCATCCACATATAATATTAGAAATGCTAT
The DNA here is from genome assembly GCA_021437245.1 of Aegilops speltoides. NCBI lineage: Eukaryota > Viridiplantae > Streptophyta > Magnoliopsida > Poales > Poaceae > Aegilops > Aegilops speltoides. Next base: position 343,392,287 of record CM038142.1, on the reverse strand, counting down.
AGAGCTCCCACTCACTTTCTTGTAAATACAGGCTTCTCCAAAAGTTTGTATAAAACCATATGCTTTGATCACCTCATCAAAGCGTATATTCCAACTTCGAGATGCTTGCACAAGTCCATAAATGGATCGCTGGAGCTTGCACACTTTGTTAGCACCTTTAGGATCGACAAAACCTTCTGGTTGTATCATATACAACTCTTCTTTAAGAAATCCATTAAGGAATGCAGTTTTTACATACATTTGCCAGATTTCATAATAACAAAATGAGGCAATTACTAACATGATTCGGGCAGACTTAAGCATCGCTACGGGTGAGAAAGTCTCGTCATTGTCAACTCCTTGAACATGTCAAAAACCTTTTGCGACAAGTCGAGCTTTGTAGATAGTAACACTACCATTAGTGTATGTCTTCCTCTTGAAGATCCATTTATTCTCTATGGGTCGCCGATCATCGGGCAAATCCACTAAAGTCCACACTTTGTTCTCATACATGGATCCTATCTCAGATTTCATGGCCTCAAGCCATTTATCGGAATTTGGGCTCATCATAGCTTCTTCATAGTTCGTAGGTTTGTCATTGTCAAGCAACATGACTTCATGAACGGGATTACCGTACCACTCTGGGGCAGATCATGCTCTGGTTGACCTACGAGGTTCTATAGCAACTTGATCTGAAGTTTCATGATCATTATCATCAGCTTGCTCTCTAGTTGGTGTAGGCATCACGGGAACGGATTTCTTGGATGAGCTATTTTCCGAATTGAGAGAAGGTACAATTACCTCATCAAGTTCTACATTCCTCCCACTCACATCTTTCGAGACAAACTCCTTCTCTAGAAAGGCTCCAGCATTTCCGTTTCAGTTTCCCCTTGTCCAATTCGGTTTCCCCTTGGTGGGGGGCGCGCCAGCCCCTTGTGGGCTGGTGTGCCTCCCTCCTATGGCCCATTTGGCTCATATCTTTCCTCGGGGGTTCCGGTAACCCCTCCGGTAGTCCGGTATGTACCCGATACACTCTAGAACCCTCCCGGTGTCCGAATACTACCTTCCAATATGTCAATCTTTACCTCTCGACCATTTTGAGACTCCTCGTCATTTCCATGATCTCATCCGGGACTCCGAACAACCTTCGGTCACCAAAAAACATAACTCATATAATACATATTTTCATTAAATGTTAAGTGTGCGGACCCTACGGGTTCGAGAACTATGTAGGCATGATGGAGACACCTCTCCGGTCAATAACCAATAGCGGAACTTGGATGCTCATATTGGTTCCCACATATTGTACGAAGATCTTTATCGGTCGAACCGCAATATTAACATATGTTATTCCCTTTGTCATCGGTATGTTACTTACCCGAGATTCGATTGTTGGTATCTTCATACCTTGTTCAATCTCGTTACCGGCAAGTCTCTTCACTCATCCCGTAATGCATCATCCCGCAACTAACTCATTAGTCACATTGCTTGCAAGGCTTCATAAGATGGGCATTACCAAGAGGGCCCAGAGATACCTCTCCGATACTCGGAGTGACAAATTCTAATATCGATCGATGCCAACCCAACAAACACCTTCAAAGATGCCTATAGAGCATCTTTATAATCACCCAGTTATGTTGTGATGTTTTATAGCACACAAGGCATTCCTCTGGTGTCCAGGAGTTGCATAATCTCATAGCCGGAGGAATATATATTTGACATGAAGAAAGCAGTAGCAATAAAACTAAACGATCATTATGCTAAGCTAACGGATGGGTCTTGTCCATCACATCATTCTTCTAATGATGTGATCATGTTCATCAAATGACAACACATATAATAGGGACACGGTATTTTGTCTATGTATTCACACATGTATCAAGTTTCCGGTTAATTCAATTCTAGCATGAATAATAAACATTTATCATGACATAAGGAAATACAAAATAACAACTTTATTATTGCCTCTAGGGCATATTTCCTTCATGTATGACTATTTACGGAATACATGCCTATATTATATTTTTGAACTCATGCTATAGTGTCGTATCGCCCTAGGCTATGACTGTTATATGATGAATATCATCCAATGAATTCACCGATCCAATGCCTACAAATTTCTCTTATATTGTTTTTGCTAAGTTAGTACTGCTATCGTTACTGTTACACTTGCTTAAAAATCATTGCTATCACTGTTACTATTACTATTGTTGTTGCTAGTACTATCAAAACTATCATAAGACTTTGCTACTAATCACTTTGCTGCAGATAATTAATCTCCAGGTGTGGTTGAATTGACAACTTAGCTGCTAATACTTGCAAATATTCTTTGGCTCCCCTTGTGTCGAATCAATAAATTTGGGTTGAATACTCTACCCTCTTAAACTGTTGCGATCCCCTATACTTGTGGGTTATCAAGACCTTTTTCTGGCGCCGTTGCCGAGGAGCATAGCTATATTTGTGGAGTCACTTGGGATTATTATCAAACTATCATGGTAAAGAATCTGAAGGACGCTAAAACCAGATCGTTCCGTCTAGGACGATGGGAGGTAAGAAACTGCCATCACACTCTGCACTTGATTCACCTTCTGTTATAACTAGACTTGCAACACCACCACATGTTATTAATCCTATTATGTCGCAAGTCATTGATGATGCTACTTCTGCTATGGATGATACTCATGATGATGCTAGTACCTTGCTTGATGATAATGTGCCACTAGGTGAATTTCTGGATGAACAACTTGCTAGAACTAAAGATTTTGAGAATGCTAAAACTGATGAAATTATTGAAACTGATGAAGAGCTTGAAACTGAAAATCTTGAAACACCTATTAGAGCTAGTCCTCCTAGATATGAATTGCCTAAGATACCGAAAGATTATGTTATGGACGAGGAGAAAACTAGAGACTTTCTTGCTTGCAATGATAGAAATGATCTTAAGAAATTATTATGCAAACTGAAAGAAAAATCTTTGAATGCTAGAATGAAATGTGATCCTAAGTTTGCTACTTCACCTATCTTTGTTGATGATAAGGATTATGAATTCTCTGTCGACTTAGAGTTAATTACTTTGGTTGAATCTGATCCTTTCCATGGTTATGAAACTGAAACTGTTGTGGCAGACCTTACTAAGTTGAATGGCATAGCCACCCTTTTTGTTGATGATGAGAAAATTCGCTATTATTGTATCCTTAAGTTATTTCCATTCTCACTAAAGGGTGATGCTCAGACTTGGTATAATACTCTTGCTCCTGGTTGTGATTGTAGTCCCCAGGATATGATTTACGATTTCTCTGAAATATATTTTTCCTGCTCATAAGAAACAAGCTGCCTTACAGGAAAATATTTAACTTCGTGCAAATTGAAGAAGAGAGTCTCCCACAAGCTTGGGGGAGGCTTCTCCAATAGCTTAATGCTTTGCCTGATCATCCTCTTAAGAAAAATGAAATACTTGATATCTTCTACAATGGACTAACCGATGCTTCTAGGGATTTCCTTGATAGTTGTGCTGGTTGTGTTTTCAGGGAACAAACTGTTGAACAAGCAGAAGAATTATTGAATAACATATTGAAAAATTATGATGATTGGACTCTTCCTGAACCACCACTTAAACCTACTCTGAAAAAGAGGGGAATCTTATATCTCAGTCCTGAAGACATGCACGAAGCAAAGAAATCTATGAAGGAAAAAGGTATTAAAGCTGAGGATGTAAAAATTTACCTCCTATTGAATAAATACACGGGCTTGATACAACACTACCCAAGGTGGTAGAGTTAAATTCACTAATGATTTAATGAAAAGGAGAATCCTTATAATATGCATCCTAGTCAATGCCTTTATGAGTTTGACAACTACATTAGAAAACAAGATCACTTCTATGCAAATGTTATGAAACAATTGAAATGCAACTCTAATATGATTGCTCGCTTGAGTGACTTGTTATTTAGAATTACCAATGATGTTAGAGGTATAGAAAAGCATGCCTCTATGGTTCAAACTCAACTTGAACAAGTTGCCAAATCTGAAAGAGAATTGCTTGATGAAATGAATAATAATATCAATGATCATGATGTCAGACTAATGACTAGAGGAGGTAGGATGATTCAGGAACCACTTTACCCTGAGGGACAGCCAAAAAGAATTCAACAAGACTCCCAAAGACTTAGCACTAATGCACCTAGTCCTTTTAAAAAAAAGAAAAAGAAAAATGATAGGATTTTGCATAGCTCTAGTGAACCTGAAATAGAAAAACCTCTTGAAGATAATAATGATGTTTCTATTTCTGATGCTGACACTCAATCTGGTAATGAACATTGACCTATTGATAATGAAAAAGATAATCAAGATGTTCATGAAGACACTCTGTCAAACAATGATAAAGAACCAGATAATGATGTTGAGATAGCACCAACAATTGATCTTGATAACCACAACCCAAGAATAAAAGATACAATAAAAGAGACTTTGTTGCTAGAAAACATTGTAAGGAAAGAGAACCATGGGTTCAAAAACCTACGCCCTTTCCACCTAAATCAACTAAGAAGAAAGATGATGACGAATTTGAACGATTTGCTGAAATGATTAGGCCAATCTTTTTGCGTACTCGCTTGACGGATATCTTAAAAATGGCCCATTACGCAAAGTATATGAAAGACATCATCACAAATAAGAGAAAAATACCGAAAGCTGAAATCTCCACCATGCTTCCTAATTATTCTTTTAAGGATGGAGTACCTAAAAAACTTGGAGATCCGGGAATACCAACTATACCTTGCTCCATCAAAAGAAATTATGTGAAAACTGCTTTGTGTGATTTTGTAGCTGGTGTTAGTGTTATGCCTTTCTCTTTATACAAAAGACTTGATTTGAATACACTCACACCAACTGAAATATCTTTGCAAATGGCTGATAAATCAAGTGACATACCTATAGGTGTTTGTGAGGATTTTCCCGTTGTTGTTGCAAATGTTACTATCTTAACAGACTTTGTTATACTTGAGATGTCCGAGGACGACAACATGACGATTATCCTTGGTAGACCCTTTTTGAATACTGCAAGGCCTATTATTGATTGTAATAAAAGCAAGGTCACTTTTCATATCAATGGTAATGAGCATACGGTTCACTTTCCAAAGAAACAATTCCAAGTGAATGGTATTAATGTTATTGAAAAATCTCCGACACTCACTATTGGAAGTTTTCAAGTACCTCTACCTACTGCCAAAAATATATGATATACTTATTGTTGGGGACGTGCATATCCACATTGAGGTAACTTAGTATTTTATGAAAGTTCTTCAATTTCATGCTAATCTAAGGTGATTGTTAATAAGAGTTGATCACCTTATTAATGGATCACTTTTGAGAGGTATGAAGTTGATGAATTTTTAGCCACTACTTTCTATCCTTACCTTTTATTTTCTGTTTTTCATAGTTAAATAAAATAAAGTGCCATGTTTTATCTGTTTTCTGGATTTCCTGTGCAATAAAAAATGACCCAAAAATAAAAGTTCTCATAATTTTATGAAAATTTAATACAAATTTTTTTGAATATTTTTGAATTTTTGATGCAAATAACACCGGAGGGGGTGCACCAGGTGGGCACAACCCTTCAGGGCGTGCCAGCAGCCCCAGGCACACCCTGGTGGGTTGTGGTCCCCACGTGGGCCCCCTCACTTATCTCTTTAGCGCATGTCACCACCTACCTCTAGAAAAAAAATCACCATTGCTCTCTCTCTCTCTCTCTCTCTCTCTCTCTCGTGTTCTTGCTCTCAAACCCGCGGATTTCAGTCTCTTTGCTCGAAGCTCCATTTCCGAAACTGTTTTGCGGGATTGCTACTTGGTATGTGACTCCTCCATTGGTCCAATTAGTTTTTGCTTTAGTGGTTCCTGTTTTGAATAATTAGCTACTCTTGGTGGTGCTGTAGATGAGCTTGCATGTTGAATTCTTAGAGTCCTAAGTAGTTTCAATGCTTGATATGTCCTCTATGCATCCCTATGAGTAGTTGCTATCAATCTTGTGAAGTTTTGTTGACAAAAAATTTGTGAGCCAAATTTTTTCAGAAAATTGTACGCAAATATGATGAACCTCTTTGGAAGAAGTTCTTCGAGGCGGAGGCCATTGGAGGCATCTTCTAGTAGCAGCTCAGTTCGTCGGTCTTATATTGAACCAAGTGCAAATTCTATACGGGATGCCGCCACCAAATCACGTCTATGTCCGTGCGATGATTTCATGATCATGGCTGGTATTAAAGAAGAATTTGATCGATATATCCACAACACCGAGCTTGGTCCCTACATCGAAGATAAGAGTAACCAACATCTCAGCCTCACTGAATCATTTACCAAAGAATTTTAATTCCATCCTCATGAGTCTAGAGTGTCATTTAAACTGTATGACAATCCATTTACTTAACCTCTAGAGACATTTTCTAACTACCGCAAAATTCCATTTTGGGGTTCGCTGGACGAACCACCAAGATCTGAGTATGAGATATTCTTGACTAGCCTTTGCTATGGTGAGACTAGAGGAGTGACGCAAGGTAGAATAAAGAGCATTCATTTCCCCTCAATTCAATACTTTGCACTATTTAATGGAAAATGCATCGTAGGCAAACAAGATTGTAGTACACTTTGTGCTCCTGACTTGAGCCTCGTACGCACCGCTCTCACTAGTGTCAAATGTTATAACCTTAGAGCGATTGTTGCACGCAGGTCACAACACAATGCTGGTAGTGGATATTTTTATGGTGGGCCTTATGCCACACGTTTAGCAAGGGAGCTGGGTGTTCCACCTAGGCCTTATGAACATATCCTACCCACGCGGTACTTCGACTTTGGGGCCATGAAACGCCATAAGTTCCTTACTGGTGAAACCCATAACTATACATATAACCTGTTGTTTAATAAAAAGTCCGTTGTGGACACCTTTTTGCCTGCGCCTGCTCTCTTTGATGTTCACAGCAAGAGAAGGTATTTTGTTCCTGAGAGCGAGGCCTGCGTGCACAACACAGAGGTTGTAGCTGCTCAGCGGGATGAGGAGGCTGCACCTAGAGCCTTTGTGAGCTACCACTCCGGCTACTACGCATGCTACTGATGGTGATTACCAAGTTATGCCAACAGCCTAAGCTTGGGGGAGTACGTGTTTCCACCAACATTACGTTCATGTTTACACATTTCATACCAGTTGTTGGTGCCCACACTTTTTCATTGTATCATCCATGCTAGATTTATTTTCTCACTTTCTTCTTGTGTGTTTGAAAAACTTTGAGAAAATACAAAAAAATATTTCCTGCTTCTTTTTGGTTTTTCTTTCTAGTTTAATTAGCTGTAGTATTAAAAGAAACCCCAAAAAGATTTCTCGATTCTTCTTATTGCTTGTTGGGAGCTTTCCCGTGTAAATATTTTTTCTCATTTTTGTTTTTCCTGTTTTAATTTGCTTTCTTCTAGAAAAACTAAAAACTCCAAAAATATTTCAGTGTGTTTCTCTAAATTTCTTTTTTGTTTATTGGGTCATACCTAGGAGAAGACGATGATGAAATTCTTGAGTGGCTCTCATATGCATTATTGTTGATCTAACAAAGAGCCCAAATTACCTTGTCTTCTCCTTTGAATAAAATGTTTGCAGATTCCAGCTTAGTCCATGGCACTCTTGCACTATTATTATTTTTCATATCATTCGGTCGTGCAAGTGAAAGGCAATAATGACGATATTTGATGAACTGGTTGTGGCAGGGAGAAACGGGTATGAACTCAACTTGTTCTGTTTTTGTAAATATGTTTAACCTAGTATCCATGATTCAACCTATTATGATTAAACATGTTTGCAATGACCCTTAGAGATTATAGTTTCTCATGCCATGCTTAAGTAGCTAGGGGTGGATAATGATTTATCTTGGATGTCAACATTGCACTAAAATGATTGTGATGTAGTATGCTGATATGGTATTCCTCTGAATGTTCAGTGGCTTGACTTGGCAGATGTTCATGCATGTAGTTGAATCCTACTCATTCTAGTATCCAATGTTACTTATGCATAATGCATGTTCATGACCGTTTTCGCTCTCTAGCTCGCCTCTTCTCAACCTATTTGCTAGCCTGCGTCTGTACTAAGCGGAACTACTGCTTGTGCATCAAAATCCTGAAACCTAAGTTATTCCATATGAGTCCACCATATCTACCTATATGCGGTATTACCTTGCCGTTCTAAATAAATTTGCATGTGCCACTTATAAAAACTTCAAATAAATATCCTTTTTTTGTGCCTGGATTGTTCATAGAGCAACAGGAGGTAGTTAGTATCTTCCATGCTGATATAACTGGGTTATTCTCATGATGAGTGTTTATTCACTCGTCCTTGCATGAGAGGGGCGGTAATAGGGATTCCCAGTCTTGAATTCAAAATTGCAAATAATTAAACAAAACTCCCCCTGGACTGTTATTGATATGGATGGTACTCGTGGATTCGGTTAGCCGTGGAGTGTGTTTGTTGGTGGAGGGGGAGTAAACCTTTACTCTTTATCGCTTGGGAACCACCACTAATGTGTTTAGCATGGAAGATACCGATAACTAATGGTCGCGAAGTAAACAAGAAGGGTGCATTTCTCAAAAATTTATTTACCCCTGTTTTTTGAAATTTGAGCCCTGGCACCGCTGCAAATCACCGATTCCCTCTGCGAAGGGACTATCTATTTACTTTTATGTTGTGTCATCACCATCTAAAATAAGCGCCAGATCGTGAGAGCACTATTGTCATCCTCATGCATTGTGTGTAGCTAATGTTGGGTGCATCATGACTGGATCTTTTCTACCATGAATTATAATGTTTAGTCGCTACTTGAACTTTGGAGGTGCTCTGCATTTATGTTTTGCGGTCTCAGAAAGGGCTAGCGAGATACCACTATTGTCATGTTATATCATGGTTGTTTTGACAAAGTGTTGTTATTTGAGATATCTTATTATTGCTCACTAGTTGATTATGCCATTGATATGAGTCAGTATGATCTTTAAGAGTTATTGTCGACATGGTCAGTCATGACCTTTGCTGAAAACATGGGTGCTACTTAAGCTTATTTATGTAAACAAGAGCAAAAGAGTTCATAAAAGTTTTTCTTTTTCTCTTTCAGTTTATCAACTGAATGCTTGAGGACGAGCAAAGGTTTAAGCTTGGGGGAGTTGATACGTCTCCGTCATATCTACTTTTCCTAACACTTTTACTCTTGTTTTGGACTCTAATTTGCATGATTTCAATGAAACTCACCAGAACTGACACTTTTTTCAACAGAACTACCATGGTGTTGTTTTTGTGCAGAAATAAAAGTTCTCGGAATGAAATGAAACTTTTTGGAGAATTTTTATGGATTAAAAGAGAAATAGTGGAGACAAGAACCACCTGAGGGGCGCTGGGTGAGCACAACCCACCAGGGCACGCCCCCCTCCTAGCGCGCCCAAGGACAAAGAATTATCGTGTTTCATGAGATGGAGCCGCCGCCATCTCCTATTCTTCATTGGGAGGCCAGATCTGGAGTCCGTTTGGGGCTCCGAAGAGGGGGATCTTCGATCTTCGTCATCACCCACCCTTCTCCATTGCCAGTTCCATGATGCTCCCCACCGGGAGTGAGTAATTCCTTCGTAGGCTCGCAAGTCAGTGAGGAGTTGGATGAGATTCATCATGTAATCGAGTTAGTTTTGTTAGGGCTTGATCCCTAGTATCCACTATGTTCTAAGATTGATGTTGATATGACTTTGCCATGCTTAATGCTTGTCACTTTGGGCCCGAGTGCCATGATTTCATATCTAAACCGTTTATGTTATCACCATTATATCTATGTTCTAGATCCGATCTTGCATGTTATATTCACCTATGTGTTATGATCCGTAAACCCCGGAGTGACAGTAGTCGGGATACTTTCCGGTGATGACCGTTGTTTGAGGGGTTCATGTATTCACTATGTGTTAATGCTTTGTTCTGGTTCTCTATTAAAAGGAGGCCTTCATATCCCTTAGTTTCCAATAGGACCTCGCTACCACGGGAGGGTAGGACAAAGTTGTCATGCAAGTTCTTTCCAATAACACGTATGACTATTTACGGAATACATGCCTACATTATATTTATGAACTGGAGCTAGTGTCGTATCGCCCTAGGTTATGACTGTTATATGATGAATGTCATCCAATGAATTCACCGATCCAATGCCTACGAATTTCTCTTATAATGTTTTTGCTAAGTTACTACTGCTAGCATTACTGTTACACTTGCTACAAAATTATTGCTATCATTGTTACTGTTATTGTTGCTATTGCTACTACTATCAAAACTATCATACTACTTTGCTATTGATCACTTTGCTGCAGATAATTAATGTCCAGGTGTGGTTGAATTGACAACTCAGCTGCTAATACTTGCAAATACTCTTTGGCTCCCCTTATGTCGAATCAATAAATTTGGATTGAATACACTACTCTTGAAAACTGTTGTGATCCCCTGTACTTGTGGGTTATCAAACAACCAATGACATTAAGCTCAATCAAACAAAGATGCTTCACAAATAAGATGTCTAAGCCTCCAAGATCAATAAGCATAACATTATTGCACTCATTACATGTGAATATAAGAGATGCAACTAATGGAGACAATTGACAATGATCAAGATAAATCATGTGATAGGCATGAACATATATGCCATCAACCCAATGAAACGAGCGAGAATGGATCACGGGCGATGCAATATAGTAAGCAATCATAGCGATCAAGTCGAGCAAGCTAGTAGTGCGAAGATGCAACATACTAGAAGTAATCATGGCAATGATGTCTTGTGTGCAAATAGTGGGCATACATAATGCACATGACATATCACAAGCATGAAAGCAAGATATGAAGAAAGTTTCATCATTGTATTGGCAAGAACTCCTATGTAAATAGCAATGCAACATCATGACTCTCCCAACACAAGAATCGATAATAGCATGTGGCACATGGTAAACATGGCAATAGCAACAAGGATCTCCACCAAGCATGCAAATACACATAGAAGTAGTATAATGGTGAATCCTGGGTAAATGCACACAAGGGTCACAATTGCATTGCAAAATCATAGAAATAGGCATAACATGCAAAGTGAACATGGTTAAATGGGCATGAGGTGGAAAATGGTATATAGCCCATAGCCGTGTGAGAGCCAAGTAAAAGATATGCGCGTAGTCCTTGCGTGAAGGGAACGGTGGTAAGGATAGTCCACGGGATCACAAATCGTCGTTACTTTCAAGAGCTCATTTCGTCAACTCTTGGGATTGAGAGGTCGACGAGTATATGTGAGTACCTACACAAAACAAAAACAAAGGAAAAAGTGTGTGTGCGTGGTAGATGTACACATCATCCATTATGATGCATACGTGCATGTGTTGGTTAGTACAAAATATCCAATGCTCAAACAAATGAGATGCGTGATATATAAACATGTCATCCATCATGAGAGGTTCGTTGTTATGTATAGCATATTGGAGACTCAAATTGTGCAATGCATCATGAGAAATATGTAGAGCATTGTTATTCATGGAATGCATAGGGTGCACACAATCATGGGAATCATGCAAAGTATGGAATGCATCAAAATCTCCTAATATGTATGAGGAAACTAGGGGGGTCTCCTCATGAGCATTAGTGGAAACATCACATCGAGAATATTGACAACATCCGAAACAAAGCATATTTGGTTCTACGTGATCATGGCATGGTATAGTAGATGAATTGCACAAATAATGTAAAGGAAGCATGGCAATATCACCGCATGAAAAACAAAATCTAATGACCATCATCTCGTCATCTATGCCATAAGTGCAAATGGGACTTATTTTAATGGGGCATGCATAGTTACTATGTTGAGATTGAAATGATGCAATATGGGAGATCTCACTCATAGCATATGACAAGTTTAAAGGGTTGCCAAACATGATGTGACCAAAAGAATTTTCACATTATATCCTATGGAGCATAACATCACAACTAGGCAACTCAACATGCTCATCATCATATTCATGATAAATTGGTAAGTTAAGACATGAAGAAGTCGCACTAGCATGAAGCATGGTAATAGGTGTGTCATCATCATGCAAGCAATCGTTGGTAATATAGTCCACTGGTGGGACAAGAGAAGCACCATCACCTATGTTAACTTTCAAGCATCGCTCATGTGTTATAGGTGAGGTGTCGAAGATCCACTCATTGTCATCTTCATCTTGATGGAACCATGTGGGTAGTGCATCGTCGTCCACCATGGCCATCAGTTTTCCTATTGGTGGTGGACTCGTCTAGGGTAGGCATGTCGTCATGTATGAGACCTAGCATCAAAGAAAACATGCTCGGAGGAGAGGTTAAGTCATTAGAAATCATAGCGGCCTCACATGTCCTATCAACTACCTCACTCACTAAGTGTTGTGGCTCACTCACTCCCTCTTGGATGCTCTCACTCGTATGGTTGGTGGAGTCGCTCAAATGGCTCTCAACCTCACATAGGATGTGTGGCATGCTCTCATGTGTGGGGCTAGTGGTGGTCACACTCATCCTCTCATAGGAAATGCACTCAATGTCACATATGGTGGAGTCACTCATGTCACTCATGTGGTGGTGGTTCTCCTCACATGGCAATTGGGGCATCTCGTCATATGTGGGTGTCCGAGAGATGTAGGTGCAAACGTCTCCATGCTCAACTCCTATCGCCGCAATGGTTGAAGGGATAGTCCCATGCTCAACCTCCTCATCCATAATGCCTCCAAATGTAAATGTCGTAGGATGTGGCAAATCATCACTCCGAGATCAAAGAGAAGGTCTCATGTGTGGTCTCGTAGCTTGACTCGGTGTATGAGTCCCACTGGGGCGCCATCTTCATGTTGTTAAAGAGGTTCGCGCTCGTCCATGGTCGAAGGGGATGGCCCTTGATCGACCGTCTCGTCATCGTCTTGTATGAGGCCCATATGATGTGGCACCTCGTAACTCGTCTCCATGACCGAAGGCAAATTCCCATACTCGGTCATCTTCCTTGAGTGGCTTCCAAAGATGGAACAGTCGCCCTCGCTCGTAGTTGGTCGCCTTGTTGTTGAAGATGTCGATGTAGGCGAACTCATGGGAAGTAGGCAAAGATGCCATACATCCAAAGGTGAAGATGCCTTGATAACACTTAGCGAAGATGCCGAAGTGGTCATGGTAGCCGGAGCTTCCTCTTGGTGGTGCTTGTCTCGCGGTCTTCTCTTGTGATCATGAAGGTTGGTGGTACCTTGTTGTAGAGCTTGTTTGGACTTGTAGGCTTGCGCATGAGGAGCATCTTCATGTTGATGATGTCGTTGTCGTGCTTGAGCTCGTAGTAGATGTCATTCGTCGTCGTCGTGCACATGATTCTTGGGGGTGAGTTGCCCTTCATGACGATGTGGATCACGAATATGATGATGGTCGCCATGTAGATGTGGACGTGGACAAATTGTACTTGCATCGCTTGGGCGCTTCGAAGATGATCGACTTGCTCACCGTCGCCTTGAGGATGACGAAGGGGAAGAAGACTTGTAGTCGGCCACTGATATGTCTCCAACGTATCTATAATTTTTGATTGTTCCATGCTATTATATTACCCCTTTTGGATGTTTATGGGCTTTATTTTACACATTTATATCATTTTTGGGACTAACCTACTAACCGGAGGCCCAGCCCATATTGCTATTTTTTTTTGCCTATTTCAGTATTTCGAAGAAAAGGAATATCAAACGGAGTCCAAACGGAATGAAACCTTCAGGAGCATGATTTTTGGAACGAACGTGTTCCAGAGGGCTTGGAGTGCAAGTCAAGAAGTAGCCGAGGCCCCCACGAGATAGGAGGCCCCCCTCCCTGTAGGGTGCACCCCCTGTCTCGTGGGCCCTCGGGCGGCCAACTACGTACTTCTTCCTCTTATATATACTTGCGTACCCCCGAAATCATCCAGGAGCACCACGAAACACAATTTCCACCGCCGTAACCTTCTGTATCCGCGAGATCTCATCTTGGAGCCTTCGCCGGCACTCAGCCGGAGGGGGAATCGACCATGGAGGGATTCTACATCAACATCCTTGCCCCTCCGATGAGTTGTGAGTAGTTTACCACAGACCTACGGGTCCATAGTTATTAGCTAGATGGCTTCTTCCCTCTTTTTGGATCTCAATACAATGTTCTCCCCCTCTCTTGTGGAGATCTATTCGATGTAATCTCTTTTTGCGGTGTGTTTGTCGAGATCCGATGAATTGTGGGTTTATGATCAAGTTTATCTATGAATAATATTTGAATCTTATCTGAATTCTTTTATGTGTGATTGAGTTATCTTTGCAAGTCTCTTCGAATTATCAGTTTGGTTTGGCCTACTAGATTGATCTTTCTTGCCATGGGAGAAGTGCTTAGCTTTGGGTTCAATCTTGCGGTGTCCTTACCCAGTGACAGAAAGGGTTGCAAGGCACGTATTGTTTTGTTTCCATCGAGGATAACAAGATGGGGTTTATATCATACTGCATGAGTTTTTCCCTCTACATCATGTCATCTTGCTTAATGCGTTACTCTGTTCTTATGAACTTAATACTCTAGATGCAGGCAGGAGTCGGTCGATGTGTGGAGTAATAGTAGTAGATGCAGGCAAGAGTCGGTCTACTTTTTATGGACGTGATGCCTATATACATGATCATGCCTAGATAATCTCATAACTATGCGCTTTTCTATCAATTGCTCGACAGTAATTTGTTCACCCACCGTAATACTTATGCTATCTTGAGAGAAGCCTCTAGTGAAACCTATGGCCCCCGGGTCTATCTCTTATCATATTTGCTTTTAATCTACTTTTATTTGCATCTTTACTTTTTGCATCTATACTATAAAATACCAAAAATATATTTATCTTATCATACTATCTTTATTAGATCTCACTTTCGCAAGTGGTCGTGAAGGGATTCACAACCCCTTTATTGCGTTGGTTGCGAGTTCTCAGTTTGTTTGTGTAGGTGCGTGGTACTTTTGAGGAGCCTCCTACTGGATTGATACCTTGGTTCCCAAAAACTGAGGGAAATACATACGCTACTATTGCTGCATCACCCTCTCCTCTTCGAGGAAAACCAATGCAAGCTCAAGACGTAACAAGAAGGATTTCTGGCGCCGTTGCCGGGGAGGTCTTCGCTCAAGTCAAGACATACCAAGTACCCATCACAAACCCATCTCCCTCGCATTTACATTATTTGCCATTTGCCTCTCGTTTTCCTCTCCCCCACTTCACCTTTGCCATTTTATTCGCGCTCTCTTTCCCTATCTCCTCCTCTCTTTTCGTTTGCCTTCCCATTGCCATGGCCGAATAAAAAAGAACTAAGGGCCCTTTCCTAGGTTCTAGTACCTTGGATAACCCCTCTATCCTCTCTAAGCTCATGAATAATGACGCTCTAGAAAGACCCACCGGGGTCTCCAATGAGACCTTGAATAATTTTGATGAGGATGACTCTGGAATTTTTCGCTATTTACTTGATGAGTCTTTAAAAGATGCTTGGGATAGGTTATTAAGGATTCGGGCTAGCTATGTGCCACAATATCAAATTGAAGATTACTTAAAAAGTTTTTATGTTGGCTTGCCCGATTCTTTTAAACAAGTTTTAGATTCTATTTTTGAAGGAAGTTTTCTTGAAAGGGATGCTATAGATACTTATAAAAAATGAAAACCATATTTGGGCACCCTATGAATGATAAGGTTGAATCAACTACTCTCTTGTGCTTTTATCAAAATGAAATTATTGAAAAGATGAAGTCTAGTTTAGATGCAAACTTCCGTAACATGTTTAATCTTACTTATTCCATTAATGGGCATGTGCTTACCTTAAATAGAAGAATGAATGCCATAGAGAGGATACCCTCCTCTACGAGTGCCAAAGATGGCACTCGTTAGATCTATCTTCGCTTTTATGCCTAGCTAGGGGCGTTAAACGATAGCGCTAGTTGGGAGGCAACCCAATTTTCTTTATTTTTTTGTTTTTGCTCCTGTTTAGTAATAAATCTTGCATCTACCTTCTGTTTAGATGAGTTTTTATCTTTTAATTAGTTTTGTGCCAAGTAGAACCTATAGGATAACCTACGATGATAGTTGATTTGATTCTGCTGAAAAACAGAAACTTTGCGTGCATGAATATAATTTTGTTAAATCACAGGAACGTGATTTTGCGTTGATTCGTTTTGCTGCCGTTCAATAAACAATTATCCAGGACTTCCTATTTTGGTAGGATTTTTAGAGTTCCAGAAGTTTGCGTTAGTTCTGATTGCTCTGATCGCTCTTTTTGATGATTCTGTTTTTCATGTGTTGTTTGCTTATTTCAATGCATCTATGGCTAGTAAATTAGTTTACAAACCATAAGGAAGTTGGAATACAGTAGGTTTAACACAAAAATAAATAAAGAATGAGTTCATTACAGTACCTTATGTGGCGGTTTTGTTTTCTTTCACTAACGGAGCTTATAAGATTTCCTGTTGAGTTTTGTGTTGTGAAGTTTTCAAGTTTTGGGTAAAGCTTTTACGGACTATGGAATAAATGGTGGCAAGAGCCTAATCTTGGGGATGCTTATCGCACCCCAATATATTCAAGAATAGCCAAAAGCCTAAGCTTGGGGATGCCCCGGGAAGGCATCCCCTCTTTCGCCTTCGTTCATTGGTAACTTTACTTGGAGCTACATTTTTATTCACCACATGATATGTCTTTTGCTTGGAGCGTCGTGTATTATATTAGTATTTGCTCTTTAGTTTACCACAATCATCCTTACTGTACACACCTTTTGGGAGAATCCTATTTGATTAGAATTTGCTAGAATACTCTATGTGCTTCACTTATATCTTTTAGAGCACTGTGGTGACTTAATTTTGAAGAAATTGCTAGTCTCTCATGCTTCACTTATATAATTTTGAGAGTCTTTTAGAACAGCATGGTATTTTATATGGTTATAAAATTGGTCCTATAATGGTGAGCATCCAAGTTGGGTATACTAAAAACTATCATAGGAAGTGAATTGGATGCTATGATCAATTTGACACTTGATAATTGTTTTGAGATATGGAGGTAGTGACACTAAAGTCATGCTAGTTGGGTGATTATGAATTTAAAGAATGCTTGTGTTGAAGTTAGCAAGTTCCGTAGCATGCACGTATGGTTAAAGTTGTGTAACAAATTTGAAACATGAAGTGTACCTGGCTTGTGCATCCTTATGAGTGGCGGTCGGGGATGAGCGATGGTCTTTTCCTACCAATCTATCCCCCTAGGAACATGCGCGTAGTACTTGGTTTTTGATGATTTCTAAATTTTTGCAATAAGTATATCAGTTCTTTTGACTAATGTTGAGTCCATGGATTATACGCACTTTTACCTTTCCGCCTTTGCTAGCCTCTTGATGCACTGCATTGCCCTTTCTCACCTTGAGAGTTGGTGCAAACTTTGCCGGTGCATCCAAACCCCGTGATACGATACGCTCTATCACACATAAACCTCCCTATATCTTCCTCAAAACAGCCACCGTACCTACCTATTATGGCATTTCCATAGCCATTCCGAGATATATTGCCATGCAACTTTCCACCGTTCCGTTCTTCTTCATCATGACATACTTTACTTTTGTCATATTGCCATTGCATGATCATGTAGTTGACATCGTATTTGTGGCAAAGCCACCATGCATTATTTTTCATACATGTCACTCTTGATTCATTGCACCATCCCAGTACACCGCCGGAGGCATTCATATAGAGTCATATCTTGTTCTAGTTTCGAGTTGTAATTCTTATGTTGTAATCATTAGAAGTGTGACGATCATCATTATTAGAACATTTCCCAAAGAAAAAAAGGGAAGAAAAAAAGGCCAAAAAAAGGCCCAAAAGAAAAAAAGAAAAAAAAAAGAAAAGAAAAGGAAAAAACGAAAATAAATAAAAAGGGCAATGTTACTATCTCTTTTTCCACACTTGTGCTTCAAAGTAGCACCATGTTTTTCATATAGTGAGTCTCATAAGTTGTCTTTTTCATACTAGTGGGAATTTTTCATTATAGAACTTGGCTTGTATATTCCTACGATGGGCTTCCTCAAATGCCCTAGGTATTCGTGAGCAAGCAAGTTGGATGCACACCCACTAGTTTTCTTTTGTTGAGCATTCATTTATAGCTCTAGTGCATCCGTTGCATGGCAATCCCTACTCCTCATGTTGACATCAATTGATGGGCATCTCCATAGCCCATTGATTATACTCGTCAATGTGAGACTTTCTCCTTTTTTGTCTTCTCCACACAATCCCCATCATCATATTCTATTCCACCCATAGTGCTATATCCATGGCTCACGCTCATGTATTGCGTGAAGGTTGAAAAAGTTTGAGATTATTTAAGTATGAAACAATTGCTTGGCTTGTCATCGGGGGTATAGAAGTTGGGAACGTCTTTGTGTGATGAAAATGAAGCATAGCCTAACTATATGATTTTGTAGGGATGAACTTTCTTTTGCCATGTTATTTTGAGAAGACATGATTACTTTGATTAGTATGCTTGAAGTGTTACTATTTCTTTTATCAATATGAACTTTTATTCTGAATCATTTGGATTTGAACATTCATGCCACAATAAAGAAAATTACATTATGAATTATGCTAGGTAGCATTCCACATCAAAAATTCTCTTTTAATCATTTACCTACTCGAGGACAAGCAGGAATTAAGCTTGGGGATGCTTGATACATCTCCAACGTATCTATAATTTTTGATTGCTCCATGCTATTATATTACCCCTTTTGGATGTTTATGGGCTTTATTTTACACATTTATATCATTTTTGGGACTAACCTACTAACTGGAGGCCCAGCCCATATTCCTGTTTTTTTGCCTATTTCAGTATTTCGAAGAAAAGGATTATCAAACGGAGTCCAAACGGAATGAAACCTTCGGGAGCGTGATTTTTGAAACGAACGTGATCCAGAGGGCTTGGAGTGCAAGTCAAGATGCAGTCGAGGCCCCCACGAGATAGGAGGCTGCCCCCCCCTATGGGGCGCACCCCCCTGTCTCGTGGGCCCCTCGGGCGGCCACCGACGTACTTCTTCCTCCTATATATACCTACGTACCCCGAAAACATTCAGGAGCACCACGAAACACAATTTCCACCACCGTAACCTTCTGTATCCGCGAGATCTCATCTTGGAGCCTTCGCCGACACTCTACCGGAGGGGGAATCGACCATGGAGGGCTTCTACATCAACATCCTTGCCCCTCCGATGAGTTGTGAGTGGTTTACCAAAGACCTACGGGTCCATAGTTATTAGCTAGATGGCTTCTTCTCTCTTTTTGGATCTCAATACAATGTTCTCCCCCTCTATTGTGGAGATCTATTTGATGTAATCTCTTTTTGCGGTGTGTTTGTCGAGATCCGATGAATTGTGGGTTTATGATCAAGTTTATCTATGAATAATATTTGAATCTTCTCTGAATTCTTTTATGTGTGATTGCAAGTCTCTTTGAATTATCAGTTTGGTTTGGCCTACTAGATTGATCTTTCTTGCCATGGGAGAAGTGCTTAGCTTTGGGTTCAATCTTGTGGTGTCCTTACCCAGTGACAGAAAGGTTTGCAAGGCACGTATTGTATTGTTGCCATCGAGGATAACAAGATGGGGTTTATATCATATTGCATGAGTTTATCCCTCTACATCATGTCATCTTGCTTAATGCGTTACTCTGTTCTTATGAACTTAATACTCTAGATGCAGGCAGGAGTCGGTCGATGTGTGGAGTAATAGCAGTAGATGCAGGCAGGATCCCGTCTACTTGTTATGGATGTGATGCCTATATACATGATCATGCCTAGATAATCTCATAACTATGCGCTTTTCTATCAATTGCTCGACAGTAATCTGTTCACCCACCGTAATACTTATGCTATCTTGAGAGAAGCCTGTAGTGAAACCTATGGCCCCTGGGTCTATCTCTTATCATATTTTCTTTTAATCTACTTTTATTTGCATCTTTAGTTTTTGCATCTATATTATATAATACCAAAAATATATTTATCTTATCATACTATCTTTATTAGATCTCACTTTCACAACTGGCCGTGAAGGGATTGACAACCCCTTTATTGCGTTGGTTGCGAGTTCTCAGTTTGTTTGTGTAGGTGCGTGGGACTTTTAGGAGTCTCCTGCTGGATTGATACCTTGGTTCTCAAAAACTGAGGGAAATACTTACGCTACTATTGCTGCATCACCCTCTCCTCTTCGAGGAAAACCAACGCAAGCTCAAGACGTAGCAGCCACCATGTCTCGTAGTTGATCCTTTAGCTAGTACAACTTGGTGTTGATGTAGTCCCTTTTCCTTGATTTGGAGTGACGTATGTCGATGGTGAGGTTGTCGATGCGCTCTCGTGAGGTAGATTGTGCACCTTGCATTTGTCGTTGTAGTCCAAAGAGTGGAGTTTGGTGTTGTAGTTGTTCGCGTCGTCATTGTCGTGGAAGACTGGAGATGAAATGCCTTGCCTATCCATCACAGACTCAAGCAAATATGAGTGGGAGAAAGAGAAGAACTAGACCAAATGTACCTTACCCGATGTTGAAAATGGATCAATGATCACTCAATAATGTATCAAGTAAATACCACAATTGGTACTGGTCTTGTCAATTCTCAAACCTACACAAGTAAGGCTTATGGAGTAGCTTGGTGAGGTTGACACAAAAATTTGATGCAAAATGTTAGCAAGAGTCAATAATGTTGAAAGAGATTCACAAATTTGCAAATGTAACAAGTAGACCAATAGCATTGTAGGCACACGGAAACACACGCATGAATAGATAAATGTAGTTGTGCAACCAAGGATTGAGCGGAAAATGTGGAATCCACGGAAAATGCTCTTGTCGCACAACACTAGAGAGACGCTAGCCGATTGCTCAATAGGCGGATACGAACTTGTGCACTACCTATATGAGACAAAATGTAGCGACTTCCTATCACAAGTATGCTATGTATGTATGATGTTCCGGTGCTTTTAGCACAAGATGATCCAAGATGGTCGAGTATGATACCATATGATATGCAATGTGGTATGATGCTATGGCTCTTACTTACAAGCTTCTTTGCTCTTTCTCTTTTGCTTAAAAGCTTATTCTTTTTTTATATATGGCCACTATGTGAAATGCACAAACCAAGATAGCAATTATGTATATGCGGGAACAATCTTGTGACACAAGGGATGATATGAAACCAAGATGATACCAATATGATATGGTATGTATGCAATGGAAGGTATGGATCACTAATGTGCACAAGTAACATTGCCGGCAATACTCAATGGCTAGTCTCGATAGGTAAGTGACGCAAAATGGGCTAGGGGTTAACAATGCAAAGGCAAGATATGATATACAATGATGTCGTCGAGGTTACCATCAAAGGTTTCTCGTTTGTAAGCCACGGATGGATGATGGTGAAGTGGTCAAAGTCGATGACGACCTCGTGGCGATGATAAGTGGTGGTGTACTCGATGTCGAACCCCTCCTAATTAGCTAAAAGACCTTAGGAAACAGAAAAATCACAAACTCAAAATCTCATAGGCGAATGTCAAATGGTGGTAGCGAAATGCGGTGGTGGTTTTGTGGAAACTCAATGCGATTGCAGAAGTGCAATGATGGGTTATGTGATTCGGAGTTGAAGGACCGTCCCTAAGTAGCCGAAACACCTTAGGAGACACAACATACAACTCAAACGAGCTCAAACAAAATTGTGTGTAGTTGGGGTGGCGGGAGTGTATGGTGGGCAAGGTTATGCGGAACGTATGGTGGTGGTTGATGAAGAAGCAACCGTCCCTAAGTAGCCGAAACACCTTAGGAGACTCGAATCACTACTCAAGCAACCACTAATGCAATGGGGATCAAAATGGGTTAGGTTGTGGAAGGCTATGGTGGTAATGCAGATGATGTGGTGAAGGCCCTAGGAAAAGATACCAAAGTTCTAAAAATTTGATGGAGTCAAGTGATGCTGGAAGTATTTTTATGGGATACCATATGATGCGGGGCTAACCCGACATAGGCCGATCTTTTACGATTGGAGGGGTTCCCAAGGATGAACACGAAGAACACAAGGGTAAGTCACAAGGGGAACGAGAGGAAACCACTACTGGAATCAGCTACTTTGCCATCTGCCAGCTCTTTGTCGTCTGCTAGCGGACGGCAAAGAAGCTCTTTGCCATCATCTACCGAAAAGCAGACGGCAACGAAACGGCAGACGGCAAAAGAGGCCTTTTCCATCGGCCGGCTCTTTGCCGTCCACCAACTGACGGCAAAGAACCTTTGCCGTCAGCTGGCTGGCGGCAAAGAGAGAGGTGCCCCCCCCCCCCCGCCCGTTTAGAAAAAACTTAACGCCCCACCTCTTTGCCGTCTCCTAGCAGACGGCAAAGGGAGATAAAGGCGGATGGCAAAGATCGGCGACAAAAAAGAGCAGACTAACTAACGGCCGCCACCCCCCCCCGTTAATTACTCTCTCTCTCTCCTCTCTCCTTCTCGGCCTTGACCACGAGATCTCCCCCCACCGCCGACCCTGCCCCGCGCCGCCCGCCCGCACCCGCTGGGCCTGTCGCCCCACCACCCCGCTCTGCCCCACCCCACTCGTCGATGCCTGTCGCCCCACCCCCTCCGCCACCCGCCGCCCGGTGCCGTCCCGCCAACGCCTCGTTTGCCCGTCGCCCACCACCTCCGCCTCTACCCCCACTTGCCGCCTCGTCGCCGCCATCGCCCATCATGGTGCCCCCCCACCGCCCCCCGCCGACCCCCATTGCTCGGTGAGGGACTACTTCTTTTTTCTGTTTTTTCATTTTTTTTTGCTGTTTAATTGTTAGTGCTAGATTGTGTTAGTGTTAGTGTTAGAAGAGAATTAGAAGAAGTAGAAGAATTAGAAGTAGTAGAACAAGAAGAAAAGAAAAGAAGTAGAAAAAAGATGAAAAAAGAAAAAGAAGAAAAGAAGTAGAAGAAGAAGAAAGGAAGAAAAGAAAAGAAGTAGAAAAAAGATGAAAAAATAAGAAGAAGAAAAGAAGTAGAAGAAGAAGTAGAAGAATTATTAGTTAGGTCATATATTTCTCGATTTTGTTCTGAAAAACAACATATATAATTGTGTTGATCGGGTAGATTTAAATGTGCAATTGTTTCATCGCTGTGAGGTCTGGTGTTCGACGACCTCGCCGTGCGTTTGATGAGATCTGCCCCCTCATTCGTGGGTGAGCACAAATGACATGTCCTCCTCCCCCATTAATTATTTGCTCTATTCCGGTGTTCGTGCCGATAAACTATGGGTGAGAAGACACAGACCAAAATCCCCGTTAGTGTTATTCGGTATATGCCAATCGTACCAAGACTTCAACGTCTTTTCATGGTTGAAGAGATGGCCAGACAGATGACATGGCACAAAACAGGCAAAAGAACCGAACTAGATGCAAATGGGAATCTGATGATGGTACACACATCGGATGGTGTTGCGTGGAAAAAGTTTGATGAATTACATGTTGACAAAGCGGCAGATCCGAGGCATCCTCGAGTCGGCATCAGCACGGATGGGTTCATTGTGTTTGGTATGACGGCAGCCCAATACAGTTGTTGGCCCGTATTTGTCTTTCCACTCAATCTCCCCCCGGACAGATTATGCAAAGAAAGAACATTTTCCTGACATTGATAATTCCAGGGCCCAACTATTCGGGGAAAAATATGAATGTGTACATGCAGCCGTTTAAGGATGAATTGCAAGAAGCCTAGGATAATGGGTTCAAGACATACGACGCCTATAGCAAACGAAACTTCATAATGCGTGTCTGGTACATGTACTCGACACATGACTTGCCGGCGTATGCGCTATTCGTTGGCTGGTGTGTGCATGGCAGGTTCCTGTGCCCCACATGCAAGGGAGCTCTTGAGTTTCATTGGCTTCAGGCCGGTCGCAAGTTTTCTTGCTTCGACCTGCATAGACAGTTCCTGGATCCTCACCATAAGTTAAGGAAAGACAAGAAGAACTTCATCAGAGGTAGAGTTGTAAAAACTCGCACCACATGTTGACAGCCAATGACCTGGATCGATTAAGCGCTCTCGAGCGGATCCAGAGTGTCCAGGGTACTTCAAGGGGTATAATTCTAAGCACGCCTGGACTCACAAAACATGCTTATGGGATTTGCCTTACTTCAAAGACCTCCTTTGCCCACACAACATCGACGTGATGCACACTGAGAAGAATATCACCGAGGCACTTTTTGGTACATTGTTCGGCATAGATGGGAAGTCAAAGGATAATACTAAAGCTAGAGTCGATCTGGAGGCGCTATGTGATAGGCCGTTACAAAACATGAAAGAACCGAAAGGAAAGCAGAACTGGACAAAGCCAAAGGCATGGTTCAATCTTGGAAGGCCAGCTATGAGGGAAATTATCTTGTGGGTGAAAATGCAGTTGATATTCCCCGATGGGTATACAACGAATCTAAAGAGGGGAGCGAGTCTTGATAAATTGAAGATATTTGGTCTCAAGAGTCATGATTGGCACATATGTATTGAGCGGGTAATTCCGGCGATGTTGCGTGGCTTCATCCCTGAGGATGAATGGCTAGTACTGGCAGAACTCAGCTATTTCTTCTGTGTTCTTTGTGCGAAAGAACTATCGCCTGGCGTACTAGAAGAAATAGAAGAGTTGGCGCCGGAGTTGATCTGCAAGTTAGAGAAGATCTTTCCACCGGGCTTCTTTAATCCAATGCAGCATTTGATTTTGCATCTCCCGACCGAGGCAAGATTGGGGGGGTCGTGCAAAATTGTTGGTGCTACCCAACTGAGAGAATGTAGAAGACGCTTCGAGAAAAATATAAAAATAAGCGTAGAATTGAAGCATCGATGGCTGAGGCATTCATCACTGAGGAGGCGGCAAACTTCGTGACAGCACACTACGAAGCCAAAAATCATCATTTGCTTAATCCGAAGCCTCGATACAATGCTGACGACCCTAAAAAGGGTGGATCCAACCTCAGCCTATTCAAAGGGAATCTCGCACCAGCCAGTGTTTCAAATCCATTATCTTTGGATAACGAAGAATGGCGAACCATTTCGTTGTATATCTTCAACAACCTGATAGAAGTGCGGCCGTACATCGAGTAAGTTCTCGGTACATTGTTTCGGAACTTCTATTTCCTTTGAACTGCTCTTATTCTTGGATATTTCATACAGTCGATACGTCGCCCTATTCTCGTATGGAGCGATGATCCAAAAGGATTCCATCAAAGAGTATGAGCTTCTCGCAAAGCAAGGTGGTGGCTATCCCGGTTTCATCTCTTGGTTCAAACAAACGGTAATTTCTATTAGACAATTTCATTTCATTTGCTAATTTGTGTGTAATGCAACAATCTTTTCATATTAAAATTGTAGGCTAATTCAGAGTCTATGGACGCCGAATTGAGACAAGTTGCTAATGGTTTTGACTATAAGGTCCGTTCATTTGACAAATACGACATCAACGGGTATCGCTTTCGTACCTATGGCAAAGAGCTATCTATGGCCGACCGAAAGTCTACAAATTGTTGTGTATCTTCTATCGGCGAAGGAGGTACCGAGTATTATGGGAGAGTTGAAGCAATTTATGAACTTCTATTCTATGGTGAAAACCCACCGAATGTCGTAGTCTTCAAATGTTATTGGTTTCAGCCGAAGGAGACTAGAAGGACTCATGAACATATAGGGCTAGTTGAAATCAACCAAAGCACGCATTTAGATGTTCCTGATGTCTATATTACGGCTCAACAGGCGAGCCAAGTATTCTATCTACCGTGGGCCTGCCAAACTAATTCAAATCTGAAAGGTTGGGATGTCGTTTATGAAGTGCCGCCACGTGCTAGACTATCTCCCCCAAAGGAAGAGGATTATGAACCTCACATTAACTCAGACACATATGAAGGAGAATTCTTCCAAGAGACACGTCTTTCCAAAAAGCATTTCAAGAACCGCTATACTTCACCCCAAAACATTGAAGTAGACAGCGACAGTGAATCCCACATCACCCCAGAGGAGGAACAAGAAGAGCCGGAACAAGAAGAGGTTACTGCTGCGGATGACCTGTCAATGCTTGACCGATTATGTCAAGGTGGCCTTCCACATGTTGATGCCACTGAACCCTATGAGCCCGTCATTGATTATAGTGATGATGATGATTATGCATTTATTGATGATACTGATCGAGATTATTAGTAGTGTCAGGTATTCAATTTTTTTATGTTGTACTTGATGATGATACACTTAAGTGATATACATATCATTATTCATGTCGGTATTTTTTGTGTTGTAATAATTTCGTTTACTCTTTGTCATGGCAGGTGTTGAAAGATGGAAGGGGAGCCGACTGAGGCCAAGGACAAACATGCCCAAATTGAAGGTGTGCCACACCATCAAGGTAGCTCCAGCTTATATCGATTCGGTGAACTGGTATGTGGTTTGCTTCATGATTAATTCAATTCATTCATCATGCTAGCTTGAGCCCTTTAATTACTAATTTACTTTGTTTCTCTCTTTCAGGCATGCTACAATAAGACGAATAAGGTGCCAGAGGGGTACGACCTGTATGCCATGGCCCACACTGCCTCTTACAAGCAAGTCAAGGGGAAGGCGAGGAAAGGGAAGGACTTTAACCTGAGCCAGATTCCCATTAATCCAGAGTAGGTGATGATATCTGGTGGCGGGAGGTCCCGTGGCTCCATAGCCATTGATCCAGAGATTGCTCCTGAGACCACGGTGAGTTTAATTAGAAGGGACGTTACTTGCTAGTCTTAACATTTGAGTGTCATCATGCTAACGAAACATTGGAAATGATCTTTGGTGCAGCGTAACTCCAGACAAGCATCACACGATCCTTCTCCAGCTACTAGCACGAGCCAGCCCGCTCCTACACCTCCATGATCAAGGTAAGTTTCTCTAGTTTTTTGCTTAACAAATGCATAAAGACCTAGACTTAGATTTATTTCCTCCAATATGCTTACCTTAATGACCTAGAGTTAGCTTCTTTTCCTCCAAAATGACTTAATAAGCTTACTGACCTCCAAAACCAGCCATTTTACCTAAGTTAGCTCTAAAACGATCTATACTTAGCTTTGTTTCCTCCAAAATGACCTAAGTAAGCTAAGTTAGTTAAGTTATAATATGCTTAGTTAACTAGGTTTGATCAACAATGAGATGTACTTAGCTTACTTATGTAAAAAAAGGCATAATTAGCTTAGTTAGCTCATAAACGATCCATTTTACCTAAGTTAGCTCTAAAATGACCCATTTTACCTTAGTTAGCTCATAAATAATCCATTTTGCCCAAGTTAGCTTTAAAATGGCCCATTTTACCTAGATTATCTCCAAAATGATCCATTTTACCTAGATTATCTCCAAAAAGATCCATTTTACCTACATTAGCTCTAAAATGACCCATTTTACCTACGTTAGCTCCAAAATGACCCATTTTACCTACGTTAGCTCCAAAATGACCCATTTTACCTATGTTAGCTCCAAAATGACCCATCTTACCTACGTTAGCTCTAAAATGATGCATTTTACTTAAGTTAGCTCATAAACGATCCATTTCACCTAAGTTACCTCAGAAACGATGGCGTGCTTCTTCTTCTAGTCTTCTTCTTCTAGTCACCTTTTCCTAACTTTCTTATTTGCCATTTTGCAGATTTCATTCACTTCTCTTAAGCTAGCTTGCTATGATGGAGTGCTTGTTTTTTATTTCATTCTCTTCTAGTATTCTTCTAGCTTGCCACGATGGAACTTGCTATCTTGATGAAACTTTGCATTGTAATATGTATGTGCAACTTCCTAATGGTTGCAACTTATGTGTATGTGCAACTTGCTATGTATGAATGGATGGAACTATATATGTATGTACGATGAAACTTATGTGTTGGATATGTCATATGTTTGCTGTTAAATAGCCATGAAATATATCTATATATGTCATATATATTTCTTTGTGAAAATTGTTGGATTTAAAAAACAAAAAAAGAGCCAATATGCACGGGCTCTTTGTAAATGCCTCGCCACCGACGGCAACGGGCTCTTTGCCAATAGTCATGGACGGCAAAGAAGACACGTGGCAGCCAATCTGTGCTTCTGAGGTGACCCATTTGGTCGGTTTGCCTCTGATGGCGAGACGGCAAAGAGTAAACAATTTTGCCGTCGGGCGGACGACAAAGGCTCTGCGTGTAGTGACGTCTAGTCGACATCATACGGCAGACGGCAAAGGCAGGACAAATTTTGCCGTCAGCGGTGGACGGCAAAGGCCTGCGGTTAGCCACCTAACGGACTAACAGAGCAATTTTTGCCGTTTGCGTTCTTTCCCGTTCGCTGCTGATGGCAAAGGCCCCTTTGCCGTCAGCCACCAAAAGCAGATGGCAAAGTAGCTCTTTACCGGACCTTACTTTGGCGGAGCCTGTTGCCGTCCGTGGCGGATGGCGAAGACCTTTGCCGTCCGCCGTGGCGGACAGCAAAGTAGCTGATTCCTGTAGTGAACACTCAAATCAACAAGATACAATCACACATATGCTAGATCCAAATACAAAATGAGATACACGATCCAAAGACAACAAAGGAAAGATACAAAGGTAGCTAGTTCATACCCTTAGAAGGGGGTCTTGAAGTTCTTCCCGTGAGGGGTCTTGAATCCACTTGGGGGATCTTCTCCGTAGAGGCCACGGTCTCCGATGGAGAAAGTATCAAGTGGATGAGCAAAGCTCTATCTCTCATATGAGCTAAACCAATGCTAACCCTAAAATGGAGGAGGTGGAGGAGTATATATAGTCTAGGGCCACGATGGGGTAAGTGAGGGGCGAAATAGATACATGGGCCTCGGGCCCGATCTCTGTGCGCAGACAGGTACCACAGGTCCGGCGGGTAACGGTCGTCCGATGGCTCATAGGCGTGCGACCGTCCGGAAGTCTTCGGGCTTCCGAGATTTCTTCTCTGGAGAGGTGCCACTGGATATCCGGACGGTGTTGGTCATCCAGTGGCTGACGAGTGTCGGTCGTCCGGCGTCTAGCAGTCGTCCGGGCGGAGTAGGGTGCCTCGGCTGTAGTTGTCCTGGTGTAGGATCGAAAGTATGTCTAGAGGGGGGGTGATTAGACTACTTGACAATTTAAAAGTTTAGCTTTTTGATTAAGACAAGTTTTGGCAAATTTCAAGATAATGAACAAGTCAAGTATCACCCTACACATGCAATTCTAGAGTTATGGCAGTGGAAAGTAAATTGCACATGTAGTAAATAGAGGTGGAGAAGAGCAAACGCAATTTGGAGACACGGAGATTTTTCTCGTGGTTCCGATAGGTGGTGCTATCGTCAATCCACGTTGATGGAGACTTCAACCCACGGAGGGTAACGGCTGCGAGAGTCCACGGAGGGCTCCACCCACGAAGGGTCCACGAAGAAGCAACCTTGTCTATGCCATCATGGCATATGCCCACGGAGGACTAGCCTTACTCGGGGTAGATCTTCACGAAGTAGGCGATCTCCTTGCCCTTACAAACTTCTTGGTTCAACTCCACATCTTGACGGAGGCTCCCAAGCGACACCTAACCAATCTAGGAGGCACCACCCTCCAAAAGGTAATAGATGGTGTTGGTGATGATGAACTCCTTGCTCTTGTGCTTCAAATGATAATCTCCCCAACACTCAACTCTCCTCACTGATTTGGCTGTGGTGGAAGAAAGGATTGAGTGGAAAGCAACTTGGGAAGGCTAGAAATCAAGTTTCATATGGTGGGAGTGGAGCAACTTGATCTCAACACAAGGGTAGGTAGTTTTCTTCTCGAAAATGTAAGGTAGGAGTGGTAGTTCTTTCGATGGCTCTCTCCACGAATGAAGAGGAGGTGGAGGGTATTTATAGCCTCCACACAAAATCCAACTGTTACACATTTGACCAATCTCGGTCGGACCGAAGTTGACAACTCGGTGAGACCGAAAGTTCAAATCTTGTGAGCGTTGGGATTTTCGGTGGGACCGAAAATACAATCTCGGTGAGTCCGATTCTTCCAAAGACTAGGGTTTGCCATTCTCGGTGGGACCGACTTTATCATCTCGGTGACACCGATTTGATTCTGAAGGTTCTGAAGGTTGGCAACACTAGTTTCAGTGAGACCGAGTTTGGAATCGGAAAATCCGAAATTACTAGGGTTTGGCTTTATGGTGAGGTGGTTCATCTCGGTGTGGTGAGTTTATGGAATCGGTGGGACCGAGATTACTTATGAGTATATGTTGGAATGAAAGATTGCGATAGTTTGGGAGATAGATCACTAAGCACTTTGAGCAACCAGATCATTATCATAACCTCATCCCCTTTTAATAGTATTGGCTTTCCTATAGACTCAATGTGATCTTGGATCACTAAACCAAAAATGGAGTCTTGAGCTTTTGCCAATGTTTTCCTTAGCATTTTGAGGGGTCCACATCTTGATCATTGCCATACCCATATCATGAACTTTCTGAAATGATACTCAAGAAACAATTAGTTCAATGATATATATGTTGTTATTAATTACCAAAACCACCTGGGGATTAGTTGCACTTTCAATCTCCCCTTTTCTGGTAATTGATGACAACATATAGATCAAAGCTTCGACAAATGATATAATCAATGAATAATATAAATCGCTTTGAGAAGTATGTGATAAGCAAGAGCTCCCCCTAAATTTGTGCATTATTTAAGATTTGCGTTTGAATGCAAATGCACAATCGATTAGGATCATGGGTCACTCTTCCATGTCACATACATCTTGGTGGAGCGCACAAAATGATAGGAATGAATAGCATGCACCCAATCACCAAGACATGAGTAAATGATCATACAAGATATGAATAGCATATGATAAGCATTAAGCACACATTAAGGCATAGTATGATCAAGCACTCATCAAAGTAGAAACAAGCGTAGTATCGAACACACGTAATGTCTCGGAAAACTCAAAAGTATCTCAAAGAAACCATAAGCGAAAGAGCAAAAACGAGCACTCTCTCTCGAAGTCCTATGATCTATACAATTTCTCCCCTTTGGCAACAAGTTACCAAAAGTTCGAAGGTATAGAGCTAAACGTCACTAGGGACTCTGCTGGCGGCTCTATGCAGGTTGATGGAGTTGAGATAGCTGCATCTGCAAAGGCTTGGTGAAGTCTGTGGAGCTGGAGGAGTGGACACTTTGGAGCTGGAGCTGGGCCGATGGAGCTGTGGGAGGTCTTGATCAGATAGCCACAGTGTCTGCATCCTTTGGAATAGCAGTGATCTGGGTCTTGTGGGAACCGGCAGGCTGCTCATAGTCATCTGGACAAGGTCATCCTGCATCTCCTTCATGAGCTCTTCCTTCTCCCTCTTGGCTTCCTCGATATCTGCCTCAAGCTTGTTGGCGGTGACTTGCACTTGATCGACTTGACATCGAGCATGGAACTTGTCTTCAACTATCCTCTCAAGACTCTCCCGAGACGCACTATCTTTGCCAGCGTAGTTCAATCCTCTGGGTAGCTTCAAGGAGCTGCTCTCCAACACTCTTGGGTTTAGCTGCTGCTGCTGCTGCTTCCTTCTCAGCTTTGGCTTGTTTGGCAGCTTCAGACTTAGCTTGACCTTCAACAGACTTGGGATCATCCTCAGTCATCACAACTTCATTATCCTCATGCTCAGGCTGCAGTGGCAAGTGGGGTCTATCCAACAAGTAGGTGCCCGTGCCAAACTTGGCATTGATGAGCATCTGAATGTGCGGGGCAAACCCACATGACCTCTTCTGGTCTGCTGCAGTCCTCTTGATAGTCTCAACTATCAGGTCCATCACCTTGAAAGGTGCCTTCTGATCTAGTATATGCAGCATGTTGATAGAATAGCCTCTTATCATGCGATGATCTCCAGACTTGGGCATCAAGGTATGCCTCAGAATTGTGTTTGTGGTTGGGAGACCTGCCTGGAGGTGATACACTGAGCCGAGCTTCCAGATCTCTACATCCTTGGCTGGTACCTCATTGTACATGTTCTTCATAGACTCATGGTTTTTCTTGGGAATTCCATAGACATCAACATCATCTTCTCTTGACACTGGAGCATTCAGCAGTGCTGCCCACTCTTCAACAGTTGAAGAGAATCTCTGGCCTTCAGTCATCCATACAATTACGCCATCTGGATAGAAATGAGTCTGTGGCATAGAATTGCATGATCATCTCATCATTCCAAGCATCGACCGACCAACGAACTCTGCAACACCACATGCGGTGAAGCTCTCATGCACATGTGGAAAGTAGTCTCTGTGCTCTTCACTTTGTCAATATATGCCCAATCAACATAGCGAGTGTCGAAGAACAATGGGCTTCTTGTCCATAAGCACGATCTCATAGAAATCTTGTTGCTCTCGGTGTGGAACGTTGGGTCAACAGCAGTCCTTCTCCTGGTGGCATATGGATCAGCTTGCCTCCATAGCCTGAGACCTTTGTCCTTTCTTTCCTTCATGTTTTCAGCTCGAGGATGAGCATCATTGTGGATGGCGGTTTACGGAGTTTCAGCAATACATGTGCCTCATCATCGACTCATTGGTGGCACATTGTCTTTCTTCTTCTCTGAAGCAGGAATGTTTCTCACTTGTTTTCTTGGGCTTGGCGTGAGGCTTGGCTTGAGCTGCCTTTCTTGGAGCTGATGGCTTAGACTTAGTAGGTGCTCCTGCCTCGATGGCATCTCCCATCAACTTAGGCTTCGAGGAGGCTGGGAGCTTCCTCATCGTAATCATCATCACCGCTTCATCATGCACAATCCTCTTCCTCTTGGAAGTTTTCTTTACCTTCTGGATGTTTCTTCTTCCATGCTCAACTTCTTGGCAACTGTGGACTTCTTCACTTTGCTGGTGCCTTTCTTGGTTTGTTGCCCTTGATGTTCTTTGGCAACCACTTTCCTCTTAGGCTTAGATGTGATCTCTTCCTCAGCAATAAAGTCAGAATCCTCTTCATCGAATTTCTCTTCTTCACAGCCCCGGTGGCAGCAGGAGGCAAACCACTTGGTGTGCTCCTCTCACCATCATCAGAAAAGCTGCTGGCTTCAAGACTAGTGCCTGCCTCTGGAATCTCAGCTACTGGTGATTCAGACCTGTTCTGGCTGTCACTTGCATCTGACATGGCTGACAACCTGTGAATAGATAAGGTATAGGCAGAATAGAAGAGTTATCACAAACTGCAGAATATTTTGCAAAAAGAATGAGTTCAAATTTCAGTTTTAGGTTTTCACAGAATGCATTTCGGTCAGACCGAGTCTAAAATTCGGTGAATCCGAGGTGTCTAAACAGAACCATTCACACCACTTTCGGTTGGACCGAAATGGGTTTCGGTCTAGCCGAGAACACTAGGGTTTCACTAAATCCTCATTTCGGTCGTATCGATTTGCACAACTCGGTTGGACCGAAAAGTGCAGTGCAATGGCCAGAGGCCAAATCGGTCAGTCCGAGAATGTAGAATCGGTCTCACCGAGATGTGTTCGGCGGAAACCTAACCCTAAAATTTTTACTCGAATTTCGTTCTAAGAACTAATCTGCTGGACAGGAAGATCTCAAACGTGGCAAGAAGCTGGGCAAACCAATCGTGTATTGAATCGGAGGTTGAAACACGAGAGGGATCGAAACTCACCCTATCTTGGTGGAGTTTCTCTCTGGCGCAACGGCGCGAGAGATTGACTGCTGACGGCGACGGAGACCAGCGGCGGCGCCTGAGCGGCAGCGGAGACGATCCGAGACCACGGCGACGGCAAAGAAAGGGTTTGGGGCGGCGTTTTGAAGAAAGAATCAGCGCGCTGCCCTCGGTATATATACTCTTGGTGTCGGTGGGACCGAGTTGTAAAACTTCGGTGGCACCGAGATGGTTAATCGCAAGCGCTTACTCACTTGATCACGCCGAATTTGTAACTCGGTTTCACCGAGGTGAAAACCTAGATCAATCCAAGTGCTTTCGGTCTGTCCGATTTTGAGTGGGTTGGTCGACCGAAAATACTTAGAAGGTTTTGGAAGTTAAGTTTTGACGGATCGGTGGCTCGAGTGCTCCTCACTCGGTGCGTCCGAAAAAGACTTGTCCAAAGTTTGTGATATAAGCATGAATAGAGTTTGAGACAAGAAAGCATAGATAGCTAGGGAGGAACTCAGGGCATTCTTGTCCATCCATTTGGTCAAAAAGAAAAATCCAAAAGACCAAAGCAACAAATGGATGTCCTCGAATGGATAAAATCATGCATCCATCATGCTCACACAATAAGATAGAAAATGAAATATGTGTCAAACATGCACAGACAAAACACTAGCTTCTAGCACACAATTTGTCGATGACTAGGTCATCTATATATGAGTATATTGACTTAGGAGTCAAATGAGAACATTTGATCATAGGTCATACTCATCGTTTAAGCACAAGTGGGGTTTCCACTTTTACATAAAGCATTAATGTGTTCACATCATTTGAAGATGCTTTAGCTCAAATCTTTAGAGCAAAGCTCCCCCTTGATGTGAGAACCCCTTTTAAAGGGTCAAACTAACCTTGGGTTGTCGTAGAAGACTTCATGTAGATGTTGAAGATGTGGATGCTCAATGTTGATGAAGATCATCAAGAGTTGGGAGCAATCCTTTGGATTCGGGCACTTTCAATACCTACATGGGTTAGTCCCACAAGGAACAAACAAGGATATCCGTGGACATAGATTGAAGAACAAAATAGATGATGTCCACGAATGCAATGATTACCTTGTCCCTTGACTTACCAACAAGAGGGTTTGTGACTCCATGAACTAGTGCATGATGTGGAAGTTGATTGCACAAGTTCTTGCCAAAATGAATGTGAGTGAAATATGTTGGCGGAGTCACCCTCAAGAACTCTCTAGTTCTTCTTCTTCGGGATCCACATCATCTTGATGGGAATCCTTGGGGTAGTAGTTGAGCTTGACGAAGTAGAACTTGAAGTTTCCTTGGGAACCCACTTGACCATGGCCTTGGGTGCTTCAATAAATGCATCAATCTCCTCTTGAAGCTTGTCCTTGCCTTTTAGCTTGTGGTCTTGTGGTGGAAGGTCATCTTGAGCTTGTTCCACATTGGAAGAAGTAGGATCATACTTCTCCTTTTGAGAAACAAACTTTGGAGTGGGATATTGACCTTCTTCCCATTCAACACCCTCGGCGTTGAACTTTCGCTCAAAACCAATTCCTTGATTCTTCCGTGCCTTCCTTGCTTGCGAACAATTTCCTCAAAGTTCTTGCTTCCGCAAGGCTCTTGTAGACACCTTTCTCTATAATCCCTTTCAATAAACTATTTTCTTGCTCAAGTGTAACTTGGCTTGAAACATTGTTAGTGGAATCAAGAGAATTACTAGAGGCAACAATATTGGATTTAGCATGGTTATTGTTACTACTAGATGAAGAATTTTTCTTATGCTTGTCATGCTTAGTTTTAATAGGTGGCAAAAATTAGACAAGAGAAGTCGTTTGGCAAGATATGAAGAACTCTTCTTTGAAGATCGTCATTGATAGCTTTTAGAAACTCATGTTCTTGCTCTAGATTGAGCTTCTCGAAGCGTAGCTTCTCATGAGATCTTAGGAGCTCTCTATGATCTTCTTGAGTTGTTTCATGAGCTAACTTAAGAGTGTTTAGTTCTTTAGTTAGACGCTCAATCTCCTTCATAGCATTGTCATTCGACTCTTCTCGACTATAAAGACTACTAGCATGTTCATCATTACTAGGCTTACTAGATTTGTCATGTAAAAGCTCATCTTCACCAAGCAAGTCATCCTCATCACTATCAAAGTCAATGAATTCAGGGTGTGATACCTTGGGGCCTTTTGCCATGAAGCATCTTCCAATTCCCTCATTTGGTGAATCAAACAAGTCATAGGAGTTGGAGTTGGAGGATACGAGAGCAAGACCGCAACACCTTCATCTTGATCAGTATTCGGAGTTGGAGTGATAGCTTCTTTCGGAGTGATTGTCCGAGTCGGGCGGAGACCCATTCACCTACATGAGCTTGATGTTTTCTTCTTGTGTAGCTCCTTGATGACTTGCCTTTCCTTTCCGAATCCTTGCTTCTCCGAGAGGATCTTCGTTCATAGCGATCATCTCTACTCCTTCTCTCTTTCCGAGGTGACTCTTCTCTTGAGCTTCTTCTTCTTGGAGATTCTTCTCTTCTCTTGTGGGGAGTCGAACACTCATTTGAGTAGTGTCCGGGTCTTCCACAATTGTAGCAGTTTCGATCACGACTAGAAGATCTCTTTTCATCATATGATCTAGACTTTGAGCTTCTTTCCTTGCTTCTACTCTTGTAGAATTTGTTGAAGTTCTGCACCATTAGGCTTATCTCTTCATTGGAAACTAGCTTGTCACTTGAGGTTGTGGGAGCTTCACATGTAGCTTTGTAAGCACCACTTGACTTGTTGTGAAGCTCTTCCTTATCTTTAAGTGTCATCTCATGAGCAACAATTCTTCCAATGACTTGGTAGGCTTGAGATTCTTGTAGTTTGGCATCATTTGGATCAAAGTGCACACGGTGTCATACTTTCCATCCAAAGCTCGAGAATCTTCTTGATGATGAATCGGTCGGTCATTTCTTCGCTTCCTAAGCCGGCAATCTCATTTGTGATGAGAGCAAGCCTAGAGTACATTTCAGCGACTCCTTCACCTTCCTTCATCTTGAACTTGTCAAGTTGACCTTGAAGAACATCTAGCTTTGATTCCTTCACGGACTCGGTACCTTCGTGCATTTCGACCAAAGTATCCCAAATCTCTTTTGCATTCTCAAGGCGGCTGATTTTGTTGAACTCCTCGGGACACAAAGCATTGAAGAGAATGTCAAAGCTTGAGCATTGTTTTGCAACATCCGCAATTCATCCGCTGTAGCTTCACGATCCGGAACTTTTCCTTCCTCGAAGAACTCACCTTGCAAGCCAACACAAATAATGCCCCATGCGGCAGGGTTATGTCCAAGAATATGCATTTTCATTTTATGCTTCCAACTAGCAAAATTTAAACAATCAAAGTACGGACCTCTACGAAAATTACCCTCACTAGACGCCATACTCTCCTAGGTTGTGAAACCAAGCTTATGGAGTCCAATGCAATGGAAACCAATCCAATGGAGACCAAAGCTCTGATACCACTTGTAGGATCGAAAGTATGTCTAGAGGGGGGGTGATTAGACTACTTGACAATTTAAAAGTTTAGCTTTTTGATTAAGACAAGTTTTGGCAAATTTCAAGATAATGAACAAGTCAAGTATCACCCTACACATGCAATTCTAGAGTTATGGCAGTGGAAAGTAAATTGCACATGTAGTAAATAGAGGTGGAGAAGAGCAAACGCAATTTGGAGACACGGAGATTTTTCTCGTGGTTCCGATAGGTGGTGCTATCGTCAATCCACGTTGATGGAGACTTCAACCCACGGAGGGTAACGGCGAGAGAGTCCACGGAGGCTCCACCCACGAAGGGTCCACGAAGAAGCAACCTTGTCTATGCCATCATGGCATACGCCCACGGAGGACTAGCCTTACTCGAGGTAGATCTTCACAGTAGGCGATCTCCTTGCCCTTACAAACTTCTTGGTTCAACTCCACATCTTGACGGAGGCTCCCAAGCGACACCTAACCAATCTAGGAGGCACCACCCTCCAAAAGGTAATAGATGGTGTTGGTGATGATGAACTCCTTGCTCTTGTGCTTCAAATGATAATCTCCCCAACACTCAACTCTCCTCACCGATTTGGCTGTGGTGGAAGAAAGGATTGAGTGGAAAGCAACTTGGGAAGGCTAGAAATCAAGTTTCATATGGTGGGAGTGGAGCAACTTGATCTCAACACAAGGGTAGGTAGTTTTCTTCTCGAAATGTAAGGTAGGAGTGGTAGTTCTTTCGATGGCTCTCTCCACGAATGAAGAGGAGGTGGAGGGTATTTATAGCCTCCACACAAAATCCAACCGTTACACACATTTGACCAATCTCGGTCAGACCGAAGTTGACAACTCGATGAGACCGAAAGTTCAAATCTTGTGAACGTTGGGATTTTCGGTGGGACCGAAAATACAATCTCGGTGAGTCCGATTCTTCCAAAGACTAGGGTTTGCCATTCTCGGTGGGACCGACTTTATCATCTCGGTGACACCGATTTGATTATAGAAGGTTACAGAAGGTTGGCAACACTAGTTTCGGTGAGACCGAGTTTGGAATCGGAAAATCCGAAATTACTAGGGTTTGGCTTTATGGCTGAGGTGGTTCATCTCGGTGTGGCTGAGTTTATGGAATCGGTGGGACCGAGATTACTTATGAGTATATGTTGGAATGAAAGATTGCGATAGTTTGGGAGATAGATCACTAAGCACTTTGAGCAACCAGATCATTATCATAACCTCATCCCTTTTAATAGTATTGGCTTTCCTATAGACTCAATGTGATCTTGGATCACTAAACCAAAATGGAGTCTTGAGCTTTTGCCAATGTTTTCCTTAGCATTTTGAGGGTCCACATCTTGATCATTGCCATACCCATATCACTGAACTTTCTGAAATGATACTCAAGAAACAATTAGTTCAATGATATATATGTTGTTATTAATTACCAAAACCACCCGGGGATTAGTTGCACTTTCACCTGGCTAGCTGAAGCTCCAGGCGTCGGACGTCCGGACGGGGTTGGTCGTCCGGTGGCTGTGACTTGCAGTCAACGCTTCCTCTTGTCCCTCGCACTTGGTATCCTCGCCGTCTTATCCAACACTCCTAGTTGTTCCATGGTCTTCCTCTTGGTCCTGGTCATGCATAGCCCATATGTCTGAGGTAGTAGCCATGTCTCACATGTGTGGAAAGTGACGGTTCGGAGAGGAGGGAGTTAACCTTGTGTCCAATGGCGTATGTTCGAGGTCTCATCGTATGTCCTGTTGGGGCTTGGGGAGTAGTCGTAGTGTACATGGGGATAATCGTAGGATGCTCCGCAATAAGTAACGTTCTGTGTGCCAAAATGACAAGAGCTACGTTACTTGTGCACATTAGGATGATCGTAGGACGTCCTCTTGAGGCCATCGAGGAGGGCACAATCCACCTAGGTTCGCCTGGGCCTCCTGGCACACCATGGTGGGTTGTGCTCTCCAACAAGCACCCTCGTGTACTTCTTTGGCCCATTGGGTGTCTTCTGGTCCGGAAAAATTCTCCAAAAAGTTTTACTGCGTTTGGACTCCGTTTGGTACTGATATTCTGCGAAGTAAAAAACAAGCAAAAAACAGCAACTCGCACTAGACACTATGTCAACAGGTTAGTCCCAAAAAATGATATAAAGTTGCTGTAAAATGATTGTAAAACATCCAAGAATGATAATATAATAGCATGAATACTTCATAAATTATAGATACGTTGGGGACGTATCAGAACCCGACGAGGAGCTAAAGGTAGAACAAATATTCCCTCAAATTCTATAGACCACTGGTACAACTCTACGCACACTTAACGTTTGCTTTACCTAGAACAAGAATAAAACTAGAAGAACTTTGCGAGAATAAAACTATGAATAAATTGCAAGATAATAAAAGTAGTAGTTTAGTAGAAAGCTTTTGTCACACAAGAAAGTTATTTGTCCCTAGGTGATCGATAACTAAACCGGTAATCATTATTGTATTTCTATATGAGGGGAGGCATGAGCTAACATACTTTCCGTACTTGGTTCATATGCACTTATGATTCGAACTCAAGCAAGCGTCCGCAACTACCGAAGATCATTGAGGTAAAACCCAACCATAGCATTAAGTATCAAGTCCTCTTTATCCCATACGCAACAACCCCCTTACTCGGGTCTATGCTTCTGTCACTCACGCCACCCACCATAAGAAAATCATGAACGTATCTCCCTACAGCAGGGATCCCTCATGTTTGTGCAACACAGAGGGCACCGAGGACAACACCAAAATAAAATATACAACTCAAACCAATCATGATCATCAATCAACCCATAGGACAAAACAGATCTACTCAAACATCGTAGGATAATCACATATAATTGGATAATAATATATTATGTTGAGCACCATGTTTAAGTAGAGAATTGCAGCAAGAATAGAGAGCTTACACCGCTACATAGAGGGGGAGAAAGTTGGTGTTAACGGTAGCATGGTTGTTGATGTAGATTGTTGATGTCTACTACACAACTTGTTCTTGTAGACTCGTGTTGGCCCTCCAAGCGCGGAGTTTTGTAGGACAGTAGCAAATTTCCCTCAAGTGGATAAGGTTTATCAATCTGTGTGAGGCGTAGGATGAATATGGTCTCTCTCAAACAACCCTGCAACCAAATAATAAAAAGTCTCTTGTGTCCCCAACACACCAAATACAATGGTAAATTGTATAGGTGCACTAGTTCGGCGAAGAGATGGTGATACAAGTGTAGTAATGACAGTAGATATTTATTTTTTTAGTAGGAACAATAAAAAACAGCAAGGTAGCAATAGATAAAAGGAGCACAAACGTATTGCAATGCTTGAAAATGAGGCCTAGGGTCCGTACTTTTGCTAGTGCAATCTCTCAATGATGCTAATATAATTGGATCATATAACCATCCCTCACGTGTGATGAAGAATCACTCCAAATCCTATCTAGCGGAGAACATAAGAAGAAATTGTTTGTAGGGTATGAAACCACCTCAAAGCTATTCTTTCCGATCAATCTATCCTAGAGTTCATACTAAAATACCACCAAGCTATTCTTTCCGATTGATCTAACCAAGAGTTCGTACTAAAATAACATCATATGATACACATCAACCAACTCTAAAGTCTCCTATATACTGCAATGTCACCGCGAGTATTCGTGAGTTGATTATACAATCTGCATAAAACAATTTCAGATTCATAAAACTCAATCCAACACAAGGAACCTCAAAGAGTTCCCCAAGATTTCTACCTGAGAAACAAAGACGAGAACGTGCATCAACCCCTATGCATAGATTACCCGAATGTCACCTCGAGAATCCGCGAGTTGAGTGATAAAACACATATCAAGTGAATCAGTATGATACCCCATTGTCACCATGAGTATTCATAGAAGGACATACATCAAGTGCTCTCAAATCCATAAAAGTATTCAATCCGATAAAATGAAATCTCAAAGGGAAAACTCAATTCATAACAAGATAGAGATGGGAAAACACCATATGATCCAACTATATTAACAAAGCTCGAGATACATCAAGATCGTGACATATCAAGAACACGAGAGAGAGAGAGAGAGAGAGAGAGAGAGAGAGAGAGAGAGAGAGATTAAACACATAGCTACTGGTACAAACCCTCAGCCCCGAGGG
Source organism: Aegilops speltoides (assembly GCA_021437245.1). Taxonomy (NCBI): domain Eukaryota; kingdom Viridiplantae; phylum Streptophyta; class Magnoliopsida; order Poales; family Poaceae; genus Aegilops; species Aegilops speltoides. The sequence continues at coordinate 343,350,974 of CM038142.1, read as the reverse complement.
TGGACTACTCCCTCCTCATCATGGTAGCCGCCGAGATGATGAAGATGGCCACCGGTGATGATCCAACGGGGTGCCGGAATGGGGTCTAGATTAGTTTTTTGTGGCTACAAAGGCTTGCGGTGGCAAAATTTCTGGTCTATCAACTCCCCAAGGGTTTTTGGAATATTTGGGGATTTATAGGGCGAAGAGGCAGTGCGGGAGGCCACCAAGGTGGGCATGACCCACCTGGGCGTGCTTGGGCCCCCAGGCGCACCCTGGTGGGTTATGCTCCCCTTGGAGCCCCCCTCTGGTACTTCTTTGGCCCAACAGGTGCCTTCTGGTCCAGAAAAACTCTCCAAAAAGTTTCACTGTGTTTGGACTCCGTTTGGTATTGATTTTTTGTGAAGTAAAAAACAAGAAAAAAACAGCAACTGACACTGGGCACTGTGACAATAGGTTAGTCCCAAAAAATGATATAAAGTTGCTATAAAATGATTGTAAAACATCCAAGAAAGATAATATAACAGCATGGAACAAGCAAAAATTATAGATACACTTTCCAAGGAATTTATTATTTGACAACATAAAGTAAATTTCTTTTTTCATTTCGAGACTGGGCATCCCTATTACCGCCGTAATCTCATGCAATGACAAGTGAATAAACACTCATCTTGAGAATAACACATCTAGCATGAAAAATATTGGCCACTCCCTGCCACTTCATGAGCGGTACGAGCACACAAATAGGAAATTTATTTTGAAAATTAGAGATGGCACATACAAATTTGCTTAGAACGGCACGGGAATACCACATATAGTTAGGTATGGTGGACTCATATGGAAAAATTGGGTTTAAGGATTTTGGATACACAAGTTGTATTTCTACTTAGTACAAGTGGAGGCTAGCAAAATAGATGGAGAAGCAACCAACCAAGAAACAAAAAATCACGTAAGCAAGCATTAAGCATAACTAACACCAAATAATGCACCACAAGTAGGATGTCATTTCATTGCATAACTATTGACTTTCATACTTGCATAGGGAATCACAAACCTTAACACCAATATTCTTACTAAAGCATAATTACTCAACAACATGACTCACATATTATTATTTTCATATCGCAAAACTATTACAAAGAATCAAGTTTATTTTTTCCTATGATCTTCATGAAAGTTTTTATTATATCCCTCTTGAATATCTATCACTTTGGGACTAATTTCATATGTTGCTTTTGATAGCTCAAACAAATTTAAGTGAAGAACATGAGCATAAAATTTTCATCTCTCAAAATAATGTAAGTGAAGCATGAGAGAATTTCTTCAAAACTTTACTAACTCTCAAATAAATTGAAGTGAAGCATGAGATCATTTCTTAAAAAATATTAAAGCACACCATGCTCAAAAAGATATAAGTGAAGCACTAGAGCAATGACAAACTATTCCAAAAAGATATGAGTGAAGATCAAGCGAGTAGTTAAGTAAATAGGTAGCTATTTGAGGACTCTCTCTTATTTAAAAAAACTTTCTGAACTAAGTATTTTATTAAAACAGCAAGAAAAGCGAAAACTAAATAACATTTCAAGAATTGCACACATCATGTGAAGAAGCAAAAACTTAGGCTCAACCGAGGCTAACCGATAATTGTTGATGAAGAAAGGTGGGATGCCTACCGGGGCATCCACAAGCTTAGATGCTTGAGACTTCTTGAAATATTAATTTGCGATGCCTTGGGAACCCCCAAGCTTTTGCTTTTGTGTCTCCTTAATTCTATTTATATCACGGTTTCCCTAAATCTTAAAAACTTCATCCACACAAATCTCATCAAGAACTTGTGAGATAAGTTAGTATAAATCAATGCAAAAACCTTATCATTCTATACTATAGCAAATCACTAAAATTATTATTTAACATTGCATATTAAATGCCTCTGTATATTTTCCTATCCTCAAATAGAATCATTAAATAAGCAAACATATGCAAACAATGCAAACATAACAGCAATCTGCCAAAACAGGACAGTTTGTAAAGAATGCAAGAATATCAATACTTCATTAACTCCAAAAATTCTGAAAAATTACCAAACTGTAGAAAAACTATCATATCTTATTATGCAAAAAATATCAACATTTTATCACATTATTAATTTTTTTCAAGAATTCACGCACTAGCGTGCAACTTTTTGTATTCAAAACAGCAACATATAGACTTACAAAATAAGCATGGTAAAGCTTATAATTGACCTTTTTATTGAAATAAAAGATGCAAAACATTACTTTAAATAACACCAAGCAAATCCTAATAAAATAAAATGACGCACCAAGAAAAACTCATATCATGTGATGAATAAAAATGTAGCTCCAAGTGAGGTTACTGATAATGTTGGAGACGAAAGAGGGGATTCCTTCAGGGGCATCCTCAAGCTTAGTTGCTTGGGTATTCCTTGAATATTACCTTGGGGTGCCTTGGGCATCCCCAAGATTAGGCTCTTGGCACTCATGATTCTCCTCATATTGATATCTCACCCAAAACTTGAAAACTTCAATCACACAAAACTTAACGGAACTTCATGAGATAGGTTAGTATGATAAAGACAAATCATTTACTTTGGTACTTTCAAAGACAGGATTCATAATCTTTCTCACACAAGGCCTACTGTAACTTATCATTCTACAATTTATATTGAGCAATATAAGCCATAGTAACTAGAAAACAAGCAAAGTATGCATTGAAAACAGAATCTATCAAAAATAGAACAATCTATAATAATCTAAACTTTGACCATACTACTTATACTCCAAAAATTCTGAAAAATTAGTACAACGTAGGGAATTTGTAAATCAATCATATGTAAAAATTTCAAGAATTTATCACATTCCAGATGAGCAGATCAATTTTGTTATTGGGCACAAAAGTTTCTGTTTTTTCACAGAATCAAGTCAACTATCATCCATACTATCCCAAAGGCTTTACTTGGCAATTTATTGAAAGAAAAGCTATAAAACATGATTACTACAGTAGCTTAATCATGTGAACAAATAAAAATAGTAGGTAAAGTGTTGGGTTGTCTCCCATCAAGCGCTTTTGTTTAAGGTATAATTAGATTTATGCCCCTAGTTGTGTCCCACTCGTCTATTTTACCCCTAATTCCCAAAAGTTACCGGTTCTGTCCAAGTCACATTGATTGTTTGACTGTCAGTTTGAAAACTTCATAACTAATTCATACTAATTCAGAAAAATGCAAATAAGATACCAAAATGTTCAGAAAAACATCACCTATATGTGAGTGTCATTTGCATTCATGGAAAAAGTGTTGGAAAGTGCCCATCCAAGTTTTAGCTCTTATGCTACCACCATGAATAGTAAAATCTAAAAAAATCAAAAAAAAATTGGTTTCAAAGAATGACAAATGTTTTAAGTGTCTGCCAAGTTTCATTAGGGAACAACATTCGTGGGTGTAGCAGCAAAAAAAACAATCAGCAGTCCAAAATAGATTATCCTTTTGCCACGACTTCCACGAGTGTCATTCCCTAATGAAACTTGGCAAGCACTTAGAACATTTGTCGTTCTTTGCCACCATATTTTTTTGATTTTTATTTATTTATTTAGTGTTTACTTTTCATGGTGGTATCAAAAGAGCTAAAAAACGGATGTGCACTTTCCAACACTTTTTTCATGAATGCAAATGACACTCACTTATACGTGATTTTTTTCTGAATGTTTTGGTATCTTATTTGTATTTTTCTGATTTGGTGTGAATTAGTTATGAAGTTTTCAAACTGACAGTCAAACGGTCAAAGGGCAAAAGCATAAGAGGAGCAAAGTGACTTGGACAGAACCGGTGACTTTTGGGAATTAGGGGTAAAACAGACGAGTGGGACACAACTAGGGGCATAAATCTAATTATCCCTTTGTTTAATGCCTTTTTAGCTAGGCATGATGATTTCAATGATGCCCGCATAAAAAAAATAAGATTTGAAACATGACAAGAGCATCATGAAACACATGGCAAACACATTTAAGCCTACTTCCTATGCATAGGGATTTTGTGAGCAAACAATTCATGGGAGCAAGAATCAACGAGCATAGGAAGGCAAAGCAAACATAACTTCAAGATTATCAACACATCGAGAGGAAACTTTATATTATTACAATATGTAAAAGCATATATTCCTTTCTCATAATAATTTTCAGTAGCATCATGAGTGAATTCAACAATATAACTATCACATAAAGCAATTTTTTTCATGATCCACAAGCATATAATTTTCTTACTCTCCACATAAGCAAATTTATTCTCATGAATAGTAGTGGGAGCAAACTCAACAAAATAACTATCATGAGATACTTGATTGGCATAATCCAATTGAAAATAAAAATCATGATGACAAGTTTCATGGTTATCATTATTCTTTATAGCATATATGTCATCACCATAATCATCATATATAGGAACTTTGTTTTCATCATAGTCAATTGAAACCTCTTCCGGAATAGTGGAATCATTACTAAATAAAGCCACGACCTCTCCAAATCCACTTTTATCAATATAATCACCATAAATAGGAGGCATTCTTTCATCATAATAAAATTGCTCATCAAAACTTGGGGGACTAAAAATATCATCTTCATCAAACATAGCATCCCCAAGCTTATGTCTTTGCATATAATTAGCATCATGGATATTCAAAGAGTTCATACCAACAACATCGCAATCATGCTCATCATTCAAAGATTTTTTGTCAAACATTTTATAGAATTCTTCTTCTATCAATTGGGCACAATTTTCCTTTCCATCATTTTCACAAAAGACATTATAAAGACGAATAAGATGAGGCCACCTCAATTCCATTTTTTGTTTTATTTTATAAACCAAACTAGAGATAAAACAAGAAACAAAAAGATTCAATTGCAAGATCTAAAGATATACCTTCAAGCACTCACCTCCCCGACAACGACGTTAGAAAAGAGCTTGATGTCTACTACACAACTTCTTCTTGTAGACTCGTGTTGGGCCTCCAAGCGCAGAGTTTTGTAGGACAGTAGCAATTTTCCGTCAAGTGGATGACCTAAGGTTTATCAATCCGTGGGAGGTGTAGAATGAATATGGTCTCTCTCAAACAACTCTGCAACCAAATAATAAAAGGTCTCTTGTGTCCTCAACACACCAAATATAATGGTAATTGTATAGGTCCACTAGTTCGGCGAAGAGATGGTGATACAAGTGTAGTAATCATAGTAGATTTGATTTTTGTAATAGGAACAATAAAAAATAGCAAGGTAGCAATTGATAAAATGAAGCACAAATGGTATTGAAATGCTTGAAAATGAGACATAGGGTTCGTACTTTTGCTAGCGCAATCTCTCAACAATGCTAATATAATTGGATCATATAACCATCCCTCAACGTGCGATGAAGAATCACTTCAAAGTTCCTATCTAGCAGAGAACATAAGAAGAAATTATTTGTAGGGTACAAAACCACCTCAAAGTTATTCCTTCTGATCAATCTATGCTAGAGTTCATACTAAAATAACACGAAGCTATTCTTTCTGATCGATCTAACCAAGAGTTCATACTAAAATAACACCATATGATACACATCAACCAACTCTAATGTCACCTAGATACTCCAATGTTACCGTGAGTATCCGTGAGTTGATTATACAATATGCATCAAACAATTTCAGATTCATAAAATTCAATCCAACACAAGGAACCTCAAAGAGTGCCCCAAGATTTCTACCAGAGAAACAAAGACGAGAATGTGCATCAACCCCTATGCACAGATTACTCCAATGTCACCTTGGGAGTCTGCGAGTTGAGTGCCAAAACACATATCAAGTAAATAAACATGATACCCCGTTGTCACCATGGGTATTCATAGCAAGACATACAACAAGTGTTCTCAAATCCATATAAGTATTCAATCCGATAAAAACAAAATCTCAAAGGGAAAACTCAATTCATCACAACAACATAGAGAGGTGAACACCATATGATCCAACTATATTAACAGAACTCGCCATACATCAAGATCGTGCCAACTCAAGATCACGAGAGAGAGAGAGAGAGAGAGAGAGAGAGAGAGAGAGAGAGAGAGAGAGAGAGAGAGAGAGAGAGATTAAACACATAGTTACTGGTACAAACCCTCAGCCCTGAGGGTGGACTACTCCCTCCTCATCATCATGGCCACCGGGATGATGAAGATGGCCACCGGTGATGATTTCCCCCTCCGGCAGGGTGCTGGAATAGGGTCCACTTTGGTTTTTCGTGTCTAAAGAGGCTTTTGGCGGCGGAACTTCTCATCTAGGGTTATTGCTGGGGGTTTCTGTATTTATAGGATGTTTTGCGTTGGTTTCACGCGAAGATGGGCTTCAAGGGGCCCACAAGACACCACCACATGGGCAAGGCACGTGGCACGCCCTGGTGGGTTGTGCTCACCTCGTTCACCTTCTGGTCCTCCCACGAAGCTTGTAGTGCCTCTTTTGTTCCAAAAAACGTCAAAAAGTTTCGTTGCATTTGGAGAACTTTTATTTCTGCACAAAAAACAACACCACGGTAGTTCTGTTGAAAACAGCGTCAGTCCGGGTTAGTTCCATGCAAATCATACCAAAAACATATAAAATTGTTGTAAACATGGCATGAATACTTCATAAATTATAGATACATTGGAGACGTTTCAGTAATCGGTGTTGCGACTGTGTAACGACTCTTTTACACTTCTTATACCCCCTGTTCTTATACTTTTCAACCCTAATCTTCTTCTAGCTTTTCCCCTCCATTGCCAAACAGGAAAAAACTTAATATCTCCACCCCCATCCACCCAAACTCTCCAATACTTTGGGGATCATAGGAGGTTCACCCGATCGACATTCCTACCAAAATGTTTTGCGCTCCCCGGCTTCTATATCTTCATCAACTTATTACTCTTGGTTGTTTGGGCACCCTAGACGGAAGAGGTCACCGTAGAGCCACATTCCATCGAGGTGAAGCTCGTGGTGGTTTTGTGAGCCCCCAATTTAGTTGGGTAGATTGCCCCAACCTTGCTTGTAAAGGTTCTGGTTGCCACCTTAAAGAACATCGCTAGTGGATTTACAACATTTTGTATGTGTGAGGGCCCGAGGAGAATAGGGTGTGTCCTTGGGATGCTTCGAGAGCATTGTGCCCCCATACCCCTCTAACGGAGACGCACCTCCCCCTAAAGGAGGGAACTTCAAACTTGTGTCCATCGACTCCACTTGCGGTTATATTGTCCGTTTACTTTGTGCAAGCTTATTATCTTGTTATTGTTCTGCTTGTCATATAGGTCTTCCATCTAGTTGCATATCTAGACGACCTATTATTGATGAGCCTAAAATTTGCAAAAGAAGTTAAAAATGTGATACTCGCCTAATCATTCCCCTCTAGTCGATGACACTGATCCTTTCACTTATGTATTCTCCGTGACTCCTTGTTTTTTAAAATTTATAAAAGTTGTTTGCAGGGTTTTTACCCTACTATTTATAGTTACAAATAATAAATGAGCTTACCTTCTGCTTGTCTGACTTTATAGTCCAAACAGAGGCGTTGATAATCTGGAGGTCTTATTTTAGAGCACTCAAGAACCAATCCCATCCTTTTTTGTGTTCTATTTGCACCACAACAAAGGCCACTAGATATATTCAATCATTAGGGGCCATCCCGGTAGCAGTTAACAAAACCCCTCCAAACCGAAACTTCAAGTGACATCCATCCAAGAAAAACACATGCCTACAATCTGACAGAAATCCCCTCTTGCATGCATCAAATGAGACATAACACTTGTTGAATTGGCCATGTTGATCCATGACCAGGAAAAATGTACTCACGGGGTTTGATCTCCTTAGCCATGTTGCATAGTCTTATAACTTGTTGTACTGGGCAATTTCATCTCCATAAATAATATTGAATGCATGTCTCCTTGCTCTGCATAGCTTTTGCTTTTCAATTTTCATATTTCATTCTTTTGCACAAGTTCTCCTACACCTTTCTCTAATATTTTATCATATGCTCTCGCGTTCTTTCAATACTTCTCAATTCTGAATTTGGTAGTAAATAAGCTTAAGTCCGTGCTCGTTGATTTGCATTTTACTTTTTTATTCTTCCTGCCATCTCATACCCAGATCCACCAAATCATCAAACATCGACATGCAACTTCCCTATCATCAAAGAAATCATAAAAGCCTTCTTTCCATTCAAATATGCCTTATTTGCTCCAATACCAAAGGGTGTGTTTGGTAGAGTGCATGGAGGGTGCATGAGCTCAAGAGTTCCCTCCTCGAACTACTTTTAGGTGTTTGGTAGCCTACACGGAGCCTCCTCAGCATGCACGAGCTCAACTCAAATACCCTCTTAGCATGCACGAAGAGAGAACACCCCAACAATCGTTTGGTGGTCAACATGCATGGGCAAAACGAGCGACAACGTGTTTCAAAAAGTATTCAGAATTTCTAAAAAATAGTTTATTTTTCAAAAAGTGTTCAGAATACCAAATCTTGTTTACATTTTCAAATTTTGTTCAAATTTCAAAAATGTCTATATTTGAAATTTTGTCAAAATTTCAAAATATGCCTAGATTTTCAAAATTTGTTCAAATTTTCAAAAATGATCAGAATTTCAAATTTTGTTTGAATTTTTTGAAAACTATTTTTCAAAAAAAGTTCAGCTTTTCCAAAAAATTTGTTTAAATTTTAAAAATATCAAACTTTCAATTTTGTTTAATATTCAAAAAAAAAACTTCGAAATTTCGAAAAAAAATCAAATTTCCAATAAATGTTATTTTTTCCCCCATGTTTCGGAAAAAATGTTCACATTTTTTAAATTTTTTGTCAACTTATTTGAGAATATCAGTTGCTACAATACCGATCGACATGTCTAAACAAATGCAACCTGCCAAACATAGTCTCAGTACATACACCACTACCAAACAACAGCAAATGCATGTACTCAGCATGTCTACATTCAGCATGTATCAGAGGAGAACAACCATGCTAGGTTCGGAATGCTAGCAAACACACCCAAAGAGAAATCCGACATGCACTAGCTCTATTGTGTAGAAGTCGGTGACTTCATGTGTCAAATGACAAAAAACCAAAAATAAAAAAATAAAACCCTGGACCTATGATGCAGAGTAAACTCTAGGCGAACCAGCTCAAAGCAACCACGATTTATGGTAAAAACAATACAAACTCGTTCCAAATGCTCACCACTGAGGGGCAAATCGATTGAGTTCGTACGCCAATGGTCATTCACGTACTGCGAGAAGGGCCCGCGCTCTGGCCGTCGTATGCCCATCGCACCAATTGAGATCAGGTGACCAGAACGCTGTTGCCGACCGCGCTAGATTGCCAGCTTGAATGCCTCTCGGAGTCGACACCAAACCGATGATCACGTCTTATTGTTGCACGGCATGGTCTTCCTTGACAACGGGCGAGGAATGAATTTGTGTCGTTGGAATGAGCCGCATGGCAAAGTTTAGACTGCTACTGGAAAATATGGGTTGCGGGTTGGTTACGTGGAAAGCAAAAGGGTTTCCTGCAAAACATGCAAAACGCACATCACATGCGCGATGGGGTACGTGTGGACAACACAACGCACGAGCGTACACATAACCGTATCGAGGACCGTATATGTAATGTATTTTCGCATATAAGTACCATATTGGAAGTGTTTTTCAAACAAAGGACTATATCATTACTCATCGACAAATTTCGGGAAGATTCTGGTAATTTCCTCACGAGAAAGTGTACCCGCACAAGAACACACTGCAAGACTAGCATAGGATCTCACATTAGGTGAGATCAATTTGTTATTAGCGTTTATTGGATTTTCCGTACTCTGTGTGGAAAGGTGATGAAAGCTAAATATTATCCTCATGGGCATCTTATTGATACGATTTTCCCTCAAGCAACGTCCCTTACGTGGCAAGGTATGGCCTTGAGCTACTGAAAAAGGGCATCATATGGAGAGTTGTTGATGGTATTGGTATAAATATATTGAGGGATAATTGGATTCCAGGAAAGCTTGTGACGCCCCCAATTCAATCGTACACTAATCATACACGCATATGTGTACGATCAAGATTAGGGACTCACGGGAAGATATCACAACACAACTCTAAACACAAATTAAAATAACACAAGCTTTATATTACAAGCATAGCCTAGTGGTGGGAAGGGGCTGATGCCTTCCCACCCACCCAGGTTCAAGGCATGGTACTTGCAATTTGGGTTTGTTGCACCAATTATACTGTAGGGGGTTCCCTTACAGTCTTTCTATCAAAAAAACAAGCCAGGGGCCTCGAGGGCTCGAATACATAAGCTCGAAAACAGAAGAGTCAGCGGAAGCAACAATATCTGAGTACAGACATAAGTTAGACAAGTTTGCCTTAAGAAGGCTAGCACAAAAGCAACATTGATCGAAAAGGCAAGGCCTCCTGCCTGGGAGCCTCCTGACTACTCCTGGTCATCGCGATCTTCATGAGGTAGTAGGCACCCTCGTGGTAGAAGTAGTCGTCGTCGAAGGTGGCGTCTGCCTCCTGGACTCCACCATCTGGTTGCAACAACCAGAAAGAAGAAAGAAGGGGGAAAAGGGGTAGCAAAGCAACCGTGAGTACTCATCCAAAGTACTCGCAAGCAAGGATCTACACTACATATGCAACATTATCAAAGAAAGGTTGTGTATGTGGACTGGGCTGCAGAAATGCCACAATAAAGAGAAGGCCTAGTCCTATTGAAGACTATCATCTTCTAGAAACCACCATCTTGCAGCATCAGGAGGGAGTAGAGTAGCATAAAGTAAAGTAGTAGTAGTGTTATCAACCTCGGCCAGAGATCCTTTCTCGACTCCCTGCGAGAAAGATATCCCAGAGCCATACTATCCAGTTATCATCAGCATCAAATTCTCATAACAAGTATCCAGTTCTAGTTGTATCGATTGGGATACAAATCCGAGTGTCCGTTACCGTAGGACAGGCTATTGATAGATGTTTTCTTCCCTGCAGGGGTGCACCAACTTACCCACCACGCTTGATTAACTCCGGCCGAACACACTTTCCTGGGTCATGCCCGGCCTCGGCCAAACAATACGCCGCAACCCGACCTAGGCTTAATAGAGAGGTCAGCACGCCAGACTAAACTTATGCCCCCAGGGGTCATGGGCCATCTCCCCGAACTCCTCAAGACGTTATGGGCGGCCGTGAGCGACCTAGCTACCTCCTTAAAAAGGTAGGAGCTTACCAGTCCAACCCGGCGCGTCGCTCGATCGCGACGTCTAATAAGCTTCGGTGATGCATCGACGCAGAACGCCCATACTATGCCCACGTGATGGTTAGTGCTATCGGGCCGAGGCCCTCGGATCAAATATCCAAATCGTAGTGGATTAGGAACGCGCGGTAACAAACAGAGACTCACGAAAGATGTGACCCCATTGCCCCGTCTCGAGGACTTGCGGCAAGGGCTAAGAATGCCCGGTCATGCCTCATAATTATCTCACGGGCACCTTCCAGATCAACCCGACTCCACATCACTCGCAATTATGCTCGCGCGGGTACCCCTCATGGTCGACCCGTCTTTAGTAACATGGTTCAGTGTCAAGTCATAGTAACCATAGTAACTGTGTGTCCAAACATCAAGGGGAAAACCCGAGGAATCACCCACGGTGAATTCCAGTCGATGTAATCATCAAGGTGAACATAAGAGGAATCACCCCCGAGGTTCACACTTGAGGGGTTGCACGACAGAGTCGTATCGGAAGTGGTTAAGGCGGAATCACCCTCGATGACCACGACCGGATAACTACACTACAGGGTTAACATCAGAAGTGTTGTAGAGGTCTCACCCTCGGCACTCGATAGTAACCCAGCAGTGTCGAGCAACTAAGGGGAAAGTGATGTGCGGTGTCGGGGCCTGGTCTTCAATCCCGTTGATCGGGTCTTCGGTGATGAAGCAGGGGCAACAAGAACAAGGTGGGGGTCACTGATGGATCACTAACCAACCTATACTAAGCAGTTTAGGATAAGCAGGTAAGGTACAATAACACATACAAAAGCAGGCTATGCATCAGAATAGGAGCAATCAATAACAATAGCAAAATCTAATGCAAGCATGAGAGAATGCAATGGGCGATATCGGGATGATCAAAAGGGGGGCTTGCCTGGTTGCTCTGGCAAGGAGGGGTCATCGTCGACGTAGCCGATCACAGGGGCAGCATCAGTCTCGGGGTCTACCAGAGAGAAGAGGGGGAAGAAAGAGTAAATACAGAGCAAACAACACATCACAAGGCATAACGTGGCAATATGTTGTGCCGGGTGTGACCTAACGTACGGCTACACGATAAAGTGAAGGGGGAATTCAACCGGGAATGTTTTCCGATGCACTGACCATGTCGAGACGAGATGACCGGAGGGGGAATGTTCCATGTTCAGCATGCTAGGGGCATGTGACAGATGAACGGACAGCGTAATCGGATTCGTTGGATTTTTCTGAGCAACTTTCATATAGAAAACATTTTCATCGGAGTTACGGTTTAATTACTATGATTTTTGCAAGTTTAAAACATATTCTAGAATTAAATAAATTATCAGAAAAGGAAAATATGACGTCAGCAGAGTGTCAGCATGACATCAGCAAGTCAACAGACCCGCTCTCTAGTCAAACCGACCAGTGGGTCCCACCGATCATGGGCAGTGGACTATCAGTGGGTTATTTTAATTAAACGTGGTTCATTAGCAGCTGGGCCCCACATGTCAGTGACTCACTAATTTAGTTAATTACTTTTAATTAGAAAAAAGCTTTAATTAGGTTAATTATGCGGTGGGGCCCGTGTGTTAGTGGCACTGAGTGCCAAGTCAGCATAGTTGACCACGGTCAACGTGCTCAATCGAGTCGAGGCCCACGGCGGCGACCAGAGGCGGACCCGCGGTGCGAGTCGTCACGGGCGCCGAGCAACGCCGGCGAGGCCATCCACGGCGGCCGAACGCCGGAGACGGCAGGAATCGCGCTACGGCGCATCATTTGAGCCGTGGTCGGGCGCGTTCGAATGGTGAGGCTGGGCCGCATCCAACCGTGATGGTGGCGCGGGCCATAACGGCCGGAATCTTCGCCGGCGGCGAGTGGAGGCGGTGGTGGCGTTCGGGAGGTGGTCGTGTTTCGCGCACAGGGTGCCGTTTCCAGCGCGGTCGGCCTCGTTCAAACGAGAAGACGACGGCGAGGCGATCTGGGGGGTGGCAGAGGTTGAGGTGGTCGGGAACGTGGATGGCGACCGGCGAGGCGGACGCCGGACTTTGGCCGTCGTCTGGATCGGGGTTAGGAGGCGTTTGCGGGCAACCCAAGCGGCCAGACGAAGCCTACGCGGTGCGGTGAGCGCGATGGACCCTGGCCTGTGACCATTTGGTCACCGGAAACTGGCCGGCGACGAGCTCCGCGACGCTATGTTTGGTTGCGCGTGGGGGAAGCAGCTAGGGGGCGCGCCAGAGTCAGCAAGGAGAGGGAGAAGGAAGAGGAGCTCACCGGGGAGGCACAAGGTGGCCCGGTGTAAGCTTAGTAGCAGCAGAGCTGCCGGAGACGGAGAGGATCGCCAGCGACCGTCGAGGAAGGGGGAGGCTCGATCCACGGCCTGCGGTGCTCCCCGGTTTGTGTTCGTGGACGGGGACGAGGTAGTCGACGACGGCGGAGCTGCTGGACAGGTCGGCGAGGCGCGGCGAGGTCGATAGCCGTGAGGACAGGCGAGGCATGGCGGTGACCGCGTCGGCCTCCTCTCCAAAACGAAGGAGAGGGAGCGAGAGAAGGGAAAAGGGGGGGAGTGGATGAATGGGGAGGGGAACCTGAGGGGGCGCTGCGTCGGTGTCCTTATCCCCTCGTCGGCGTGGCTGGCAAGGTGGTCGGGCGGAAGCACGTCCCTGTTGCGGTCTGAGACCGAGGAACAGGAAGTAGGGAGAGGGGCAACCAGTGCGGCGGGGATTGGGCTGGATGGGTGGGAGTGGGCTGAGGCCCAGGGGGATGGGTCGAAGCCTAAGGGGAGGCCAGGGGCTCTCCCACCCCTTCTTCCTTCCTTTTCTTTTTTTGTTTTTCTTTTCCAGTAGCTTTTGCCTTTTCTTTTAGCCACTAATGACTTTGCAAAATTATGCCACTGGCTAAAACAATTCCAAAGAATTATTGTGCAATGCCACAAAATGAATTGTGAGGCTTTTGAAATACTTTGCAACCTCCGTAATTTAAAAAGGCATTTAAACTATAGTTTTAGCCACTGTTTTAAAGTGGTTTGGGGCACTTGGACATTTGCAAAAATGTTGGTTCACTACCAATATTAGTTATGGATTATTTGGCACATGAAGAACATTTTAGTTTCCATGTTTGAGAAATTTTGAATTTCACTCATAATTTGAATTTGAATTTGACTTGGATTTTTCATCAAGTGATAACTAGCTCAGTAAGCATGGTGACCTGGCACCATTAACAGGGGATTACTGTAGCATGACACTAGGGGTGTTACAAATCTCCTCCACTACAAGAAATCTTGTCCCGAGATTTAAGTGGTGAAGTAAAGAGTAACTTCGGGAGAACTGACCCTTATAGGGTTAATTATCTGGTGAACAATTCAGGGAATGAGGCAGAAGTATCTCTCAAGTTGAAACTTAATTAACATCGAGAGCAAATTATAAAGGTACAATGGGAAGTTTCAAGCGAATGGACAAACAATTGACCTGAACAGAGTGTGAGGAAAGGGGGGCTCTGAGTATCGGAATGGATCATCTCTCGGAGGGTGGCTCGTGACAACACACAAAGCCAAGAGCAAATGATAGTTCGGAAAAAGGATATACAGGAGAGTCAGGTTCTGATCCCGTGGAACTTTGGGCTATGGGCCCACCATGTGGGTTAAAAGTAGAAAGGGGGGTCGATAGCAAGGCATGTCAGATGAAAGACTGTCAATTATGTTGTCAACAACGTTGGTACCAAGGGCGAGGGACGGAGAGAACTATTTTCCTGCTCGTTTGAACGAGGCGGACCAATAGGCAAGGTTCTCATCCATCGGTGGTTACCGGAATGTCAACAGCAGTAATAACAAGGTCTTACTGACAAATTGTACGCCGAGGTGTTTTCATAAGCAGGGAACCATTACTGCTTAGATCATATAGATCACAAGAAAGGTTAAACAAAACAATGGAAAGAAAAATGTGGTTATTAGATTAATCAGAACATTGGAAAGGAAAATGGAAAGGAAAATGTGTTTACACAAGAATTGGGAGTATATCCTTCCCAAAGAAAAGCGAAGCATGATATACATTATAGGGCAGCAAGTTCAAAAGTATTTAGATAAAGGGGCGAGGGAAGAATCATGATATTACCCATACAACTATGTTTGGATAATTGATCAAGGTACATGTAGCGTTGCGTTTCCACTGTTCTCAATGATATTCGGAATACCATAGTCATGCTCCGAGGTAGCGATAACATGGTGTTTCAAGTAAGGGTTGGATCGAAGGATCACAAGAGATACAAAGGAACACTTCCAAGATTATCTCGGAACGTAAGGATTAACCAAACACAACCAGGTCTGTGTTGGTAGAAAGTCAAGGATGGCATCGATGATATCACAAATTATCAAGGGGCAGGGATGGTATTTCTCTCATGATTTTGATTGATATCCTGGAAGAGCTTAGAATATTGGAAATCGCTTAATTTATGATGGAGCCAAGAGTTTTTTTTAACCACGAATATGACACAAACTCGGAATCAAGCTTGTTGTGCGAGGTTAAACGATAAGATTAGGAAGATCGACATAAGCTTAGCTCATCGTCGGAAGTTGCACTCCGGGAAGAAGAACCAGGTAGCACAATTAAAATTTGGCACGATAATGATATAGCCGGCCAGGCTAGGAATGACTTGAAGGATTATTAAACTCGTAAGCAATTACTTAGAGTTATTGAATCAAAGTGCGGAATCGATTCACTTATCAGTGTTCTCAGTTGACAAACAAACCAGAACCCTTGAAGTGACAAAGACAGGGTAAGGTAATACTCCATCAAAAGTTCATAAGAAGTAGTGCAATGGCATGATATCCTGGAGATAACATGAGGCAATACTTGAAGGTAGATCAAATTAGAGGTTGGACAAGTGTAATGACTTGCAGTAGACAAGTATTTTAACTTGTCCGGGAGATGGAATTAAAGAGAAACTATGGTCGGAACCACGGTTATGAATGATCAAACCACCGATACAAGATGGACTTATTACAAGGGGTAATTATTTTTACGAGCAGCTTCCATGATAAGTTCTACATTGGGTCCATGGGCATGAACACAAAGGTTCAAGGTCGACTCCCACTTCTTCAATGCATAATCTTTCATTCACTCCTTGTTTTTGAAGAATTTGTAGCGCGAAAGATTTATCTGGTGAAGCACCAGAAGAGTATGACTCACATCTCTTCCGAGTTCACACAGATTTAGGAAAGGTATAGGTTCAACCCGTAGGGGTATCTTAGGAACATATACCGCTAACTTCCAGAGCATATAACATCAGCTCAATGACAGAGCATGGTTGACAATAAGCAGAGGATACAATTTACCGAAGGCAATATGTATCAGGGGAAGAGCGCACAAGATTTTGAATATGAAGGACATTGCCGGATAATAATCCAACAAAGGATTCAGCGGTCCTCAATGTATCTGATGTGAGTATCAGTCCTCAATCAGAAGAGGGAAAGAATGCGAAGGCATTAGATTATAGAAACAGCTAGATAATTCGACGTTCAAGTTGAAGGGAACTAGGTGGACAATCAATTACAACATGATTGGCCGAGATCCAACTCATGTCTAGAATGACGTATGAGCAGGAAGGTCAAATTTCAGGGTTCGACTGATGATTGCAAGCAATCGCAACATAATGAATCAATAGGCTCAGGATGATAATGACAAAGGATGTTAATGAATATTGCTGGACATATGAATTTAACCATGATGCATGCAGGCAAGACTTTCGGGAGCACTAGGCTGTAGAGGATCTTCAGGAGATCGAATTGCATTCGAAGAATTTTGTGAGACATATGATCAACTGGGGATGAACAAATCCCTGATAAGTGTGTAGAATTATTCGTAGGGGTATTCATGCGGCAAAGAACTTCAAGGCAGTTGCGAAAGGGGTTCTCGAAACATCAGAGTGTAATTCGAGGCATCTTGTAATAACAAGAGCAACCTGAAAATGATGTATGAACGATAGGTGTATGCAGCTATACATAGGGGTTGACGGTAGAAGTGAATTGCAAAAGTGATGAGCACATGTTCTCGGGAGAACATCGTAGAGTATCTTCGAAGTCTTCTGGCAAGGCAAGCGATCATCGATAATGTCGGGGCTCTCCGGGAGTAAGTGGGTACAAGAGCCTAATGTCAGAGTTAGTAAAATGTTTAAACCGAATAGATGAGAGATCAGAGTCCCAGAGTATAGATGAGGAATAAAAGATCTTAATAACACCCAATGGCAACGTGGGCCCGTAAGACACGCAGCCAATGTTAGTAAAAGTTTTTCAGTGACTAGACTCAACTTCGGCCAAGGAGATGGAAAGGGGGCTACCTACAGGCAGTCGGCTCTATTACCAACTTGTCACGCCCCCGATTCAATCGTACACTAATCATACACGCAAATGTTTACGATCAAGATCAGGGACTCACGGGAAGATATCACAACACAACTCTAGACACAAATTAAAATAATACAAGCTTTATATTACAAGCCAGGGGCCTCGAGGGCACGAATACATAAGCTCGAAAACAGAAGAGTCAGCGGAAGCAACAATATCTGAGTATAGACATAAGTTAGACAAGTTTGCCTTAAGAAGGCTAGCACAAAAGCAACATTGATCGAAAAGGCAAGGCCTCCTGCCTGGGAGCCTCCTAACTACTCCTGGTCGTCGCGGTCTTCATGAGGTAGTAGGCACCCTCGTGGTAGTAGTAGTCGTCATCGAAGGTGGCGTCTGGCTCCTGGACTCCGCCATCTGGTTGCAACAACCAGAAAGAAGAAAGAAGGGGGAAAAGGGGTAGTAAAGCAACCGTGAATACTCATCCAAAGTACTCGCAAGCAAGGATCTACACTACACATGCAACATTATCAAAGAAAGGTTGTATATGTGGACTGGGCTGCAGAAATGCCAGAATAGAGAGAAGGCCTAGTCCTATCGAAGACTAGCATCTTCTGGAAACCACCATCTTGCAGCATCAGGAGGGAGTAGAGTAGCATAAAGTAAAGTAGTAGTAGTGTTATCAACCTCGGCCAGAGATCCTTTCTCGACTCCCTGCGAGAAAGATATCCCAGAGCCGTAGTATCCAGTTATCATCACCATCAAATTCTCATCACAAGTATCCAGTTCTAGTTGTATTGATCGGGATACAACTCCGAGTGTCCGTTACCGTAGGACAGGCTATCGATAGATGTTTTCTTCCCTGCAGGGGTGCACCAACTTACCCACCACGCTCGATTAACTCCGGCCGGACACACTTTCCTGGGTCGTGCCCAGCCTCGGCCAAACAATACGCCGCAACCCTACCTAGGCTTAATAGAGAGGTCAGCACGCCGAACTAAACCTATGCCCCCAGGGGTCATGGGCCATCTCCCCGGGAACTCCTGCACGTTGCGTGGGCGGCCAGTGAGCAAACCTAGCTACCTCCTTAAAAATGGTAGGAGCTTACCAGTCCAACCCGGCGTGCGCCGCTCAGTCGTTGACGTCTAACAAGCTTCGGCTGATGCATACGACGCAGAACGCCCATACTATGCCCACGTGATGGTTAGTGCTATCACGCCAGAGGCCCCTCGGATCAAATATCCAAATCGTAGTGGCTTAGGAACGCGCGGTAACAAACAGAGACTCACGAAAGATGTGACCCCATTGCCCCGTCTCGAGGACTTGCGGCAAGGGCTAAGAATGCCCGGCCACGCCTCGTAATTATCTCACGGGAACCTTCCAGATCAACCCGACTCCACATCACTCGCAATTATCCTCGCGCGGGTACCCCTCATGGTCGAGCCATCTTTAGTAACATGGTTCAGTGTCATGTCATAGTAACCATAGTAACCGTGTGTCCAAACATCAAGGGGAAAACCCGAGGAATCACCCACGGTGAATTCCAGTCGATGTAATCATCAAGGTGAACATAAGAGGAATCACCCCCGAGGTTCACACTTGAGGGGTTGCACGACAGAGTCGTACGGAAGTGGTTAAGGCAGAATCACCCTCGATGACCACGACCGGATAACTACACTACAGGGTTAACACCAGAAGTGTTGTAGAGGTCTCACCCTCGGCACTCGATAGTAACCCAGCAGTGTCGAGCAACTAAGGGAAAGTGATGTGCGGTCGGGCTGGTCTTGATCCCGTTGATCGGGTCTTCGTGATGAAGCGAAGCAACAAGAACAAGGTGGGGGTCACTGATGGATCACTAACCAACCTGTACTAAGCAGTTTAGGATAAGCAGGTAAGGTACAACAGCAGATACAAAAGCAGGCTATGCGTCAGAATAGGAGCAATCAATAACAATAGCAAAATCTCATGCAAGCATGAGAGAATGCAATGGGCGATATCGGGATTATCAAAAGGGCGGGGGGCTTGCCTGGTTGCTCTGGCAAGGAGGGGTCATCGTCGACGTAGTCGATCATAGGGGCAGCATCAGTCTCGGGGTCTACCAGAGAGAAGAGGGGGAAGAAACAGTAAATACAGAGCAAAAAATGCATCACAAGGCATAACGTGGCAATATGCTGTGCCGGGTGTGACCTAATGTATGGCTACACGATAAAGTGAAGGGGGAATTCAACCGGGAATGTTTTCCCGGTTCCGGACCTGTGTCAGACAGATGACTGGAGGGGGAATGTTCCATGTTCAGCATGCTAGGGGCATGTGACAGATGAACGGACCGCGTAATTGGATTCGTTGGATTTTTCTGAGCAACTTTCATATAGAAAACATTTTCATCGGAGTTACGGTTAAATTACTATGATTTTTGCAAGTTTAAAACATAATCTAGAATTAAATAAATTATCAGAAAAGGAAAATATGACGTCATTAGAGTGTCGGCATGACATGAGCAGGTCAACGGACCCGCTGACTAGTCAAACTGACCAGTGGGTCCCACCTATCATGGACAGTGGACTAACAGTGGGTTATTTTAATTAAACGTGGTTCATTAGCAGCTGGGCCCCACATGTCAGTGACTCACTAATTTAGTTAATTACTCTTAATTAGAAAAAAGCTTTAATTAGGTTAATTATGAGGTGGGGCCCGTGTGTCAGTGGCACTGAGTGCCCAGTCAACATAGTTGACCACGGTCAACATGGTCAACTAAGTCCAGGCGCCGGAGCGGACCAGAGGCGGGCCCCACGGTCAGCAGTCAGTGGCCGGCGCCGAGCAGCCGCGCCGAGCAACGCCGGGGAGGCCATCCGCGGCGGCCGAACGCCGGAGACGGCAGGAATCGCGCTACGGCGCATCATTTGAGCCGTGGTCGGGCGCGTTCGAATGGTGATGCTGGGCCGCATCCAACCGTGATGGTGGCGTGGGCCGTAACGGCCGGAATCTTCGCCGGCGGCGAGTGGAGGCGGTGGTGGCGTTCGGGAGGTGGTCGGGTTTCGCGCACAGGGCGCCGTTTCTAGCGCGGTCGGGCTCGTTCGAACGAGAAGACGACGGCGAGGCGATCTGGGGGGTGGCAGAGGTTGGGGTGGTCGGGAACGTGGATGGCGAGCGGCGAGGCGGACACCGGACTACGGCCGTCGTCGGGATCGGGGTTGGGAGGCGTTTGCGGGCAACCCAAGTGGCCAGACGAAGCCTACGCGATGGGGTGAGCGCGATGGACCCTGGCCCGTGACCATTTGGTCACCGGAGACTGGCCGGCGATGAGCTCCGCGGCGCTACGTTCGGGTGCACGTGGGGGAAGCAGCTAGGGGGCGCGCCAAAGTCAGCAAGGAGAGGGAGAAGGAAGAGGATCTCACCGGAGAGGCACAAGGTGGCCCGGTGTAAGCTTAGTAGCAGCAGAGCCGCCGGAGACGGAGAGGATCGCCGGCGACCGCGCGAGGAAGGGGGCGGCTCGATCCGCGACCTGCGGTGCTCCCCGGTTTGTGTTCGTGGACGGGGACGAGGTAGTCGACGACGGCGGAGCTGCTGGACAGGTCGGCGAGGCGCGGCGAGGTCGGTAGCCGTGAGGACAGGCGAGGCATGGCGGCGACCGCGTCGGCCTCCTCTCCAAAACGAAGGAGAGGGAGAGAGAGCAGGGAAAAAGGGGGAGTGGATGAATGGGGAGGGGAACCCGATGGGGCGCTGCGTCGGCGTCCTTATCCCCTCGTCAGCGTGGCCGGCGAGGTGGTCGGGCGGGAGCACATCCCTGTTGCGGTCTGAGACCGAGGAACAGGAAGCAGGGAGAGGGGCAACCAGTGTGGGGGGGATTGGGCTGGATGGGTGGGAGTGGTCCGAGGCCCAGGGGGATGGGCCGAAGCCTAAGGGGAGGCCAGGGGCTCTCCCTGAAGGAAATATGCCCTAGAGGCAATAATAAAGTTATTATTTATTTCCTTATTTCATGATAAATGTTTATTATTCATGCTAGAATTGTAAACATAATACATATGTGAATACATAGACAAACAGAATGTCACTAGTATGCCTCTACTAGACTAGCTTGTTAATCAAAGATGGTTAAGTTTCCTAACCATAGACAAAGGAGTTGTTATTTGATTAACAAGGTCACATCATTAGTTGAATGATCTGATTGACATGACCCATTCCATTAGCTTAGCACCCGATCGTTTAGTATGTTGCTATTGCTTTTATCCATGACTTATACATGTTCCTATAACTATGAGATTATGCAACTCCGTTTACGGAGGAACACTTTGGTACTACCAAACGTCACAACGAATCGGGTGATTATAAAGGAGTACTACAGTGTCTCCAAAGGCGATGTTGGGTTGGCGATTTCGAGATTAGGATTTGTCACTCCGATTGTCGGAGAGGTATCTCTGGGCCCTCTCGGTAATACACATCACTTAAGCCTTGCAAGCATTACAACTAATGAGTTAGCTGTGAGATGATGTATTACGGAACGAGTAAAGAGACTTGCGGTAACGAGATTGAACTAGGTATTGGATACCGACGATCGAATCTCGGGCAAGTAACATACCGATGACAAAGGAACAACGATGTTGTTATGCGGTCCGACCGATAAAGATCTTCGAGAATATGTAGGAGCCAATATGGGCATCCAGGTCCCGCTATTGGTTATTGACCGGAGACGGTCTCGGTCATGTCTACATTGTTCTCGAACCGTAGGGTCCGCACGCTTAAGGTTTCGATGACGGTTATATTATGAGTTTGTGTATTTTGATGTACCAAAGAAGTTCGGAGTCCCTGATGTGATCACGGACATGACGAGGAGTCTCGAAATGGTCGAGACATAAATATTGATATATTGGGCGGCTATATTCGGACACGGAAAGGTTCCTAAGTTTCGGAGAAAACGGAGTGCCGGAGGGTTACCGAACCCCGGGAAGTAATGGGCCTTATTGGGCCAAGAGGGAGAGAGAGGGTCGCACCAGGAGGTGGCGCGCCCCCCAGAGGAGTCCGAATAGGACAAGGAGGGGGCGCCCCCCTCCCTCTCCTCTCTCTCTCTCCTTCCTTCCTTCCTCCTTCCTAGTTGGACTAGGAAAGGAGTCCTACTCCCACTAGGAGGAGGACTCCCCCCCCTGGCGCGCCTCTAGGCCGGCCGGCCCTCCCCTTGCTCCTTTATATACGGGGTAGGGGGCACCCTAGAACACACAAGTTGATCCTTGAGATCGCTCCTTAGCCATGTGCGGTGCCCCCTCCACCATAATCCACCTCGGTCATATCGTTGCGGTGCTTAGGCGAAGCCTGCG
Source organism: Aegilops speltoides (assembly GCA_021437245.1). Taxonomy (NCBI): domain Eukaryota; kingdom Viridiplantae; phylum Streptophyta; class Magnoliopsida; order Poales; family Poaceae; genus Aegilops; species Aegilops speltoides. The sequence goes on along the minus strand of CM038142.1, from coordinate 343,328,097 downwards.
TCGGTAGAACATCAAGATCGCCACCACGCCGTCGTCTTGACGAACTCTCTCTCCCGAGCTTTGCCGGATCGGAGCCCGAGGAGCGCCACCGAGCTGTACGTGTGTCAAGAACTCGGAGGCGCCGGAGTAACGGCGCCGGGATCGGTTGGATCGCGAGGAGAACGTCGACTACTTCCTCTATGTTGTGATCGCTTTAACTTGGTCTCACGAGGGCGAGACAACACTCTCCCTCTCGTTGCTATACATCACCATGATCTTGCGTGTGCGTAGGAAATTTTTGAAATTACTGCGCTCCCCAACAAAGGGTATCGAGCCTAGGGTTTATGCGTTGATGTTATATGCACGAGTAGAACACAAGTGAGTTGTGGACGATATAAGTCATACTGCCTACCAAAGATGTCATACTTTGGTTCAGCGGTATTGTGAGATGAAGCGGCCGGACCGACATTACGCGTGACGCTTACACGAGACTGGTTTCACCGCCACGAGCACTCGTTGCTTAAAGGTGACCGGCGGGTGTCTGCTCTCTCACTTTAGTTGAACCGAGTGTGACTACGCCCGTCCTTGTGAAGGTTAAACGGAGTCTATTTGACAAACTATCGCTGTGGTTTTGATGCGAGGTAAGAACGGTTCTTGCTAAAGCCCGTAGCAGCCACGTAAAATTTGCAAACAACAAAGTAGAGGACGCCTAACTTGTTTTTGCAGGGCATGTTGTGATGTGATATGGTCAAGACGTGATGCTATATTTTATTGTATGAGATGATCATGTTTTGTAACCGGTTATCGGCAATCGGCCGGAGCCATATGGTTGTCGCTTATTGTATGAAATGCAACGCTCTGTAATTGCTTTACTTTATCACTAAGCGGTAGCGATAGTCGAGAAGCAATAGATGGCGTAAACAACAACGATGCTACGATGGAGATCAAGGTGTCGCGCGGTGACGATGGTGATCACGACGGTGCTTGAGATGGAGATCACAAGCACAAGATGATGATGGCCATATCATATCACTTATATTGATTGCATGTGATGTTTATCCTTTATGCATCTTATCTTGCTTTGATTGACGGTAGCATTTTAAGATGATCTCTCACTAAAATTATCAAGTAGTGTTCTCCCGAGTATGCACCGCTGCCAAAGTTCGTCGTGCTTGAGACACCACGTGATGATCGGGTGTGATAAGCTCTCGTCCATCTACAACGGGTGCAAGCCAGTTTTGCACACGCGAATACTCAGTTATACTTGACGAGCCTAGCATATGCAGATATGGCCTTGGAACACGGAGACCGAAAGGTCGAACGTGAATCATATAGTAGATATGATCAACATAAGATGTTCACCATTGAAAACTACTCCATCTCACGTGATGATCGGTTATGGTTTAGTTGATTTGGATCACGTGATCACTTAGATGACTAGAGAGATGTCTGTCTAAGTGGGAGTTCTTAAGTAATATGATTAATTGAACTTAAATTTATCATGAACTTAGTACCTGATAGTATCTTGCTTGTCTATGTTTGTTCGTAGATAGATGGCTCGTCTTTGTTGTTCCGTTGAATTTTAATGCGTTCCTTGAGAAAGCAAAGTTGAAAGATGATGGTAGCAATTACACGGATCGGGTCCGAATCTCGAGGATTATCCTCATTGCTGCACGTAAGAGTTACGCCCCGGATGCACCGCTGGGTGCGAACTGCTTCCGATGTGGCCGACGACGTTAAGAACGTCTGGCGAGCAAAGCGATGACTACTCTATAGTTCGAGCAGCCATGCTTTACGGCTTAGAACCGGTCTTCAACGACGCTTTTGAACGTCATGGAGCATATGAGATGTTCCAGAGTTGAAGTTGATATTTCAACAGTAATGCCCGGATTGAGAGATATGAAGTCTCCAATAAGTTCTATAGCTGCAAGATGGAGGAGAATGGGTCCGCGGTGAGCACATACTCGTAATGTCTAGGTATTACAATCACTTGACTCAACCGGGAGTTAATCTTCCGGATGATTCTGTCATTGATGTAATTCTTCAATCACCGCCACCAAGCTACAAAGGCTTCGTGATGAACTATAATATGCAAGGGTTAGTAAAGACTATGCTCGAGCTCTTCGCAATGCTAAAGGCTGCGGAGGTAGAAATCAAGAAGGAGCATCAAGTGTTGATGGTCAATAAGGCCACTAGTTTCAAGAAGAAAGGCAAAGGGAAGAAGAAGGAACTTCAAGAAGAACAGCAAACAAGTTGTCGCTCAGAGAAGAAACCCAAGTCTGGACCTAAACCTGAAATCGAAAGTGCTTCTCTGCAAAGTAGACTGTCATTTGAAGCGGAACTGCCCCAAGTATTTGGCGGATAAGAAGGATGGCAAGGTGAACAAAGGTATATGTGATATACATGTTATTGATGTGTACCTTACTAGAGCTCGCAGAGCACTGGTATTTGATACTTGGTTCTTGCTAATATTTGCAACTCAAACAGGACTACGGATTGCTTAACACCGCAAAGGACGAGGTGACGATGCGCGCGTGGAAAATGGTTCCAAAGTCGATGTGATCGCGGTCGGCACGCTACCTCTACATCTACCTTCGGGATTAGTTTTAGACCTAAATAATTGTTATTTGGTGCCGGCGTTGAGCATGAACATTATATCTGGATCTTGTTTGATGCGAGACGATTATTCATTTAAATCAGAGAATAATGGTTGTTCTATTTATATGAGTAATATCTTTTATGGTCATGCACCCTTGAAGAGTGGTCTATTTTTAATGAATCTCGATAGTAGTGATACACATATTCATAAACCAAAAGATGCAGAGTTGATAATGATAGTGCAACTTATTTGTGGCACTGCCGTTTAGGTCATATCGGTATAAAGCGCATGAAGAAACTCCATACTAATGGACTTTTGGAGTCACTTGATTATGAATCACTTGGCACTTGCGAACCGTGCCTCATGGGCAAGATGACTAGAACCCCGTTCTCCGGTACTATGGAGAGAGCAACAGATTTGTTGGAAATCATACATACAGATGTATGTGGTCCGATGAATGTTGAGGCTCGTGGCGGATATCGTTATTTTCTCACCTTCACAGATGATTTAAGCGAGATATGGGTATATCTACTTAATGAAGCATAAGTCCAAACATTTGAAAAGTTCAAAGAATTTCAGAGTGAAGTTGAAAATCATCGTAATAAGAAAATAAAGTTTCTACGATCTGATCGTGGAGGCGAATATTTGAGTTACGAGTTTGGTCTACATTTGAAACAATGCGGAATAGTTTCGCAACTCACGCCACCCGGAACACCACAACGTAATGGTGTGTCCGAACGTCGTAATCGCACTTTACTAGATATGGTGCGATCTATGATGTCTCTTACAGATTTACCGCTATCGTTTTGGGGTTATGCTCTTGAGACGGCCGCATTCACGCTGAATAGAACACCATCAAAGTCCGTTGAGACGACACCTTATGAACTATGGTTTGGCAAGAAACCAAAGTTGTCGTTTCTTAAAGTTTGGGGCTGCGATGCTTATGTGAAAAAACTTCAACCTGATAAGCTCGAACCCAAATCGGAGAAATGTGTCTTCATAGGATACCCAAAGGAGACAGTTGGGTACACCTTCTATCACAGATCCGAAGGCAAGACATTTGTTGCTAAGAATGGATCCTTTCTAGAGAAGGAGTTTCTCTCGAAAGAAGTGAGTGGGAGGAAAGTAGAACTTGATGAGGTAACTGTACCTTCTCCCTTATTGGAAAGTAGTTTATCGCAGAAACCGTTTCGAGACATCTACACCAAATAGTGAGGAAGTTGATGATGTTGATCATGAAACTTCGATCAAGTTACTACGTAACCTCGTAGATCAACCAAAATAAGATCCGCACTGAGTGGTACGGTAATCCTGTCGGAAGTCATGCTACTAGATCATGATGAACCTACGAACTATGAAGAAGCGATGGTGAGCCCAGATTCCAAAAATGGCTTGAGGCCATGAAATCGAGATGGGATCCATGTATGAAAACAAAGTGTGGACTTTGGTTGACTTGCCCAAGGGTCGGCAAGCAATAGAAAACAAGTGGATCTTCAAGAAGAAGACCGACGCCGACGGTAATATTATCGTTTACAAAGCTCGACTTGTCGCAAAGGGTTTTCGACAAGTTCAAGGGATTGACTACGATGAGACCTTCTCACCCGTAGCGATGCTTAAGTCTGTCCGAATCATGTTAGCAATTGCCGATTTTATGATTATGAAATTTGGCAAATGGATGTAAAGACTGCATTCTGAATGGATTTACGGAAGAAGAGTTGTATATGATGCAACCGAAGGTTTTATCGATCCAAAGGGAGCTAACAAAGTGTGCAAGCTCCAAATGATCCATTTATGGACTGGTGCAAGCATCTCGAGTTGGAATAAACGCTTTGATAGTGTGATCAAAGCATTTGGGTTTATATGAGACTTTTGGAGAAGCCTCAGATTTACAAGAAAGTGAGTGGGAGCTCAGAGCATTTCTGATATTATATGTAGAGGACATATTACTAATCAGAAATGATATAGAATTTCTGGATAGCATAAAGGGATACTTAAATAAGAGTTTTTCGATGAAGGACCTCGGTGAAGCTGCTTACATATTGGGCATCAAAATCTATAGAGATAGATCAAGACGCTTAATTGGACTTTCACAAAGCACATACCTTGAATTTTTTTTGAAGAAGTTCAAAATGGATCAAGCAAAGAAAGGGTTCTTGCCTGTGTTATAAGGTGTGAAGTTGAGTAAGACTCAATGCCCGACCACCGCAGAAGATAGAGAGAAAATGAAAGATGTTCCCTATGCTGCAGCCATAGGCTCTATCATGTATGCAATGCTGTGTACTGCACTGATGTGTGCCTTGCTATAAGCTTAGCAGGAGGTACCAAAGTAATCCAGAGTGGATCATCGACAGCGTCAAGAACATCCCAAATACCGAAAAGGACTAAGGATATGTTTCTCGATATGGAGGTGACAAAGAGCTCATCGTAAATGGTTACGCTGATGCAAGCTTTGACACTGATTCGGACGATTCTAAATCGCAAACCGGATACGTATTTACACTTAACGGAGGAGCTGTCAGTTGGTGCAGTTCTAAACAAAGCGTCGTAGCGGGATCTACATGTGAAGCGGAGTACATAGCAGCTTCGGAAGCAGCTAATGAAGGAGTCTGGATGAAGGAGTTCATATCCGATCTAGGTGTCATACCTAGTGCATCGAGTCCAATGAAAATCTTTTGTGACAATACTGGAGCAATTGCTTTAGCAAAGGAATCCAGATTTCACAAGAGAACCAAACACATCAAGAGACGCTTCAATTCCATCCGGGACTTGGTCCGTGGGAGACATAGAGATTTGCAAGATACATACGGATCTGAATGTAGCGAACCGTTGACTAAGCCTCTTCCACGAGCAAAACATGATCAGCACCAAGACTCCATGGGTGTTAGAATCATTACTATGTAATCTAGATTATTGACTCTAGTGCAAGTGGGAGATCAAGGAAATATGCCCTAGAGGCAATAATAAAGTTATTATTTATTTCCTTATTTCATGATAAATGTTTATTATTCATGCTAGAATTGTATTAACCGGAAACATAATACATGTGTGAATACATAGACAAACAGAATGTCACTAGTATGCCTCTACTAGACTAGCTTGTTAATCAAAGATGGTTAAGTTTCCTAACCATAGACAAAGGAGTTGTTATTTGATTAACAAGGTCACATCATTAGTTGAATGATCGATTGACATGACCCATTCCATTAGCTTAGCACCCGATCGCTTAGTATGTTGCTATTGCTTTTATCCATGACTTATACATGTTCCTATAACTATGAGATTATGCAACTCCGCTTACGGAGGAACACTTTGGTACTACCAAACGTCACAACGTAATCGGGTGATTATAAAGGAGTACTACAGTGTCTCCAAAGGCGGATGTTGGGTTGGCGTATTTCGAGATTAGGATTTGTCACTCCGATTGTCGGAGAGGTATCTCTGGGCCCTCTCGGTAATACACATCACTTAAACCTTGCAAGCATTGAGATGATGTATTACGGAACGAGTAAAGAGACTTGCCGGTAACGAGATTGAACTAGGTATTGGATACCGACGATCGAATCTCGGGCAAGTAACATACCGATGACAAAGGGAACAACGTATGTTGTTATGCGGTCTGACCGATAAAGATCTTCGTAGAATATGTAGGAGCCAATATGGGCATCCAGGTCCCGCTATTGGTTATTGACCGGAGACGTGTCTCGGTCATGTCTACATTGTTCTCGAACCGTAGGGTCCGCACGCTTAAGGTTTCGATGACGGTTATATTATGAGTTTGTGTATTTTGATGTACCAAGAAGTTCGAGTCCCGGATGTGATCACGGACATGACGAGGAGTCTCAAATGGTCGAGACATAAAGATTGATATATTGGACGGCTATATTCGGACACGGAAAGGTTCCTAAGTTTCGGAGAAAACCGAGTGCCGGGAGGGTTACCGAACCCCCGGGAAGTAATGGGCCTTATTGGGCCAAGAGGGGAGAGAGAGGGCCACACCAGGAGGTGGCGCGCGCCCCCCCAGAGGAGTCCGAATAGGACAAGGAGGGGGCGCCCCCCTTCCCTCTCCTCTCCTCTCCTTCCTTCCCTTCCTCCTTCCTAGTCGGACTAGGAAGGGGAGTCCTACTCCCACTAGGAGGAGGACTCCCCCCCTTGGCGCGCCTAGGCCGCCGCCCTCCCCTTGCTCCTTTATATACGGGGCGGGGGCACCCTAGAACACACAAGTTGATCCTTGAGATCGCTCCTTAGCCATGTGCGTGCCCCTCCACCATAATCCACCTCGGTCATATCGTTGCGGTGCTTAGGCGAAGCCTGCGTTGGTAGAACATCAAGATCGTCACCACGCCGTCGTCTTGACGGAACTCTCTCCCCGAGCTTTGCTTTGGATTGGAGCCCGAGGAGCGCCACCGAGCTGTCGTGTGTCAAGAACTCGGAGGCGCCGAGTAACGGCGCCGGGATCGGTTGGATCGCGAGGAGAACGTCGACTACTTCCTCTACGCCAGATCGCTTCGCTTGGTCTCACGAGGGCGTAGACAACACTCTCCCTCTCGTTGCTATACATCACCATGATCTTGCGTGTGCGTAGGAAATTTGTTGAAATTACTGCGTTCCCCAACACTCCCACCCCTTCTTCCTTCCTTTTCTTTTTTTTGTTTTTATTTTCCAGTAGCTTTTGCCTTTTCTTTTAGCCACTAATGACTTTGCAAAATTATGCCACTGGCTAAAACAATTCCAAAGAATTATTGTTCAATGCCACAAAATGAATTGTGAGGCTTTTGAAATACTTTGCAACTTTCGTAATTTAAAAAGGCATTTAAACTATAGTTTAGCCACTGTTTTAAAGTGGTTTGAGGCACTTGGACATTTGCAAAAATGTTGGTTCACTACCAATATTAGTTGTGGATTATTTGGCACATGAAGAACATTTGAGTTTTCATGTTTGAGAAATTTTGAATTTCACTCATAATTTGAATTTGAATTTGACTTGGATTTTTCATCAAGTGATAACTAGCTCAGTAAGCATGGTGACCTGACACCATTAACAGGGGATTACTGTAGCATGACACTGGGGGTGTTACAAAGCTGGTCTAAAATTTTCCGCAAAGAAGAACAAAACTAGGATCAAATGGGTGTCTGGATTACTCATGAGTAGGTCTAGGAGATGGGATGAAAATATGATCAGACATCTATTATATTCTCATGATGCAGAGGAAAATTTAAAGTTGCATACTCTGAATTTGGGTGAGGGAGATCTTATCGCGTGGCACAATGACAAAAGTGGTTTATTCTCGGTGAAGAGTGCGTATAAACTGGCGTTGAATCTTAAGCAATCGAAGGGTGATTCCGGGGATTCTAGTGGTGCCATGAATGAGGAAAGGAGCCTATGGAATTTAATTTGGAAGGCTAAATTCCCCCGAGAAAATTAGAATCTTTGCTTGAAGGGTTGCTTCTAATAGTTTGACGGTTCAAGTAAACAGGGTAAAACACCATCAAACTATTCTAGACACGTGCTCGATCTGTGGTATTGAAGATGAATGTATTTTTCACGCGTTGGTAAATAGGCTCGTGCATTTCATATGGCTTTGAAGGAAGTGTGGGATTTATCGGTTGAAGGGATCTTCAAATATTTTGGGTCAGACTGGTTTCTTATTTTATTGGATCAATTAAGTTCGCATATGCGTGAGGCGTGAGCAAACTATATTCATGTTGTGGAGAGCTTGGCACTTGAGGAATGATTTATTTTTTGGTAAGGGAAAGGAATCCATCGCGGTTTTTGTGAGCTTTGTATAAAATTATTAGGCATCTTTCTCGTCTTGTCATGCAAACATGCAGATGGAAGTGTGCAACAAAGGTAAGCAAGTGGTGGTTGAATTTCCAGCTAACCACTAATATGGAGCGGAATTATATTTCTTGAAAGCCTCCCACCTTGGGTTTTTTCAAGATTAATGTCGACGCAAGTTTTGTGGAGGCCATCAAAACTGCGAGCGTGGGGGGTGGTTGTCAGAGACCATTATGGAGAAGTTATCATCTCCTATTGGGATTATATTGGAGCTTGCTATAGTGTCGAGGAAGCATAACTAAGAGCGACCCTCTTCGTCATGTATATTGGTATCACTCTTGACAAGCTCATCATTTTGAAAACTGACTGTTCTTTTGTGGCTTTTGTATTTGGAAGATAGTATGTTGACAGGTCAACTCTAATAGACCTAAAGAAGGAAGCGTTGAATGTCTCTAAATTGTTGGTGAATTTAAAGATCTCCAAGATTAACAAAAGGGCCAATGTGGTGGCTCACGAGATTGCAAAATCTAGTTTTGATAATAGGTCTGATGCTATTTTTCTTAATACCGTTCCGCCCTACGTGGTAAAGTTTGTAATGAATGATTGTATGAATGTCGTAAGTTAATTAATATATGATGGTTTTTTAATAAATGAGATCCATTTTTAAATACAAACCATGTTCAAACATTCTAAAAAAATGTAGACACACAACAATATTTGATGTACAATCCCAAAAAATTCCAGGTCCAAATTCAACCTACAGTAAAAGAAACAAAAAAAAACAAAATTAGTCATGAATAGTATCAAAATTCTATTCACCCCAAAGTTGTCACTATTCATATTTGAATTTGTCTTTTTTGAATCTCTAAATGTACATCGAGTTTGGAGCTGGTTTTTTGGAGGTTATAGACACACCCTACAGATATATCATCGAATAATTTCAGATTTTTTTTTTGAAATATCTAAACATAAATTTTATGGTTGATAGCATTGATCTCACCTAATGTGAGATCCTATAATAGTCTCCCCCGACAACACAAGCGAGGATCTCAACTTTCGGCTGTCCGGCTCGTTTCCATTTTGTTTTTTCACAGTTTCCTTTCAACTGGCGTGTCCTTCGGTCCTTCCCCGCCCAAAGCATTCAAAAATAACCGGGGAGGTCCGTTCGCGTCCTTTCACGTTTCACCCTTTACCGCGGCTTAAAGCGGTCGCTCTCGTAGGTCCCGCGGCTTATCCGAGGATAAGTCGATCGGCACCGTCGCGTTGTCGCGTTCAGTGGGGACCTCAGTCTTGCTGCGCGCGTGTCGCTGTGCTAGTGGCCACGCGCTCCGCTCGGCCCCAGGTATCAGCGGGTTCGCCCCCCAGGTAGAGAAGCGGGTATGGCAGGCGTACGTAGCGGAAAGACACGCGAATTTCTCTGTCCGGGTTAGGTCACGGGTTTACTTGGAAGATTCGGAGGGATCGAAGGAGCAGGTGGCGCAGCGCTTACTGGTTAGCTGCTTTTGTATCGAGCAATGGTTTTATTGTTGTTTTTTCACTGGATTGTGCACCCGCATCGGCACGGCTTCTCTCTCACACAAGCAAGCAGAGGATTACGTGAGCTGACAGCGTACGAATCAGCGAACCAGGCTGTGTGGAGGTAGAGATTTTAAAACGGGGGCAGACCGAGTGGTGCACGCAACCGCCTGCCTGCCCGGTTCAGTACAGCAGGCAGGCAGTGCGTGCGAGAGCCCGCGCGGAAACGGAAAACGGGGGAGCGGGAGAACAATGGCGTGCACACCAGATATTTTGGCGCGGAACTGCGGAGAGGGGAAGCATCCTATCGCCGTGAAGTGTGAGGCCAGGCCGGGCAGGACCACAGTTTCTGCGTGCGCGTGCAACGCGCTGCACATGTCGCAGGCCTGCAGGGGCATATTGCTAAACCGAAGGCGAAGCTAGCGGCGTGGCCGTGGCCGTGGCCCCGAACGGATGGCCGGGATGAGAGGAGAGCCCCTCCCGCCGCGTGCAGCCGGGCGCTGAGGCGCGTGCCTGTCGCGTGAGCGGCACGCACGGCCGGGCGCCGATCGTGGGATAAGGTAACCCATCCAAACCTGACGGCGACTCGTGCAGCAGCCGTTCGATCGCGATCGGGTTGTGGGGCGGTACGTCGTCGCGTCATCGCGCGAGATCGGGCACGGCATTTGCCCACAAACATCGCGGGGCTGGACCTTCCCTAGAAAAAACATGGCCGGGGTGGCCCCTGCCCCCTTCCTGTGAGACGTGTGGGCCTGCAGCTCTCAGTGACTGCGTGGGTGTGGGCGCTGGTTCGGACGAACAGTACAGGGGTGCATGGCCCGTGTGCGGTTTTAAAAATGGACGCCGCGGGGACCAGCTGATGGTGATGCTCTCGCGGATGCTGTTTGAGGGCCCCAGTTGTGAGGTCTACTCTGTTGTGTGTAGGGTTTTTCTTCCGCTTGCCTTTCCGGATCCTCGCTCGCTCACTCTTTCCTCTTTTTGTCTCTAACTCTCGAAAGAGGGATGGCTCTCGAAAGAGGGATGGCGGGCAGAAGATCGACGCTAACAGAAATGGTGGTAACTTTCTCTTTTCACGACTGGGTTTCAGCGATTAAGCAGTTTGTGTGTGCTTAGTAAAAATACACCAATTAATTGCGGTGAGAGGGTTTTTCTCTCTTGTTTCCTTGAGTGGCTTTCGTTTATTTTACCAAACCTGGTGAACTCAAATTCAGTTCACAACCGACATGTGTGACCTAGCGCATATCCAAGGCAGACTCCTAAATTGCCCGCATACGCCCGGAACGTGGAAGCCATCCAAACATGGTCTGTATCGGTCCACGGGACGGTCCGGACGCGATTTCTACCGTAAACTGGAGATAAAAGTGGGGAAGCTTTGCGGGAGATCGGACACGCGAAACGTAGGAATCCTACACCCCCGGCGCACCCAAAACCTTTCCCGGACCCCGCGACTCCATTGTCCCTGTTTTCACTCCTTCCTTCTTTCTCTCTTGTGTTCGCCGCCGCTCCACCACCCCGTCCACCACGCCACACCCCTGCCGAAACTCTACGTCCTCGTCACCTCCAGCGTTCCAACGGGGCTCCACCCCCGCTTCTCCTCCGTCTCCATTCAACCCCTGTCCTCCGACCGCCCCACCTTGTATCATCCGCTACTCCTATTCTCACCATGCCTGGCAACTGTTCGATAAATCGCCGGAGCTAAAAACAGTTGTCCCTTTTTCTTTGTAGCAATGGATTCCGATTTGGAGTACATATACGAGCAGTATGTTGAGTCGTCCGGCGACTCATCGGACGAGGAGGAGTGCTCCGATGAGACGACGATGATGCAAACGGTCCTTGAAGACGCGAAGCGTGCGGAGGAGCATGTTCTCAATTCCAAGGGCTCGATCAAGGGTCATCGAGTGCTCAACCGCAACAGGCGCGACCATTTGACACTGGCGGCTGACTACTTTGCCCCCGATGCACTATTCGCTGACCATTTTCACCGGCTGAAAGATCGTGGATGTCGCCTAGAGGGGGGGGGGGTGAATAGAAGCTTTAAAATAATTACGGTTAGGCTTGAACAAATGCGAAATAAACCTAGCGGTTAATTTGTCAAGCACAAAACCTACAGCAACTAGGCTCACCTATGTGCACCAACAACTTATACTAAGAAAGATAAACTACTAGGTGGTAGCAAGATATATGCAAGAAACAACATGGTTATCACAAAGTAAAGTGCATAAGTAAAGGGTTAGGCTAAGAGATAACCAAGGCACGCGGAGACGATGATGTATCCTGAAGTTCACACCCTTGCGAATGCTAATCTCCGTTTGAAGCGGTGTGGAGGGACAATGCTCCCCAAGAAGCCACTAGGGCCACCGTAATCTCCTCACACCCTCGTACAATGCAAGATGTCGTGATTCCACTAAGGGACCCTTGAGGGCGGTCACCGAACCCGTACAAATGGCAACCCTTGGGGACGGTCACCGAACCCGTACACTTTGGCAACCCTTGGGGGCGGTCACCGGTACCCGTCAAATTATTCAGGACGATCTCCACAACCTAATTGGAGACCCGGCTTGCTTGAGCTTTACACCACAATGATTGAGCTCAACACCACTAACTGCCTAGGCGCCCAAGCACCCAAGAGGAACAAGCTCAAGGGTACCAAGCACCCAAGAGTAATAAGCTTCTCAACTTGTAACTTCCACGTGTCACCGTGGAGAACTCAAACCGATGCACCAAATGCAATGGCAAGGGCACTTGGAGTGCCCAAGTCCTTCTCTCCCAAATCCCACCAAAATAACTGATGCTAGGGACGAAAATGAGAGGAAGAACAAGAAGGAGAACACCAAGAACTCCAAGATATAGATCCAAGGGGTTCCCCTCACGTAGAGGAGAAAGTGATTGGTGGAAATGTGGATCTAGATCTCGTCTCTCCCCCACCCCCAAAATAACTAGCAAGAATCCATGGAGGGATTGAGAGATAGGAAGCTCGAAGAAGGTCAACAATGCGGGAAGAACACGAGCTCAAAGGATAAGGTTCATTGGGGAAGAAGACCCCCTTTTATAGGAGAGGAAAATTCCAACTGTTATCCCCTCTCTCAGCCCGCACGACGCGGTACTACCGCACAGGGTTGCGGTACTACCACTGCAGGGTGTGATACTACCGGTCGCGCGGTAGTGACCAGAAGAGGGCCTGTTGCACAGGGCAACGAGCGGTAGAACCGCCGGAGCGGTACTATCAGCGCCCTCACGGTTCTACCAGAAGACAGTATCAATCGGCATCGAAATGCACGGAAGTAATAAATTACTTCCGTAACAACTTCCGCTGAGGTTGGAATAGTGAAAAAGTCTGGCACGGTACTACCGCTCACAAGGAACGGCACTACCGCGTAAGGGCGGATGTAAAAAAGTACATCCGCGCCTACTTCCGCATGCATCAGCGTCAGGGCTGGTGGCAGCGGTACTACCGCTGGCCCCTGGGGTACTACCGCTCCCTTGAGCAGTACTACCGCACGCCACATAGGCTTTAGCACTTGGATGCCTTCATTTCACAAAGACATGGATGCAATAAAATCAGAACTGCCATAACTTCTGCAAATGAGCTCCGAATTGAGCAAACTCAAGCTTGTTGCAAACAAGACGACGAGTAACATCAAAACAGAGGAGTGAATCCTCCAACAGAGAAGAACCGGCATAACCTCCAACATCAAAAACATCGTAGAAGATGCAAGTGAACTCCATTTTCGATGAACTCGAGCTTGTCATCAAGATGACCATAAGCTCTAAGACTCACAAAGAGAACCAAACAAGAACCAAGAAAGATTATGCAAGGATGCAATGGTTTGAGCTCTCTATGAATGATACGATCAAGCTACTCATCGAGAGCCCCCCTTGATAGTACGGCAATCGATCATGTAACTTGGTCTCTCACCACCATGAGACCGGTAAAATAGAAAACCTATCAAGGGCAAACCTTTGCTTTGCACATATTCCACTTGAGCTAGATGATGACGATATTGACTCCCTCAAGTTGGACCACCTTTCTTGATTGTGTTGGCTTGATGAAGACTAGTTGATTGCTCCCCCATACTCTACTGTGGGTGAGCCACTCTTCGGCACATCTTCACAAGTCCATTGTCACCACAATGGACGGTAAGCTTCAAGCACTTGATCTCTATGTGACGCTCCACTTGACCTTGCACACCGCAATCTTGATGATGATCACCACTTGATGTCATCCTCTCCATGGGTTGTATGACATCTTCCTCTTGACGCAAGCCCAAGGAAACAAACCTAACCCCACATAGAACTCTCACGTAGATCATGGGTTAGTACACAAAGAGTAATGGACGCAAATATAATGGAAAAGAGACCCGGGGGCCATAGGTTTCACTAGTGGCTTCTCTCAAGATAGCATAAGTACTACGGTGGGTGAACAAATTACTGTCGAGCAATTGATAGAAAAGCGAATAATTATGAGATTATCTAGGCATGATGATGTATATAGGCATCACGTCCGTGACAAGTAGACCGACTCCTGCCTGCATCTACTACTATTACTCCACACATCGACCGCTATCCAACATGCATCTAGAGTATTAAGTTCATAAGAACGGAGTAACGCATTAAGCAAGATGACATGATGTAGAGGGATAAACTCAAGCAATATGATATAAACCCCATCTTTTTATCTTTGCACTTATTCCATGAATCAATACAATTTTTAGGCAAAGAAGAGAACCAAGTTTTAGCACGATCTCTAAGCGAAAACGGAAATAGCTTCAATTTAACAATATCATTATCCACATCTTTCTTCTTTTGCATATCACACAAATCAATGAAGTTGTTTAGATGGGTTGCGGCATCTTCACTAGGAAGGCCAGAAAATTGATCTTTCATAACAAGATTCAACAAAGCGGTATTAATTTCACAAGATTCAGCATCGGTAGTAGGAGCAATCGGAGTGCTAATAAAACCATTGTTGTTGGTTTTGGAAAAGTCACACAATTTAGTATTGTCTTGATCCATCGTGACAAGCAATCAATTCAACACACAAGCACACAAGAAGCAAGGGAGAAGAGACGAATGGAAGAGGGGCGAAGAAAAGGCAAAGGTTTTTGAAAATCATTTTAGAAGTGGGGGAGAGGAAAACGAGAGGCAAATGACAAATAATGTAATGCAAGGGAGAAGAGTTTACGATGGGTACTTGGTATGGCTTGACTTCGCGTAGATCTCCCCGGCAACGGCGCCATAAATCCTTCTTGCTACCTCTTGAGCTTGCGTTGGTTTTCCCTTGAAGAGGAAAGGGGGATGCAACAAAGTAGCGTAAGTATTTCCCTCAGTTTTGAGAACCAAGGTATCAATCCAGTAGGAGACGACGCACAAGTCACCGAATACCTGCACAAACAATTAAGAACTTGCAACCAACGCGATACAGGGGTTGTCAATCCCTTCACGGTCACTGGCAAAAGTGAGATCTGATAGAGATACTAAAGTAAATATTTTTGGTATTTTTGTTGTATAGATTGGAAAGTAAAGATTACAAAATAGTAAATGAGATACGATAACATGGAAACGAGATGCAAATATAATGGAAAAGAGACCCGGAGGCCATAGGTTTCACTAGTGGCTTCTCTCGAGATAGCATGTGTTACGGTGGGTGAACAAATTACTGCCAAGCAATTGATAGAAAAGTACATAATTATGATGACATCTAAGGCAATGATCATGAACATAGACATCAAGTAGACCGACTCCTGCCTGCATCTACTACTATTACTCCACACATCGACCGCTATCCAGCATGCATCTAGAGTATTAAGTTCATAAGAACGGAGTAACGCATTAAGCAAGATGACATGATGTAGAGGGATAAACTCAAGCAATATGATATAAACCCCATCTTTTTATCCTTGATGGCAACAATACAATACGTGCCTTGCTGCCCCTACTGTCAGTGGGAAAGGACACCGCAAGATTGAACCCAAAGCTAAGTGTCTGTGTCAAAACCGGCGAATCTCGGGTAGGGGGTCCCGAACTATGCGTCTAGGCGGATGGTAACAGGAGACAAGGGACACGATGTTTTTACCCAGGTTCGGGCCCTCTCGATGGAGGTAAAACCCTACTCCTGCTTGATTAATATTGATGATATGGGTAGTACAAGAGTAGATCTACCACGAGATCAGAGAGGCTAAACCCTAGAAGCTAGCCTATGGTATGATTGTTGTTCGTCCTATGGAGTAAAACCCTCCGGTTTATATAGGCACCGAAGAGGGTTAGGGTTACACAGAGTCGGTTACAATGGTAGGAGATCTACATATCCGTTTCGCCAAGCTTGCCTTCCACGCCAAGGAAAGTCCCATCCGGACACGGGACAAAGTCTTCAATCTTGTATCTTCATAGTCCAGGAGTCCGTCCAAAGGCTATAGTCCGGCCATCCGGACACCCCCTAATCCAGGACTCCCTCAGTAGCCCCTGAACCAGGCTTCAATAACGATGTGTCCGGCGCGCATATTGTCTTCAGCATTGCAAGGCGGGTTCCTCCTCCGAATACTTCATAGAAGATTTTGAACACAAGGATAGTGCCCGGCTCTGCAAAATAAGTTCCACATACCACCGTAGAGAGAATAGTATTTACACAACTTCAATCTGCTGACGTATTCCATGGCGTGGCATCACACTACGGCCAAGCCTTTATTCGAATCGTTTTTACTGTTCCACCTCAGTGTGTTTAGCGAGGCCGTTTCCTTGGCACGTCTTGTCAAAGCAGAGATCGTGTCCCCTTATTCTGGGATTCTCATTAATACAGGCGTGGTAACCCAGTCGTGCCCGTCGGTACGTCTCCTCTATCGAAGGCGAGTCCCGGACGATCACGGGGAAGGCTCTTGGTATCAACCTCTTTATAAATAGACCAAGGCTCCACTCCTTTCTTTCAATCTCAAACGAATCCGCCCCTTGCCTCGAGTTCCAACACCCAAAGCTCCAGATTCAGGCGCTTCGGACCTTCGATGATGTCCGGCTCCGACCTGCAAGGCCGGTGGATGCCTTCCTCCGTTACGGAAGAAGACGTGCTAAAGCTAAGAGATGCCAGGTATCTAACCGTTTGCATAGGCTGCCTGCCCAAGGGCAGGTTATTCCCACTCCCATGCTTGGCGAAAGCGTAGTGTTCGCGTCTCAGTTTCTTCGGGGGCTAGGTTTCCCGACGGACCCCTTCGTGAGGGGGCTCATGTTTTATGGAATTTCATGACTTGGATCCGGAGTCCATCCTCCACATCTCATCGTTCATTGTTGTATCCAAAGCCTTCCTCCGCATTACCCCTCACTTCGGATTGTGGCTCAAGACCTTCAAAGTGGAGCCGAAGATGATCAAGGGGCAGCAGGCAGAGTGCGGAGGGGCTGTTATAAGTAAGAATGCTGATGCTCCGTGGCCCGAGGGCTCTTTTCAAGAGGAGCTCGGCTTATGGCAACAAGAGTGGTTTTGTATCACAACTCCGAGAGGCACCAAATGGGTGGCGCCAATTGCCTTCCGCTCGGGTCCTCCACCGCGGCTGGCGTCATGGGTCAATAAAGGACTTGACTGGGGGCCGTCCAAGGACGTGCCCTTGCTGCGGGGCCGCATTCAAGATCTCCTAGAGAGAGATATCACTCTGGTCGTAGTAGCGCAGGTCATGCTGATTCGTCGCTCCCTACCCTGCAAACATCGCCACCTCTGCCTGTGCGAATTTAACCCGGAGGGACCCCGAGCTCTCCAAAATTTTATGGGCGCGACGCCCGTGGAGATGTACAAGCTTTTCTTCAGATCACAAACGATGTGTCCGGACTTGACCGAGGACGCAGGTCTGAACTGCAATCGCCCGGATACTCAAGTAAGTAGCCCTGTACCCGGACACGCTATCCCATATTTATCATGAATTTGCCCTCAAAAGAGTTGTCCCTTGAACAGGAGTAGATAGCGAAAGCAAAGTTAATCAGGTGTCCGGCCCCCCTCCCTGAGACCACGCCGGATCCCGTGTTAACCAGGATGCTGGAGGTTGCGCCTTCGGAAGAATGTGAAGGGGGGAACAAGGAAGCTACCGCCTCCGTGAAGGAGGCTGTCAGGAAAGGAGGGATCGAGAACCCCTCCATCCGAGGGAAGAAGAGGACCGCCTCTGAAGACCCGGAGACCATGGTCTCAAAGCGGGGGAAGAAATCTTCGTCAGAGGGTCCTGCGCCGAGAGATGCCTCAGCCGCATTATGCCCCCAAGGGGATCAGCCCTCCACCGAGCCGTAAGTAAAAAAGGGGAGTTTTGTTTTAAAGGATATCCCTGCCCTATTTCTAATGAAGATAACCGAAATTTTACCTTGTAGTTCGGATCTCAGCCCTTCTCAGCAGAGCTCATCTTCGGGGGATCTTCGTCCGGAGATGATAGAGAGCGAAACGCCTCCCCCTGCCATACCGTCTTGCGAGGCGGGCGACCCTGAGGTGTCGTCGCAGAGGGTTTCTCTGAGTCCGGCGGGGCTGGAAGGCAGTCGTGTGTCCCCTCAAAGCCCTCCGTGTCCGGCCTTCGAAAAAGGCCATCGGACGAGTCCGGCACCACCTGGTGTACGGTCGGAGGAGCTGAAGGATCTGCTTTCGAAGCGCTTATCTCGAAGATCACCGTGCGTTAATGGGTACGGTGATTGAAAGGATTTCATCCGCTGAGAGTGGATTGCATGAAGCCGTCAGAAGTTTACTGATAGGTTTTGAGGTACGCAAAATGATGTACCTTCTGACAGTTCCGCATATAAAATGCGCCCTGTGTAGATAGTAGCCCCTGAGGCTCGGTGTGTTGTCAAAAATGACAGCGCGTCGAGGATCATAATCCCAGGTATAATGTGTCGCCCTTCCTATGCAGGTGGCAAATGGTCCGGTGGCTAGCCGGACTGACGAATTTGCCGAACTAAAGCGGCAACTTGACATGGCGGATGCCGACATCGTGCTTGTCAATAGGCGACTTGACGAGTCATAAGGTATGAAATTTCTCCGTGGACACCTGGTAAGGGAGCATGATGCCCGTGCCACAACATGTATGCTTGATGCAGATGGTGCCACTGCCATGGAGAACCTTCGAGCGGAGCTCGCCCGAGCCATGGAGCAGGCCAGAAGGAGTGATGTGGCTGCCTTAAAGGCGGCCGAAGAGCTAAAAGCCGAACAGGCTGCTCACTGCCAAAGCAAGAAAGAAATGGCCGAAATGGCCGTGAAGTTGAAGAATGCTGCCGACCGCTGCAAGCTTCTTGAAAAAGAAGATCGAGCGGTGCACGAGGACCCGAAGAAGGCCACTACCGAGGCCAAGGATGCTCGCTCTGCGATGAGAGCTATGAAGGAAGAGCTGCGTCAGGCCGGAGATATCGCGGCTGGAAAGCCCTTTCTGCTGCGGAGGAAATTCATGGATCCTAATTATGCTCAGTTGGACCGACTGTGGAGTGCGGAGCATGCTTATCTGGACTTGGCGGCAAGTGCCGCGGACGCGGCCGAACACTTCCGAGACCAAAAAGATCACGAAATGGAAAGGGTTTTTTGGTCGCAGTTCCATAATCCAGAGCGCCCACTTCCATTAACCGATCGCTTGGCCGAATGGGCGGAGCTGAATAGGTTATCCGGACTTGCCATGAAGGATGTCGTGAGTCTTTTGTGGCCGAAAAGGCCCGAGACGAAGAGTTATTTTGGCTTGGTGCAGCAGTTCCTTGGTGCGGTGCCGCATATCAATGCGATGAGGCGGTCGGCATGCATAGAGGGTGCGCGGATGGCTCTTGCCAATGTCAAGACATACTGGGCGGAGATGAAGGCCACCGATGTTGCATCCCAAGATTCGGATAGAAGCCGAGTACCTGTCGAGCACTATTTTCAGGAAGTTCTGCAGGGCGCTCGTTTAATAGAGACGCAGTGCTCGAAGGATATTATGTTCGAATAACATGTATTATTGTGAAACAATATATCGATGGAATATAAAAGCTTTTTATACTTGTGCCTTTCAAGAATTAAAATACCTCCTGTGCGGCCGCTAATGTATATGTATATATAACTTTGAAAGATGGCGTCTTGACTTGACCCCAAGATATAATGCGGGGGTGTTTGCAAAAGGCGCATTTTCACACTTGATCCAACATCTTGGTCCTATAAAGGAGGTGATAGCGCAACAAACTAGGCAACCGGACTATAATGCTTTATCACTTTCACTTAGCCATATTAGTTTGACAGTGGGGCTACTATATAGCCCCTAGGGGCACCACGCTCACCAGAATTCGGGCGTGTATGTGCCTGACCGGGAAACGGCCCTTTGTCAATGCGGAGGAATCCTATAGATTCCGGTGGGTCATCGAGTGGTTGACCAGTCTCACGCTATATCATGACAGTCAGTTTTCAGCTTTCTCTACTGAGGTGCTCGCCTGGCCGAACCGGGGCACAATCGCAGTAGTTCTCCTGGTGCCGCCTAAGCCGATAGAGCGGAACGTAAGGCAGCAAAACACAAGAGCCGGGCAAACCCAACATTTGACTAAAGACATGATTCGGAGCTGATGCATATAAGGCCTAACTTGAGACGCCGAACACTCCCTAAGGTATTCGGTCTTTATGAAAACGGGCCGAACAACGCCCTTGGTAATAAGCCCACGTGTCCGTGCACGCATAAAATTCGACGTGGCCCATGCCAAAACGCCAGACCTCCTCCTTGGTTATGGCAAGAAACCAGGGGATGTGTATCAACAAGAGACAGTAAAAAAGGTTTACGCAGGGTCTTAATCTGAAAAGAATCCTTGTCATGGGTCCCTACTGCACGTCTGCGCCTGTGTCTCCGTTGTGCCGTATCCTGGACGGGAGTAGCACGGTGTTCATATGTAAAAGAGAGGAACTTAGTTGAAAAAGATCGTGCAAAAGTGTATGTTATATTAAATAAACAAAGTACGATTCAAAAAATGAATAAGATTGAGCTTTATTGTCTCTTGTTGTACAGTCTCGAAGCCCCTTGTGCGGGGGTATGCGGTTAGTAAGCCCTTGTATGTTTACGCCGGACTCGTCTGACCGTGTCCGGGGTCTGGACGACCTATTTAGGTGCTTTGATTAGTAAAGCCGGTTTAGTGTGTGGCTGTCAAGACAGTCATACAATCTTCCGTGCTCGAGGAACACTCGATATTTCCCTTTAAGGAGATGATGCCTCGCGGATCGGGCATTTTAAGTGTAAGGGATGCATAATGCGATATTGTGTTAAAGCAGCCGAAAGCTTTGCGTCCCAGTAGTGCTTGGTAACTAATTGTAAATGGGGTGAGGTGGAAGGTTAACTTTTCGCGGCGGAAGTTGTCGGGTGAGCCGTACACAACTTCTAGCAGTAGAGAGCCCGTACAATGGGCATATGGGCCTGGCATTACCCCTTGAAAGGAAATGTTGCTATGGCGAATTTTGGTTGGGCCTATCCCCATTTTGCGGATTGTGTCCTCGTATAGCAGGTTTAGATCACTGCCGCCGTCCATTAGGACTTGTGTAAATTGGAGTCCGCCAATTATCGGGTCTAATATCAAGGCAGTCCATCCTGCATTCTGGATACTTCTAGAGTAATCCTGATGGTCGAAGGTGATTGGTTTTAACAACCAGTGGCGGGACTCCTCTGGGATAGGCCGTATGGCGTGTACCTCTATGGGCGCCGGTCTATTTTTCCCTTTTGTCACGTGAAGTGTGTTTACTGTTTTGACTTCTTGTGGGAAATTCTTTTGTTTTCCGGTGCTCTGCTTGTGGGATTCGTCATCGTCCTCGCTTGGTGTGTCAAGCCCCTTGTGTTCGGCGTTGAGTTTGCCGGACTGCTTGAAAACCCAACAATCTCTGTGGGTATGGTTTGCAGGCTTCCCGGGAGTACTGTGGATTTGGCATATCTTGTCCAAGATTTTGTTTAAGTTAGATAGCTCGTCCCTATTATCCTTAAGGGGCAGTTTTTATGATTCTGCCGAGAGCTTTTGAATCCGGCGTTGACTGCCGTGCTCTTCGGGCTGTTTCCCTTAGTCCGGTGCTAGTCCTTGCTGCGTCGCGGTTTTCCGTTTCCATCCCTGACTCCGGATGTACTTGGGTCGCTGGTACTGCATCTTGCCAGCCAGCTATCCTCTCCCATGCAAAAGCGGGTCATGAGGCTTGTTAATGCGGCCATTGTTCTTGGCTTTTCTTGGCCGAGGTGTCTGGCGAGCCATTCGTCTCGGACGTTGTGTTTGAAAGCTGCTAAGGCTTCGGCGTCCGGACAGTCGACTAGTTGGTTCTTTTTAGTAAGGAATCTGTTCCAGAACTTTCGGGCTGACTCTTCGGGTTGTTGAGTTATGTGACTTAAATCGTCTGCATCGGGAGGTTGGACATAGGCCCCTTGAAAATTTGCCCGAAAATCCTCCTCGAGCTCTTCGCAACTTCCAATGGTGTTTTCGGGGAGGCTTTTAAGCCAATGCCGGGCTGGCCCTTTGAGCTTGAGGGGTAAGTATTTTATGTCGTGGAGGTCATCTCCTCTAACCATGTGTATGTGGAGGATGTAATCCTCAATCCGCACTCGAGTGCATTTGTTCCGTCGTATGCCTCTATGTTTACGGGCTTGAACCCTGCTGGAAATTCATAATCCAGAACCTCATCGGTGAAACATAGGGGGTGTGCAGCACCCCTATATTTAGGTGTACCGTAATATTCGCATACTTGATGTTTTGCATTGCTTACTAGAGCTTACTTTCTTGGCCCGTAGATAGATCTAACTGGGCCATCTTTTCGATGAAAATCTGTGTGCGGATCGCGTGCCGGCTTGTGTGCGGCGCCGTTTGCCGCTCTATGTTTTCCATGGGGTCGTCTATCCGACCGGGTGGTCTCCTTGTTCTTTGATTACGGGGGCTCTACGGCCTCCTCATCAAATTCGGGCAGTAGTTTTCGCTTCGGGTAGCTCTTTGTTCAGCGACTATCGCCGTGTTTATCTGCGGTGTTGAGTACTTTTCTCCATCTGATTATGAGCGCATCTTCCGCTGTTTTGAGCTTCCACTTCTGCTTTTTCAGGCTACGCGCAGTGGCGACGAGCCTTTTGTGGAGGTTCTTCTGCTCCGGCAACTTGTCCGACGTGAGATCGCCTAGACTGTTATCTTCGCCGGGGACTTATTGTTTATCCATATTGTCCTGTTCGGACGGTTGCTCGATAGCATGTTCGCCGTCCATTGGTTCGCCCTGCTCTATGGCTGGGTCTGTACGGCTGCTGTCTTTGTCGAGGCGGAATTTTGAGCGGCGCTTATGTCGCCGTTTTGACTGCTTTTCGAGGGAATGATCCCTCGTGGCGTCCCGTTGTTCCTCGTCGTCGCTTCCTTTAGGTGTGTCCACCATGTATACATCGTGAGATGAGGTGGCTGTCTAGTGCCTTATAGGTGCTAGTTCATGCTTATCTCCTACATCGTCGTCCATACCGTCGATGTCTTCGGAGTCAAAATCGAGCACGTCGTTTAAACTTTCGACAGTGGCTACGAAGTGGGTGGTGGGTGGGCTTTGAATTTCTTCGTCGTCCGCATCCCAACCTTGCTGACCATAATCCGGCCAGGGCTCTCCTGCTAAAGAGAGAGACTTTAGTAAATTCAGGATGTCGCCAAAGGGCGAGTGCTGAAAGATGTCCGCGGTGGTGAACTCCATGATCGGTGCCCGATCGGATTCGATTGGCAGGAGCGCGGAAGGTTCGCAGTCCGGAGAGGAGTCCGGCACCTTGGAGTCACGAGCTTCGCAAAGGACAGGGATGGTGTTTGGCTCAATCGCCGTAGAGATTGCAGCCCTCGAGGCGGTGTCCAGCCACCCGTCCTCGATCGGGCGATCGACTCCGAGCTAAGGGTCGGTCACGGACACTAGTGCGACCTCGTGGCACTTTGTCCGTGCGGCAGAGCTAGATCATGCCCATCGTGACAGTGCGGCGCGCTTGGCTGTGGCTCGAACCCGTCGAAGATCAAGTCTCCGCGAATCTGACCTGATGGCCAGGGGCGTAGCTTTCAATCTGCTCCAGATGGCCAAGCGAATTGGCCCGCAGTGCAAAGCCGCCGAATACGAAGATCTGTCCGGGGAGAAAAGTCTCACCCTGGACCGCATCATTGTTGATGATCGGAGGAGCCATCGGGCCTAAAGATGACGACACAGAGGAACTCTCAATGAAAGCACCAATGTCGGTGTCAAAACCAGTGGATCTCGGGTAGGGGGTCCCGAACTGTGCGTCTAGGCGGATGGTAACAGGAGACAAGGGACACAATGTTTTTACCCAGGTTCGGGCCCTCTCGATGTAGGTAAAACCCTACTCCTGCTTGATTAATATTGATGATATGGGTAGTACAAGAGTAGATCTACCACGAGATCAGAGAAGCTAAACCCTAGAAGCTAGCCTATGGTATGATTGTTGTTCCTCCTATGGACTAAAACCCTCCGGTTTATATAGGCACCGAAGAGGGTTAGGGTTACACAGAGTCGGTTACAATGGTAGGAGATCTACATATCCGTATCGCCAAGCTTGCCTTCCACGCCAAGGAAAGTCCCATCCGGACACGGGACGAAGTCTTCAATCTTGTATCTTCATAGTCCAGGAGTCCGGCCAAAGGCTATAGTCCAGCCATCCGGACACCCCCTAATCCAGGACTCCCTCACTAAGCACTTCTCCCATGGCAAGAAAGATCAATCTAGTAGGCCAAACTAAACCGATAATTCAAAGAGACTTGCAAAGATATCAAATCATGCATATAAGAATTCAGAGAGAACCCAATAATATTCATAGATAATCTTGATTATAAATCCACAATTCATCAGATCTCGGCAAACACACCGCAAAAGAATATTACATCGAATAGATCTCCAAGAACATCGAGGAGAACTTTGTATTGAGAATCAAAGAGAGAGAAGAAGCCATCTAGCTAATAACTATGGACCCGAAGGTCTGTGGTAAACTACTCACGCTTCATCGGAGAGGCAATAGTGTTGATGTAGAAGCCCTCCGTGATCGATTCCCTCTCCGGCAAATCGCCGGAAAAAGCCCCAAGATGGGATCTCACGGGTACAGAAGGTTGTGGCGGTGGAAAAGTGGTTTCCCCTCATGTTTTTAGGGTATAAGAGTATATATAGGCAAAAGAAGTAGGTCGGTGGAGCTACGAGGGGCCCATGAGGGTGGGGGAGCGCCTACCCCCCTGGGCACGCCGTCTTGCCTCGTGGACGCCTCGTTGCGTCTCTGACTTCTACTCCAAGTTTTCTGGTTTGCTTTCGGTTCAAGAAATATCATCGCGAAGGTTTCATTCCGTTTGGACTTCGTTTGGTATTCCTTTTCTGCAAAACTCTAAAATAGGAAGAAAAAAAATAGAAACTGGCACTAGGCCTCCGGTTAATAGGTTAGTCCCAAAAATAATATAAAAGAGCATATTAAAGCCCATTAAACATCCAAAACAGATAATATAATAGCATGGGACAATCCAAAATTATAGATACGTTGGAGACATATCAAGCATCCCCAAGCTTAATTCCTGCTCGTCCTCGAGTAGGTAAATGATAAAAACAGAATTTTTGATGTGGAACGCTACCTAACATATTTATCAATGTAATTTTCTTTATTGTGGCATGAATGTTCATATCCGAAAGATTCAAGACAAAAGTTTAATATTGACATAAAAATAATAATACTCAACCATACTAACAAAGCAATCATGTCTTGTCAAAATAACATGGCCAAAGAAAGCTATCCCTACAAAATCATATAGTCTGGTTATGCTCTATCTTCATCACACAAAATATTTAATCGTGCACAACCCCGATGACAAGCCAAGGAATTGTTTCATACTTTTGATGTTCTCAACCTTTTTCAATCTTCACGGAATACATGAGCGTGAGCCATGGATATAGCACTATAGGTGGAATAGAATGGTGGTTGTGGAGAAGACAAAAAGGAGAAGATAGTCTCATATCAACTAGGCGTATCAACGGGCTATGGAGATGCCCATCAATGGATATCAATGTGAGTGAGTAGGGATTGCCATGAAACAGATGCACTAGAGCTATAAGTGTATGAAAACTCAACAAAAGAAACTAAGTGGGTGTGCATCCAACTTGCTTGCTCACGAAGACCTAGGGCACTTTGAGGAAGCCCATCATTGGAATATACAAGCCAAGTTCTATAATGAAAAATTCCCACTAGTATATGAAAGTGACAACATAGGAGACTCTCTATCATGAAGATCATGGTGCTACTTTGAAGCACAAGTGTGGAAAAAGGATAGTAGCATTGCCCCTTTTCTCTTTTTCTCACATTTATTTTTTTATTTTTTTTATTTGGGCCTTTTCTCTTTTTTTATGGCCTCTTTTTTTTTCTTTTTTCTTTCGTCCAGAGTCTCATCCCGACTTGTGGGGGAATCATAGTCTCCATCATCCTTTCCTCAGTGGGACAATGCTCTAATAATGAAGATCATCACACTTTTATTTACTTACAACTCAAGAATTACAACTCAATACTTAGAACTGAAGGAAATATGCCCTAGAGGCAATAATAAAGTTATTATATATTTCCTCATATCATGATAAATGTTTATTATTCATGCTAGAATTGTATTAACCGGAAACATAATACATGTGTGAATATATAGACAAACAGAGTGTCACTAGTATGCCTCTACTTGACTAGCTTGTTAATCAAAGATGGTTATGTTTCCTAACCATGAACAAAGAGTTGTTATTTGATTAACAAGGTCACATCATTATTTGAATGATCGATTGACATGACCCATTCCCTTAGCTTAGCACACGATCGCTTTAGTATGTTGCTACTGCTTTTATCCATGACATATACATGTTCCTGTAACTATGAGATTATGCAACTCCGCTTACGGAGGAACACTTTGGTGCTACCAAACGTCACAACGAATCGGGTGATTATAAAGGAGTACTACAGGTGTCTCCAAAGGCAAATGTTGGGTTGGCGTATTTGAGATTAGGTTTTTCACTCCGATTGTCGGAGAGGTATCTCTGGGCCCTCTCGGTAATGCACATCACTTAAGCCTTGCAAGCACTACAACTAATGAGTTAGTTGTGAGATGATGTATTACGAACGAGTAAAGAGACTTGCCGTAACGAGATTGAACTAGGTATTGGATACCGACGATCGAATCTCGGGCAAGTAACATACCGATGACAAAGGAACAACGTATGTTGTTATGCGGTCTGACCGACAAAGATCTTCGTAGAATATGTAGGAACCAATATGGGCATCCAGGTCCCGCTGTTGGTTATTGACCGTGAATAGTTCTAGGTCATGTCTACATTGTTCTCGAACCGTAGGGTCCGCACGCTTAAGGTTTCGATGATGGTTATTATGAGTTTATGTATTTTGATGTACCAAGAAGTTCGAGTCCGGATGTGATCACGGACATGACGAGGAGTCTCGGAATGGTCGAGACATAAAGATTGATATATTGGAAGCCTATGTTTGAAGTTCGAATGGTTCCGGCGGGAATTCTAATCTTACCGGAGGTTACCGGAACCCCGGGAGGTAAATGGGCCTCGATGGGCCTTGGTGGAAAGGAGAAAGGGCCAGCCCTAGTGGGCGCGCCTCCCCTTCCCTAGTCCTACTAGGACTAGGAGAAGGGCCGCCCCTCTCTCTCTTTCCTCTCGGAATCCTAGTCCAACTAGGATTGGGGGAATCCTACTCCCAGGGAGTAGGACTCCCAGCATGCGCCTCCCTTGGCCGCCCCCCCCCCCTTGCTCCTTTATATACGAGGCGGGGGCACCTTGGAACAGAACAAGTTGATCGTGAGATCGTTCCTTAGCCGTGTCGGTGCCCCCTCCACCATATTCCACCTCGGTTATACTGTCGCGAAGCTTAGGCGAAGCCTGCTGCGCCGTGAAACATCAAGATCGTCACCACGCCGTCGTCGTCTTGACGGAACTCTCCTCGACACTCGGCTGGATCGAGTACGAGGGACGTCATCGAGCTGTCGTGTGTCAAGAACTCGGGGCGTCGAGTAACGGCGCCGGATCGGTCGGATCGCGAGGAGAACGTCGACTACTTCCTCTACGTTGTGATCGCTTCCGCCGGGTCTACAAGGGTATGTAGACAACACTCTCCCCTCTCGTTGCTATACATCACCATGATCTTGCGTGTGCGAGGAAATTTTTGAAATTACTACGTTCCCCAACAGTGGTATCGAGCCTAGTTTTTATGGTTTGATGTTTTGCACGAGTAGAACACAAGTGAGTTGTGGGCGATACAAGTCATACTACCTACCAAAGATGTCATACTTTGGTTCAGCGGTATTGTGAGATGAAGCGCCCGGACCGACATTACGCGTGCGCTTCGCGAGACTGGTTTCACCGCCACGAGCACTCGTTGCTTAAAGGTGACTGGTGGGTGCCTATCTCTCTCACTTTAGTTGAACCGAAAGTGTGGCTCGCCCGGTCTTTGAGAAGGTTAAAACGGAGTCTATTTGACGAAATATCGTTGTGGTTTTGATGCGTGGTGAGACTGGATCTTGCTTAAGCCCGTAGCAGCCACGTAAAATTTGCAACAACAAAGTAGAGGACGCCTAACTTGTTTTTGCAGGGGCATGTTGTGATGTGATATGGTCAAGACGTGATGCTATATTTTATTGTATGAGATGATCATGTTTTGTAACCGGTTATCGGCAATCGGCTGGAGCCATATGGTTGTCGCTTATTGTATGCAATGCAATCGCTACGTAATGCTTTACTTTATCACTAAGCGGTAGCGATAGTCGTAGAAGCATAAGTTTGGCGAGACGACAACGATGCTACGATGAAGATCAAGGTGTCGCGCCGGTGACGATGGTGATCATGGTGGTGCTGCAAGATGGAGATCATGTAGCACAAGATGATGATGACCATATCATATCACTTATATTGATTTGCATGTGATGTTTATCCTTTTATGCATCTTATCTTGCTTTGATTGACGGTAGCATTATAAGATGATCTCTCACTAAATTATCAAGAAGTGTTCTCCCGAGTATGCACCGTTGCCAAAGTTCGTCGTGCCCAGACACCACGTGATGATCGGGTGTGATAAGCTCTCGTCCATCTACAACGGTGCAAGCCAGTTTTGCACACGCAGAATACTCGGGTTATACTTGACGAGCCTAGCATATGCAGATATGGCCTCGGAACACGGAGACCGAAAGGTCGGCGTGAATCATATAGTAGATATGATCAACATAAGATGTTCACCATTGAAAACTACTCCATTTCACGTGATGATCGGTTATGGTTTAGTTGAATTTGGATCACGTGATCACTTAGAGTATTAGAGGATGTCTATCTAAGTGGGAGTTCTTTAGTAATATGATTAATTGAACTTAAATTTATCATGAACTTAGTCCCGGTAGTATTTTGCTAATTATGTTGTAGATCAATAGCTCGCGTTGTTGCTTTCATATGTTTATTTTCATACGTTCCTAGAGAAAATTGCGTTGAAAAATGTTAGTAGCAATGATGCGGATTGGATCCGTGATCCGAGGTTTATCCTCATTGCTGCTTGAAGAATTATGTCCTTGATGCACCGCTAGGTGACAGACTTATTGCAGGAGCGGATCTGCGCGTTATGAGCGTTTGGCTAGCTCAATATGATGACTACTTGATAGTTTTGTGCACCATGCTTTATGGCTTAGAATCGGGACTTCAAAGATGTTTTGAACATCATGGACCATATGAGATGTTCCAGGAATTGTAGTGAATATTTCAAGCAAATACCCGAGTTGAGAGATATGAAGTTTTCAACAAGTTCTATAGCTAAAAGATGGAGGAGAATCGCTCAACTAGTGAGCATGTGCTCAGATTGTCTGGGTACTTCAATCGCTTGAATCAAGTGGGAGTTAATCTTCCAGATAAGATAGTGATGGACAGAATTCTCTAGTCACCATCACCAAGTTAGTAGAACTTCGTGATGAACTATAGTATGCAAGGGATGATGAAAATGATTCCCGAGTTTTTCATGATGATGAAATCGATGAAGGTAGAATTCAAGAAAGAAACATCAAGTGTTGATGATTAACAAGACCACTAGTTTCAAGAAAAGGGCAAAGGGATGGAAGGGAACTTCAAGAAGAACGGCAAGCAAGTTGCTGCTCAAGTGAAGAAGCCCAAGTCTGGACCTAAGCCTGAGACTAAGTGCTTCTACTGCAAAGGGACTGGTCACTGGAAGCAGAACTACCCCAAGTATTTGGTGGATAAGAAGGATGGCAAAGTGAAAAAAGGGTATATTTGATATACAGGTGTTTTATGTGTGCTTTACTAGTGTTTATAGCAACCCCTCGGTATTTGGTACTGGTTCAGTTGCTATGAATAGTAACTCAAACGGAATTGCGTATAAATGAAACTAGTTAAGGGTGAAGTGACGATGTGTGTTGAAAGTAGTTTCAAGATTGATATGATCATCATCGCACACTCCCTATACTTTCGGGATTAGTGTTGAACCTAAATAAATGTTATTTGGTGTTTACGTTGAGCATGAATATGATTTGATCGTGTTTATTGCAATACGGTTATTCATTTAAGTAAGAGAATAAACTGTTGTTCTGTTTACATGAATAAAACCTTATATGGTTACACACCCAATGAAAATGGTTCATTGGATCTCGATCGTAGTGATACACATATTCATAATATTGAAACCAAAAATACAAAGTTAATGATGATAGTGCAACTTACTTGTGGCACTGCCGTTTTAGGTCATATTGGTGTAGAGCGCATGAAGAAACTCCATGCTGATGGGATTTTGGAATCACTTGATTATGAATCACTTGATGCTTGCGAACCGTGCCTTTTGGGCAAGATGACTAAAACTCCGTTCTCCGGAACAATGGAACAAGCTACTGACTTATTGGAAATAATACATACCGATGTATGCGATCCAATGAGTGTTGATGCTCGTGGCAAGTATCGTTATTTTCTGACCTTCACAAGATGATTTGAGCAGATATGGGTATATCTACTTGATGAAACATAAGTCTGAAATAGTTGAAATGTTCAAAGAATTTCAGAGTGAAGTGGAAAAATCATCGTGACAAGAAAATAAGGTTTCTACGATTCGATCGCGGGGACAAATATTTGAGTTACGAGTTTGGTCTTCAATTAAAACAATGTGGAATAGTTTCACAGCTCACGCCACCTGGAACACCACAATGTTATGGTGTGTCCAAACATCGTAACCACACTTTATTGGATATAGTGCAATCTATGATGTTTCTTACCGATTTACCAATATCGTTTTGGGATCATGCATTAGAGACAGCTGCATTCACGTTAAATAGGGCACCATCTAAATCCGTTGAGACGACACTATATGAACTGTGGTTTAGCAAGAAACCAAAGTTGTCGTTTCTTAATGTTTGGGGTTGCGATGCTTATGTGAAAAGTTTCATCCTCGATAAGCTCGAACCCAAATCGAGAAGTGCGTCTTCATAGAATACCCAAAGGAAATTGTTGGGTACACCTTCTATCACAGATCCGAAGGCAAGATATTCGTTGC
This sequence comes from Aegilops speltoides, assembly GCA_021437245.1. Classification (NCBI taxonomy): domain Eukaryota; kingdom Viridiplantae; phylum Streptophyta; class Magnoliopsida; order Poales; family Poaceae; genus Aegilops; species Aegilops speltoides. The sequence goes on along the minus strand of CM038142.1, from coordinate 343,296,749 downwards.
TTAAGATGGATCCTTTCTAGAGAAGGAGTTTCTCTCGAAAGAAGTGAGTGGGAGGAAAGTAGAACTTGATGAGGTAATCAGTACTGTTCCCTTATTGGAAAGTAGTTCATCACGTAAATCTGTTCTTGTGACTACTATACCAATTAGTGAGGAAGCTAATGATGATGATCATGTAACTTCGATCAAGTTACTACGAACCTCGTAGATCAACCAGAGTAAGATCCGCACTGAGTGGTACGGTAATCCTGTTCGGAAATCATGCTACTAGATCATGATGAACCTACGAACTATGAAGAAGCGATGGTGAGCCCAGATTCGCAAAATGGCTTGAGGCCATGAAATCGAGATGGGATCCATGTATGAAAACAAAGTATGGACTTTGGTTGACTTGCCCGAGGGTAGGCAAGCAATAGAAAATAAATGGATCTTCAAGAGGAAGACGGACGACGATAGTAGTGTTACTATCTACAAAGCTCGACTTGTCGCAAAAAGGTTTTTGACAAGTTCAAGTTGTTGACTACAATGAGATTTTCTCAAGCTGTAGCGATGCTTAAGTCTGTCTCAATCATGTTAGCAATTGCCACAATTTATGAAATTTGGCAAATGGATGTAAAACTGCATTCTGAATGGGTATCGGGAGGAAGAGTTGTATATGATGCAACCGAAGGTTTTATCGATCCAAAGGAGCTAACAAAGTGTGCAAGCTCCAATGATCCATCTATGGACTGGTGCAAGCATCTCGGAGTTGGAATATACGCTTTGATAAGTTGATCAAAGCATATAGTTTATACTGAGACTTGCGAAGAAGCCTGTATTTACTAGAAAGTGAGTGGGAGCACTACAACATTTCGATAAGTATATGTGAATGACATATTATAGATCGGAAATAATGTAGAATTATTCGCAAAGCATAAAGGAGTGTTTGAAAGAAGTTTTTCAAAGAAAGACCTCGGTGAAGCTGCTTGCATATTGAGCATTAAGATCTATAGAGATAGATCAAGATGCTTGATAAGTTTTTTCAATGAGTACATACCTTGACAAGAATTTGAAGTAGTTCAAAATGGAACAGTCAAAGAAAGAGTTCTTGCCTGTGTTGCAAGGTGTGAAATTGAGTAAGACTCAAAACCCGACCACGGCAGAAGATAGAAAGAGAATGAAAGTCATTCCCTATGCCTTGGCCATAGGTTCTATAAAGTATGCCATCTTGTGTACCAGATCTATTGTATACCCTACATTGAGTTAGGCAAGGAAGTACAATAGTGATCTAGGAGTAGATCACTGGACAGCGGTCAAAAATTATCCTTAGTGGAATAAGGATATGTTTCTCGATTATGGAGGTGACAAAAGGGTTCATCGTAAAGGGTTACGTCGATGCAAGTTTTGACACGATCCGATGACTCTAAGTCTCGATCTAGATACATATTGAAAGTGGGAGCAATTAGCTAGAGTAGCTTCGCGCGAGCATTGTAGACATAGAAAAATTGCAAAATACATAACGGATCTGAATGTGAAAGACCCGTTGACTAAGACTCTCTCACAAGCAAAACATGATCACACCTTAGTACTCTTTGGGTGTTAATCACATAGCGATGTGAACTAGATTACTGAATCTAGTAAACCCTTTGGGTGTTGGTCACATGGCGATGTGAACTATAGGTGTTAATCACATGATGATGTGAACTATCGATGTTAATCACATGGTGATGTGATCTAGATTATTGACTCTAGTGCAAGTGGGAGATGAAGGAAATATGCCCTAGAGGCAATAATAAAGTTATTATATATTTCCTCATATCATGATAAATGTTTATTATTCATGCTAGAATTGTATTAACCGGAAACATAATACATGTGTGAATATATAGACAAACAGAGTGTCACTAGTATGCCTCTACTTGACTAGCTTGTTAATCAAAGATGGTTATGTTTCCTAACCATGAACAAAGAGTTGTTATTTGATTAACAAGGTCACATCATTATTTGAATGATCGATTGACATGACCCATTCCCTTAGCTTAGCACACGATCGCTTAGTATGTTGCTACCGCTTTTATCCATGACATATACATGTTCCTGTAACTATGAGATTATGCAACTCCGTTTACGGAGGAACACTTTGGTGCTACCAAACGTCACAACGAATCGGGTGATTATAAAGGAGTACTACAGTGTCTCCAAAGGCAAATGTTGGGTTGGCGATTTCGAGATTAGGTTTTTCACTCCGATTGTCTGGAGAGGTATCTCTGGGCCCTCTCGGTAATGCACATCACTTAAGCCTTGCAAGCACTACAACTAATGAGTTAGTTGTGAGATGATGTATTACGGAACGAGTAAAGAGACTTGCGTAACGAGATTGAACTAGGTATTGGATACCGACGATCGAATCTCGCAAGTAACATACCGATGACAAAGGAACAACGTATGTTGTTATGCGGTCTGACCGACAAAGATCTTCGAGAATATGTAGGAACCAATATGGGCATCCAGGTCCCGCTGTTGGTTATTGACCGTGAATAGTTCTAGGTCATGTCTACATTGTTCTCGAACCGTAGGGTCCGCACGCTTAAGGTTTCGATGATGCTTATTATGAGTTTATGTATTTTGATGTACCAAGAAGTTCGAGTCCCGGATGTGATCACGGACATGACGAGGAGTCTCGGAATGGTCGAGACATAAAGATTGATATATTGAAGCCTATGTTTGAAGTTCGAATGGTTCCGCGGCAAAACGGAATTTACTGAGTACCGGAGGTTACTGGAACCCCGGGAGGTAAATGGGCCTCGATGGGCCTTGGTGGAAAGGAGAAAGGGCCAGCCCTAGTGGGCGCCCCCCCCTTCCCTAGTCCTACTAGGACTAGGAGAAGGGCCGCCCCCTCTCTCTTTTTCCCTCAGGAATCCTAGTCCAACTAGGATTGGGGGAATCCTACTCCCGGAGGGAGTAGGACTCCTGTAGCGCCTCCCTTGGCCGCCGGCCCCCTCCCCCCTTGCTCCTTTATATACGGGGCCAGGGGGGCACCTTGGAACAGACAAGTTGATCGTGAGATCGTTCCTTAGCCGTGTGCGGTGCCCCCTCCACCATATTCCACCTCGGTTATACTGTCATGAAGCTTAGGCGAAGCCTGCGCCGGTGAAACATCAAGATCGCCACCACGCCGTCGTCTTGACGGAACTCTCCCTCGACACTCGGCTGGATCGGAGTACGAGGGACGCCATCGAGCTGTCGTGTGTCAAGAACTCGGGGCGTCGAGTAACGGCGCCGGATCGGTCGGATCGCGAGGAGAACGTCGACTACTTCCTCTACGCCAGTGATCGCTTCCGCCGGGTCTACAAGGGTATGTAGACAACACTCTCCCCTCTCGTTGCTATACATCACCATGATCTTGCGTGTGCGTAGGAAAATTTTTGAAATTACTACGTTCCCCAACAAGAACAAGATATGACTCTATATGAATGCCCCCGGCGGTTTACCGGGATGCGCAATGACTCATGAGTGACATGTATGAAAAATTTATGAACGGTGGCTTTGCCACAAATACGATGTCAACTACATTATCATGCAAAGCAATATGACAATGATGGAGCATGTCATAATAAACAGAATGGTGGAAAGTTGCATGGAAATATATCTCGGAATGGCTATGGAAATTCCATAATAGGTAGGTATGGTGGCTGTTTTGAGGAAGGTATATGGTGGGTGTATGGTACCGGCGAAAGTTGCGCGGTACTAGAGAGGCTAGCAATGGTGGAAGGGTGAGAGTGCGTATAATCCACGGACTCAACATTAGTCATAAAGAACTCACATACTTATTGCAAAAATCAATTAGGTATAGAAATGAAGTACTACGCGCATGCTCCTAGGGGGATAGATTGGTAGGAAAAGACCATCGCTCGTCCCCGACCGCCACTCATATGGAAGACAATCAATAATAAATCATGCTCCAACTTCATCACATAACGGTTCACCATACGTGCATGCTACGGGAATCACAAACTTGAACACAAGTATCTCTCAAATTCACAACTACTCTACAAGCATGACTCTAATATCACCATCTTCATATCTCAAAACAATCATAAAGAATCAAACTTCTCATAGTATTCAATGCACTTTATATGAAAGTTTTTATTATACCCATCTTGGATGCCAGTCATATTAGGACTAATTTTATAACCAAAGAAAATTACCATGCTGTTCTAAAAGGCTCTTAAAATAATATAAGTGAAGCATGAGAGATCAAAAATTTCTATAAAATAAAACCACCTCCGTGCTCAAAAAAGATATAAGTGAAGCACTAGAGCAATATTATCTAGCTCAAAAGATATAAGTGAAGCACATGCAGTATTATAATAAATTCCGATCCATGAGTGTCTCTCCCAAAAGGTGTGTACAACAAGTATGATTGTGGTAAACTAAAAAGCAAAGACTCAAATCATACAAGACGCTCCAAGCAAACACATATCATGTGGTGAATAAAAAATATAGCCTCAAGTAAAGTTACTCATAGACGAAGACGAAAGAGGGGATGCCTTCCGTGGCATACCCAAGCTTAGGATTTTGGTTGTCCTTGAATAACTTGGGGTGCCTTGGGCATCCCCAAGCTTAGGCTCTTGCCACTCCTTATTCCAAAATCTATCAAATCTTTACCCAAAACTTGAAAACTTCACAACACAAAACTTCAACAGAAAATCTCATGAGCTCTGTTAGTATAAGAAAATAAACCACCACTTTAAGGTACTGTTGTGAACTCATTATTTATTTATATTGGTGTAAAAACTACTGTATTCCAACTTCTCTATGGTTCATACCCCCCGATACTACTCATAGATTCATCAAAATAAGCAAACAACACACGAAAAATAGAGTCTGTCAAAAACAGAATAGTCTGTAGCAATCTGTAACTTTCGAATACTTATGTAACTCCAAAAATTCTTAAAATAAATTTGTGGACACGAGGAATTTGTATATTAATCATCTTCAAAAAGAATCAACCTAAAAGCACTCTTCTGTAAAAAATGACAACTATTCTCGTGAGCGCAAAAGTTTCTGTTTTTTACAGCAAGATCGCAAAGACTTCACCCAAGTCTTCCCAAAGGTTCTACTTGGCACAAAAACTAATTAAACATAAAACCACATATAAACAGAATCTAGATTAATTATTTATTACTAAACAGGAGCAAAAATCAAAGAACAAAAATAAAATTGGGTTGCTTCCCAACAAGCGCTATCGTTTAACGCCCCTAGCTAGGCATAAAAACCAGAATAGATCTAGGTATTGCCACCTCTCGTATGCAATCCATAAGTGGATCTCATAATAGATTCATAAGGTAATTTAATTTTCTTCCTAGGAAAGTGTTCCATGCCCTTCCTTATCGGAAATTGGAATCTAATATTGCCTTCTTTCATATCAATAATTGCACCAATCGTTCTAAGGAAAGGTCTACCAAGAATAATAGGACATGTAGGATTACAATCTATATCAAGAACAATGAAATCTATGGGCACATAATTATTTGCAACAATAAGAACATCATTAATCCTTCTTGTAGGTTTCTTAATGGTGGAATCCGCAAGATGCAAATTTAAAGAACAATCATCAAATTCACGGAAGCCTAGCACATCACACAAAGTTTTTGGAATCGTGGAAACACTAGCACCCAAATCACACAAAGCATAGCATTCATAATTTTTAATCTTAATTTTAATAGTAGGTTCCCACTCATCATAAAGTTTTATAGGGATAGAAACTTCTAGTTCAAGCTTTTCTTCATAAGATTGCATCAAAGCATCAACGATATGTTTAGTAAAAGCTTTATTTTGATTATAAGCATGAGGAGAATTTAACACGGATTGCAACAAGGAAATACAATCTATTAAAGAACAATTATCATAATTAAATCCCTTTAAATCCAAAATAGTGGGTTCATTGCTATTTAAAGTTTTGACCTCTTCAATCCCACTTTTATCAATTTTTGCATCTAGATCTAAAAACTCTGAATCATTGAGACGCCTTTTAACTAAAGTTGACTCATCTCCAGTCCCATCTTTATCAATATTCATATTGGAAAACAAAGATTTAATAGGAGTCACCTCAATCACCTTTAGGTCTTCATCATTATTATCATGAAAACTAGAAGAACACGCTTTCACAAATCAATCTTTTTTAGCAGGCATCCTAGCGGTTCTTTATTTGCACTCATCAATGGAAATTATCATGGCTTCGAGGGACTCACTGATATCATGCTTAGATGGAATAGATCTAAGTTTCAAAGAATCAACATCAAGAGAAATTCTATCCACGTTCCTAGCCAACTCATCAATCTTAAGCAATTTTTCTTCAATCAAAGCATTGAAATTCTTTTGCGAACTCATAAATTCTTTAACACTATTCTCAAAATCAGAGGGCATCTTATTAAAATTTCCATAAGAGTTATTGTAGGAATTACCATAATTATTAGAGGAATTACTAGGAAACGGCCTAGGATTAAAATTGCCTCTATACGCGGTGTTACCAAAATTGTTCCTACCAACAAAATTCACATCCATAGATTCATTATTATTCTCAATCAAAGTGGACAAAGGCATATCATTAGGATCAGAAGAAACACTTTTATTAGCAAATAATTTCATAAGTTCATCCATCTTTGCTCTCAAAACATTAATCTCTTCAATCGCGTGGACTTTTTTACTAGTGGATCTTTCGGTGTGCCATTGAGAATAATTAACCATAATATTATCTAGGATCTAGTAGCTTCTCCTAAAGCGATTTCCATAAAAGTGCCTCTCGCGGCCGAATCTAAAAGATTTCTAGAAGCAAAATTCAATCCGGCATTATTTTTTTGTATAATCATCCATAAATTTAAACCATGTGTAGGGCAGTTATGTATCATTAATTTCATCCTCTCCCAAGCTTGTGCAACATGCTCATGATCAAGTTGCTTAAAATTCATAATATCGTTCCTAAGGGAGATGATCTTAGCGGGAGGAAAATACTTAAAGATAAAAGCATATTTGCACTTATTCCATGAATCAATACAACTTTTAGGCAAAGAAGAGAACCAAGTTTTAGCACGATCTCTAAGCAAAAATGGAAATAGCTTCAATTTAACAATATCATTATCCACATCTTTTTTCTTTTGCATATCACACAAATCAACGTAGTTGCTTAGATGGGTTGCAGCATCTTCACTAGGAAGGCCAGAAAATTGATCTTTCATAACAAGATTCAACAAAGCGGTATTAATTTCACAAGATTCAGCATCGGTAGTAGGATCAATCGGAGTGCTAATAAAATCATTGTTGTTGGTTTTGGAAAAGTCACACAATTTAGTACTACCTCTCTCTCAGTTTATAGGGCGTGCGCGTACCCCTAGGTCATCAATTTGACCAATCTAATACAAGTCATATATTACAAAAAATATACCAACATAAACTACGGAGTTTCTACTTTCAAAAGGTAAAATTTTTGTGTTATATAGTTTATATTAGGGTGATAAAATTGACAACGTAGGTATACGCGCAGGACTTGTAAACTGAGACGGAGGTAGTATTATCTTCATCCATCATGACAAGCAATCAATTCAACACACAAGCACACAAGAAGCAAGGGAGAAGAGACGAACGGAAGAGGGGCAAAGAAAAGGCAAAGGTTTTTGAAAATCATTTTAGAAGTGGGGGAGAGGAAAATGAGAGGCAAATGGCAAATAATGTAATGCAAGGGAGAAGATTTTATGATGGGTACTTGGTATGGCTTGACTTGGCGTAGATCTCCCCGGCAACGGCGCCATAAATCCTTCTTGCTACCTCTTGAGCTTGTGTTGGTTTTCCCTTGAAGAGGAAAGGGCGATGCTGCAAAGTAGCGTAAGTATTTCCCTCATTTTTGAGAACCAAGGTACAATCCAGTAGGAGACGACGCACAAGTCACCGAATACCTGCACAAACAATTAAGAACTTGCAACCAACGCAATAAAGGGGTTGTTAATCCCTTCACGGTCACTGGCAAAAGTGAGATCTGATAGAGATAGTAAAGTAAATATTTTTGGTATTTTTGTTGTATAGATTGGAAAGTAAAGATTGCAAAATAGTAAACGAGATTCGATAACATGGAAATGAGATGCAAATATAATGGAAAAGAGACCCGGAGGCCATAGGTTTCACTAGTGGCTTGTCTCGGGATAGCATGTGTTACGGTGGGTGAACAAATTACTGCCGAGCAATTGATAGAAAAGCACATAATTATGATGACACCTAAGGCAATGATCATGAACATAGGCATCACGTCCGTGTCAAGTAGACCGACTCCTACCTACATCTACTACTATTACTCCACACATCGACCGCTATCCAACATGCATCTAGAGTATTAAGTTCATAAGAACGGAGTAACGCATTAAGCAAGATGACATGATGTAGAGGGATAAACTCAAGCAATATGATATAAACCCATCTTTTTTTCCTTGATGGCAACAATACAATACGTGCCTTGCTGCCCTATTGTCACTGGGAAAGGACACCGCAAGATTGAACCCAAAGCTAAGCACTTCTCCCATGGCGAGAAAGATCAATCCAGTAGGCCAAACTAAACCGATAATTCGAAGAGACTTGCAAAGATATCAAATCATGCATATAAGAATTCAGAGAAGAACCAAATAATATTCATAGATAATCTTGATCAAAAATCCACAATTCATCGGATCTTGGCAAACACACCGCAAAAGAATATTACATCGAATAGATCTCCAAGAACAGCGAGGAGAACTTTGTATTCGGAATCAAAGAGAGAAAGAAGCCATCTAGATAATAATTATGGACCCGAAGGTGTGTGGTAAACTACTCACGCTTCATCGGAGAGGCAATGGTGTTGATGTCGAAGCCCTCCATGATCGATTCCCCCTCCGGTAGATCCCCAGAAAAGGCCCAAGATGGGATATCACGGGTACGGAAGGTTGCGGCGGTGGAAAAGTAGTTTCGTGGATCCCCCTAATGTTTTTAGGGTATAAGAGTATATATAGGCGCAAGAAGTAGGTCGGTGGAGCTACGAGGGGCCCACGAGGGTGGGGGCGCGCCTTACCCCTGGGCGCGCCCTCCTACCTCGGGGACGCCTCGTTGCTCTCTGACTTCAATTCCAAGTCTTCTGGTTTGCTTTCGGTCCAAGAAAGATCATCGTGAAGGTTCCATTCCGTTTGGACTCCGTTTGGTATTCTTTTTCTGCAAAACTCTAAAATAGGCAAAAAAATAGAAACTGGCACTGGGCCTCCGGATAATAGGTTAGTCCCAAAAATAATATAAAAGAGCATATTAAAGCCCATTAGACATCCAAAACAGATAATATAATAGCATGGAACTATCTAAAATTATAGATACGTTGGAGACGTATCACACTGTAACACTCGTACTCATATGTACCTGAGATGGGGCGGCAGATGGACCTCGAGCTTCTGGCTCTGGCGTATTTGAGCACCCATTGTGCCGACACAATGGATTCCCACCGGATCGAATCCAAAGTCGGTCCGGCGCATACGCCATCGTCGATGAATCAAGTCTAGTTGGAGGTGGATTCGCTACACGCCATGCTGGAGAAGGTCAGAGATCGTAGGAAGGGAGCTTGGGGGCGGAGTGGAGTGGAGTGGAGCAAAGTCACTAGGGTTAGGTCTGGGATGCATATGGGCACGAATATATGTGGGGGTCAGGATGAGCCAGCGTGTGCCGGGTCCGACATGGCGGACGCGCTCACGCCTCCCCATATCCACCCCGAATTTGGGTTGGATCGGACATGTGTCAGTCCCAGGGGGCATATGGGTACGGTATAAGGAGCCCATCTGGGTTAGCTTTTTTTGAACTGTCAGCCGTGTCGTCCGCCCGTGTGTGTGTGTGGGGGGTTGTATATGCTCTAAGAATACTGAAAATAGAGCATGTTTTAATACTTGTACATTTTTTGCTTTTTTAGACATTCTTATCACCGTACATTTGTACGCAAGGTAGCTATTGATATTTGGAGCTATTGTAACGCCTTTCTTTCATAACAAAACCGGGGACTCTAATGAGAACATGAAACTGCTTAGTTTTATTTGCAATCATCATAAACTAGCGATTTTGATGCGATGAGGAGCGAACGATGGTCTTGAACTTACCAATCAATCCTCATAGGATACATGACTTGTTGTACTATGTTTTGTTAACGTTATGAGACATTTATTTGGTTGACGAGTTCTTTATGATTAATGCAAAAAATTTGACTCCTATCTTCCACTCAATAAATATTCTTGCTGGTCTTTAAGTACTCAGAATTGCCTACTCCCACCTTGAGACATGGTGTATCCTGCGCTAGTACATCCAACCTCATGGAAGAACTTCCTCTTGGCCTCATACACATAAACCCAAACATCTCCTCAAAATAGCCATCGTATGTACCTACGTATGGCATTTTTATAGTCATTCTGAGTAAAGTGTCATGCACAACCATTTTATGTTACATGACTAGAGATGTGTTGTCATTCTCGTATGCTTGCATGAGCATCATAACTATCATTGTATTTTTTATGGCTAGGCCACTTGCTCATCGTATACATTTCTACTGTAGATCATTGCACATGCTCGTTATCATATATAGGTTTTTTTTTCATGTTCATAACAAGATGTATGTTTGCATTTAGATGAAGTTGAAAAAAGTGTATTAATCATTATAGTAAGTTGTTTCTTCTACCTTTCGAGAAAGAGAAAATAAAATATGCACCATGGAGGTGAAAACAAAAAAAAGAGCCACAGAGAGACCAAAAACTAAGAAAGAAGAAGCAACACCATTGTTCTATTTAGAGTACACGTGTGAAGTACTTCAATGTATCACTAAGTGTTCAAAATAGAAAATTCATAAAGTGCTTCATAGTAGCACCAAGCATAGGAATCAAAAGAAGTACTTCAAAGTAGCACAACTTCATGCATTCACTGCTAAGACTTTATGAGTTTCATTGCGATATGCACTAGTGGGGACTTTATATTATATGACTTGGCTTGTATATTCCAATGACGATCCTCCTCAAATGAGCTCTACGTCTTTGTGAGCAAGCAAGTTGGATGCACCCTCATTAGTTCACAGGAGGGCTTTCATTCATATATAACTCTAAGTGGATCCTAGTTGCATGGTAATCCCTACTCCTTACACGGTATCGGTCATAAGTTCTTCCTCTTGTCCTAATGGCCAACTGTATTATTGCAAGACTTTCTTGTTTTTCCCTTCTTTTAACTCCCAACATTATGTTCTCGTTGCCTTGATTAGGGTACTGACTCATACTTGCGCTCAAATTCTAAAATTGTGAAGATTGTGAAATAGAGCAAAGCTGCAACACGTGATTGTATTCGGTCTTGTATCTCGGGTTAGCCTAGAAGTGATTGCCATGTATATATACTTTGCATAGATGATTATCAGTGTGTTCCCGATAAATTTGACATTCTTTCTAAAGCTTTGGCATTGGTGATTTTGACTTGATGCATTTAGTTATCAAGAATACGTGGAACTTCTTTTGTATGCATTAACATAGTTTAAGATTCTTAATACATGAACATCTCTTTTATTGTTTTAGACTCACCTTATGTGTTACATCAGCTAATCAAGATCATGATCAGTAGCATTCAACTCCAAAAGTTATCTTTATTAACATCTTCATGCTTGAGGATGGGTATGAAATAAGCTTGGAGATGCTCATACGTCTCAAATGTATCAATAATTTTTGTATGATTGATGCTACATTGCTATCAATTTCACACACTTTGGTATAATTTTTATTATTTTTATTGGAATAACACATTAATCCATTGCCTAGTGTCAGATTCTGTTTTTGCTGGTTTTGATATTTCAGAAAAACACCAAAAAAAGTCCGTGCAAAAGTCAAAAGTAGGCTTAAATGTTGTAGGAATCCTTCCCGTCGCTAGTCTGCTCACGTCCTATGAACCAGGATTAACGTGATGCAGACAGGAAGCGCACCTGGCGTGAGTGGTAGGTCAAAGTAGGCGCCTCGACTACCGCACTAATGTGAATGCCACGCCGTTCGACCGGCATGCGCCGACGACCAGTCATTTCCGCTCTGGACTGACATGAATGCGGTGCAGAGAACGGAGTAGCGGTTGGAGCACGCGAGAGAGATGGTTTTGTGTGGGTTGAGGGTGTCGACCACATACGTGGCGGAGGTCCAGACGCCACACACCTTCCCAACTTTGCTTCCGGTTTGCAGGGTTGGACGTGCAGACAGGTTGACGGACGTTTTATGCACGACACTGCAGAAGAAACTCACATGGGCACACGTGCATACGGCCACTCATTTACTTCAAGATTGGTGCACTAGTGATGCCATTAACTCTTAATCACTGCACTAGGGTCCATATATGCCAGCTTTAAACAGAGTTGCATGTGTCACCCTTTTTCCGTCCCATGCTTTTTCAGTTCTATATTAAAACTTGAATGTATTACTCTCTCAATTAATTAATACTCCCTCCGTCCGAAAATACTTGTCATCAAAATAGATAAAAAAGGATGTATCTAGAACTAATATACATCTTGATACATCCCCTTTTATTAATTTTGATGACAAGTATTTCCGGACGGAGGTAGTATGTATTAGAGGGAGTATATTTTTTAAACTGAAAATTCAAATTAAGTTCCGTTCGCATATTCATGTTCGTCGCAACGAGTACTTTTGAATAAGACTAATTCTGAATACATTTAAACACCTTTTGGAAGTTTACCAAGTTTCAAATATTAAAACTTGATAGTAGTAATATTAAGTTTTACAAAGTTTTTAGAAACTTACTAATTTTAAAACCTGCTTAAAATTTAAATTTATGAAAATATTGGCGCCCCACATGGTTTTTAGTTTCAGTTCCAAAACTTAATGTTTTTCCGTTCATTTCTATTAAGTTTCAGCAGTAGAAACTTAGCAAAATTTTTAAAAATATGTAAAATTGGTCTTATATCAAATTCCATGTCACAAGGAACATGAATAAACAAACAAAATAAGACCTAGACTTCCGATTCAAAAATATAATACTCCCTCCGTTCCTAAATATAAGTCTTTGGAGAGATTCCACTATAAACCACGTACGGAGCAAAATGAATGAATCTATACTCTAAAATGCATCTAGATACATCCGTATGTGGTTCATAGAGAAATCTCTACAAAGACTTACATTTAGGAACGGAGGGAGTAGATTCACATTTATAAGTCAAAAGAAGAAGCATGAAAGGTAGGATAAGTGAGGCATGCACTCTGTGCCAAAACTTGGAAGCGTGGACCCTTTTTACAACAATTAAGCTCTAAACACAATTAAGCTCTCCCGACGTTGTAGGGCACAAAGTGTGCGGACTATGCGGTCCGAATGTTGACAGGCAGTTTGATGTATAGTGTTGGAGATGCCCTTGGTATGTCCGTGCCAATAAATTGTTTTTCAAACAGAGTAACAGTGAGAGGATCGAAAGTGTCCTTCTTAGCTCAAGCTCTCAAGCTCATATGAGCCCGATATGAACAATGAAATCCGAAAAGATTGAAAAAATTAAAAAAAATCTGATTTTTTTGGGACAAATGTTTTCAATGCTTGCGAAGTTTCATTGTGAAATGACATACATGGAAGTTGTGGCAAAAAAATCAACACACCAAAATGCTTTAAAAACACTTTTTGGAGCATCTATTTTGTTATTTTTTGCCATGACTTCCACAAGACTTTGCAAGCATTGAAAATGTTTGTCAAAGTTTACCAAAAGGATATATCAGAGTTTTTTTCAATCTTTTTGGATTTTACTACTCAACCGAGCTCATATGAGCTCGAGGCTCAGTTAATCCTTGTCCAGAGGATTTATTTTAGGCCAACTCCGGCGCGCGACCCCATCCCGTTCGGGTGCGTCCATTTGGGGTAGAACGGGCAAATGTCCGGATTTCGTTCGTTTTCGACTCATTCCCGGCCCAAACTTGCGCCGAGTTTGAGGTGAAACGAACATCGCGCGGACGGGCTGGACGCACGTCCTTGTCCTCCCCGTGGCCCGCCTGTTGGGGACACTAGTACTCCATTCGCCTCCAAACGCCTCCACCGGGTCTCCCCGCCCACCCCGCTACTGGCGCCGCCACTATTCTCCGGCCGCCTCACTCCTCACCCCCCGGCCGTCCATTCCAAACCACGTCTCGACATGGCCGCCATCACGCCTGCGGTTTCGTAGGAGTTTTGGCCGTCGCTTGGAGGAGATTTGGCCATCGCCGTCGTAGCCCGTGCCAGAGGGGATACGACCACCGGCGACGGATATGGACCACAACAGCTTCCGTCGGGTGCTCCAGAGCAGCCAGTAGCCGGCCACCAACCACCCGTGCTGCATCGAGGTGATCATCACGGCATCTTTGCCACCACACCCGCAAGGTGTTTGACACTTTGCCCACAAAGGTATGGACATTGGAGATGAATTTTTCTTCCACCACTTCATTTATTCATCGGACGATTCGTCCTCGGATGACGAAGATCTTGTGGTGGTTGCACTGGTCGTTCACGATTGAACGGCAGCTTCCTTGGTACAGGGGGTCAGTCCCTGGCCGTGCTCCCAACCTGAACCGCAACAGAGAGAGAGAGGTCGCGCCTTGCTCTATGCCAATTACTTTGCGAATGCCCCGCTCTTCAAGCCGGATAAATTTCGTCGCCGTTTTCGTATGGCAAGGCATCTGTTCAATCGTATCGGAGAGGGAGTGGTTTCTCATGACCCATACGTCGACCGCAAGACGGGTGCCCTTGGCAAGCTTGGGTTCTCCTCTTACCAGAAATGCACCGCGGCCATCCGCATTCTTGCATATGGAATTCTAGGCGATCTGGTGGATGAGTATATGCGTATGAGTGAGTCGACATATCTACTGTCATAGTGTTTGGCACTGAGTACTTGAGGCAGCCAAATGCCGCTGATACAGAAAGCTTGTTGGCAACCAACGTAGGTAGAGGCTTTCCAAGCATGCTTGGCAGCATAGATTGTATGCACTGTGAGTAGAAGAAGTGTCAATTTGCTTGGCAAGGCCAGTACAATGGGCATGTTAAAGCGTGCACTGTCATATTAGAAGCGGTGGCGTCGCAAGATCTTTGGGTATGGAATTCGTTCTTCGCATGGCAGGTTATCACAATGATATCAGCGTGTTGCAGCGTTCTCTAGTCTTCGCAAGGCTTGCGGAAGGCCACTCCCCACTTGTCAACTTTGAGATCAACGGCCACAGTACAACAAGGGATACCACATTGCTAATGGTATATATCCTAAGTGGTCAACCTTTGTGAAGACAATCTTGAACCCCCGAGGTGAGAAGAGAAAGAGATTTGCCCAAATGCAAGAGTGTTAGAAAGGACGTGGAAGGTGCTTTTGGTGTGCATCAATCCCGATGGGGTATCGTTCGAAACCTGCACTAACATTGGGATGAAGGAAAGCTTTGGGAGGTGATGACTGCTTGTGTGATCATGCACAACATGATCGTCGTGGACGGGCTTGATAACGGCATCTTCGACCAAGGATTTGATTTTCAAGGTGAAAATGTTGAGCCCCTACACCAAGAACCGGCCACGTTTGAACAGTTTGCCCAATTTCATCGTGAACTGCGTGATTGGCACACTCATTTGGATCTTCAAAATGATTTGGTTGAGCATGTGTGGACTCACATTAGCAACTAACAGATGTATTGGTTCATTATGTTCATTCAAGACAATTTCGATTTGGTTATAAAACTATTTTATTAGAGACAATTTTGATTGGGATGTAGAACTATTTTTATTTTTAGACAAATAATATTTGCACGTGCACGCTAGCTTTGAACATTGAAATATGAATATATGGGCATTTTTAGGCGTGGCGGACCGGATGGGGCCAAATGATGCGTCAACGCGTTGGGCGCACGGCCATCGTATCCCAGGACAGACCCGGACATGACCCCATTGCCCTACCTAAACGGATAGAATCCTGGCAAAACGGACGTCCGTTTGGGGTCGTGTGCTTGAGTTCGCTTTATACTATTAATAAGCCCAAATGATAACGCCCACACGTGTGGCATGTTTGCACATCGCCCACACGCCTTTATCCACGTTGATTCTGTTTTGCACAAATCCTAAAGGAATCTGTTAGAATCTGAGTGTCACGTGGGCATCATCGTGTGTGTGGGCGTTGGAGAGTTCGCTCACACGCCCCGCAGCACACGGTTTGCCAGCTGCGTTGTGTGGGCGAACTAGTTTCTGCCCACACAGTCACCACCTAGTCCACACGCATGTGGGCGAACTGCTTTTCACCCACATGACGCTCGTACATTGTTGGATGGCAACTGCAGTTGTACGTACGTGGCAATTAGGTAAACACACATGGCAACTATGATTCATTGCTAGACGGCAACTGCAGTTGCACGTACGTGGCAACCAGATAAACATACATAGCAACTATGGTTGGACCACACGTGACAACTAGGTAAACGCACATCGCAACTATTGTTTGACCATATGTGGCAAGTAGTTAATTAATCACACATGGAAACTATGGTTTGACTACACGCGGCAACTAATAAATTAGACATGGCAACTACAGTTAACCAAAACACAGAGAGTTGCCATGCTTTTACAACTACATTTGCCATTCTGGATGGCAACTAAATCGTCATTTCTTGGGTACCTAACGTAGTTGCGTCAGGACGTGTGGGCATATTTGCTTCGTGCCACACACGCGGGGTGGAGATGAATAGTACTTGTTGGACATGTGACACGAAGTAGCTGCGCTCACACGTGTCGGCAATTCTAATGTTCACCCACACATAGCCTGTATGGGCTGCCTCCTGATTATGCCACAGAGGGCGTGTGGGCGGATCTCTAATATGCCACACGTGTGGGTATTGTCAGGACCCTTAATAAAAGCCTTTCCTTTCGTTTATTTTAGGACGTCGATGACGCCCACACGTGTGGGCTTTAAGGGGTCTGGCCACACGTTTTATGTGGTGTTTAAGAGAAACAGCCCACACGCCTATGTGTGGGCAAAACAAGTAATGCCCACACACCTATTTTTTTGCCTCTCGGTCCCTCGCACACGCCTACGTGTGGGCAAAATAGATAACACCCACACGTCCGTACGTCAGGCCTCCTACCTCATGGTCTCGTATGCCCCGCGGACAGTCACCACGCGTCACAGCAGTTGCCATGGTCCGGACCCTCTTTCATGTTCGTTTAACTGCAGTTGCCATGTTGCTGAACTACAGTTACCATGGCTGCTCAATTGCAGTTGCCATCTCAGGTCAAGTGCCAGATGCCATTTTTGGACAATTGCAGCTGTTGCCATGTGTGGTCTGGTCTACTACAGTTGCCATGATTTGAAAACTTTAGAAGTTTCCACCTACTAACACTAGGCAGTTGCCATGTAGCACAATAAAAAGACATGGCAAAATAACATGTTCGGATAAAGAGAGAGTTGTCATCTGCTTACAAGCACATTAGGGGTAGTTGCCATGTACCCTGCAAAACACATGGCAACTGACAGCTTTGGGTGTGGGAGAGGAGACGGGCGTGTGGGCGCGGTGGTATCTTTAGAAGTTGCTGTCTACTAAACACTAGGCAGTTGTCATGTAGCACTACAAAAAGACATGGCAAAAAAACATGTTTGGGTAAAGAGAGAGTTGCCATCTGCTTACAAGCATACTAGGGCAGTTGCCATGTGCCTTGCAAAACACATGTCAACTGATAGCTTTGGGTGTGGGAGAGGAGACGGGCGTGTGGGCGAACTGATAAACGCCCACACACCAGTCCCCTTGCGTGCGTTGAAAACTGACGTGTGGGCGAACTGCTAAACGCGCACACACCACCACCTTCGCGTGTGGAGACGAACGTGTGGGCGACCGGATGAATGCCCACACACCAGCCCAATCCTACGTCGTATAAAAAATCTGGCAAAATATGCCAAGATTCGTGCAAACTCAAACCGACGTTGATCCATGCGTGTGGGCGAGATGTAAATGCCCACGCGTGTGGGCGTTAGTATTTCGGTTATTTTAATGGCGCTCTGTTTTCTATTTCATTTTCGCAAGCTAGCTAACCCATTCCATTGCTCCCCGTCAAAAAAAAAAACATTCCGCTTCAAAGTGGCAGGCAGGAGGTCAACCTGATCGATGCCGATGGGTACACAGCTCAACAGCTACTCTACCCCGTCCAATTGGCCAAGCAGAAAGCTAGATCTACAGCATCTTTGTTCACCTCCACGAGAAAAAAAAAGCATCTGCCTTCCGATGGATTGGCTCATGGTTGTGAGCGCCCAAGCCGCGCCATGCCGCGCAGCAGAGAGAAAGGGGTTTCCCGCCCGAGGAGCGAGGATAAAGATGCACAGAAAGGGGAAAGAGAGGTGGCCCGATCGTTGGTGGGCCCCTAGGACGAGCCGTGGCGCCAGAGACCTTTTCCTAGGGCGGGCTGCAGTAATTATTCAGCCTGACGCGGGAACAGTGAGAAGGAGGACAAATGCACGTCCCTCTGATCGATTCCCGTACTTGCTGAATGCCGATCATCTCTCTATCCGACTAGGCGTGTACAGCAGACCGGCTTGGCTCATTGGCTGCATTGCCTGGTCATTTCCTGCCGGATGGATATTGACATGTTGTGGCCCTGCCCTGGGTAACCCTGACGCTGCGTGTGCGTGTGATCAGTTAATACAATCGTTGTCCCTTGATCTGATGTCTGTGTGCACCGCTTGCTTATTTTCAACAGAGGTAATACCCTCGATAGTCATAGAACTTGCTCTCTATATTTAGTTTGATGCTAAAATTTTAAACCATCGATAGTCATAGAACTTGCTCTCTATATTTAGTTCGATGCTAAAAATTTAAAAATACAGGTTTGTGATCATATAAATTGACATCAGATGCAAATACGGTACTTTCTCTCGTATTTGGCCATATGGCTTGCCCCATGTGACGCGCCAGCACAGCATAGGCCCACCTGTCATTGGCTGCGGATAACTACCTAGCAATTTATTTATTTGCGTATAAAATTGCTCAAACAATGAAAAGGCTGCAGCGGCCTGGTTCGATCCCACAATCTAGTTTTAACTACCTAGCATGGATAGCCACCAGACAACTCATGGTTCACGCCTAACCTGCACATCGAAATTTATATATCTTCGAAGACCTTACGAAATAAAATCAAAATCTAAAACCAAAACACGGGAGCCATCGGTTCAAATCTTTGTGGCTCGTCGCATGTGTGTGGGCTAACCAACCGACCAAGATGATGTTGGTACTATAAATGGACCCGAAGTTTTGTTGTCCATTATTCTTTTTTGGTTCACGCCTAACCTGCACACTAAAATTTCTATATCTTTGAAGACCTTACGAAATAAAATTGAAATCTAAAACCAAAAAAGGGAGCCACGTGGTTCAAACCTTTGTCGCTCGCCGCACGTGTGTGGGCTAACCAACCTACAAGGATGACGTTGGTACTATAAATGGACCCGAAGTTTTGTTGTCCATTAGTCTTTTTTTTCTATGTAAGAAAATAACTTAAATTTTTTTATGTAAGGAAACAACTTATATTCTTGTTTTTTGAATTTTAACAACTTACATTCCAATGCGTATTTTGTTTCCTTTTATGTTGCCTTTGCACTTTACGTTGTTCAGGCATCCTTTAGGCATCGCAATCTAAGTATGTGCATCGTTAATTCGCTAAAGATAAACTTGATTTTAGTTTCTTAGAGATAAATAGAGATCAGAGTGCCCTTTGTTGTATAGTTTTGATATTATGAGCCCCAAGGCCAGCCACCTGTATATAAAGTTACTTTTGCGGGGAAGCTATATTTAAAGATAGGTAATGTGTGTAAATTTTAGTCATAGTTACCCTCTTATTATCAAGGGATAAGTGCTAATTCAACGTAAATATAGTAAGTAATCTTAAGCTACCTCACGAAAAGTTTCACTACTTTCAAAGAAAAACCTATAAAAATTAAATATAGTTTTTGATGGACATGCATAAGAACTGACAACATAAATACTATTTATTCCTTTAAAACATCAGGTATAAGCCTGGTCGTGGTAAGCCCATGTACACGTGAGCTTCAACCAGAAGGTCACAGATTCGAAGCGCGGTGCACCCATAAATTTCCAAAAAAATATAATTTGTACGATCCGTATTGATAAGATATATTTAAAGTAAGTTGTGCAGGTTGGACGTATAGAGCGATTGTCCCGGTGGCTAGCTATTCAAGTCACCAAGCAGAACATCATGTGTTCCAACCACGTTGCCGCAATTTTTTTTCATTATCCGAGGAATTTTATACATAAATAAATAAAATGTACGGGAGTTATCTGCAATAAATTCGCTTCTGGACACTGACAGGTGGGCCTGTGCAGCGCTGGCGCGCCACATAGGACAGTCGTATGACCAGATACAAGAGAAAGCACCGTATTTGCACCCGATGCCAAGTTATGTGACTAGAAATCCGTATTTTAAAATTTTTATTAGTATGAAACTAAAAATTAACCACAAGTTCTATGACTCTCGATGATATTATCTCTTTTCAATACTTCTTGTGTAGTAGAACTTTTTGCAAGTGGGATTTGATGTTCTCCTGGGCCCCCCACGAAAAAGGATGCAAAAGAAGGTCATTTACTGCTCTGTTATTTAGATATAAATCAGAACTTGCTATTGGGGCAGGTCGGGGATTGCACCTCTGGTACCTGGCCATGAAAAACCCGGCCCGACCCATAAAAGCCCAACCCAGCCTGGCCTGGTCTTGCGCGCGGGCCAGGCCTGGGCCAAAGTTTTGAAGACACGCCAGGCTAGGCCTGGGCTTGCCATATTTGCGTTTTATGGAAGAGGCCCAACTCGAGGCCGACGGGCTTTTCCACTGCCGGCTTGGCCCTGATATCTAGTTCCAACGGCTGGGCCGGGCGGGCCCCGAGCCTAGGTTTCTGTCCACGAATCATTCAATATGCATGTGTATTGTTCCCATACGTGATAAATACTATGCTACCGGAATACGATATGTACTATCATACAACTTGTGCAGTCACAAAAAGCTTGTCTTAGATTTGTTTACATACAAAAACACGTCTAGATACATCCATATGTAGACAAATCTAACACAAGTTTTTTGGAACAAACACAAGAGCAACTCCAATGCACCGACCCATTTCGTCCGCGCGTGTCCGTTTTGGTCGGCGCGAACAGAAAAGTCGGCCCAAAGCACCGACACAAACGGACGTGCGTCCGTTTTTCGTCTGCCTGCCGACCCATTCCTGACCCAATTTTGAGTCTGATTTGCGTTGGAGCGGACACGAAGCAGACACACGCCTACTCCTCCCCTCCGGCCCGCTAGTCGGTGGCACATTGGCCATCCTCTTCCACCCCTATTGACAGCAAGCCCTCGCCCGCCCCGTCGTCGCCGCCGCCCATTTCCGGTGTCTCTGCCACGCCTATCGATAGCAAGCCCTCGCCCGCCCCGCCTCGTCATTGCCGTCGCCGCCACCACCGCCTCGCCGCCGGGCCACCGCAGCTTTCCACCCCCCCACTCCGATGTCACCGCTAGCAGGAAGTCGCCTCCCCGCCCTGGCCAGCTTCTTCGTCCGACACCGCCCCGTTGGCTCGACGCCGCCACGCTTGTTGGACGCTGCGAGGCCAGCCACCTAGCCCTTTGGGAGGCGCGCGTCTCTTCGCCAGCCAACTTGTTCGTCGATGCCTGCAAGTTGTTCGACAGTTTGCCTCAAGGTACAAAATGGACTCGGCCGACAAGTTCTTTTTCCACAATTTTCTGTGCTACTCCAACGATTCCTCATCCGATGATGAGGATATGGTGGCTGCTGTGTTGGTTCATGGCCACCTTAATAGGCAGTGGCTTGGGGCTCGATCCCGAGGCACATCCCGACGTTGAACCACAACCGAGAGAGCGGCCATTTCCTTCTTTGGAAGGACTACTTTGACACAACCAACCCACTGTTCAAACATCAAAAATTCCGGCGGCGTTTTCGTATGGCTAGGCATGTTTTCAACCGTATTGTAGTATTAGAGAGGGGGTGGCCGGATACGATAATTATTTTGAGTGCAAAGACGATGCCATTGGAAAGATTGGCTTCTCATCTTATCAGAAATGCACTGCAGCCATCCGGATGCTTGTATAAGGAGTGCCCAATGATCTTATTGATGAGTAAGTCCATATGAGTGAGTCTACGTGCCTAGTCTATGTACATGTTCTGAAAGGCTGTGATTGTTGTGTTTGGCATTGAGTACTTGAGAGAGCCGACTTCTGAAGATACATCCCGCTTGTTAGCGATGAGTGCCACCAGGGGCTTCCCAGGGATGCTTGGCAGCATAGGCTGCATGCACTGGGAGTGGAAGAACTGCCCTTCTGCTTGGCAAATGCAGTATAAGGATGAATTGTCATACTTGAGGCCGTGGCCTCACAAGATCTCTGGATCTGGCACTCTGTCTTCGGCATGGCCGAATCGCACAATGATATCAACGTGATTCAACGCTCGCCGGTGTTTGCAAGGCTTGTCGAAGGCAACAACCCACCGGTGAATGTTAACATCAACGACCACAACCACGACAAAGGATACTACCTAGGTGACGGTATGTATCCCCAATGGATCACTATTGTGAAGACAATCCCCAACCCTGTCGGAGAGAAGAGAAAAAGATCTGCCCAAGAGCAGGAGAGTGCTAGGAAGGATGTCGAACCTGCCTTAGTGTTCTGCAATCTCGATGGGGCATCTTTCAGTATCGTACTAGAAATTGGAGCACCAAGAAATTGTGGGAGGTGATGACTGCTTGTGTGACCATGCACAATATGGTCATAGAGGATGAGCGTCCGGAATGTATTTACGATCAAGGATTTCAGTTTCAGGGTAAGAATGTTGTGCCTGAGCATGGAGGAGGAGCGGCAACGTTTGCACAGTTCACCCAATTTCATCATGAAATGCATGACTGAGAAACTCACATGCAGCTACAAAATGATTTGGTTGAGTATATGTGGGCTCATATTGGCAACCAATAGATGTATCTTTTTTTAAAATAATAAAATGTATTTAAGATAATTTAATTTTTATTCGACTTGTAAACTATGCTAAATTTATTTGGTTGTGCAACTATGCTATTTTTTGTTCGCTTGTAAAACTATGCAAAATGTGTGTATATTTGTTCAAAAATGGCGGCAAGCCAGTCGCCGAGCGAACGGCCGATCCAAACAGACAAAAACAGATAAAATCGTCGTCCGTTTGTGTCGGCACATTGGAGTTGCTCTAATAGTACACAAATGATGCACACAAAATTAGAAAAAGTAATGCATGGCATACTCTAGCTAATTTATCAAATCGTACCAAGAACAGCCATTGGTTGGAGCGCATCAGAAGTTTTAGGTCGACAACTTCTCTATTGTTGCATAGAAATCAGAGTACGCGTACGGTTCAAAAGGTTTTCGAAACCGTAGAGCGAGTACTACTGTTGGAGATAATATTCTCTTTCTTTCTAGTGACAGAGGAAAGTAGCAGAAAAATTGTTTTCCTCGTCAAACTAGTGTTGGGGTAGTATCAAAATGGACCACTAAGGCATCGGGTTGTGGGTTGATTAGATACAAGGGATTAATTAGGCAAAAGAACGGCGCAGGGAGACAAGATTAGCTCATCTTTTCAGACCGCATGATGGATGGATATCTGTCATCGGTGGCCAGTGACTGACTGATGGAAGATGCCACCACGCGCTGCTCTCTCTTTTAATTTCCCCCCTATAATCAGGTAGCCAATCATTGTCGGGGTCAGAGCTTAACCTCGACTATAAAATTCGTTAAGGGGCTAATGCCGATGCGAACTTGCGTGCTCCGCTGGAACAGGCGAAGAAACTGGAGCAGTACTACAAGAAATTTCATCCTCCATCACGTTAAGGATTCCATTTTCCATTTTATTCCGGCGTTTCTTATGTCTAGTATACTTTGCTTTGGGAGAATGGGCTGTGGCGGCGGCGCCTGGGCAACTCCTGAATCGCAAGACGCAAACAAACCAATCCGCTGTCTGCTTCCACGACGTTAACGTTCTTTCTAAAAACGCCAGCAGTTGGCACCAGCTAGTCATGGCCCTGCTCCGCGGCAGCTGAAAGTGGTTGCCATGAGTATCCAGGTGGTTGTGACACTTCGCTCGTTTCCCTTCAAACAAGACTCATCGACTCGCTGTTAGTGACTGTACAAATGTCATAAATAACTAAAGTTGTTTCGTGTTAGATTCATAAAATGTTGAAAGTATTATTCGGACACGAATACGCCACCGTGTATCCTAATATCGGCATCGTATGTAAGATACATTGGAGGAGGGCCTTGCAGGGGCCGATGCACAAGACGCCCGGTGAGGTCTTATGAAGATGTGAAATTTATCTACCCTTTGCCTAGAGTGCTCCAATTTTTTCCACTCAGAGATGGCTCTGTCCTCTCCTCTCTTCGCTCTTCCTCCTTCCTCACCCTCCCTTCTGGCGTCCTCTCCCTCGGGTGTGTCCTGCCCCCACCCCTTCCGCTCCTGGCGCTCCCTCGCAGCCACTGGTTCCTTCCTCCCCCTTCCCGGTTCTCTTCCCTCCCCCTAGCGGCTTTGTTGGCCGCCTTCTCTTTGCCCCAGGATCCATTTCCAATCGATTTTGGGCTCTCGATATGAAGATGATGTGGATTCAGATGAGGAGACCTCCCCGAGGAGAGGTGCTCTCGATTAGGTTTCGTTTTTTGTGCTGGTGGCGGCGGCGGCCAGCTTGGTGGGTGGTGGTCGACGCAATTTTCCCCTGGTGGATGCCTCCCCGCTCGTCGCGGGCTTCCCTGCGGTCCTGATCCGTCCTGGGCCGTGGTTCCCCGAGCTCGCGGCGTGCCCATAAACTTTTCCAACCGTCGTCGGCGAGCGGTTTGCTTGGTCCTTGTCCTGGCTCCCCACTCGCTTCCACATCTGCTTCGTGTTCCTCCACCCCGCCCTTGTCGCGAGCTAGTGGTGCCGACCGTAGTGGCAGCGGCACCACCAACATCACCCATTTCCGTGTCTGGTACGGAAACCCTAGTGGAGGTGGGAGATGAGTTGGGACTAGTTGGTGTGTTGAGCCCTGTTGCGGATTGCGTGGATTGTAGCTTGGTTCCCGTCCCATTGCTTTCTTTGGATCAGCTATCCTCTGAGGCGTTTCCTCCCCTCTCAGGCCAACCTCTCTCGCAGGTGGGCCCAATTGGTCTGTATGTGGCTTGTGCTCCAGACCCACCTGTGCCTGCTTTGTGTGGATATTTATGGATCCCCAAGGGCTCTGCCGACCCATTTTTCTTGGGTTTCCTGCCCAGCAGCCGATATTCGTAGATATCACTCTCCTCGGACAATAGTTCTTCATCATCCCGCCACACCACTCCTTCGCTCCTTTGCCGAGGTGCTAGTTGATGACCCGCAAGTATAGGGGATAAATTGTAGCTCTTTTCGATAAGTAAGAGTGTCGAACCCAATGAGGAGCAGAAGGAAATGACAAGTGGTTTTCAGCAAGGTAATGTCTGCAAGTGCTAAAATTGTAAGTAGCGGGAAGTTTGATAGAAAGATAATTTTTAACAAGCAAGTAATGATAGTAGTAACAAAAGTCCAGCAAGATAGCCCAATCCTTTTGGGGCAAAGGACAGGCAAAAATGGTCTCTTTTAATAAGCAAAGCGTTCTCGAGGGTACACGGGAATTTTATCTAGTCACTTTCATCATGTTGATTCAATTTGTGTTTGCTATTTTGATAATTTGATATGTGGGTGGATCGGTGCTTAGGTGATGTTCTTACTTGAACAAACCTCCTACTTATCGCAATCATCCATAAGTACGAGAAAAGTATTAAAAATAAATTCTAACCATAGGATTAAACTTTTGGATCCAATCAGCCCTTACGAAATAGCGCATAAACTAGGGTTTAAGCTTCTGTCACTCTCGCAACCCATCATCTAATAACTACTCCACAATGCATTCTCTTAGGCCCAAATATGGTGAAGTGTCATGTAGTCGACGTTCACATCACACCACTAAGGGAATCACAACATACATACTATCAAAATATCGAACACATATCAAGTTCACATGATTACTTGCAACATGATTTCTCCCGTGACCTCAAGAACAAAAGTAAGTACTCACAAATGATAATCATGCTCAAGATCACAGGGGTATTAAATAGCATAATGGATCTGAACATATAATCTTCCACCGAATAATCCATATAGCAATCAACTACAAGATGTAATCAACACTACTAGTCACTCACAAGCACCAACCTATAGTTTCGGTACAAAGATTGAACACAAGAGATGAACTAGGGTTTGAGATGAGATGGTGTTGTTGAAGATGTTGATGGAGATTTCTCTCCCCAAGATGGGAGAGTTGTTGGTGATGATGATGACGATGATTTCCCCCTCCGGGAGGGAAGTTCCCCCGGCAGAATAGCTCCGTCGGAGGGCAAGAGTGCTCCTGCCCAAGTTCCGCCTCGAGACGGCGGTGCTCCGTCCCGAAAGTCCTCTCCTTATTTTTTTTCTAGGTCAAAATGACTTGTATACCAGAAGATGGGCACCGGATGTGGGCCTGGATGAGCACAACCCACCAGGCGCGCCCTGGTGTCTTGTGCTCACCAGGGTGCCCCCCTCCGGTACTTATTTGCTCCAATATTCATCATGTATTCAATAAAAAACCTTCGTAAAGTTTCAGCTTGTTTGGAGTTGTGCAGAATAGGTGGCCTGACGTAGCTTTTTCAGGTCCAGATTTTCAGCTGGTGGAATTCTCCCTCTATGTGTGTACCTTGCATATTATGAGAGAAAAGGCATTAGAATTACTGCCAAAAAGCATTATTATGCATAAAAACATCATAAATAATAGTAGGAAAACATGATGCAAAATGGACGTATCAACTCCCCCAAGCTTAGACCTCATTTGTCCTCAAGTGAAAACCGAAATCAAGAAACATGTTCACATGCTTAGAGAGAGAGAGGTGTCGATAAAAACAAAATATGGACATAGAAGCATCATCTAGATTATTATAACAACAACAAACTTAAACATAAGACTTTTATGATAGACTTTCACGAATAAGTAACAATTCATCACATAATCAAAGTATAAAGCATAAACTCTATTAGAAACCAACAAACTATGTTTTTAGTCAACTTTGCAACTATAATTCATCATCTTTTCACGAAGGGTCACGTATCCGAGCCTTTAGGCAAGTCCACATACTCAACCATCATATAGTCTTCTATGATTGCTAACACTCACTGCATACACATGAGCAAAACATTTCAACCGGACACATAGAAAGATAGGGGCTTATGGTTTCGCCTCCCAACATATTCATCTCAAGGGTGATGTCAATAATAATAACTTATGCTACCATATTCAACTGGACATATGTGCCTATATCTTTCCTCACCACATGATGCTTGCCAAAGGAGAAAAATAAAAGGAATAGAGAGAAAAAAATTGAGACTTGCATAAAAGTAAATACATAAAAGTAAAAGATAGGCCGTTCGCAGAGGGAAGCAGAGGTTGCCATGCGCTCATTTGTTTGTATGCTCAACCCCTTAGTGTAAAAGAACGTCACGTTGTATTGCCCCTTGTGATGGCAACCATTGTTATGCAGTCTGTCGCTTTTATTCTTCACCATCACAAGTTCGTACAACGCTCAATTTTCTCTTACACTAAATGATCTCACACTTTTAGAAGCAATTTTTATTGCCTTATTGCACCGATGGCAACTTACTTGAGGGATCTTACTCAATCCCTAAGTAGGTATGGTGGACTCTTGAAAATAATATTTGGGTTTAAGGGTCTTTGGATGCACAAGTAGTATCTCTACTTAGTGTGGAATTTTGGCTTGCAAAGATAGGGGCAAGCACCATATGTTGAAGGATCTATGACAATATAACTTCTATGTGAATATGAACAAACATGAATCATTATTTTGTCTTCCTTGTCCAACGTTAACAATTTTGGCATATACTATTTTGATGGGGGCTCACAATCACAAAAGATTTCTAGGATAGTGTATTTATATGTGAATCTTCTCTTCCCTTATTAATTCTTTCATGAGTTGCATCATTGACCAATGCTATGTTTGTCAATCTCTAATAAAATTTTCTACTTACACTTTTCCTTATGTGGTGTCATCACCTACCATAAGATTAGCATATGATCTTTTTAGTGTATTTCCTTTCTTTTTATTGCAACATGAAAGTAAAGAAAGCAAAAACTCAAACTAAACTTTATTATATATCTTGCACAGATTACAAAGATAGATCACTAAGCAAACTCTTGAAAAG
The DNA here is from genome assembly GCA_021437245.1 of Aegilops speltoides. Classification (NCBI taxonomy): domain Eukaryota; kingdom Viridiplantae; phylum Streptophyta; class Magnoliopsida; order Poales; family Poaceae; genus Aegilops; species Aegilops speltoides. The sequence continues at coordinate 343,268,472 of CM038142.1, read as the reverse complement.
AAAGGATCGAACTAAACTTTTATTCATCTAAAGTAAAAGATCAAACTAAAATAAATAAGGCAAAGATGGTGGGTTGATACGATACCGGGGCACCTCCACCAAGCTTTGCGGAAGCCAAGGGGAGTGCCCATACCCGATAGTCAATTTTCTTTTGGTGATGAAGAAGGTGGTGGTGGTATAACTCCCAATAGATTCACGAGCACCTCCTTCAAGCCTTGAATCTCACGAAGGCCTTTATGAAGCAACTCAGTGTTTTTCTCCACTTCAGCCATAATATGTTTATTTTCTGGGCGTCAGGTGTTTGTTCCTGCATCACTTTCTGTTGGATGAGATATGTCCCAATTGGATGGTATGTGCATCCGAGGAGTATTTTCGTACCCATAATTGTGAAATAAATTGTGAAAATTGTTACGATGTAACCTGTGTAAAGGCCTCCTTGGTGGGAGCGCTTCGTCCATTTCGAGGCTCTCTTGGTTGTTGGATGTTCTTGTGGCTTGGTGAGGATTTGGACGAGTAGAGATACCAACTAGTGTGCCTCTCTTGGAAGTGTCGGAAGGATTGACCACGGGTAGCCTCATCAGCGCCTCATAGCATTTCAAGACATCAGGGCCGGCAAGGCCCCTCGCACCTCCCGGACGTACGACTAGCTCCTCGGGCCGGTTGGTCCAAGAGGCCGGCTACTAGAAGACGGCAAGTCCCCAGAAGGCGGCCCCTGGGAGCCGACACCTAGCAGTCGGCCCAGTGCACCCTCAAAGTTTGCACCCATTTACCCCGACGAGACGGGGCGTGGCAACAATGCTACCTGCCACCCCCGAATCCAGGATGAGCATGGCCACAATGCGAGCGTACCGAGTGGAGACCCTTTGCCCGATGCAGCACTGTGGCCACGCAGCCCATGATGTGGTCTACGTCAGCAGGAACCATGCTCTCACGATGGGCGGTCGGTATGGCCCGCAGGCGGCAGGCCCTACCTGTCCGCAAGCAGCTAGAAGATGGAGAACCCCGAGCAGGCGGCCTCGAAGGCGGGCCAACCTCTAGAAGGCGGACCTCCCTCCCCTGGGGGTCTGCGCACGATCAATTCGATGAGACGGGGTGTGGCTACAGTAAGCGCCCGCCAGGCGGCAGAACTGTAGCCATGCGCCCCCCGACAAGGCTTCCGTCACCAAGGGCGAGGCTATAGTAAAAGTTAGTCAACATGGCCCGCAAACGGCGGGCACTACCTGTTGGGCGAGTTCACGGCCGCTGGCACGACCCACCAAGCGACTGGCCCCAGCAGCCGGCGGAGAACCCGCCGCCTAGAGACATTGACATCCGGGTCCAACACCCGCATGGATTACCATTGTACCCCTGGGGGGTAGGCCTAGACAAAGCCCCTAGGTTCACCCATGCAAAGGGTTCAACATCCCTACCACCATACCCTCACATAGATACAGAGGAGATAGAGCTGGCCTTGCCCTTCTTCCTCCTCTAGCCGAACAGCTCAAGGAGCAACCTTGTAGCCATCTCGTTGATGATAGTCATCATGCGGAGACCTCGCAGAGCGGGACTAGGGGTGTTATCTCCACGGAGAGCCCCGAACATGGGTAAGACTCGTAGGCGTTCGAGATCTTGCTCACTCCCGGTTCCAGGAGCCGGCGACGTACTCCTGTCCCCATCCATGATAAGCCACCCCTGGCATATGTCGCTAGATATCCCCAACATTTGGCGCCCACCGTGGGGCTAAGTGCACTGTTGACCGGAAACACGTTCTGGATGGGAACCCTTTTCCTTCCTGGCAAGCGCAACCATCCCGGCATGCCTGGCAGCGTTTGCATCGACGCACTTCGCAACGAAGCCGCTTGCGCCGCAAGCTGTCTTGCTGATCTCATTAGCGGGATCAGCCTCTCCGACGAGCCTGCGCCCGATGCGGGAGCGGCCAGCTCTGAGAGCTGCCTCATCGACCTCGTCGGCAAGCTCTGCATCACAGATGAGCTCGTCTCCGACATGGAGTCCGTTGGCTCCACCGACCCGCCTGTCGAGATGCTCATCGACTCCAACGCAGCTTCCACTGATGCCTTTCCTGGCAACATGGTGATCATCGACGACCCACTCCCTCTTGTCGCCAGCGGCGTCAGCACTGGCCACATCGCGGAGGTGATGGTCACCGATCACAGCGGGGACGCTGATGAAGCGGCCCGGGACCCGCTGTGAGCCGCCCTGCAGGGCCTGTCTACCCCCGTTGCTGCCAACGCTGATGGGGCGACAATGGAGTCGTTCCGCGTCTCACTTCTCGACAGCGCCAACAAGTTGGCGGCCCTGAGGCGCCGCACCGAAGCCTTCCAGCACGAGACCGACCGCGTTGCGGGTGGCACGCTGGCTGCTGCAAGCCCAGCCGAGTCGGCTCGATTCAGCAGCGTGGTGCGGCCATCGCCAACATTCTGGGCGTCGGACGCCCAGTCTACGCTACCCCAATGGAGAACTTGTGCGCCGCCTAGGCGGCGGTAGACGAGCTGGACCACCTGGAGGGCGACGAATGGCGCAGCCAGATGGCATGCCTCCAGGAGCTCCTGGACACGACGACCGCGTAGCAAGACGCGGGCCGCCGCGCGATGGAACCCGGCGAGCAAGCCGAGAACCCCCGCGCCGTGAGCATGGAGCGACGACCCGGTCCCCAACAGGCGGCACTCGCGATCAGCGAGACTAGGAGCCGGCTGCTAGCCGCAGTCGGCACCCACGCATCACGATTATGCACGACCAACATGGCCACCCCTGAGAAGAAGAGCGGCGGGATGAGCGTCCGCCTCCCCGCACAAAGAAAGGTGCGCTTCACCGCCACCTGTTGACCATCCGACTCTCAGAGGCCGGCTGGGCCCCGTGAAGGAGTCGGAGAGAATGACGCGCGCCACCAGATCGAGCGGCTAGCTCGGTCCCTAGTCATAGAAGAAGAAGATGCAATCGGTCTGGCCTGCTTCGACCCCCGCATTCATGACAAGCCCTTCCCCAAAGGGTTCTCGCTCCCTCGAGATACTCTCAAGTACAACGGCTCCGTGAAACCGGAAGACCGGCTAGTTGACTACTCCACAGCCGTCAGCATAGCAAAAGGCAACAAGCGCGTGGCCGTGAAGTATGTTTTGCTTATGCTCCAGGGCACAGCCTCAAGCCGTACAACGTCAACAGGTGGCTCGATCTCGCCGATGTCTTCATCCGCAACTTCACTAGCACCTACAAGCGGCCCCCAAGCCTCGCCAGCTTTCCATGTGCGTCCAAGGCCCGACTGAATCCACCCGCGACTACCTGATGCGCTGGGCCGAGTTGCGCAACTCCTGTGAAGGGGTGCACGAGGTGCAGGTCATCTAGTACTTCACCACCAGGTGCAGAGAGGGCACCTTGCTCAAGCACAAGCTCTTTCGCGACGAGCTGGCCACCCTGGACGAGCTCCTGATCATAGCGGACAAGTACGCCACCGCCGACTCCTCCATGAAGTCGAAAATCCGGGTTGATGCATCCGGGAAGGTGCTCCCGCCGGCTCCTCAGACGCTAACTGGTGATTCCAATCGGTGCCAGCGGCCAAACAATAACAAGCGCAAGGCCCAACAACCGGCTCCCAACAGCCGGCAAGTGGCGACAGTCGAAGACCAGCAGCTAGAGGGTCAGCCCGACCCCAAGCATCGGAAGGGCGGCAAGCCTGCTTGGTTGCCCGCCTTCTCCTTCGAGCAAACACTTGACGCTCCGTGCAAGTTCCACATCGGCACGAAGCTGTCCAACCACACCACTCGAAGGTGCCACTGGCTTACCCGAATAGCTAAGGGTGAGGGCCATCCACCACCGCCTCTGCCTGCCAGCCTGCTGGCTCCGCCTCCTCAGCAGCCGGCGGCCTATCTAGTCGGCGCGCTCCAAGACGAGTTTCCCGAAACCAACACCACCTACGTCGTCTTCACCAATGAAGCCGACGACAAGCACAGCCGGCGCCAACATCGCCGAGAGGTGAACGCTGTCGCCTAAGAGGTCCCCGAGTTCATGCACTGGTCCGAGAGGCCCATCAGCTCGAGCCGTGCCGACCACCCGGCTGTGATGCCCTCGTCGGGTTCCTATGCCATGGTGCTAGACTCCACCTTCTCAACGAAGAGGCAGGCTTGCTGCTTCTGCCGGATCCTAATAGATGGCGGTAGCAGCATCAACATCCTCTACCGCGACACCATGGAGAAGTTGGGCAACAAGGAGAAGCAGCCCCTGCCCAGTCGGACTGTCTTCCACGGCATCGTACCCGGACTTTCCTACTCCCTAGTTGGAAAGATCAAGATAGACGTCTTGTTTGGTGACAAAAATCACTTCCGCCGCGAGCCAATCTGGTTCGAGGTGGTTGACCTGGACAATCCCTACCACGCGCTCTTGGGCCAGCCTGCACTGGCCAAGTTCATGGTAGTACCACACTACGCCTACCTCAAGATGAAGATGCTAGGCACCATGGCATCATCACCATAGCCGGCGACTACCAGAAGTCAGTCGCGTGTGCCGCTGCCAGCAGTCGGCTGGCCGAGTCCCTCGTCATTGCTGAAGAGAAGCATATCCTTGACTGAGTGGTGGCCATGGCCAGCAAGTATCCCGACATGCCCACCGACCCCAAGGAGACAAATACCCAGGGCTCCTTCCAGCCGGCCAAAGAAACCAAGAAGATCGCCTTGGATCCGGTGCACCCAGAGAGATTTGTTGTAGTAGGGTCAAACCTCGACAGCAAATAGGAAAGCGAGCTCGTCGATTTCCAATGTGAGAATCGAGACATCTTTGCATGGTCTCCCAAAGACATGTCGAGTGTTCCGACGGATTTCGCTGAGCACAAGCTACATGTGAGGCCAGATGCAAAGCCAGTCAAGCAGCCCCTCCACCGCCTATCAGAAGAGAAGAGAAGAATCATTGGTGAAGAGATCGCCCGGCTTCTGGTAGCCGGCTTCATCATGAAAGTGTTCTACCCGGACTGGCTCGCCAACCCAGCCCTCGTGTTGAAGAAGAATAACAAGCGGCGTATGTGCATCAACTACACTAGCCTCAACAAAGCATGCCCCAAGGATCCTTTTGCCTTGCCCAGGATAGATCAAGTGATTGAATCCACAGCCGGATGCGAGCTGCTGTCCTTCCTGAATGCCTATTCAGGCTCTCATCAGATCAAGCTGAAATCGGCTGATCGACTGAAGACCGCCTTCATCACGCCATTCGAAGCCTTCTGTTACCTGACCATGACGTTTGGCTTGAGAAATGCCGGCTCCACATTTTAGCATTGCATGCAGAAGTGCCTCCTCAAGAAACTCGGCAGAAATGCCCACGTCTATGTAGACAATATTGTGGTGAAGATGGAGAAGCGCGGCACCCTTCTGGAGGATCTCAAGGAGACATTCGACAATCTGCGCCGTTTTCAAATCAAGATCAACCTGGAGAAATGTGTCTTCGGAGTACAGGCTGGCCAGCTCCTTGGTTTCCTTGTCTCTGAACGCGGCATCGAGTGCAACCCCGTGAAGATCAAGGCCATTGAGCGGATGCAGAGACCCACCCGGCTGCGGAATGATCAAAAGTTCATCGGGTGCTTGGCATCTCTCAGCCGGTTCATCAGTCGGCTGAGCGAGAAGGCCCTCCCCCTGTACCAGCTAATGAAGAAGACCACCTGCTTCGAGTGGAATGACAAGGCGGACGAGGCTTTCCTCTAGCTCAAGCGGATTCTTACCACGCTGCCTGTCCTGGCCGTTCCGGCTGCTAAGGAACCCATGTTCCTCTACATCACCGCCACCAGCCGGGTGGTCAGCACCGTGATCATGGTCGGGCGCCTAGAAGACGGCAAGGCATAGCCGGTCCAGAGGCCCATTTACTACCTGAGTGAGGTGTTGTCCGCCTCCAAGCAGAACTACCCCCACTACCAGAAGATGTGCTACGGCGTGTACTTTGCCGCCAAGAAGCTCAAGCAATACTTCCAGGAGCACACCATCACGGTCCTGTGCACCGCCCCACTTGCCGAGATCATAGGCAACAGAGATGCATCAGGCTGGGTGGCCAAATGGGCCATTGGGTTGGCTCCCTACACCATCCTCTACCAGCCTCGCACCACCATCAAGTCCCAAGCACTGGCCGACCTCCTAGCCGACTAGGCCGAGACCCAGTACCTGCCGCCAGTGCCGGATTCCACCATTGTCAGATGCATTTCGATAGCTCAAAGATGTGCATGGGTTTGGGAGCCGGCATTGTCCTCACCTCTCCCCAAGGCGACAAGCTCAAATACATGTTGCAAATTCACTTCGCCGCCTCCAACAATGTGGCCGAGTACGAGGTGCTTATACACGGACTCCGGCTAGCCAAGGAGATTGGCATCCGCCGGATTCTATGCTACAGCAACTCAGACTTGGTGGTCCAGCAGTTGTCAGGCGACTAGAAGCGCCAAGGATGCAAACATGGTGAGCTACCGCTTCCTCGTCCAGCAGATCAGCGGACACTTTGACGGGTGCGAATTCCTTCATGTGCCACGAGCCAACGACAAGCAAGCCGACGCCCTAGCCCAGATCGGCTCCATCTGGCAAGCTAAACCAGCCAGTGCTTCACTCTAGTGCCTGCGCAAGCCGTCTATCAAGGCTTTGCCGAAATCAGAATCCATCTTCGTGTCGGCTGACCCCGTAGCGGTCGGATCTGGCTTGGGGATTTCAGCAGTCGGCCCGGGGACTTCGGCAGGCGGCCCGGGGATAGAAGCACTCAAACCCGGCCCGGGGACTTCAGAACCCGGCCATGGGGCTGGAACAGTCGGCCTGGGGACTTCCGCAGGCGGCCCGGGGACTACAAAACTTGAACCCAACCCGGGGACTTCAGAACCCGGCCCGGGGCTGCAGCAGTTGGCCCGGGGACTTCAATGATGCAGCAAGCAGCTGCCAGCTCCGACCCGCCGCGTCCCAACCCAGCCGCCCTGGTTCCGATTGCTGTCATGATAGTGGTGGAAGCACCTGTTGGGGAACGTAGTAATTTCAAAAAAATTTCCTACGCACACGCAAGATCATGGTGATGCATAGCAACGAGAGGGAGAGTGTTGTCTACGCACCCTCGTGAGACCAAGCGAAGCGATCACAACGTAGAGGAAGTAGTCGACGTTCTCCTCGCGATCCAACCGATCCCAGCGCCGCATACTCCGCGCCCGAAGTTCTTGACACACGACAGCTCGGTGACGCTCCTCGGCTCCGATCCAGAAAGCTCGGGGAGGAGAGTTCCACAAGACGACGGCAGGCGTGGACGATCTTGATGTTCTATCGACGCAGGCTTTCGCCTAAGCACCGCCACGATATGTACGAGGTGGAATATGGTGGAGGGGGCACCGCACACGGCTGAGGAACGATCTCAAGGATCAACTTGTGTGTTCTAGGGTTCCCCCGCCTGTATATAAAGGAGCAAGGGGAGGGCCGCCGGCCCTAGGAGGCGCTGCGAAGGGAGGGAGTCCTCCTCCTAGTGGGAGTAGGACTCTCCTTTCCTAGTCCAACTAGGAAGGAGGAAGGGGAAGGAAGGAGAGGAGAGGAGAGGAAAGGGGGGCGCGCCCTCCTTGTCCTATTCGGACTCCCCATGGGGGGTGCCACCTCCGGTGCGGCCCTCTCTCCCCTCTTGTCCCAATAAGGCCCATTACTTCCCGGGGTTCCAGTAACCCCTCCCAACTCCGGTTTTCTCCGAAACTTCCGAACCTTTCCGTGTCCGAATATAGCCGTCCAATATATCAATCTTTATGTCTCGACCATTTCGAGACTCCTCGTCATGTCCGTGATCACATCCGGACTCAACTCCTTCGTACATCAAAATACACAAACTCATAATATAACCGCCATCGAAACCTTAAGCGTGCGGACCCTACGGTTCGAGAACAATGTAGACATGACCGAGACACGCCTCCCATCAATAACCAATAGCGGGACCTGGATGCCCATATTGGCTCCTACATATTCTACTTAAGATCTTTATCGGTCGACCGCATAACAACATACGTTGTTCCTTTGTCATCGGTATGTTACTTGCCCGAGATTCGATCGTCGGTATCCAATACCTAGTTCAATCTCGCTACCGCAAGTCTCTTTACTCGTTCCGTATACATCATCTCACAGCTAACTCATTAGTTGTAATGCTTGCAAGGCTTAAGTGATGTGTATTACCGAGAGGGCCCAGAGATACCTCTCCGACAATCGGAGTGACAAATCCTAATCTCGAAATACGCCAACCCAACATCCGCCTTTGGAGACACCTGTAGTACTCCTTTATAATCACCCAGCCACGCCAGACGCTTGGTAGTACCCAAAGTGTTCCTCCGTAAACGGAGTTGCATAATCTCATAGTTATAGGAACATGTATAAGTCATGGATAAAAGCAATATCAACATACTAAACGATCGGGTGCTAAGCTAATGGAATGGGTCATGTCAATCGATCATTCAACTAATGATGTGACCTTGTTAATCAAATGACAACCCTTTGTCTATGGTTAGGCAACTTAACCATCTTTGATTAACAAGCTAGTCTAGTAGAGGCATACTAGTGACACTCTGTTTGTCTATGTATTCACACATGTATTATGTTTCCGGTTAATACAATTCTAGCATGAATAATAAACATTTATCATGAAATAAGGAAATAAATAATAACTTTATTATTGCCTCTAGGGCATATTTCCTTCATCTCCCACTTGCACTAGAGTCAATAATCTAGATTACATAGTAATGATTCTAACACCCATGGAGTCTTGGTGCTGATCATGTTTTGCTCGTGGAAGAGGCTTAGTCAACGGTCTGCTACATTCAGATCCGTATGTATCTTGCAAATCTCTATGTCTCCCACCGACCAAGTCCCGGATGGAATTGAAGCGCCTCTTGATGTGTTTGGTTCTCTTGTGAAATCTGGATTCCTTCGCTAAAGCAATTGCTCCAGTATTGTCACAAAAGATTTTCATTGGACCCGATGCACTAGGTATGACACCTAGATCGGATATGAACTCCTTCATCCAGACTTCTTCATCCAGACTCCTTCATTAGCTGCTTCCGAAGCTGCTATGTACTCCGCTTCACATGTAGATCCCGCTACGACGCTTTGTTTAGAACTGCACCAACTGACAGCTCCTCCGTTTAGTGTAAATATGTATCCGGTTTGCGATTTAGAATCGTCCGGATCAGTGTCAAAGCTTGCATCAATGTAACCATTTACGATGAGCTCTTTGTCACCTCCATATACGAGAAACATATCCTTAGTCCTTTTCAGGTATTTAAGGATGTTCTTGACCGCTGTCCAGTGATCCACTCCTGGATTACTTTGGTACCTCCCTGCTAAGCTTATAGCAAGGCACACATCGTCCGGTACACAGCATTGCATACATGATAGAGCCTATGGCTGAAGCATAGGGAACATCTTTCATTTTCTCTCTATCTTCTGCGGTGGTCGGGCATTGAGTCTTACTCAACTTCACACCTTGTAACACAGGTAAGAACCCTTTCTTTGCTTGATCCATTTTGAACTTCTTCAAAATTTTGTCAAGGTATGTGCTTTGTGAAAGTCCAATTAAGCGTCTTGATCTATCTCTATAGATTTTGATGCCCAATATGTAAGCAGCTTCACCGAGGTTCTTCATCGAAAAACTCTTATTCAAGTATCCCTTTACGCTATCCAGAAATTCTATATCATTTCCGATTAGTAATATGTCATCTACATATAATATCGTAAATGCTACAGAGCTCCCACTCACTTTCTTGTAAATACAAAGCTTCTCCAAAGTCTCAGATAAACCCAAATGCTTTGATCACACTATCAAAGCGCTTATTCCAACTCCGAGATGCTTGCACCAGTCCATACATGGATCACCGAGCTTGCACACTTTGTTAGCTCCTTTGGATCAATAAAACCTTCGGTTGCATCATATACAACTCTTCTTCCGTAAACCCATTCAGAATGCGCTTTACATCCATTTGCCAAATTTCATAATCATAAAATGCGACATGATTCGACAGACTTAAGCATCGCTACGGGTGAGAAGGTCTCATCGTAGTCAATCCCTTGAACTTGTCGAAAACCCTTTGCATAAGTCGAGCTTTGTAGACGATAACATTACCGTCGATGTCGGTCTTCTTCTTGAAGATCCACTTGTTTTCTATTGCTTGCCGACCCTCGGCAAGTCAACCAAAGTCCACACTTTGTTTTCATACATGGATCCCATCTCGATTTCATGGCCTCAAGCCATTTTGCGGAATCTGGGCTCACCATCGCTTCTTCATAGTTCGTAGGTTCATCATGATCTAGTAGCATGACTTCGAACAGGATTACCGCATACCACTCAGTGCGGATCTTACTCGTTGATCTACGAGGTTACTGTAGTAACTTGATCTCAAGTTTCATGATCAACATCATCAACTTCCTCACTATTTGGTGTAGATGTCTCGAAACCGGTTTCGTGATAAACTACTTTTCAATAAAGGAGAAGGTACAGGTTACCTCATCAAGTTCTACTTTCCTCCCACTCACTTCTTTCGAGAGAAACTCCTTCTCTAGAAAGGATCCATTCTTAGCAACAAATGTCTTGCCTTCGGATCTGTGATAGAAAGTGTACCCAATTGTCTCCTTTGGGTATCCTATGAAGACACATTTCCCCGATTTGGGTTCGAGCTTATCAGGTTGAAGCTTTTTCACATAAGCATCACATCCCCAAACTTTAAGAAACGACAACTTTGGTTTCTTGCTAAACCATAGTTCATAAGGTGTCGTCTCAACGGATTTTGACGGTGTTCTATTCAGCGTGAATGCGGCCGCCTCAAGAGCATAACCCCAAAACGATAGCGGTAAATCTGTAAGAGACATCATAGATCGCACCATATCTAGTAAAGTGCGATTATGATGTTCGGACACACCATTACGTTGTGGTGTTCGGGTGGCGTGAGTTGCGAAACTATTCCGCATTGTTTCAAATGTAGACCAAACTCAGAACTCAAATATTCGCCTCCACGATCAGATCGTAGAAACTTTATTTTCTTATTACGATGATTTTCAACTTCACTCAAATTCTTTGAACTTTTCAAATGTTTCAGACTTATGTTTCATTAAGTAGATATACCCATATCTCGCTTAAATCATCTGTGAAGGTGAGAAAATAACGATATCCGCCACGAGCCTCAACATTCATCGGACCACATACATCTCATGTATGATTTCCAACAAATCTGTTGCTCTCTCCATAGTACCGAGAACGGGTTCTAGTCATCTTGCCCATGAGGCACGGTTCGCAAGTGCCAAGTGATTCATAATCAAGTGACTCCAAAAGTCCATCAAGATGGAGTTTCTTCATGCGCTTTATACCGATATGACCTAAACGGCAAGCCACAAATAAGTTGCACTATCATTATCAACTCTGCATCTTTTGGTTTCAACATTATGAATATGTGTATCGCTACTATTGAGATTCATTAAAATAGACCACTCTTCAAGGGGCATGACCATAAAAGATATTACTCATATAAATAGAACAACCATTTTCTCTCGATTTAAATGAATAACCGCCTCGCATCAAACAAGATCCAGATATAATGTTCATGCTCAACGCGGCACCAAATAACAATTATTTAGTTCTAAAACTAATCCCGAAAGTAGATGTAGAGGTAGCGTGCCGACCGCGATCACATCGACTTTGGAACCATTTCCCACGCGCGATCGTCACCTCGTCCTTTGCGGTGTTCGCAATCCGTAGTCCTGCTTTGAGTTGCAAATATTAGCAATGTAACCAAGATCAAATACCAGTGCTATCATGAGCTCTAGTAAGGTACACATCAATAACATGTATATCACATATACCTTTGTTCACCTTGCCATCCTTCTTATCCGCCAAATACTTGGGGCAGTTCCGCTTCAAAGGACTACCGCTTGCGGTAGAAGCACTCGCTTTAGGTTTAGGTCCGACTTGGGTTTCTTCTCCCGAGCACAACTTGTTTGCTGTTCTTCTTGAAGTTCCCTTCTTCTTCCCTTTGCCTTTCTTCTTGAAACTAGTGGTCTTATTGACCATCAACACTTGATGCTCCTTCTTGATTTCTACCTCCGCAGCCTTTAGCATTGCGAAGAGCTCGAGCATAGTCTTTACTAACCCTTGCATATTATAGTTCATCACGAAGCCTTTGTAGCTTGGTGGCGTGATTGAAGAATTACATCAATGACACAATCATCCGGAAGATTAACTCCCGCTTGAGTCAAGTGATTGTAATACCCGACATTCCGAGTATGTGCTCACCGACAGACCCATTCTTCTCCATCTTGCAGCTATAGAACTTATTAGAGACTTCATATCTCTCAATCCGGGCATTCTGTTGAAATATCAACTTCAACTCTGGAACATCTCATATGCTCCATGACGCTCAAAACGTCGTTGAAGACCCGTTCTAAGCCGTAAGCATGGCACATCGAACTATAGAGTAGTCATCACTTTGCTCGCCAGACGTTCTTAACGTCGCCGGTTACATCGAAGCAGTTCGCACCCAGCGGTGCATCCAGACGTAACTCTTCGTGCAGCAATGAGGATAATCCTCGGTTTCTGAACCCAGTCCGTGTAATTGCTACCATCATCTTTCAATTTTGCTTTCTCAAGGAACGCATTAAAATTCAACGGAACAACAACACGAGCCATCTATCTACAAACAAACATAGACAAGCAAGATACTATCAGGTACTAAGTTCATGATAAATTTAAGTTCAATTAATCATATTACTTAAGAACTCCCACTTAGACAGACATCTCTCTAGTCATCTAAGTGATCACGTGATCCAAATCAACTAAACCATAATCGATCATCACGTGAGATGGAGTAGTTTTCAATGGTGAACATCTTATGTTGATCATATCTACTATATGATTCACGCCGACCTTTCGGTCTCCGTGTTCGAGGCCATATCTGCATATGCTAGGCTCGTCAAGTATAACTCGAGTATTCTGCGTATGCAAAACTGGCTTGCACCCGTTGTAGATGGACGAGAGCTTATCACACCCGATCATCACGTGGTGTCCGGGCACGACGAACTTTGGCAACGGTGCATACTCGGGAGAACACTTCTTGATAATTTTAGTGAGAGATCATCTTAAAATGCTACCGCCAATCAAAGCAAGATAAGATGCATAAAGGATAAACATCACATGCAATCAATATAAGTGATATGATATGGCCATCATCATCTTGTGCTTGTGATCTCCATCTCCAAGCACCGTCGTGATCACCATCGCCACCGGCGCGACACCTTGATCTCCATCGTAGCATCGTTGTCGTTACGCCATCTATTGCTTCTCGACTATCGCTACCGCTTAGTGATAAAGTAAAGCAATTACAGATGCGTTGCATTTCATACAATAAAGCGACAACCATATGGCTCCAGCCATTGCCGATAACTTCGTTACAAAACATGATCATCTCATACAATAAAATATAGCATCACGTCTTGACCATATCACATCACAACATGCCCCGCAAAAACAAGTTAGACGTCCTCTACTTTGTTGTTGCAAATTTTACGTGGCTGCTACGGGCTTAAGCAAGAACCAGTCTCACCTCGCATCAAAACCACAACGATACTTCACAAATAGACTCGCTTTTAACCTTCTCAAGGACCGGCGTAGCCACACTCGGTTCAACTAAAGTGAGAGAGACAGACACCCGCCAGCCACCTTTAAGCACGAGTGCTCGTAACGGTGAAACCAGTCTCGCGTAAGCGTCGCGCATAATGTCGGTCCGGCCGCTTCATCTCACAATACCGCTGAACCAAAGTATGACATGCTTGGTAGGCGGTATGACTTGTATCGTCCACAACTCACTTGTGTTCTACTCGTGCAAAACATCAAACCATAAAAACCTAGGCTCGGATGCCATTTGTTGGGGAACGTAGTAATTTCAAAAAATTCCTACGCACACGCAAGATCATGGTGATGCATAGCAACGAGAGGGAGAGTGTTGTCTCGTGCCCTCGTGAGACCGAGCGAAGCGATCACAACGTAGAGGAAGTAGTCGACGTTCTCCTCGCGATCCAACCGATCCCAGCGCCGTTACTCCGGCGCCTCCGAGTTCTTGACACACGTACAGCTCGGTGACGCTCCTCGGGCTCCGATCCAGCAAAGCTCCGGGGAGAGAGTTCTACAGCACGACGGCGTGGTGACGATCTTGATGTTCTACCGACGCAGAGCTTCGCCTAAGCACCGCTACGATATGACCGAGGTGGAATATGGTGGAGGGGCCACCGCACGGCTAAGGAACGATCTCAAGGATCAACTTGTGTGTTCTAGGGTTCCCCCTGCCCCGTATATAAAGGAGCAGGGGAGGGCGGCCGGCCCTAGGAGGCGCGGGCCAAGGGAGGGAGTCCTCCTCCTAGTGGGAGTAGGACTCCCTTTCCTAGTCCAACTAGGAAGGAGGAAGGGGAAGGAAGGAGAGGAAGAGGAGAGGGAAGGGGGGCGCCCCCTTCTTGTCCTATTCGGACTCCCCATGGGGGGCGCCACCTCCGGTGCGGCCCTCTCTCTCCCTCTTGGCCCAATAAGGCCCATTACTTCCCGGGGGTTCGGTAACCCCCCGGCACTCGTTTTCTCCGAAACTTCCGAACCTTTCGAAGTCCGAATATAGTCGTCAATATATCAATCTTTATGTCTCGACCATTTCGAGACTCCTCGTCATGTTCGTGATCACATCCGGGACGCCAACTCCTTCGGTACATCAAAATACACAAACTCATAATATAACCGCCATCGAAACCTTAAGCGTGCGGACCCTACGGTTCGAGAACAATGTAGACATGACCGAGACACGTCTCCGTCAATAACCAATAGCGGGACCTGGATGCCCATATTGGCTCCTACATATTCTACGAAGATCTTTATCGGTCGGACCGCATAACAACATCGTTGTTCCCTTTGTCATCGGTATGTTACTTGCCCGAGATTCGATCGTCGGTATCCAATACCTAGTTCAATCTCGTTACGCAAGTCTCTTTACTCGTTCCGTAATACATCATCTCACAGCTAACTCATTAGTTGTAATGCTTGCAAGGCTTAAGTGATGTGTATTACCGAGAGGGCCAGAGATACCTCTCCGACAATCGGAGTGACAAATCCTAATCTCGAAATCGCCAACCCAACATCTGCCTTTGGAGACACTGTAGTACTCCTTTATAATCACCCGATTCGTTGTGACGTTTGGTAGTACCCAAAGTGTTCCTCCGGTAAACGGGAGTTGCATAATCTCATAGTTATAGGAACATGTATAAGTCATGGATAAAAAGCAATAGCAACATACTAAACGATCGGGTGCTAAGCTAATGGAATGGGTCATGTCAATCAGATCATTCAACTAATGATGTGACCTTGTTAATCAAATGACAACCCCTTTGTCTATGGTTAGGAAACTTAACCATCTTTGATTAACAAGCTAGTCTAGTAGAGGCATACTAGTGACACTCTGTTTGTCTATGTATTCACACATGTATTATGTTTCCGGTTAATACAATTCTAGCATGAATAATAAACATTTATCATGAAATAAGGAAATAAATAATAACTTTATTATTGCCTGTAGGGCATATTTCCTTCAGCACCATCTTGGGCGCAACCCATTCTCAACTTCCTAGTGAGCAGAGAGCTACCAACCGACGAGATTCTAGCCCATCAGGTGGAATGCCGGGCAGCAGCATTTACAATAGTGAATGGAGAGCTTGTTAGGCGCAGCGTGACTGGTGTCTTCCAGCACTGCGTAGAGCCAGAGAAAGGCATGGCAATCCTCGGAGATATTCACCAAGGCAAATGCGGCCACCACGCCGCTTCCAGATCCCTCGTCGCCAAAGCTTTCTGCCATGGTTTCTTCTGGCCGACTGCTTTGGATGACGCCAAGAAGTTGGTCCAAAAGTGCAAAAGGTGCCAACGCTTCAGCTCCAAGCAACACCTGCCGGCCTCTGCACTAAAGACCATCTCCATCACTTGGCCATTTGTCGTCTGGGGCCTGCACATGGTGGGGCCATTCAAAACAGCACGCGACGGCATGACCCACCTGCTGGTCTCCATGGACAAGTTCACAAATTGGATTGAAGCAAAGCCGATCAAGAAAATGAGTGGTCCGACCGCTGTGACCTTCATCACAGACATCACCGTCCTGTACGACATCCCACATAGCATTATCATCGACAACGGAACAAACTTTGCCAAAGGCGCCTTGGCCCGTTTTTGCACGATGCAGGGCATCCGACTGGACTTAGCGTCCGTTGCCCATTCGCAGTCAATGGCCAGGTGGAGAGAGCAAACGGCCTCATCCTATCCGGCATCAAGCCCCGACTGGTCGAGCCGCTGGAGCGCTCGGCCAGCCGCTGCAACGAGGAGCTATTGGTCGTCCTTTGGAGTCTCCGGACTATGCCAAACAAAGCAACCAGCTTCACTCCCTTCTTCCTCGTGTACAGGGCCGAGGCCGTCATCCCAACCGACATCAAGTTTGACTCACCTTGCATCACCATGTACACGGAGGCGGGAGCGAAGGAGGCGCGAGAAGACGGTGTCGATCTGCTAGAAGAGGCCCGGCTATTAGCACTCAGCCGGTCCGCCATCTACCAGTAGAGCCTACGTCGCTACCATAGTCGGAAGGTCAGGCCTTGACCCTTCCGCAAAGGGGACCTTGTGCTCTGGCTGATATAGCGAACAGTCGGCTATCACAAGCTCTTGGCTCCTTGGGAGGGGCCTTTCATCATCAGCAAGGCCTTGGGCAACGACTCCTACTTCCTCATCAACGCACAAAAGCCCAGGGCACGCAAGAGAGACGACTCCGGCAAGGAAACGAAGCGCCCATGGAACGAAATCTTCTCCGCCAATTTTACAGTTAATGCAGTATGTACCACGCTACCTTTTGTATTAAGCAAAGACAACACGTCCCCTGAGGAGCACTCGGGGGCTACCTTTTTATATATATGATAAGATTTCGCCTATGAATGCATTATTTCATTCCTTCACCCGGCAACGGGTCCGGTCAGCCGGCCCGGGGGCTCGCTGCCTTGACCTATGTTGGTACCACCTGCAGTCGGCAAAGCAGTGTGCCGACAGCTGAGCCCTCTCTTGCCTTAAGCAACAGTTCATAGAGCGGCTGTCCGGCTGGCAAGAGTTAAAGGCAGGAAAGGTTGTCCATGCGAAAAATGACAAAGGAAGAACACCAATACATGCCAAGCCGTCTCCTTGCCTCACCCGTCCGGCTGCAGAGCAGCCGGTCGGTTAGCTTCTCGCTTGCCCAGCTACGCTCTAGACGGTCGAAGTACTTGTCTATCCTAAATGGCCAAGTCCCTGACCTGGCCACAGTCCGCAGAGCGGCAGCCAAAGGAAGGCGGCAAAGAAAAAAGCCAAACAGAGCAAAGGCAAAACCAAGTGAGAACCCGGCAAGAGCACAAGCATGTGCGCAATAAAGTTACTTACATAACAAGAGGCCCATGGCCAGCATTCAACTGAGTTTGAATTACACCCCAAGTGGGTGGAACTATGCAAATTTAACATATTTGTTCAAAGACATAAATACAGAAAAAACTTCAAAGATAAGCGGCTGCCTAGGCCAGGGGCGCTGCAGGCAGCGCCGACAGGTCGGCGGAGGCGGAGGCGCCGGTTGGTGGAGCATCTGACTAGCGGGTCTCAGCTTGGTCGGCATCGGCGGCAGTTGACGTGGTCTCCTGCAGCTCGCTGGTCGAGGCCCAATCGGGCTGAGGTTGGTTGGCCGCTCTATCGTCTGGTGCGACGTCTTCGCCTTCCTCGTCCTCATCATCCTCGCCCTCGTCGCTGGAGGCAATCTTCTCCATCGAGTCCTCCCCCTCCTCCGGGTTCAGCCCGAACTAGGACGGCGGCACTTCAACGCCCTCGTCGTCCCGCTCCGGGATGAAGACACCGGTGTCGGCGTACTTGGCGATCGCTGCCGCGTGCTTGGCAAGTTCATCGCGCACCGCCTCTAGCTCAGGCCCGGCCTCCTACTGGTAGGTGACTAGCTGCGCCAGCCTCAGGTCCAGATACCAGGCCTTGGCGAACTCCAGCGTAGTCCTGGAGCCCGTCCGAGCTGTGGCACCCTTACAGGCCTCGAGCCGCTCGGCCGCCACCTCCAACATAGTCGGACTGGGAGTCCGGGGAATCTGGGCATCCGGCCGAGCCCTACCAAGACCTGTGACCCCGCGCACTGCAGGCGGCGGAGCAGACGGCGCACCGGCTCAAGGCGCATATGGATGGCCAGGAGATACTCGCCAAGATTCTGGGGCGTGTTTGACAGAATGTCCACGCCCGTCCTCCGCCGCTGCTCGTGCCGCGCTTCGACTACCTGGCAGACGACGACGGAGCGACCGGGAATAAATTCTATTGAAGAAGAAGACTAAAGCAGCAAAAGAAGAAAGGATTTACCTTCAACCATGTCCTCAATCACTCCGTAGCTGTCCGACAACAGCTTCTCCTTCTCGGTCCAGTTCGAGCAATGATTCTCAAACTCGGCCTTGAGGAGCGCCTCGCCGTCTTTCAGCCGCCGGAGCTCCGCCTTGTGCTTCTCCGCCTGGTCTGCCAGCTCCTTCGCCAGTCGGTCGCACTCTTTGGCGGCCTGGCTGCGCTCCCGCTCCTTGGTATGGAGCTCGGTCCTGAGCTCGCCCATGCACGCTTGCAAATGAGTAGCCGCCTCTGCCAAAACAAAGAAGAAGCGTCAAGGATCAACGAAAAACAAGAATTTGCCAGAAGATCCGGCCCGACTGCTCAGCAGCCGGCTCAAATCTCGAGGGCTACACCCAACGGGTGCGCTCACACGCCCCCACTAGAAGACGGCCCTACATACCTCTATTCTGGTTTAGGTTGGCAGTCCGCTTGACCAGCGCTGGTGCTCGGAGTTGTAGGCAGCTGCACGCAAGTTGTGGTAATCTTGCAACAGAAGAGACAAGTCACCACTCGGAAGGTCACCTTGATGTTCTGGCCCACCTGCTCAGCAGACGGCCCGGAACTCGGGGACGACACCCAGTGAGTGTGCTGACGCGCCCGATGGAAGATTACAAGAATTGAAAACAAGAGAAAAAGTGTACCCGGACGGCTGTCTGCATCGCCCGCAGCTCCTCCCTGGACTTCAGGAGGGTGGCGCCATGGGCGTTGAACTGCTCCAAGATGTCCTTCACCGCCGTGTTGAGGACACCCGAGCCGGCTCCTGACACCTAGTCTAGTGGAGCGGTGTTGGTGGCCTCAGTGTTAGGCGCTGACGAGCTCGTGGCCCCAGCTTTCATCGGCCTCGGCGCTAAGACCGCCCGCACCGGGTGTTGGCGCGCAGGGACACAGGTCACCAGCACCTGGTTCGCCACCAACTCAGCATTGGATAGCGGCACTTCCGGCACTTTGGGCCGGCTGCCTCGCTTGCCAGCAATCAGCGCGCGTGGAGGCACTTCCGTCTCCAGGATGACGGGGTCAACCCTTCTCCTCTCCGGGGCCGACTAGTCAGCCCCGGCTTCTCCAGCCGACATTGTGATTTGTCTTTTTAATTGCATTTTGTGTGTGCATCCCATGAGCTTTATGTCTACATGAGTTTTAGGCTACTCCATGCCATATTTACAGTGGTGCAATCCATGTATTTTTGTGAGTCTTGTAGTGAGTGTATCAAGCTTGTGTAGTAGGGTACTTGCTGTTACTGTTTTGCTAGGCTGAATCTGTTATATCATGATACTATATAAACCTGCTGCTACAAGTCATTCTATACATAACCTGGAGATGTTCACTAAGGATGTTTTGCTACACATGTCATGCTATATCCATCCATGCCCTTGGTTGCATTTACAGCCAGCTGTAGCTTGTTGTAATCTTGCTCTCAAATTGCTAAATAATGTTGCTGTCAGCCTGTTAACATTAAGTTCAGTTTTGCCATGGGTTTTTCTAGTGATCCATGCACCCTATGAACTTTCTCTTGCTATGCCTAGCTTCATAAATATGTCATATTACTGTTGGTAAGATTTTCATGCCATGTATTTCTCTGTGGTGAGTGGTACAAGCTCACCAACATGCCTACTTATCATTGTTCCTGCCATGTACTGTTATTCTGAATCTGTCATATCATTTGCCATGTTTGCATGGACGCTACCATCTTTTCTGTTAATCTTTGGAATTAGTTCAGTAAGGGAGTTTTGTTCTTTTTTTTAGTATTAGCATGCCATGCCTTTGTTTGCCATGATAGATTGCTTTAACATGTTGTTTGATAGCTCTAAACATTGCAAACTGATGTTAATTCTAGCATGTCCAGTGATTTCTGCCAAGTCTGTGAAACTGTTATTATTTCCAATCTTTCCATGTCCTTTTAAGCATGTTGTAGTGGCTTCTGGAGATAGCTCAGTGTTCATGTTTTGTCATGCTTTACCTGTACATCATGCCATGCATTCTGTTTTAATGTTGGGGTGCTGTAGCATATTTCCATGATGCTTGCAAGATGCCTAGTTGCTGTTTTGGAAAGATTCTTGTTATATCTTGTTTCATGTGTATGTGTTGAACCGTTGCTCCGTTTTGAGTGTGCTCTGTATGAAACTTGCTTAGATTTGCATGTAGTTTCATCTTGTCATGTTGAATCCTTGTTTTGAGAGTGTTTGCTTGATGTTTGTATGCATTGTGCATCAATGCCATGTTTAACTTGTTTTGCTCATATCTTTTAGGCCGTAGCTCCGAACTAAATGAACTTTATTTGAAACTTGACTAGAATTTCGTGTAGCTCATGTTGTTGCATCTTAACTTGCTGGGTAACAACTTGAACATAAGGTTTATTCAGTTCTGGACCAATTTTGAAATTTGCATATGAGGACTTGCCGGATTAGTTATATGTTGTTTCCGGCCTCATTTAAACTTGCTTTGATGTGTTGTTCTTGTATGCATCATCTCTTGCCATGAGTAGCCTCATCTAGCATTGTCATGCATCATGCTTGGTTGTACATCATGTCTTGTCTATGTGTTGTGTGTTTACCTTGTTGTTTGCTTCTTTCCGGTTGTGCTCCTTCTCGTTAGTTCCTGTTTCATTGCGATCGTGAGGATTCATTCATCTACGCTTGGTTCATCTTCGTGGCTTCATCTTCTTCATGGATTTGTTCTTCTTCCTAGCGGGATTTCAGGCAAGATGGCCGTTACTCTGGATCTCACTACTATCATTGGTATGCTAGTTCCTTCGTTCTATCGCTATGCTGCGCTACCTATCACTTGTTCTTGAAGCCTCCCAATTTGCCATGTCAGCCTCTAACCTTTTCACCCTTCCTAGCAAACTGTTGCTTGGCTATGTTACCGCATTTTCTCAACCCCTCTTATAGCGTTGTTAGTCGCAGGTGAAGTTGAAGATTGCTCCATGATGGACAGGATTATGTTGGGATATCACAATATCTCTTATTTAATTAATGCATCTATATACTTGGTAAAGGGTGGAAGGCTCGGCCTTATGCCTGGTGTTTTGTTCCACTCTTGCCTCCCTAGTTTCCATTATACCGGTGTTATGTTCCTTGATTTTGCGTTCCTTACACGGTTGGGTGATTTATGGGACCCCCTTGATAGTTCTCTTTGAATAAAACTCCTCCAGCAAGGCCCAACCTTGGTTTTACCATTTGCCTCACCTAAGCCTTTTTCCCTTGGGTTTCCGGAGCCCGAGGGTCATATTTATTTACCCCCTGGGCTAGTTCTCGTCGTGAGTGTTGGTCCAACCTGTCAGCCGCCGGTGGCCACCAGGGGCAACTCTGGGCTGGCCTATCGGAAGTTTGGACAATCCGGTGTGCCCTGAGAATGAGATATGTGCAGCTCCTATTAGGATTTGTCGGCACATTCAGGCGGCTTTGCTGGTCTTGTTTTACCACTGTCGAAATGTCTTGTAAACCGAGATTCCGAGTTTGATCGGGTCTTCTTGGGAGAAGGAATATCCTTTGTTGACTGTGAGAGCTTGTGATGGGCTAAGTTGGGACACCCCTGCAGGGTATAAACTTTCGAGAGTCATGCCCGCGGTTATGTGGCAGATGGGAATTTGTTAATATCCGCTTGTAGAGAACTTGACACCAGATTCGAATTAAAACGCATCAACCACGTGTGTAGCCGTGATGGTCTCTTATCGGCTGAGTCCGGGAAGTGAACACGGTTTTGGGTTATGTTTGATGTAAGTAGGAGTTCAGAATCACTTCTTGATCATTGCTAGCTTCACGATCGTTCCGTTGCTTCTCTTCTCGCTCTTATTTGCGTATGTTAGCCACCATATCATGCTTAGTCGCTGCTGCAACCTCACCACTTTACTCCTTCCTTTACCCGTTAAGCTTTGCTAGTCTTGATACCCATGGTAATGGGATTGCTGAGTCCTCGTGGCTCACAGATTACTACAACAACAGTTGCAGGTACAGGTTATGCGATGATCTTGACACGAGAGCGGTGTTACTTGTTTTGGAGTTCTTCTTCTTCTTCTTCTTCTTCTTCGATCAGGGGATAGGTTCCAGATCGGCAGCCTGGGCTAGCAGGGTGGATGTCGTTTGAGCTTCTGTTTGTGTTTTCATCCGTAGTCGGATGTTGCTCTTATGTATGATGATGTTGTATTGATGTATTCTTTCGGCATTTGTATGCCTTGTATGTATCCCCATCTATTATGTAATGTTGATGTAATGATATCCACCTTGCAAAAGTGTCTCCAATATGCGCTTCTATCCTTAGTGGGACCTTCGAGTTCCTTTAGGATAGGGTCGCATATTGGGCGTGACATCACCCGGCGGTGCCGAGCTTGAGGTAGAAGAGCTCCCCCATAGATCAAGCATGGGGAGGACGCCGAGGTACCCCTCGCAGAGGGTGATGAAGGCGGAGAGTAGCACCACCATATTCGGTGTGAGATGGTGAGGTTGGAGATGGTAGAAGTCAAGAAAGGAGCGGAGGAAGCCGCTTATGGGCAGGCCGAAGCCGCGGAGGAAGTGCATCCTTAAAACAACGCACGCGCCCTCCTGCGGCGCCAGCGAGATCTCCCTTTAGGGGGGAACATGCACCTTCATGTTCGCCGCAAGGGGGAGCCACCACGTCTGGCAGAGAAACTCGAGGTGATCGTCGTGGACGTTCGACCCGTCCCAATCGCCGCGACCCATTGCTTGTGGTTGCTTGGTAGCGGCGCGGTGAGGTCAAGCAACGGTGGGCTGCAGTAGCGTGTCGACGGCGGGCAGCAGGACGACACTGCTCAGCAACGAGAAGAGGGAGAAAGAAGATGGAGGGTGAGGAGGGCGCATATGCGTTCTGCCGTTCCCTCCCCCCTCCTTATAGGCCCGTAGCGGCGGAGCCAAAGAGGAAAGACGTGGGAGGCATGGGATTAACTGCGCCCACGCCCCGCCCGACACTGTGCATTCCACACCTTAACGGTGCGCAATTAAGGCGCCTGGGAAGGGCAACCGTCCACCTCGGCCGCAGCGGATCCACGCGTGGGCCGAGGCCCTGTAGTGGCACGCCTAGGCCTGCAGCGACGTAGCATCGCGCGCGTGGGCTGGCAGGCCGGCCTAACGTGCTGGCGACACGTGGATGCGAACAATGGGCGACAGGCCTTCCACCCGACTGGTTCATCACCCGGCGTCCACCACGATGATTCGAATTCATCAGGCGGCTGGCTTAGCCTTGGCCGACTCCTAATAGACTGCATCACCGGAAGCCGGACAAAGCGAAGGATACAAGATCACTCGGAGTAGGAAGCAGCCGAGGCTCCTTGATTTGGGTCGCGGCGCCCACCACCTTCGAGGACTACTATCGGAGGGATTGACCATGGGTAGCCTCATCAGGGCCTCATAGCATTTCAAGACATCGGGGCCGGCAAGGCCCCTCGCACCTCCCGGACGTACGGCTGGCTCCTCAGGCCGGCTGGTCCAGGAGGCCAACTGCTAGAAGACGGCGAGTCCCCAGAAGGCGGCCCCTGGGAGCCGACACCTAGGAGGCGGCCCAGTGCCCCCTCAAAGTTGGCACCCATTTACCTCGACAGGACGGGGCGTGGCAACAGTGCTACCTGCCACCCTCGAATCCAAGATGAGCATGGCCACTGTGCGGGCGTACTGAGCGGACACCCTTTGCCTGGCGCGGCACTGTGGCCACACAGCCCATGACGCAGTCTACGTCAGTTGGAACCATGCTCTCACGACGGGCGGTCGGTATGGCCTACAGGCGGCGGGCCCTACCTATCCGCAAGTAGCTAGAAGATGGAGAACCCCGAGCAGGCGGGCCGACCTCTAGCAGGTGGCCCTCCCCCCTCGGAGTCTGCGCACCATCAATCCTAGGAGACAGGGTGTGGCTACAGTAAGCGCCCGCCAGGCAGCGGAACTGTAGCCATACGCCCCCCGACAAGGCTTCCGTCACCAAGGGCGAGGCTACAATAAAAGGCAGTCAACATGGCCCGCAGGCGGCGGGCCCTCCCCATCGGCCAAGTTCACGGCAGCCGGCGGGACCCACCAAGTGGCGGGCCCCAGTAGCCGGCGGAGAACCCGGCGCCTAGAGACATTGACATCCAGGTCCCACACCCAGGCAAATTACCACTGTACCCCTGGGGGGTAGGCCTATATAAACCCCCCAGGTTCGCCATGCAAAGTGTTTAGCATCCCTACCACCATACCCTCACATAGCTAGATAGGAGATAGAGCTAGCCTTTCCCTTCTTCCTCCTCTAGCCGAACAGCTCAAGGAGCAACCTTGTAGCCACCTCATTGACAATAGTCATCATGCGGAGACCCCGCGGAGTAGGACTAGGGGTGTTATCTCCACAGAGAGCCCCGAACCTGGGTAAGACTCGTAGGCGTTCGAGATCTTGCTCACTCCCGCTTCTAGGACCCGGCGACGTACTCCTGTCCCTATCCATGATAAGCCACCCCTTGGTATATGTCGCTAGATATCCCCGACAGGAAGCTGGAGAGTAAACTCCAAGGGAATCTCCCTCATCTTCCTCCATGGCAACCTCCTCAGCTTCTTCTCCCCTTATGTCCTCCTGAACCAGCCCTACATCTTCTTCTCCATTGTTGGAAGGGGAGGAAGACATGACGCCTAGCTTGACAGATCTGACCGAAAACAACAGGAAGAGAGAACAGAAGATTTCTCCGTGATACGGTGGTCAATAGGTTCGGGGAGTATATAAAGATTTTTTATCTTGGGAAACAAGCAAACTGTATGAAAACGGAGTCCGAAAGGTACCCCGGGTGGGCACAACCAACCCTAGCACGCCCTGGTGTCTTGTGCCCACCAAGGTACGCTTCCCGGTAGTTTCTTATTTTCCTAATTTTTGTTATTTCCCAAAACTGACAAAAAATATTTTTGCGGATTTTTGGAGTCCGTTTACTTACCGTATCACGTACCTCCTCCTTTTCACGATTCTGGAGTGTTCCGGAAGGACTCTTTTATGTGTTCCTCCGGTGTCAAAGTTTGGATAATATTACTTTCAACACTAATGGGCGTACCTGCGATATAATATTTTATTAATTACCCATTAACAACCTTCGGGTTAGTACCTTCAGCATTATTTATTTTATAGCTCCAGACCGATAAACCTCCTTGATAACATAGGGTCCTTCCCGTTTGGAGAGGAGCTTTCCTGCAAAGAATCTGAAACAAGAGTTGTACAAAAGAACATATTCTCCAACTTTGAACTCACGCTTTTGGATTCTTTTATCATGCCATCTTAACCTTTTCTTTAAATAATTTGGCATTTTCATAAGCTTGGGTTCTCCATTCATCTAATGAGCTAATATCAAATAGCCTCTTTTCACCGGCAAGTTTGAAATCATAGTTGGGTTCTTTAATTTCCCAATATGCTTTATGTTCTAACTCAAGAGGCAAATGACAAGCTTTTCCATAAACCATTTTATAAGGATACATACCCATAGGATTTTTATATGTTGTTCTATAAGCCCAAAGTGCATCATCTAATATCTTAGACCAATTCTTCCGGGACCTATTGACAGTCTTTTGCAAAATTAATTTTATTTCTCTATTGCTAAGTTCAACTTGACCACTAGACTAAGTATGATAAGGTGATGCAATTATATGGTTAACATCTACTTAGCAAGCATTTTATGGAAAGCACCATGAATAAAGTGTGAACGACCATCAGTCATTAAATATCTAGGGACTTCAAACCTTGGGAAAATTACTTCCTTAAGCATTTTAATAGAGGTGTTGTGATCAATACTACTTGTTGGAAAAGCTTCTACCCATTTATTGACATAATCAACAACAACTAAAATATGTGTATACCTATTAGAGGAAGGAAAAGGTCCCATGTAATCAAATCCCCAAACATCAAATGGTTCAACAGCAAGTGAACAATTCATAGGCATTTCTTGATGCTTACCGATATTACCTATTCTTTGGCATTCATCACATGATAAGACGAACTTACGGGCATCCTTGAAGAGAGCAGGCCAATAAATTCCAGATCACAATACCTTGTGAGCAGTTCTGTCTCCCGCATGGTGCCCTCCATAAGCTTCAGACTGACATATCCATAGGATTTGTCCCTATTCATGCTCAGGTACACAATGTCTAATAATACCATCTACTCCTTCTTTATAAAGATGTGGGTCATCCCAAAAGTAGTGTCTTAAATCATAGAGGAATTTTTTCTTTTGTTGGTATGTAAAGCTAGGTGGTAAGTATTTAGCAACAATGTAATTAGCATAGTCAACATACCGAGGGGTGTTACAAGAAACATTTATTGCAGCTAACTGCTCATCAGGAAAACTATCATCAATAGGTAGTGGGTCATCAAGCACATTTTAAAGCCTAGACAAGTTATCAGCTACGGGGTTCTCAACTCCTTTTCTATCAGTGATATGTAGATCAAATTCTTGTAGCAAGAGAGCCCATCGAATAAGTCTAGGTTTAGCATCTTTCTTTTCCATAAGATATTTTATAGCAGCATGATCAGTGGGAACAATAACTTTTGAATCAACAATGTGAGATCTAAATTTATCACAAGCAAACACCACTGCTAGGAATTCTTTTTCAGTAGTTGCATAATTTCTTTGAGCATTGTCTAGAGTTTTACTAGCATAATGAATAACATTCAGTTTCTTATCAACTCTTTGTCCTAGAAGAGCACCAACAGCATAATCACTAGCATGACACATAATTTCAAAAGGCAAGTTCCAATCAGGTGGTTGAACAATAGGTGCAAAAATTGAGGCTTTCTTGAGTGTTTCGAAGGCTTCTAAACAATCATCATCAAAAACAAAAGGAACATCCTTTCGCAAAAGAATTGTAAGAGGCCTAGAAATTTTAGAAAAATCTTTGATAAATCAACTATAGAAACCAGTATGACCTAAGAAACTACGAATACCTTTGATATCTTTAGGACATGGCATTTTCTCAATTGCATCAACCTTAGCTTTGTCCACTTCAATACCTCTTTCAGAAATTTTATGACCCAAGACAATACCTTCATTAACCATAAAGTGGCATTTCTCCCAATTCAAGACAAGATTTGTTTGCTCGCATCTCTGCAAAACTCGATCAAGATTGCTTAAACAATCATCAAAAGACTTCCCATAAACAGAGAAGTCATCCATGAAAACCTCCACAATCTTTTCACAAAAGTCAGAGAATATAGCATTCATACATCTTTGAAAGGTAGCAGGTGCATCGCATAAACCAAAAGGCATATGTCTATAAGCATAAGTTCCAAAGGGACAAGCGAAAGTGGTCTTTTCTTGATCAGGTTGAGAAACAAGTATTTGTGAAAAACCAGAGTATCCATCAAGGAAGCAAAAATGTGTGTGCTTAGATAATCTTTCTAGCATTTGATCGATAAAAGGCGGAGGGTAATGATCTTTTCTAGGTGCTTTGTTTAATTTTCTAAAATCAATTACCATTCTATAGCCTATAACAATTCTTTGTGGAATAAGTTCATTCTTATTATTAGGAACAAGAGTAATACCTCCTTTCTCAGGGACACAATGAACATGACTTACCCATCTACTATCAGCTATAGGATAGATTATACCTGCATCCAGAAGTTTTAATATTTCCGTTCTTACCACTTCCTTCATCTTTGGATTTAACCGACGTTGGTGATCAACAACGGGTTTAGCATCAGGTTCCATATTAATCTTGTGTTGACATAGAGTGGGACTAATGCCCTTTAAATCATCCAGAGTATATCCAGTAGCAGCTCGGTTCTTCCTTAGAACTTTCAATAATCTTTCTTCTTCATGTTCTGAAAGGTTAGCACTAATAATAACATGATATATCTTCCTTTCATCAAGATAAGCATATTTAAAAGTGTCTGGCAATTGTTTTAATTCAAACACAGGATCACCTTTAGGTGGAGGAGGACCTCCTAAAGTTTCGATATGCAAATTGTGTTTAAGCAGAGGACGTTGTTCAAAGAAAGTATCATCTATTTCATTTCTTTCATGCATATGTAAATCATTTTCATGGTATAACAAATATTGTTCTAAAGGATCAGTAGGAGGCACAACAATAAAAGCAAGACCAAATATTTCATCCTTACTAGGCAATTATTTTTCATGAAGATTTCTACTAAACTTGGAGAAATTAAACTCATGAGACTCATCACCAAAGCTAACACTGATAGTTTTTTCTCACAATCTATTTTAGCATTAACGGGGTTCCAGAAAGGTCTACCAAGGATAATGAGAGAAAAGTCATCTTGTGGGGAACCAAGAACAATAAAATCTATAGGGTATTTTATTTTCCCACACAAGACTTCAACATCTCTAACAATCCCAATTGGTGATATAGTATCTCTATTAGCAAGTTTAATAGTAACATCTATATCTTCTATCTCTGCGGGTACTATGTCATTCATAATTTCTTGATATAAGGTAAAGGGAATAGCACTCACGCTAGCACCAAGGTCACATAAACCATGATAACATTGATCTCCTATTTTAACTGAGACAACGGGCATGCCAACAACAGGTCTATGTTTATCCTTATCAGGTTTGGCAATTCTAGCAGCTTCTTCACATAAGTAAATAACATGGCCATCTATATTTTCTTCTAGGAGATCTTTAACCATAGCAACACTAGGCTCTACTTTGATTTGTTCACCATGTTTAGGTGTTCTAATATAACTTTTGTTGACCACAGTTGAAACTTTAGCATGTTCCTTTATCCTAACAGGGAAAGGTCGTTTCTCAATATAAGCAGTAGGAATAACTAGATCAAGATTATAAATAATAGTTTCCTCTTTAGCTAGTACCGGTTATTTAATTTCTTATTTAATAGGTGGGTGATATTTGAACCACTTCTATTTAGGGAGATCAACATGAGTAGCAAATGATTCACAAAAGGAGGCTAATATCTCAAAGTCAAGTCCATATTTTTGAAAAGCATCCGTATGCATAATTTTTTTAACACAATCATACTTAAGTTTAATACCCCGAATCCTACCTTTGTCGAGTTCCCTATCTTCAGAGTTGAATTTAATTCTTTCTAAAATATCCCACCGGAATTCAATAGTCTTCTTCATAAAAGAACCAACACAAGAAGTATCAAACATGGATCGATCATTATGAGAAAGCCGAGCATAAAAATTTTGAATAATAATTTCTCTTGAGAGCTCATGATTGGGGCATGAATATAACATTGACTTAAGCCTCCCCAAAGCTAGAGCAATACTTTCTCCTTCACGAGACCAAAAATTATATATGTAATTCTGATCACGATGAACTAGATGCATGGGATAATTTTTTTGGTGGAACTCCAATTTCAATTGATTCCAATTCGAAGATCCAATATCATCGCATAGGCTATACCATGCCAATGCTTTTACCTTCAGAGATAAAGGGAAAACCTTCTTATTAACATCATCTCTGGGTAAACCTACAAGCTTAAATAATCCACAAATTTGTTCCACATATATCAAGTGCATACCAGGATGTTTGGTTCCATCTCCTGCATAAGGATTAGCTAGCAGTTGTTCTATCATACCCAAAGGAATTTCATATTCAATATTTTCAGTAGGTGCAGTAGGTTGAGGGGTAGCTAATTATGGTTCCGGTCGAGGTGAAGATACCCCGAACAAACCCCTCAAAGGATTGTTTTCCATAGTAACAAGTGACAGTTAATTTCAGCACACTATATAAATGTTTCCTTACCAAATTCCACTTACCAAAGGCGCTTTAGTCTCCGGCAATGGCACCAGAAAATAGCCTTGATGACCCACAAGTACAGGGGATCAATTGTAGCTCTTTTTGATAATTAAGAGTGTCGAACCCAACGAGGAGCGGAAGGAAATGACAAGTGGTTTTCAGCAAGGTAGTGTCTGCAAGTGCTGAAATTGTGAGTAGCAGGATAGTTTGATAGCAAGATAATTTGTAACGAGCAAGTAATGATAGTAGTAACAAAAGTGCATCAAGATAGCCCAATCCTTTTGAGGCAAAGGACAGGCCAAAACGGTCTCTTTTAATGAGTGAAGTATTCTTGAGGACACGGGAATTTCATCTAGTCACTTTCATCATGTTGATTCAATTTGTGTTCGCTACTTTGATAACTTGATATGTGGGTAGATCGGTGCTTAGGTGTTGTTCTTACTTGAATAAACCTCCTACTTATGATTAACCCCCTTGTAAGCATCCGCAACTATGATAAAAGTATTAAGAATAAATTCTAACCATAGCATTAAACTTTTGGATCCAATCGGTCCCTTACGGAATAGCGCATAAACTAGGGTTTAAGCTTGTGTCACTCTCGCAACCCATAATCTAATAACTATTACACAATGCATTCCTTTAGGCCCAAATATGGTTAAGTATCATGTAGTCGACGTTCACATGACACCACTAAGGGAATCACAACATACACACTATCAAAATATCGAACACATATCAAGTTCACATGATTTCTCCCGTGACCTCAAGAAAAAAAGTAACTACTCACAAATAATAATCATGCTCAAGATCAGAGGGATATTAAATATCATAATGGATCTGAACATATAATCTTCCACCGAATAAACCTTATAGCAATCAACTACAAGATGTAATCAACACTACTAGTCACCCACAAGCACCAATCTATAGTTCCGGTATAAAGATTGAACACAAGAGATGAACTAGGGTTTGAGATGAGATGGTGCCGTTGAAGATGTTGATGGATATTGCCCTCCCCAAGATGGGAGAGTTGTTGGTGACGATGATGATGATTTCCCCCTCCGGGAGGGAAGTTCCCCGGCAAAATCGCTCTGCGGGAGGGCAAAAGTGCTCCTGCCCAAGTTCCGCCTCGAGACTGCGGTGCTCCGTACCGAAAGTCCTGTCCTTATTTTTTCTAGGTAAAAGTGACTTATATACCAGAAGATGGGCACCGGAGGTGGGCCCGGATGAGCACAACCCACCACGGCGCGCCTGGGGGCCCAGGCGCGCCCTGGTGTCTTGTGCTCACCAGGGTAGCCCCCTCCGGTACTTATTTGCTCCAATATTCATCATATATTCCATAAAAAATCACCATAAAGTTTCAGCTTGTTTGGACTTGTGCAGAATAGGGACGTAGCTTTTTCAGGTCCAAATTTCCAGCTGCCGAAATTCTCCCTCTTTGTGTGTACCTTGCATATTACGAAAGAAAATCATTAGAATTACTCCAAAAGGCATTGTTATGCATAAAAATATCATAAATAATAGTAGGAAAACATGATGCAAAATGGACGTATCACCAGTCATGTATCAATCCCGTGGATCTTCTAGTGAGTGGAACTCCAACAGTGTCGTCTAAAAGGTTTCGGTGAGGCCGGTGCGTAGGCGTTGTCGTATGAGACCGAGTACGCACTAAGATTGAGCACGAGCGGGCATTGCGGGATCACGTACCCAAGGAGCTGGAAGCTAGGGGCTCCCCGGAGGTGTGGTTTCATGATGCGGAGTGCCACAGGGAGAAGCGGGCTCTGGAGGAGGAAAGGCTTGAGGCGGTGAGACATAAGGCCTCTATCGTTCTTTCTTCGTCGTTGCCCGTTGTGGTGTTGCCATATCTATGGGAATCGATCGTGTCTGGTTCTCAGGAACCTCGTTCCGACGGCGTCCGACCGCCTGCTGGTAGTTCACGTCCCCCTCCTCCCTATGGCGTTGGGCAGTTTAGATCTAATGAAAGATATGCTGGCTTCAACAACTACTACAACTACTACCCTCCCAACAAGAATCGAATGTTTTGGACTCGTGAGAGCCTTGCTGGATCTGGTGATGCCATTTTACCTCATCCCCCTCATTTTGGACTCCCCGCTCCTACTGGTGGTTCTAGCATGATTAAAGGACCAAGGTAGGGATCAATACAGAGGATTTACATGCACAAGATAAAGATTGTTCGTGGAACTTGCCAAAAAAGGAATTTCCCAACAACCCCAAAATGAAGATCCAATATCATGGATGTATCAGAATTTTTGATACGAATCCAACGAGACGAAGAACGTCAAAATCGGAGTTTGTATGAGAAAATGGCCACCAAAATACGAAACTCCACATGCGTAGTCCAGAGAAGAAATTCCGTGCGGTACGACTGTGCATGGTCGTACCTGAAATGGACTGGGACGCTTTATTTTGGACCCCTCAACAAAAAGTGGACACCACCCGCACGTTGGACATGCACGTGTACAGCCACCTGGATCCCATGGACACCACCTGGACTAAAGGAGTGCATGTGTATGGCCACCTGGAAGTGGTCGCAAGAGCGACCAGCAGAGGCGCCCTCGCGGCGGCCGGCGGCGGAAAGTAGTGGTGCTGCGCGGTGCGCTCCTGTCGGTGACACCCTGCCTTCTCCCCGCCGGACGGCTGTTGGTCTGCACCACACATGGAAGAGTGGAGGGCTTGCGATGGAGAATGATGAGGAGGGGTGCGCCCCCAACCGCTGATGTCGCAGACTTTGAGGTCACTGCCCGCGGGGAAAACAGCATGCCCGCCGCCCATGGGGGAAACCGCATGCCCAAGATCCTCGATGCAGTGGACGAGGTCGAGGTCCTTTGCGCAGTGAAGGGCTACTTGGAGGAGCGGCAGCTGCAGACCACGCATCTCCCGCACACGCCGACGCGCTAGGAGGCCGCGCGTAGCAGCCTGCAACCTCACCGTCGCTGACACGTGGCGGGTAGCGATCCAAGACGGAAGCGGTGATGGCGACAGCGGGGACTTGATCTATTGGATGTGGACGCCCTGGGATGGCGGCGGCATTGATGGGAACGAGGTCGTGGCAGTCCCGTCGTAGGGCATCCCATACTGGGCGGCGGAGCCGACCGGCGGTGGCTCGCTGCGGTGTCGCGCGGGCGATGGCGGCCGCTAACTGCGGCGGAGCGCCGGGCGCGGCGGAGGCCGCCAGGAGCGGCGGTTGCCACTGCAGCCAGGGTTGGGCGGTGGTGGCGATGGATGGCAGCTGCAGCTGCCTGGCGAAGGCTGCCTGGTGCGGCTGCCATGGCAGCCATGGCGGCGCGGAGGCGGCGATGGGCGGTGCAGCCGGGTGCGGCCGTAGGACCCAGCCAAGAACAGGCGGATCTCTTGGACCGCCTGGGTTAGGTCCCGCAGCACCCCGGACACCTCCTCCAGGGTGAGGACGGCGGGGGCGGGCGCGACGGAGGATCCCGGCGCGAGCAGGAGCGGGCGACGGTCGTGGGGGTCGCTGGAGGTGACGAGGTTACCGGCAGCGAAAGAGACGGGCTTGGCGGCGGTGAAGACATGATCGAACCGAAGCTAGCTGATACCAAATTGTTATGGTGCTGCTAGAAGGAGGGCGCAAGAGGGCCGGCCGGGGGTCTTTCTACCCATGGCCGAGCAAGAGGGAATGGATTTCCTTCTTAATTCTTGCTTGATTAGATTGATACATCTCCTCTCTTTATATAGATAGGTTTACTTGACTCCCAAGTAAGGCTTACTTGACCCCTAAGCAAGCGACCCTTATCTCTAATTAACCCTAAGACTAACGGGATATACCGCCAGCCCAGGCCCATTAGGCCCATTACGTACTCTAACAATGCTACTGTAATAATCATGTTTTATAGCTTTTGTTTCAATAAAGTGTCAATTAAGACCTTTAGGATGGCTTACGGTGATAGTTGTGTTGATCCTGCTGAAAATCAGAAACTTTTGCACCCAGTAAATTAGTTTCGTTAATTCACAGAAACGGGATTCTGATCTGATTCGTTTTGCTCTGGATTGGTACACAAATTTCTTAGGAATTCCTAATTTTTTAGGAGATTTGGAGTTCCAGAAGTATACGTTTGATACAGATTACTACAGACTGTTCTGTTTTTGACAGATTCTGTTTTCTATGTGTTGTTTGCTTATTTTGATGAATCTATGAGTAGTATCGAAGGGTATGAACCATAGATAAGTTGGAGTATAGTAGATATTACACCAATATGAATTTAGAATGAGTTCATTACAGTACCTAAGTGGTGGTTTTATTTTCTTATACTAACGGAGCTTACGAGTTTTCTGTTGAGTTTTGTGTTGTGGAGTTTTCAAGTTTTGGGTAAGGATTCGATGGACTATGGAATAAGGAGTGGAAAGAGCCTAAGCTTGGGGATGCCCAAGGCACCCCAAAGTAATATTCAAAGGACAACCAAGAGCCTAAGCCCGGGGATGCCCCGGATGGCATCCCCTCTTTCGTCTTCGTCTATCGGTAACTTTACTTGGAGCTATATTTTTATTCACCACATGATATGTGGTTTGCTTGGAGCATCATTTCCTTTTGTTAGTTTTTGGTTGATTTTAGTTAGAATAATGTTTTGCATCTTTATTTTCAATAAAGAAGTCAAGGATAGCCTTTGCCATGCTTATTTTGCTAGTATGCATGTTGCTGTTTAAAAACAGAAAGTTTACCGATGTTGCAAAAATTCCCTAGAAAATTCAGAAAGTGGTATAATGTTGAATCTTTTTGCATATTGAGCTCTGATAAATTTATTACAGTGGGAATTTTAGTTCATAATGTTTGGAGTTAGGTAAGTATTAATACTCTTGCATTCTTTACAGACTGTACTGTTTTGGCAGATTGCTGTTATGGTTGCATTGTTTGCATATGTTTGCTTGATTAATGATTCTATTTGAGGATAGGAGTATTAAATATGCAGAGGCATTTAGTATTAAATGTTGAATAATAATTTTAGTGATTTTTTATAGTAGAAAATGATAAGGTTTTGCATTGGTTTATACTAACCTATCTCACGAGTTCTTGTTGAGTTTGTTGTGAATGAAGCTTTTGATAAAAAAGAGAAACCATTATATGAGAGGAATTAAGGAGA
The DNA here is from genome assembly GCA_021437245.1 of Aegilops speltoides. NCBI lineage: Eukaryota > Viridiplantae > Streptophyta > Magnoliopsida > Poales > Poaceae > Aegilops > Aegilops speltoides. Next base: position 343,233,300 of record CM038142.1, on the reverse strand, counting down.
CACAAAAGTTTAAGCTTGGGGATGCCCAAGGCACCCCAAGATAATATTTCAAGAAGTCTCAAGCATCTAAGCTTGGGGATGCCCCGGTAGGCATCCCACCTTTCTTCTTCAACAACTATCGGTTAGTATCGGTTGAGCCTAAGTTTTTGCTTCGTCACATGAGTTGTGCTATCCTTGCAATGTAGTTTTCTTTAGATTTGCTTGCTGTTTGAATAAAGTATCAAGATCTGAAATTATTAAATGGGAGAGTCTTCACATAGTTGCATAATTATTTGACTACTCATTGATCTTCACTTATATCTTTCGGAGTAGTTTGTCATTTGCTCTAGTACTTCACTTATATCTTTTAGAGCGCGTTGGTGGATTTGTTTTATAGAAACTATTGATCTCTCATGCTTCTCTTAGATTATTTTGAGAGTCTTACATAGCATGGTAATTTTCTTAACATTAATATACTTGGTATTCAAGATATGTGAAACTTTCTTATGAGTGTGTTGAATACTAAGAAAAGTTTGATGCTTGATAATTGTTTTGAGATATGGAGGTGATAATATCAAAGTCATGCTAGTTGGGTGATTATGAATTCAAAGAATGCTTGTGTTGAAGTTCGCAAATCCTGTAGCATGCACGTATGGTTAAAGTTGTGTAACAAATTTGAAACATGAAGTGTACCTGGCTTGTGCATCCTTATGAGTGGCGGTCGGGGACGAGCGATGGTCTTTTCCTACCAATCTATCCCCCTAGGAGCATGCGCGTAGTACTTGATTTTTGGTAACTTCTAAATTTTTGCAATAAGTATATGAGTTCTTTTGACTAATGTTGAGTCCATGGATTATACGCACTTTTACCTTTCCGCCATTGCTAGCCTCTTCGGTACCATGCATTGCCCTTTCTCACCTTGAGAGTTGGTGCAAACTTCGCCGGTGCATCCAAACCCCGTGATACGATACGCTCTATCACACATAAACCTCCTAATATCTTCCTCAAAACAGCCATCATACCTACCTATCACGGCATTTCCATAGCCATTCCGAGATATATTGCCATGCAACTTCCATCATCATATTCATGACATACATTACTTTTGTCATATTGCCATTGCATGATCATGTAGTTGACATCGTATTTGTGGCAAAGCCACCACGCATTATTTTTTATACATGTCACTCTTGATTCATTGCACCATCCCGGTACACCGCCGAGGCATTCATATAGAGTCATATCTTGTTCTAAGTTTCGAGTTGTAATCCTTATGTTGTAATCAATAGAAGTGTGATGATCATCATTATTAGAGCATTGCCCAAAAAAAGGCCAAAAAAAGTAAGGCCAAAAAAAGTAAGGCCAAAAGAAGTAAGGCCAAAAAAAAGGCCCAAAAAAATAAAAAATAAAAAGGGCAATGCTACTATCTCTTTTTCCACACTTGTGCTTCAAAGTAGCACCTTGTTCTTCATGTAGTGAGTCTCATATATTGTGCTTCAAAGTAGCACCTTGTTCTTCATGTAGTGAGTCTCATAAGTTGTCTTTTTATACTAGTGGGAGCTTTTCATTACAGAACTTGGCTTGTATATTCCTACGATGGGCTTCCTCAAATGCCCTAGGTCTTCATGACTAAGCGAGTTGGATGCACACCCACTAGTTTTCTTTTGTTGAGCATTCATAGCTCTAGTGCATCCGTTGCATGGCAATCCCTACTCCTTATGTTGACATCAATTGATGGGCATCTCCACAGCCCGTTGATTATCCTCGTCAATGTGAGACTTTCTCCTTTTTTGTCTTCTCCACACAACCCCCATCATCATATTCTATTCCATCCATAGTGCTATATCCATGGCTCGCGCTCATGTATTGCGTGAAGGTTGAAAAAGTTTGAGATTATTTGAGTATGAAATAATTGCTTGGCTTGTCATCGGGGGTATAGAAGCTGGGAACATCTTTGTGTGACGAAAATGAAGCATAGCCTAACTATATGATTTTGTAGGGATGAACTTTCTTTTCCATGCTATTTTGAGAAGACATGATTGCTTTATTAGTATGCTTGAAGTATTATTATTTTTGTGTCAATATGAACTTTTGTCTTGAATCTTTCGGATCTGAATATTCATATCACAATTAAGAAAATTTACATTGAAATTATGCCAAAGTGTCACTCCGCATCAAAAATTCTTTTTATCATTTACCTACTCGAGGACGAGTAGGAATTAAGCTTGGGGATGCTTGATACGTCTCCAACGTATCTATAATTTTTGATTGCTCCATGCTACTTTATCTACTATTTTAGGCAATATTGGGCTTTATTATCCACTTTTATATTATTTTTGGGACTAACCTATTAACCGGAGGCCCAGCCCAGATTTGTTGTTTTATGCCTATTTCAGTGTTTGAGGAAAAGGAATATCGACGGAGTCAAAGCGAACGAAATCAACTGGAGAAGTTAATTTTGGAAGGAAACCAACCTGATGGGCCTGGAGTGCCCGTCAGGGGAGTCCCGGGCTGCCCACGAGGGTGGGGGGCGCCCCCTGGGCGCGCCCCCTGCCTCGTGGGGCCCCTGTAGGTCCACCGACGTACCCCCTGCACCCATATACACTCTTGTACCCTAAAACTTCCAGAACAGAAGATAGATCGGGAGTTCCGCCGCCGCAAGCCTCTGTAGCCACCAAAAACCAATCGGGACCCTGTTTCGGCACCCTACCGGAGGGGGATCCCATCACCGGAGGCCATCTTCATCATCCCGGCGCTATCCATGACGAGGAGGGAGTAGTTCACCCTCGGGGCTGAGGGTATGTACCAGTAGCTATGTGTTTGATCTCTCTCTCTCGTGTTTTTGAGGTGATACGATCTTGATGTATCTCGAGCTTTGCTATTGTAGTTGGATCTTATGATGTTTCTCCCCCTCTACTCTCTTGTGATGAATTGAGTTTCCCCTTTGAAGTTATCTTATCGGATTGAGCTTTTATGAGAACACTTGATGTATGTCTTGCCGTGATTATCTGTGGTGACAATGGGATATCATGTGCCACTTGATGTATGTTTTGGTTATCAACTTGCGGGTTTCGTGACATTGGGAACCTATGCATAGGGGTTGGCACACGTTCTTGACTCTCCGATAGAAACTTTGGGGCACTCTTTGAAGTACTTTTATGTTGGTTGGATGAATCTGAGATTGTGTGATGCATATCGTATAATCATGCCCACGGATACTTGAGGTGACAATGGAGTATCTTGGTGACATTAGGGTTTTGGTTGATTTGTATCTTAAGGTGTTATTCTAGTACGAACTCTTTTATAGATCGATCCGAAAGAATAACTTTGAGGTGGTTTCGTACCTACCATAATCTCTACGTTTGTTCTCCGCTATTAGTGGCTTTGGAGTGACTCTTTGTTGCATGTTGAGGGCTTGTTATATTATCTATCTATGTTATTATTGTTGAGAGAACTTGCACTAGTGAAAGTATGAACCCTAGGCCTTGTTTCCTATCATTGCAATACCGTTTACGCTCACTTTTACCACCTGTTACCTTGCTGTTTTTATAATTTCAGATTACAAAAACCTATATCTACTATCTATTTTGCACTTGTATCACCATCTCTTCGCCGAACTAGTGCACCTATACAATTTACCATTGTATTGGGTGTGTTGGGGACACAAGAGACTTTTTGTTATTTGGTTGCAGGGTTGTTTGAAAGAGACCATCTTCATCCTACGCCTCCTACGGATTGATAAACCTTAGGTCATCCACTTGAGGGAAATTTGCTACTGTCCTACAAACCTGTGCACTTGCAGGCCCAACAATGTCTACAAGAAGAAGGTTGTGTAGTAGACATCAGAGATCTAGATCTATGTTTCCACCAACCCATGTCTCCTCTAAGTGAGGGAACCCTTTGGATCTAGATCTTGGAGTTCTTTGTGTTCTCTTCTTCATTCTTCCTCTCATATTCCTCCGTAGCATTTGTTGCTTTGGTGGGATTTGGGAGAGAAAGACGTGGGCACTCCGTGTGCCCTTGCCATTACATTTGGTGCATCAGTTTGAGTTCTCCATAGTGATACGTGGAAGTGAAAGTTGAGAAGCTTATTACTCAATATTGGGTGTTTAGGCACCCTAGAGCTTGTGCCTCTTGGGTGCTTGGGCGTCCTAGATGGTCGGTGGTGTCGCAGAGCTTAATCATCGTGGCGTAAAGCTTTGGGGTCTCCAATTAGGTTGTGGAGATTGCCCCGAGCAATTTGTACGGGTTCGGTGACTACCCCCAATTAGGGTTTCCAATTGTATGGGTTTGATTACCGCCCTCAATGGTCCCTTAGTGGAATCACGGCATATTGCATTGTGCGAGGGCATGAGGAGATTACGGTGGCCCTGTTGGCATTTTGGGGAGCATTGTGCCTCTACACCGCTCCAAATGGAGATTAGCATCCGCAAGGGTGTGAACTTCGGGATACATCATCACCTCCGTGTGTCTCGGTTATATCTTACCCGAGCCCTTTACTTATGCGCTTTACTTTGTGATAGCCGTAATGTTTCATGTTTTATATCTTGCTATCACTTAGTCGTTTATCTTGCTTAGCATAAGTTGTTGGTGCACATAGGTGAGCCTAGTCGATTTAGGTTTTGTGCTTGACAAATTAACCGCTAGTTTTATTTCGCATTTGTTCAAGCCTAAACCATAAATATTTTAAAGCGCCTATTCACCCTCCCTCTAGGTAACATCTACGATCTTTCACCCGACCTTAGATAGAAAAATAACAGAGAGCCTAGAAGCTTTACAGAAAAAGGCCCGCGCCCTGTTTTATAGATAAAGGAACAATCGTCATACAACTCGACACCACAATACACATACAGAGTGCAAGATACAAGAGTGCTTAAACAGCCACACAACCCCAAACCACTTCAATCAAACTACAAACATGATGAAAGGCAGTTTACTTGAAGTCGTCGGGGCCTCAATTGTGAGCGAGTCACCGCGAAGAGGCGAAGCCGTGCACGACAACTCGGATGCTCCAAGGCTGCGCCTTTAGAAAGGGCACGATACCGGAGCGCTGCACCGCCCGATCCATGGATCAAGGTTTCCCCGGAGCAACATGGAAGGCGCAGAGGAACCATGACGACGCCTTCAAGAAGGAGACGACACCCATAGGCGCCGCCGTCGTCAGCCTGACATAGACAGACATGGTTTTCACCCCAGCAAGTTCTTTGCACCTCCAAGACGTGGTGCATAAAGCCCCGAGATGCCTTCCGTACCACCGTCACCGGGCGTCATACAATGGCTACCACACCACCCACACGTCCATGGACACCAGCCGACACCCGAGCCACAGGCTCTGCCCACGAGCACCACGGCTTCCACCACCAAGGTCGCCGCCCGGACATCCATGACCCTAACTCCATCCCATCCCCAGGCTTGCAACGATGCTCGGCGCAACCAGAGTCGCCGCCGTAGAAGATCCAGGACCGTGACGGGGTGATAAGTTCTTGCGTTCAACAGACCCTGACGGAGTTCGGATTTGAGAAATTAGGTAGGGTGGGAGAGATAGGGAAGAAAAACGCTTCTTTCGGATCAGACGCTTGCCCCAACTGTTCAGCTGGCCGCACCCATGTGGACTGTCCACCGCCCAATCTGTGGCTGGCGATGTCTCATAGAATATAAATGGAAAAGGATAATTATATGTATTGAGTTGGCTTCTCTGGCGAAAGAAGTAATTATTTTCTTACCTTGAACTGAAAATGTTGCACCTAAAGGCTATTAATGGCAGTTTTTGCTAACTATTAGAAAGCTATTTATGTTTGTTTGATACTAATAAGATGTAAATGTTGGACACAGAAACTTTCGTCTTTCACTATCTTATCATATCATGGCGATCACTATCAATTTAGACGAGGCAGAGATCATCACCATATGCCAAAGAAGAGGGTTTTTTAGACAAACTCGTGAAGCTTTTATTCAGCCGTCACAATGTTTATAGGGACGAACAAGAAGAGATCACTGGGATGGCCTAACCAAACATGGCGTCCGGTCCCCAACGTTAACGCATGCTTCGCGAGGTTGTGGGCCTCAAAGTTTGAGGTCCGAAATTCATGACTAAAATTGTAAGAAGTGAAAAAACGAGCTCTCTCTGTTATTTCATGTACCACCGCGCCGTACGATGCATTTGTTCCTCCTCTGGTTGCCTCCACCGCTGCCATGCAGTCTGAGGCGATGAAAACTTTATGCTCGTACAGATCCTCAGCAAGTGCCAGTGCATCCCTGGTCGCTAGGACTTCCAGATCCTCCAGATCTTCTATATTGCTGAATATAACTGCCGAGGCCCCCTGAAACAACCCTGATGCATCGCGGCAAATGGCTCCCACAGCACCAAATCCACCTGCACGCGACACTGCTGCATCAGCATTAATTTTAACATGATCATCCGGTGGCGGCTGCCAAGTAGCTGGGTGGATAGTTGGTGCAGCTGCTGTCCTCTCAACAGGGTTCCCTATTTGCTTCAAATCTGCCATGTTGCTAGTGATAAAACCATGAGTTGAAAAAGGAGTTTTGTAAATGCCTTCATGGATTATCTTTCTCCTCGCTGCCCAAATCGCCCATAGTGTAATGATCATGGTAGTAAACTCCTCTTGAGGAAGCGATTCACTCATCAAAAACAGCCATCTCTTAGCTTGTTCATCTGTATGCATGCACATATGCTGCACCATGTCCTCGTTTGATAGAGCCCACACGCATCTGGTATAGTTACAGTCAATTAGAAAATGGCGCCAGTTGTCCTCTGCTCCACATAAAGAACACATATGGGACGACGACATGTTTCGGTGGCGCAGTACATCACTCGTGGGAAGTGAATGACGAGCCATCCTCCATGTGAATATCTCCAGCTTCGAAGGAACTTGCATTCCCCATATAGATGACCATCCCTTGGTTTCTCCACTGGACATCTCCTCGGCCTCATCTAGCCAGGCTTCCCTTCCCATCTTCATTCTATGGATCAGCTTGTAGGCTGAGTTAACTGAGAATCGCCCCTTCGGGTCACCTGACCATGCCCAGAAATCATCAACCTGCCTTGTACAGAGAGGGATCTTCAGAATTGCCTCTGCATCAGCTGTCACAAATACTTGACGGACTAACTCCTCTCTCCAGCATGCCATGGTTGGTTCAATGAGAGCACTTACAATCTGCAGAGGATCAGCCACCCGAGGCGTAAACGGTTTCATTAGGCCACTTCTCGGAATCCAGTTATGATGCCAAATGCTAGTCGTTGCTCCATCTCCAATGCGCCTGATGATCCCATGATTCAAAACATTTCTCCTATCAATGATCGATCGCCAGACTTGTGATGGGGGGGGGCTAAGTCTGCTTCCAATATGGTCGTCGTTGGGTAGTAAACGGCCTTAAGAATACGAGCACTAAGGGAGTCCGGTTCTTGTAAGAGTCACCAAGTCTGCCTTGACAGTAGCGCAACGTTGAAAATCTCAAGATCTCGAAAACCCAGACCTCCTAGGTTCTTTGGCCTCGTCATTACATCCAAGGAGACCCAGCAAGGCTTTCTTTTACCATGTTTACTTCCCCGCCAAAACTGGCGTATGATGGAGGTTATGCTCTCACAAACTCCTCTAGGAAGCCTGAAGCGGGACACTGAAAAAACTGGGATCGCTTGTGCGACCGATTTGTTGAGGACTTCCTTTCCCCCCATTGATAGCATTTTCTGCATCCATCCTCTTACTTCTCGCATATTCTATCCTGAAGGTATTTGAAGGTGTCGTTCTTGGAGTGACCAACATCCGTTGGTAGCCCTAGATATTTGTCACTCAAAGATTCATTGTGGACATTTAAACTTTGCACAACATCTTGCTTGAGAGAATCTGGACATCCCCTGCTAAATAAAACATATGACTTTTCATGATTTATTCTCTGACCTGAGGCTCCACAGTAAGTACCCAATAGGTTTGGTACCACTTCTGCTCCCTCCACACTTGACTTAAAAAGCAACAGGCTATTATCTGCAAACAAAAGATGGCTAACAGTTGGAGCTGTAGGGGCCACCTTGATGCCACCAAACGCAGATGATTGACAACTAGACTTCAAAAGGCACGACAGGCCCTCTGCTGCAAGTAAGAAAAGGTAGGGGGATCGGATCTCCCTGACGAATACCCCTTGAGGGTTTGAATTGCTCTAGCTTTTCACCAATCAACAACACAAAGAAAGATACTGATTTCACCATCCCCATGAAAATATCCACCCAGCCAGACCAAAAGCCCAACTTAAGCATTATGGCCTCGAGATAATCCCACTCCAATCGGTCATATGCCTTCATCATATCAAGTTTTAGTGCACAACAGCTGTTGGTTTTAGACCTGTTACTCTTCATAAAGTGCAAACACTCGTACACACATATAATGTTATCTGAAATTAGTCTGCCAGGGACGAACGCTGACTGTTCTTCAGAGATAATGTCAGGGAGTATGAGCTTCAGCCTATTGGCTATGACTTTTGAGGCAATTTTGTATAGAACATTGCATAGGCTAATAGGTCTAAACTGGGAGAGGTGGGTCGAACTTGTTATCTTAGGAATCAACACTAGACTAGTGTCATTGATCGCCTCTGCACTCTCTTCTCTCTTAATGATCCGGAGCACCACCGCTGTCACCTCATCGCCGCAAATATCCCAATGGCGCTGATAAAAATGTGCACGGAACCCATCCGGGCCGAGTGCCTTAGTTGGGAACATTTGAAAGAGCGCTGACTTGACCTCATTGTTTGTGTATGGAGAACATAGCGCTTCATTCATGGACGACGTTACCCTCGTAGGAACATGCATCAGAACATCCTCCACTCCGGTCACTCCCTCCATGGTGTATAAAGCTTTGTAGAAATCTGTCACCATAGCTCTCAATTCCGTCGGGTCATCTGTGAGCACTCCTGGCGAGTTTTGCAAAGCTTTATCAAATTGCGTTTTCGTCCCATGCTAGCTCTCATATGGAAGAATTTAGTATTTCTTTCCCCTGCTGACAGCCACTCCAAACGCGATCTCTGGCGCCACATCAATTCCTCTCAATGGTAAAGCTCCACCAACTTCTCATTAAGCTTCATCTCAATGTGAGTTGGACTCGTACGTGCAAGATCGCCACGGAGTAGCTCTTACTGACATTTAGCTTCTTTAATATGTTTACACACACTCCCAAAGGTATCCCTGCTCCAAATAGAGAGATCCTTTGAGATTGACAACAACTTATCCCGAAAATCTCCAACTCCATAACCAGGCACCACCTCGTTCCATCGTGAGATGATTGTGTCTCGCCACTCATCATGTGATTCCCACATAACTTCATACCGGAATTGTTGCCCACCTGTTCGGTTCTGATGTGAGCTGTCTGTCTCCAGCAATAGAGGGCCATGATCTGAAGACGCGGATGTGATGTGGCTAACATGCGCTAGCGGGAACATTGCCATCCAGCTCGGTGACGCAAGTGCGCGATCAAGGCGAATGCGCGTGTATGAACCTACCCTCACCTTCTTCTCAAAAATCCAAAATCGGCCCTGATAGCCCAAATCCATCAACATGCAAATATCAACCGTGTCCCTAAAGTCTTGTATTTGTGCATTACTTCGGTTTGCAGTTCCTTGATGTTCTTCCGGATGTAGAACTTCGTTGAAATCCCCCATGCAAAGCCACGGCAGGTCATTCAAAAGTGGTAAACCTTTCATCAAGTCCCAGGTCTGGCTCCTCAAATGGGTTTGAGCCTCACCATATACAAAAGTAACTCTCCAATGATCTTGGCCAGCCTCCTGAATTCTAGCATCAATGTGATAGACCGAGTCCCCTAAAATCTGAACATCTGTAGTACTATTCCAGAAGATACCCATACCTCCACTTCCTCCTTGGCTATCTATGGCATAAGCCTGATCGTAACCTAATGTGTTTGCAAAAGCTTCAACCCTTGCACCACTTATTTGTGCCTCAACAATGCATAACACGCCAGGTGCAAACTTCCTCCCGAATTCACGAAGTACTCGAACTGCCGCCGGTTTGCCCGTGCCACAGCAGTTCCAACAAAGGGCACTCATTGGGTTCGGCAACGCTCCTCGAAGGAGCCCACCAAATTCTTCACTGCTGAAATCGTTCCATCTTTACCATCGACCTCTTCGGGTCTCTTTGTGGAGGTGGGCTTGTCAGATTATTACCAACAGGTACAATAGCAAGTTGGAAGCCACCAGCGTTATCGCTTGGCAAAGTATCAGAAGCTGGATAGCTCTTGTTTTTCTCCTGCATGTCCTGCCTTTTCTTGGTTAAATCCTCGGTGTCCATCTCACACTCCACACCAGCTGGATCCACTGGTTGATTGCCACGCCCTGCTTCGAAAGCATGTGACCGATCAAAATCGTCCCGACCTCCTGTGCGACCTCCGTTTGAGCTACCACTCGGCCGACCTCCACGGTGTCCACCGCGACGTGCACGGCCCTCCCCAAGGCCCCTTCCAGTACACATAAACCAGTCAACCCTGAGCTCCTTGAAAACTAGTGCAGATGGTGGATGGATCCCATTGCCGTGTTCCTTGTATAGGTGACCAAGCATCCCACACACCGCGCACCAATCAGGGAGTCTCTCATACTTTACTTTGTAAATCTGTCTCTTTCCGTCTCTGATCATGGATACTGCATTCTTGAGGGGTTTGTGCACATTGATTCGTACCCAAACACGGTAAAAATTCCCTGTGAAATCGTGAGATTGGGTTTCAGCGAAAAGAACTTCACCAACCTTGGCAACCAGAGGCTGGATTAGATGAGCATATAGATCAGGCACGTCATGGATTTGGATCCAAATATCAATACTCTCAAGTTTGATCGTCGAGGGTTTTGTTATTCCGTCATAAGGAGCTAGGAGTACCGCATCTCCCCTGAAATTCCACGGCCCTTCTTGCATGACGCGCTCCCAGTCCCCCAAACACGTAAACTGGACAGAGTACAGATTATCTTCCAAAGGTTTGAATTTTGCTTCTTGAGCAACATCCCAGGCTAACCTCATATTCCTGAAGAACCATGTTTGACTATAGGATTTGTTGGTATTGACCTTGATTAGCGCTACCCACCTTGGCGATTCCGGCAGAGCCTCCTTCTCATCGAAGACGACGTCGTCCAGGTCCTCCTCCCGGAGGCCTAGTTCCATCATCATCTTCTCCACATCGCTGAGTCCAGAGGTGCCCGAAGCTCCATCAGCAGCCATCTAGAACACTAACCCAAGGCAAAGTAGATCGGGTTTCTGTGGGGGAACCCTAGAATCCCGCTGCGTCTCGTTCCAGGCCAAGAGCGGGCAGCGACACAGGTCACCCCTTGGTCGCTCCGAGCAGGGAAACAGGACGGGTAATCAACAGTAGGGAAGGGAGGAACTCTACGGTGGCGACCAGATCGCCCCGAGAGAAAATACGATAAACCCTAACTAGAGGGAAGGGACGAAAACATTTTGATACCTTGCCAAAGAAGAAGTATTCAGCCGAATCTGAAGGAACGGCCAGGAGGTATCGAGCCCACGTTCAAGTTCAGCCCAAAGTCATGACCCGACTTCTTTCATGCCCACGTTCAGGAGAAACTTGTCATGAAATAATAGAGCATAGTTCTATTTTTGAAGCTTGTAGTTTTGTTCATGAATATAGGAGCTCGAATTTCGAGGCTCACACACTAGCGAGGCATGTTTTAAAGTTGGGGGTTGGCCGCCATGTTTGGTTAGGCAACCCTGGTAATCTCTCTTTTGTGGATGTAAACATTGATCACAATTAATAAAAGGCCTCGCGGACTGTCTAAAAAAAACGTTCAGGAGAAACTTTCATCTTTCACTATCTTTCATACCCCTCAAAAAAAAGAGAGTAAATTGCCTCTAATTTGTCAATTAAAAAAATTGCCATACAAAAAAACAAGTAAAGTTTGATCTGATCGGAGCTATAAATTAGCCATTAGTTTCCTGCTGCTGATCCAGCTTAACAAATAGAGACAAAGATTGATAGTTTTTACTTACACGGAAGGTAATTGACATACACTTTTGATTTCCCTGTGATCCCAGTAACTCATTAGTGCTCCATGTGCACAATTTGGTTGAGCTAAGTATGCACGCTTGTCAAATCTTAATAAGCAGAAGGCCATGGCAGCACATAAATTTCGTGCAAGAACAGATTTCTAGATATGCCAATACAACTTGACACCAACAGTTTCGAAACAGCGCGACAAATGTGACGGATAAACCTGGGAACATTGACTATGGCAGCACATAAATTTCGTGCAACAACAGGTTTCTAAATATGCCAGTACCACTTGACACCAACAGTTTCAAAACAGAGCGACAAATGTGATCGATAAACCTGGTAACATTGTACATGCACGCAATCTCCAAATGCGTTGAGTACCAGTTAGTGGGTATTTTGGGTGCTCCTGCAGTGTCAATTCAGCCTACACTCTTGCACAATTAGGGATAAGGATAATATCTGAGATCAGATAAGGGTCATGTTATCGTCCTTCTTGGATGTTTTCTTTCTCTTCTTCCCGGTGCAAGGCTCTTTTCCTTTCAGGTTTTGAGAAAATGTTCGCAGCTTGCCCATAAGATGCTCATTTCTATGCGCTGGGATTGCAATGCAATAGTCAGTGTGAGGAAAAAATACATTAAGAGAACCATAAAGAGAGTATCAACAACGAAAATGCATAGGAGCTCTCGGGTGCCATGCACCCTATATGAATAGTAAAATCGAAAAAAAAATACTAGGAAAAATAAAAAAATCTGAAATTTTGGGGTATCAAACACGGTCGTTCATTCTACTCATGTACGAAGTTTCACGAAGAAATGGCATCCGTGGTATTCTTAGTGAAGAAAATACAGTCCGACCTATGATTCATTCAAACAGTTTATATATATATAATTGAAGTATTTATCTTTTTTGCTGAGAATACCACGGATGTCATTTCTTCACAAAACTTAACACAGGTGTAGAATGGTCGACAAGGTTTAACATCCCGAAATTTCATAATGTTTTGATTTTTTATAGTATTTTTTTATTTTACTATTCAGACAGGGTGCATGACACCCGAGAGCTCCTAATCCGTGTCTGTATCAACAACATTTTCCTCTGTAGCTTATCAACTATGTATTCAACATTTGTAAAATTTCAAGTATACAAGTGTCTCAAACAACCTTCTATAGAAAACAACACTTTCAGGAAGCCAATATTCTATCCTTCTCTTTCAGGCATTAGTAAAGACATTGTTTGCTCAAGTACCTGTGAGGATAACATCGTCCATCCTAATGGATTTACGACTAGCATGCTGTGCAAACAGCTCAACATCCTTAGCCAGCTGCTCTGCACATTGAGAAGAATATGTTAATTACACTACCCATCTAGTTTCCAAATATGCAGATCTAACAAGACTCAGAACCATTCTTATTCTGCAGAGTGCAAATAAGCAGTTCAGTACAGCTAGTACAGCAGAACAATTTAGTTTCAGAGATGCTGCTCTGAAAATCCACTTCCTTATGTTCTGATACATCTCATATACTCTCACCATGCAACCAAAATTTTGTGGTTCCCACAAGATCCTCGATCCCGAGCTGGAAATGTGCTAAGCTATCGCTTTCCAGCTAATACAGTGTGCCACTTAAAAAGATTTGATTCTGGAGTTTGTGGACGGGATGGAGTGATCTTCAGTGCAACTTGATGTCTTATTTCCCACGTGTATTCTTTAACCCACAGAGGTCTGGAAGTCAATTCGACTAAACATTACCTAAATGCATAAAAAGTGCTTTGCTTTTCTTTAAGAGCACATTTTCAATTCAACTAAATATCCTGAATTGTGTTAGAGGAGCATGCAAATCAGATATAAAGATAGTATCTATAGCATAGATTGTTTCTTAGAGTTTGGTGTATTCTCATCATGAATATTTTGTCTATGCAGAGCTTGTTGTAAGAGAAAAAATCATTAGTATCAGCATGAAATTCGAGATACTGAGTAACACAGAAACAAACATCTACCAAATCAAAGCCTTCTTTTAAAGGTAAAATCAAATAGAAGCGCATCCCTGTCACACAAAAAAGAAGTTCCTTGCTGCAGGCACACAGAAGAAATCAAACACGAGCTTGTGGTAAGATCTAATGCTCCAGGCATTCTGGACAAATCTAATATGAAGTGCATCGCTCCAGCTCCATTCAATCTAAACTGCCACTAGACAACCAACACACATTTTGGCTAAGGTAGATCAGCTGGTTCTGTTCCACGCCAAGACTCGGTCTAAAATTGGCCAGATGGATATTCAAAAATGGGCAGAGTTAGATGTGAAAACAAATACAACAAAAGGAGGTAAAGATTTCGGGGAACCTGCGCTCTTAAAGGCCAAGTCGGCGATGCAGGCGACGACGGGACCCGCAACCTCCATGCCTGCCTTCTTGCCTGCAAAGCACGAATGCTTCATACATTACTGCTCATCCCGATCTCAGTTGCAAGAGAAAGAAGTGATAGCGGAAACTGGACGCCGGGTGGAGAAGGGGTGCCATTTTAACCTACCTTCAGAAGTCGCGATGTTGATGACAGCGAGCCTGAAGCGGTCACGAAGGAGTTCGGCCTCCGCCTCCGCCTCCGCCTCCGCCTCCGCCTCGAATCTATCGGCCTCACCGCCGTCGCCGGCGAGTGCGTCGTCGTCGGCGAGGGTTTCCACGTCTGGGTCCATGGTGGGGATAGGAATTTTTCGGTTTTCCGCGCTATTTGGTCCCTGAGTTTATTTGTATTTCACCTCCGAGGTTTGCGAGGAAGTATTTGAATACTGATTTGTTTTTTTGGGGGTTGATCAATCAGAGATTTCTATTTTCTTTTTAAGCAACCAGCAGGAGCAATGCGCATTTTTCTGTATATAAATATTGGACATGTTTGTTTTTATGTGAAAATATGATGATATATATATAAACATACTAACACGAATATAATACCAGGGACAGTGGTGTCCCCAGCCCACCAGGGTTCAGTTCCGGTGCTCGCATTATTTCTGGATTAATTCCAGTATTTCCGTCGATACACTTTCAGTGGGGGGAGATGTTTCCGTCGACGACGAGGTGCCTACGACGATTTCGTAAATCTCAAGATGATATGTTGGTTTAGTCTCCTGGAGGTGCTCATAGGGGTAGGATGTGCGTTCATAGGGGTGAGTGTGTGCGCGTATATATGAGCGCTTGCGTCAGTGGGGACTTTGATACATGTTAGCCTTTTTCATTAAATAAAGATTCGTAGTTATCTTTCTTCACTGATATTATATATGACTAGTAGAACGTCCGTGCGTTGCCACGTGCCTTTTAATGTTTTTCAGTTACACATATATACTTGTATTGTTGTATTTTTTTTAAAAAAAATTGTATTCTTGTATAAACTTAGGGTCGCGCTAACTGCCACACGTGTGGCAGTAAGGAGACGCACCACACGTCTCTAATGTAAACAGATGGCCACGTCATCGCATGCATGCATGCAGGAATCTTCTTCGATTTTCAGTTTTTAAAATGTTTTATCTCTTAAACGAAAAATCCGATTGAAAATCCGTTTTCACCATTAAATCCCTCGCGATGAGATCTTCAAAACTAGATCCCATGTTGATATATTTTGATGAATTTTTTTTTGGATTAAAAGTTGCCATGTCTATTGCATATGAATTGTCATGATGTTTACACTGAAGTTGCCATGATATGTTTCAGCTATTTTCTTCTACATTTAAAAGTAAATTTTGACATTTATAAAACTGGGAATTAAGAAACTAGACTTGCCATGAACCATAAACTAAAATTGCCATGATACATGCACGTAAAATTGCCATGGTTCATACAAAAAATAATTTTCATGGTCAAAGTACTGGAGTTGCCATCATCAAAATACTAAAATTGCCATGATCTACAAACTAAAATTGCCACATGGCAACTTTAGTTTAAGCCCTATGACAACTGCAGTGTAAACATCGTGGCAACTTCTGGCAAATTTTTTTTTTCATCAAAACATATCAACATGGGGTCTAATTTTGAAGATCTCGTCGAGACGGATTTAATGGTGAAAACGGAATTTTAGTTCGCTTTTTTATTTAGGAGATACAACATTTTTAAACCGAAAACCAAAAAAAATTCTGCTGATGCCATCTATTCATACGTGGCAAAATGAATAGTGATGAAGGCGTGTGGGCGATGTGCAAACGCCCGCACATGTGGGCGTTAACATTTCCGTAAACTTAATGATTTTTTGCCCCTTTTAATGACATCGCCTTGGAACCCTTGTCGCTTGAGTATTTTTGAACATCGGCATAATCTATGTCCAACAATTATTTGTATGTATCTGTTTTGATTGTTCAAAACTCAATTAATTTTTAGTCCCGTTCATTGTAGTTACGTGTCATCATTTTCAAAGCATCATCCCAAGCCATCGGCTTTTATCTCTAATCTACAAAAATAAACATATATTAAAAATTAAAATAAGCTCATGATAAACTCCAATCAGCCCTTGTCATATATTATATAATTCAAGTGACAATTTTTTTAACGGGAAAAAGATTCATAACCCACACATGATCAGACACTACAGCAGCCGCTAGTCCTCAAAAGAATGGATTCATCCACCTGGCATTACGTACGAGTCCAACACCTAGTTTCACACCAAGTGATCTCTTGTAATATAATACTCTTTTCTAGGGGCTGTAATATGATACTCTTTTGGCCCACTTCTCTGCTTGAAACAAGTTTACACCATCATTCAAAAGGGAGGCCCAACGGAAGGTTTACACAGATTATTTGGCCACTTATTAAATGGAGAAACTTTGCTACTGTAATTCTTCAACTTGAAGTACCTGCACACAGTAAAACCTACTCCCTCGTCCCATAATATAAGAACGTTTTTGACACTAGTGTAGTGTTAAAAACGTTCTTATATTTTGGGCGGGGGGAGTATAATCAATCAACTAGAAATATAAAAAATGCTTTGATTTGTCACTCAATATGATTTTTAGGAAGTTTGTGAGTTGTGGATCTGCAGAGAACAAGTATGATTGCCGCATTAGGAAAGTTTGGATTGCTGCATGCTGAATAAACTTGGCAG
Organism: Aegilops speltoides; assembly: GCA_021437245.1. Taxonomy (NCBI): domain Eukaryota; kingdom Viridiplantae; phylum Streptophyta; class Magnoliopsida; order Poales; family Poaceae; genus Aegilops; species Aegilops speltoides. The sequence continues at coordinate 343,216,233 of CM038142.1, read as the reverse complement.
GAAATATACCTAACCGATCGTGGTACTACTAATTACAAATTAAAGATTTGAACCTGCAGACTTTCCTACTCGAGAACATCCATTATAATGGACAAACATATTGTAGACACAAAGAAACAATTATTTTTAGGCATAATTGAAGGAGGACCTACTATTTAACAAAGTTTAACGAGTATACATCAAGCTTTGCACAATCAGATAGGAAGAATATAAGTAGTATGTCGGTGCTTGGTAGACTACAACAAAATCATTTCTGGAGTGGATAGAGAAACTAAATATGTGAAACAAGACACAACCGCTCTGTTCAGAGATTATGTAATAGTTGCAACGCACGGCCAAGTGTCGGTTATATACAAATGATATTTATAGAGGGTGATCTCAATATTTAATCTGTATAGTACTAAAGTGTAATCAACACCATGAAAATCATCCAATGAGAGATAGGAATATTATTAGGTAAAACTGAAAAAGTGACACACCATGTTTTAGTACTAAAAGTTTAGTTACAAAGTGCAAGATGTAATCCATGCATGCCATGATTTACAATGAGATGCCTTATTTGAATAGAGCCATTAGCAAGCCTCCCTGCCAAGAACAAAGCTGAGAGCAAGTCTCCCAAATAACATAAAGAATCGAGAATAGTAATAAGCATATTTTTTCGGGAAAACGCAAAGGATTTGCGTTGCGTTTCATTGCATTGGAAAGGTAGAAAGTTATTTGCAATCCTCCTAAGAGGCAAAGTTCATGCTGGATCAGTAGAAACTAGTGTACATCCCAGGTGGTGGGTAAGATGACCCGCAAGCCACGAGCACCAGCCCGTGCCCATTGCTCGGCCTCGTTCTTGATCCTAGAGACCAGGACTGGGACAAGGGGTTGGGCACCGTCGAATATGCATTCATTGCGTTGCTTCCAAATCATCCACGGCGTCAGGAGGGCAATCGAGGCGAGGCCCTTGCGCATCGGTGTAGGCGTGTTTTGCTTGGCGTGGAGCCACCAGTCCATGAGAGTATCCTCCTGGTTTGGCCCTGCGATAGTCATCCTTAGCCAAGCTAGGATCTCATGCCAGGTTTGCTTGGCAAAGACGCACTCCAGGAGCAGGTGTCTCATCGTCTCTAGCGCCTGATCGCATAGCGGGCACCGGGGCTGGTGCTGGAGGCCACGACGAGCAAGGCGGTCAGCAGTCCAGCACTTGTCCAGGTTGGCAAGCCAGTGGAAAAATTTGACCCGTGGCGGCGCCCAGCTTTTCCAGATGAGCTTCCAGGAGAAACAAGTGGTGGATCCTTGGAAAGTGGCAAGGTAGCAGGAGCGTGCTGTATAGGTGCCAGAGGTAGTCTACTTCCAGACAAGCTGGTCGGGGGTATCCGAGAGTGGGAAGTGCTCGATCATTTGCCAGACTTGCACATATTGGCCAATCTCATTGATCCCGATAGTCCCATGAATGTCGCTCGCCCAGCTGTTGCCCTGTAAACCTTGAGCGACGGTTTGAGTCTTGCGGCGGCGCTTGGGGATGCAGTTGTACAGGGCCGGGGCTATTTCGCTGATGGACTGCCCGTTTAGAACAAAAGGCTACTACGAAATAGAATTGGTGATTCGACATTTAGGGATATATATTTTCAAAACAAACTCATACCTGCACAAAACTATGAAAATAACATCTTACGGAGTTGTGGTCTATGGTAATAAGCTGAGAGCAAGCGACCAGAAAGGCCAAGTCATTCGGGGAGCACCCAGGTCTGAGAAGATGTGAGGCGGGAGCGGACTACGTCGATGTCTGGCACCCATGTCGATGACGGGTGGCCGGACCACATCGGCGCCACCCATCTCTCCCGTCACCTCTCCAAACATTAACCCTGACGCCCAACCAGGGCTCCCTGCTTGGATCTGCAACGGGCACAAAACAGCCACACGCTCAATGGCGCGAGGAGCCGGACCGGCCACAACCTGTAACCACAGAGAGAGCCAGGAGCATCCACAGAAACCGCACGCAAACGAGCCGCCGAGAACGTGCTGCACACCGGCAATGCCGCAGCCATCACCCCGAGCTGCTCGTTGGAGACCGGGGCCAGATCCCGGTAGATCTGACCGGTCTAAGCAAGCACCCACTGCCGCGGCCTCTCCCAGCCGCTAGAGCAGAGGAGAGAGATGGATCCCACCACCGCGCAAGCCCCACCCGCGACACCGAATACCCCCGCAACCACCAGTGACTGGATCAGGCCGATCCAAAGCCGCTGCCGCACCACAGGAGACCACCACCATGCGTAGCCCACCACGCCAGAGCTGGACGACCGTGTCACCGTCACCCAAACACCCGCCAGCACGCCACTGCACCCCACGCCAACGCGCCGCCCACCGTCGTCTCCCGCGCAAGACTACACCGAGCGGGAGGTGAGGAAGCCCCGCCGCCACCGACACCGGCCCGGCTTTGCCTAATGGTAGAGAGGAGGAAGGATGGGGAGGGGGGAGCGAGGGCCAGCGGTGCTGGGGTTCCCCCTGATCGCGAAGCGGGCGCGACACGGGAGGGGAGGGGAAAGTTCTGTCTTTCCAACCGCAAATGTGGATCACACAAACAGTGGATGAAAATACAAAAACTGATTACGTTGGTTTGATGCAAGTAGCAATCATGCAATTGAAGTAGTTTCCTGTTCCTCACTTGAAACACGTCCCAAGATGACTTATCAGTTCCTTTGCATGCTCAATCTGGTTCTGCAGCTTCTCTTATGCAGCATGTTGAGTTTCCACCCATATCGCCTTTGCTGAGGTAAGAAATATATATCCTAATTATGGGTGAAGCAATAAAACAGCAAAAAAGGTATAGAGACAGTGCAGGTTGAGAGTGAAAGAAGCGGCATAACTCCACAGTCCATAAATATGTAGGCTAATGCTCCAATTCGATGTACTATATATTTCTGCAATACCAGGATAATTTTATAGAGCATACTTATTGTTATGACCGGCTACGGCCGCAGCAGGCCCACTGGGCAATCTTAGCCCGCAAGTTATCTTAGTTTTTATTTCACATCGTGCTTATATATACAACTTGTAAGACTATTTTGAGATTCAAGCAATAAGATTATTTCTATTGCCCGGCTCCCAGAGGAGCCGGAACCCTAAAACAGTAGCCGCCTCCTTCCTTCGCCGCCGCCACATGCGCCAGGACGGCGCCACACCGCCGGCCGCCGCGCTCAAGCCCTCGCACTCCTCCCTCCTTCCCCTACAACTTATGGCCAAGACCGGGCAGAACCCTAGCTCCTAACACCCTGGTATCAGCTACCTGGGTTTCGACCATGTCATCGCCACCACCAATCCTGCCGCCACCCCCACCGCCGCCGCTGCCCCACCAACACCCCCACCGCTGCTGCCACCACCTCCACCACCGCCGCCGCATCCTCGCCGAGCGCCACGGCCTCGCTAGCCCTTCCCTCGGCGCTGATCGCCCCCAACCCCGGCACGACGCCGGGCCAGCCACCGCCCCCGTCCAGAATTCGCCGCCATCACCATCCACCATGCCGAACCAATTCTCTCCGGAGGCCATGGGCGGCGTACTCAATGACCTGGTGGTCGCGGTCCAGGGCATCTGCCTATATTTGGCCAGCCCGTACGGGCCGCCACCGCTGCTACCTCTGGCCGTTCCCTGGGAACAACCGGCACTGCCGTGGTACTCCGTCCCTGCGGCCATCGCCGGGGGCTACCCGGCGCTACCGTCGCCGGACGCTCCAATGCCACCCTGGCCCCAGTGGCCGACGCATGCGCTCGCGGCGCCAGCCGCGCCATCAGCGCCCTCCCAGGGCCCGCAGTGGCCAGAATGGCCCGCGCCACCCCCCGCCTCATCGTCCCTATCGGCGGCCATGGTGCAGGTTCCGTCGCCGCCACCCAGCCCTAGCCTGGGCCGGTCCACGCCGGGCGGTCTTCCGATCCAGGAGGTCCGGTTTCCCTCGTCACCATATCCGCTTCCGGGTTGGCTCAATGGGACGTCGCCCCCGCCGGTTTACACGGAGGCCAGGGAGCCGTCGGTTCCCCAATTGCAGCCCGGGGCCTCGTCGGGCTCCATGGGGGCCTACACCGGCCTTCCTACCCTAGACCGGGTGCCGTCATCAGCACTCCGCATCGCCGAGTCGGTGGGCCATGGCCGCCAAACCAGCAGCCGCCCTCGTTCCCCAAGATCGACTTCGCCACCTATGACGGCTCGGACGACCCGCTTAACTGGCTCAACTAGTGTGACCAGTTCTTCCGTGGGCAGCGCATGCCCGTGTCGGAGCGCACTTGGCTGGCTTCCTATCACCTCCGGGGGCATCCCAGACATGGTACTACGCCCTCGAGCAGGACGAGGGCGTCATGCCCCCGTGGGAGCGCTTCCGTGAGTTGTGCCTTCTTCGCTTTGGACCACCGTTACGCGGGAGCCGACTGGCCGAGTTGGGTCGCCTGCCTTTCACCTCCACGGTGCAGGATTTCACCGACCGCTTCCAGGCCCTGGCGTGTCACGCGCCGGGTGTGACGGCCCTACAGCGGGCTGAACTCTTCGTCGGCGGCCTTCCCGACCACATCTGCTTAGACGTTGAGATGAAGGGGCCCCAAGACCTTCAGACGGCCATGTACTACGCTCGGGCATTCGAGCAGCGCGCCTAGGCCTTGATGCGGCCATCCGCGCCTCGTGGGGGCCGCCAACCCCCCCGACCACCTCCGACGACACCCGCGTTATCAACTGCAGCACTGGCTGCCACCCCAGGCCCGACGCGCCCGTTCAGGCGCCTTACTCAGGCGGAGCAGCTCGAACGCCGGCGCTTGGGACTTTGCTTCAACTGTGATGCGCCCTATGCCCCGGGCCATGTCTGCTCGCGCCTCTTCTACTTGGGGACGACGGACGAGACCGAGGATGACACACCGGAGGATGGCCTCAACGCCCCAGACGTCGCAGAGCCCGCACCGGCACCCGTGCCCGCTCCGGCCACTGCCCTCATTGTCTCGCTTCACGCGCTGGCCGGCATCCGTGATGAACGAAAGATGCTCTTACCGGTCACGATTCATGGCGAGCGCCTGGTGGCCCTCCTGGACACCGGTTCCATGCATAACTTCCTGCCGGAGACCACCACGCGGCGCCTCGCGTTACAGCCGACATGTGGGGAGCAGCTGCGGGTCACTGTCGCTAATGGCGACCATCTACGCTGCCATGAGCTTGCCCGCGACGTGCCCATCACGATCGGCGGCAAGCACTTCACCATCACCTGCGCCGGCATTGAATTGGGCTGTTTCGACTTCATCCTCGCGTCGACTTCTTGCGGACTCTCGGTCCCATCCTTTGGGACTTCGACGCCCTGACGATGACCTTCTGGCGTCTCGGCCGCCACGTCCACTGGGAGGGCATTGGAGGCACCCCGGCGACGCCCCCGCTCCAGCTGGCAGCGGCCACCACCAAGGCCGAGCATCCGCTGTTAGAAAACCTCCTGCAGCAGCACCGTGATCTCTTTGAGGAGCCGCAGGGCCTTCCGCAGGCCCGGATCTACGACCACCGTATTCACCTCCTTTTGGGGTCGGCCCATGTGGCCGTACGGACCTACCGGTATCCTCAGCTGCAGAAGGACGAGTTGGAACGGCAGTGTGCGCTCATGCTTGCCGCGGGCATCATCCGTATCTCCATGTCGCCATTCACGGCGCCGGTCCTCCTCGTTCGCAAGTCGGACGGCACATGGCATTTCTGCATCGACTACCGTGCCCTTAATGCTCTCACACTGAAGGACAAGCTACCTATCTCGATGGTCGATGAGCTTCTCGATGAGCTGCACGGGGCGCGCTTCTTCACCAAGCTGGATCTCCGGTCGGGGTATCATCAGGTGCGCATGCACCCGAACGACATCGCCAAGACGGTGTTTCGGACTCACCATGGCCACTTTGAGTTCTTGGTGATGCCTTTTGGCCTCTCCAATGCCCCGGGGACCTTTCATGCCTTGATGAACGATGTCCTCCGGCCCTAGTTATGTCGGTTTGTGCTCGTTTTCTTTGATGACATTCTTATCTACATCGCCTCTTGGGCAGAGCACCTCCAGCATGTGGCCATCGTCTTCAACGAGCTTCAGGCGCATCATCTTCATCTTAAGCGCTCGAAGTGCTCGTTCGGGACACCTTCTGTCACTTACCTCGGCCACGTCATCTCGGCCGAGGGGGTGGCCATGGACGCCGACAAAGTGGCGGTCGTCGCCGCCTGGCCGATCCCGCAGTCTCCGCGGGCTCTTCGCGGCTTCCTGGGCCTCGCGGGGTACTACCGGAAGTTCATCCGGGATTTTGGCCTCATCGCGGCCCCGCTCACATGCCTTCTCTGTCGCGACGCCTTCTCTTGGGATGAGGAGGCCACTACAACATTCGAGGCCCTCAAGGGGGCCCTCATGACGGGTCTCGTCCTGCAGATGCCTGATTTCGACCTCCCGTTCACCATCGACTGCGACGCCTTCGGTGTGGGGTTCGGTGCGGTCCTTCATCAGGGCGATGGACCCCTTGCCTTCTTCAGCCAGCCCTTTGCCGCACGCCATCTTAAACTGGCGGCTTATGAGCGCGAGCTCATTGGGTTGGTGCAGGCAGTGTGCCATTAGTGGCCCTATCTTTGGGGTCGCTTCTTCCGGATCCGCACGGACCATTACAGCCTCAAATTCATGCTGGATCAAAGGCTCTCGACCGTGCCGCGGCACCAGTGGATCAGTAAACTCTTCAAGTTTGACTTCACCGTCGAGTACCGGCCGGGTCGCCTTAACACCGTCCCCAACGCCCTGTCTCGGCGTGATGCCGATGTGGACGACGGTGTGGCTGAGGAGGCAGCCTTCTGCATCATCACCGGGCCCTCCTTTGCCCTCTACGCCGACATCCGGCGGGCGACCGCAGCCGCGGCCGACTCTCTCCTCCTTCAGCAGCAGCTGGCAGCGGGCAAGCTGGAGGAGCCGTGGCGCCTCGCCGACGGCCTGCTCCTCCATGGGCGCAGGGTCTTCATCCCAGCGCACGACGATCTTCGTCATCAGGTGCTGCACCTCGCCCACTCGGCGTGCCATGAGGGTGTGCAGAAGACACTCCATCATCTCCACGCTGACCTCTACGTTCCAGGTGATCGTGCCCTGGTCCGTGGCTGGGTACGGTCTTGTGTGACGTGTCAGCGCAACAAAACGGAGACTCTACGGCCGGCTTGCTTGCTTCAGCCTTTGGAGGTGCCGTCCCAGGTCTGGGCGGACATCTCCATGGACTTCATTGAGGGCCTCCCCAAGGTGGGCGGCAAGTCCATCATTCTCACAGTGGTCGACCGCTTCTCCAAGTATGCTCACTTCATCGCGCCCGGCCATCCCTACACAGCGGCGTCTGCTGCTCGGGCCTTCTTCGATGGCATTGTCTGTCTCCACGGGTTCCCTTCTTCGACGTCAGTGATCGGGACCCCGTGTTCACAGGACATGTATGGCGCGACCTCTTCCGGCTGGCGGGCGTGAAGCTCCGCCTGAGCACCTCCTTCCACCCTCATACGGACGGCCAGTCCGAGATCATTAACAAGGTGATTGCCATGTATTTGCATTGTGTTATAGGTGATCGACCTCGCGCATGGGTGGACTGGCTATCATGGGTGGAGTACTGCTACAACACCTCTTATCACTCCGCCCTCCGTGCTATGCCTTTTGAGGTGGTTTATGGCCAGCCACCCCCGCCGATTCTTCCGGTTGATCCGGCCTTGGCGCGGACCGAGGTGGCCTGTGCTCTTCTGAGGAACTGTGATGAGATGCTGGCAGAAGTCCGGCAACGCCTCCTTCAGGCCCAGCAGTTGGCCAAACATTACTATGACGGCCACCATCGCGAGGCGGAGTTCGCGGTGGGTTATTGGGTCTGGCTGCGTCTACTTCATCGCTCTACGCAGTCCTTGGACCCACGCGCGAAGAGAAAGCTGGGTCCTCGCTATGCCGGTCCCTTTGCTATCCTGGAACGCATTGGGAAGGTGGCTTACCGTCTTCAGCTTCCGGCAGGCGCGCGGATCCATGTTGTCTTCCATGTGGGGCTGCTCAAGCCCTTCCGCGGAGAGCCACCTACGGCCCCACCAGCGCTACCGCCGGTCACGGACGGGCGTCTCCTTCCTGAGCCGGAGAAGGCGTTGAAGGCTCAGCTGCGTCGCGGCTCCTAGTACATGTTGATTTAGTGGGCTGGACTGCCAGAGGAGGACGCTACTTGGGAGCAGCGCGAGGAGTTCAGCCAGCATTACCCCGACTTTCAGCTCGAGGACGAGGTGTTTGCGCAGGCGGGGAGAGATGTTATGACCGGCCGGACCTACGGCCGCAGGAGGCCCACCGGGCAATCTTAGCCCGCAAGTTATCTTAGTTTTTATTTCACATCGTGGTTATATATACAACTTGTAAGACTATTTTGAGATTCAAGCAATAAGACTATTTCTATTGCCCGGCTCCCAGAGGAGTCGAAACCCTAAAACCCTAGCCGGCTCCTTCCTTCGCCGCTGCCACACGCGCAAGGACGGTGCCACGCCGCCGGCCGCCGCGCTCAAGCCCTCGCCCTCCTCCCTCCTTCCCCTACTGCTTACGGCTAAGACCGGGCAGAACCCTAGCTCCTAACACGGATACTGCATCAGAGGCCTAAAAATTAGTAGCCTGAAAATATGTAGATCACAGCTAATGCTCAATTTTGATGCACTATGTATTTTTGCAATACCCAAATAATTTTATAAAGCGTGTCGATACTGCATCAGTGACCTAAAAATCAGTAGCCTAAAAATATGTACACCACAGCTGAGGCTCTAACTTAGTGACACAACACATGTGTGATACTAAAGGAGAGGCTACCAATTGTGGGGGTTTTGCACTCATGTGGCTGTAGAAACTCACCATTGATTCGATTTGATGTGTGAAGTCACCAGCTAACTGGCCTTTCCTGTGACATTTTGTCCAATATAGACATAGGACATCCGACATTCTGTAACCGGAACCCCTTAAATTTGTCAAGAAAATTGATGTGACAACTAAAGGCATAACACATGCATGCTCCAATGCCTCTTATGCAGAATTATAAACAAAAGATTGAGTATAAAGATAACTAATCTGAAGCTCGTTTAAGTACGATATCCATATCATGAGGACGAATGCTTCTGGTATTCTTAAAATTTTCAGATATAAACAAAATTTATGTTGGAACCATACTGAACAGCTACCATTGACCATCATTATGTGAAATTTAGGAGCTTTTCCACCTTTTTGTGGATAGAAAAATAGAAGGAAAGAAACAAGCTTATTGTCCTCTTATACATGCCTCATTGACATTAAATTATTTGATAGACAAGCAAGTAAGTAATTTGTTGTCATTGCAAATGGTACACTGCAGTGACATTGAATCATAATATAGATAAGAAAATAGGAAGGACATCACAACATATACAAGGCTCTGCAACTAAGTACATGCCTTTCTCATGGCTTTGGCTTTAAAGATAGCAGCTTTAACTTCACTTGCAGTCTTCAAGTGTCGAGAAACACCCAACAGTAGCTATCATTTTCTCTATTTCGTCCAGAAAGGCTTGCTGAAAATTGCCAAAAAAATACAAAATAGAAGAAACATTAGAGCATGGTCTTAAGCATAGTGGTGTTACCAGGAAAAAATCAAGCTAATAGCAAGAACTGTATTCTGACTAATATATGTTTGAAGCCTGGTTCTTAAAGCAAGGGAGATATTTTAACTGGAAAATACATTTTCTTCGCCTCTTGGTGCAAGTTCTTATTTACCAAACTCTAGAGCTTGATGTATTTACCCCACGAGAATCAACTTTATCAGCTTTTGTAGTTGCAGATGAAAGTATTATTGGGAATGTGTACCCTGAATCTGAATGTCATAATACATGAGTCAAGAAAAGAAGTTAAAATTTAATGAAGGCTCTATAGAGAAAATTCAATTTTTACAAATGGTTGTGACCAAACTCTATTGTGAAAAAAATGCACTATAAAACCCTACACCAGCTATATATATAGTCGTAATATAATACAAAACTTCAGTCAACAGTATACAAACAATATCATTACACCACTGGCTAAAAGGAGCAAATACAGTTTTCTTCTTAGTCAAACAAAGATCTAATTTCTTATAGGCATATACCTAAGTGTTAGAAGGGAGAGAAGATTGGTGGAATAGTTTGATGTATTGCTTGAGCCTCGTGGGCATATATATAGGAGTACATGATCTACTTGGAGTACAAGGCAAGCTAGAATACTTCCTAGTCTAAGCTATGTTTCCTAATACAATCACGTTACTCAACATCCCCATGATCACAACAGTAGCGACGCAGACGGTGAGATCGAGAAGAATCGAAGGCAAGCCGATTTACACCCCCACAACGTGAACGGTCGGCGATCGCGAGTCGTGGCTGGAGTGGAAACCAACGAGGTTGCTCAAGCAGGCGGTAGCCCTTTGTACCGTTGTCGATGTAGCCAAGAGCGTGGGTGGTAGAGCCGTGGTCGAGGTAGCCGTGCGAAGAATTCCGTTGTCGATGTCGAGTCGAGGTGGCCGGTGTCGAGGAAATCGCCGTAGAGCCGCGGGCGCAAGAGGGCGCCGAGTTAGCATGGGCGCAGTGGTGTCGAAGTAGGGGTGCGCCGGGAAGAAAATGTTGTTGACGACGCGTCGCGGCAGGTTTGCCAAGCCCGGGGACACATCGTGGATGAAGGCACGCGCCGGTGTTGCTAGCACCGGTCATGTGTAGACGGACGAAGACGAAGTTGACGAAGCGTCGACCAGGCTTGCCAGGCCCGGGGACACGTCGTGGATGAAGGCACGCATCAGTGTTGCCAGCACCGGGCATGCGTAGACGAGGGACCTGCACGAGGTGTACGCCATGTCGGAGGAGTCGGAGGGGCCAGCAAAGAAGAACTCGACGACGATTGTGGCGTCCATCAGCACGGGGTCGATGTCACCAACGGTGGTCGGAGTAGAGGAAGTGGTCGGGGTAGATGACTGCGACGCTGGCGACGGGCTGGTGCTTGACGAAGATGAAGGGGGGGTGGACGGGCGGCGGCTACGGGGGTAGCAGCGGCTGCGACCGAAGAAGAACGGTGGCGGCGGCTAAGTTAGGAGCGCGGCGGCGGTGCTCGAAGTAGGCGAGTAGAACCCAACAGCATGACGTAGACCGGCGCGGACGGTGCCGTTCCCGCGCCAAGGGAGACGGCGCGGCGCATACCACGGGAGGTCAATGCGTGGTGACGGCGGAGTGGACCGCGGGCCACGGCGCTACGGCCTGAAGGGGCGACGCAGCGGCGGTAGGCGGGCCGAGGCGACGGCGGGAAGACCTCGGGGCGGCGGCGGGGATGCGGACCGCGACGCTGCGGCTGAAGGGCGACACAACAGCGATTCGCGAGTCGGTGCAACGCGAGGACGGCCTCGGGGCGGCGGCGTGGACCAGCGCCACGCCGCTTCTGACCGACGAGGCGACGCAGCGGCGGCGCGAGGGTCGACGTAGCCACGGGACGGCCTAGAGCGGACGCCCTCGGTGCGGCGGGGGACCACGGGCCGCGGCACTACGGCCCGAAGGGGCGACACAGCGGTGACGCGGGTCGGTGTAGCCGGGAGAAAATCCACGGGGCGGCGGCGCTGCGGCCCGACGGGGCAACGCAGCGGCAGCCCGATGCTCGATCGGTGGAGAGGCGCGCTGAATTTGGGGACGATCTTCACGGGACCTGCGGAGGCGCGTGCAACTGACGGGCCAGGTCGGTCGCGCGGCGTAGATGAGGCGGATCGCGGCGACGAGCGGGTGATCAAGCCGATCGCGCGCGAGGTCGGGGACGCCGCTCGGTGGAGGCGTGATGGCGACGGAGTCCGAGATGAAGCCGGCGGCGGCGGGCGGCAAGGCGGCTATGATTGGCCCACATGACGCGAGGCCGCCGGGTCGGGGTGATGCAGGAGTCCCGGTCGGAGCAGGGCGTAGATCGACGGGTGGGACGTCGCGCGAACGGCGGCGGTGACGGGCCGCCGCATGACGCGAGGCCGCCGAGTCGGGGCGACCGACGGGCAGACGCATGGACGACGCGCGAGGCCGCCGGGTCGGTGAAGAAGCCGGCCAATCGCGCCGGTGTTGGAGTAGAGGCGCACGGGGTCGAAGGCGGCGGTGGGCGACGCAAACCGGATCACATAGACCGGAAAACCAAAAAGTAGACGCCGATCAAAGCAACCGGCGAGAGAGAGAAAACCCGGATCAAAGGATCAGAAAAAAAAACTCTCTAGGGCAGTCGGTCAACACGGCCGGCGGACGAACTCTAAGTACGGACGGCGCGGCTCCCGGCGGCGGTCATGGAGGCCGACCGCCCCGATGGTGGCGCGCAGGTGCGGAAGCGGAGGCGGCTAGGGTTTAGGATCGACTTGCGATAGATACCATGTTAGAAGGGAGAGAAGATTGGTGGAATAGTTTGATGTATTGCTCGATCCTCGTGGGCATATATATAGGAGTACATGATCTACTTGGAGAAGGCAAGCTAGAATATTTCCTACTCTAAGCTATGTTTCCTAATACAATCACGTTACTCAACACTAAGTTCCATATAGAAGAAGAACAACTTATAACAAAAAAGCATGGTCCAAAGACAAGCCACATCAATAATCGATGATGGATTAACATTGTGTTCCACTATGCTATGGGGTATTTTTGATGAAAAATTAATACATATCACTCACCAGCAATCTGCAAATGTAGTGGAGAACCAAGAAAGTCCTTAGCACATACAGGCATACAACAAAGTTACCCAAAATTGTAAGATCATCGCTCCTCCTCCATTGACTTTTTTGATAGCGAAATACAAACTGATATTAAGAGAAATAGAAACAAAACCAGACCGTGGGGTTATGATTGTTGCTCTTCTCAATAGCCTTCAAAACATTCCCGTCTGAACCACTCCCCTCACCTCCTTCAGCACGGAGATGGTCACTAGGTCAATGTCTGCTGCAGCGACACCGTATACACACTCCAGTGAGAATCCAATGTCCGGTGCAGTTTTAATCCAGGAGAACTGCAGTAGTAAGAGGGGATCTATGTAAGTATGGGGGCACACAGTACGTTGGGTAACGGACTCGATGTAGAAACTGTCGACGAAGCCCAACATGACGAGGAAATTCATCTCCTCCTTGTAGACCTTGGCGTCGCTTAGGTTCCACTCCCACTCGTCGCGCCATCACCACCTTATTCAAAGACGCGATGGAGGCCGGGGGAAGGATTTGACTGCACCGCGATGACGGAGAATATGCGCGGCGATGGCAGCGACACTCGTGAAATGAAAGGGTGTTGGGTCAGGGGGTTGGAGCATCGGTGGTAGAGAAAACCAGGGACGGCCGGACTAGGGGGTTCGCCGACGCGATGGAACACGCAAGGGAGAAGCGACACGGAGATGATGTGCGCATGGTTTCGTGGACGTGAGCGACAACGGCGAGGCTAGAGGTGGTACGTGAGCGTGATGGCAAGTACTTGCAATCTGGGGCGCTGATTACGAGATTTCTTTCCACGGCCTGGTTGCTCACGATCCTATGGCTCGGGATATCTCTCAAGAGAGAAACTTGCGTGGGAAACATTTGGAATCGGCGCACCGGCCGAACGCTCGACCGGTGCCCCTCGCTCGCTCGCTCTTTTCCATGTACGCTAGGTGGGCCTTAAGCGAAACGTTCTTTTTTCTTCTGTGCTTCTTCTTCCTCTCGTGAGCGCCTTCCCCTGGAAGCATATCCCCTTCCCCTCTCCCCTCCTCCCGAGCTGCGACTGGGCCACCACGAGCTCCATCACCGGCAGCCAAGCTCCCCTCGCTGGCTGCCATGGCTGCGTGCCACCATGGCCAGATCCATCCCCTACCTCGAGCCTTCACGCGGCGCATCCCCTCCCCCCTTCCCCCTCCCCCCGGTCTGCGACTGGGCGACCACGACCTCCATCGCCGGCGGCCAGGCGCTCCCTCGCCGGCCGCCATGGCTGGATGCACCCCGCGTATACTAGTGTTGCAATCGTCATCTAAAACAGCTTCAACTGCTGTTCAAAAAAGCTTCAACCATAGATAGAAAAGCTTCAATGGAACTACACAACAAGGCGAAGCTGCAACCGCAGTTGAATTTTGTTACTATTGGCGAAGTTTTTTGCTACATCCATTAGGCGGAGCTGCGACCTCGCGACGATGACAACGACGATTTTTGTTGCTATCGTAGTAGAATTTTGCTACTACCGCTGAAGTTTTTGCTACATCCATGTAAGGCGGAGTTGCGACCTCGCGAAAGACGGCGACGGTGTTTGATTTTTGCTGCAACCATAGTAGAATTTTGCTTCTACCGGTGAAGTTTTTTTCTACATCCATGTAAGGCGGAGTTGCGACCTCACGAAAGACGGCGATAGTGTTTGATTTTTGCTGCAACCGCAGTTTATTTTTGCTACTACGGGTGAGTTTTTTGCTACATCCATTCAAAACGGCGTTGATTGACTGACGGTCGCCGTCGACATAATTTCCTGCAGCGAGCATCAATGGTGAGGGGTGGCGGCCAAGCTACAACCGTCGTCGTCAAGAGCTGCAACGCAGGTGGAGTTGTTGCATGGGAACTGGCGGTGAGGACAGCCGGCGAGGGAGATGACCGGCGACGAGGACGGCCGGCGAGGGCGGGGTCCGGCGGTGACGAGGAAGACCGGTGAGGGTGGGGACCGACGACCACCGGAGGGGACAGGAGGCGCCACGCCGCGCTCCCCCGAATGGGACATGCGGATCCAACCAACTCCCCGAGGAAGAAGAGAGCTGGGGGCAATTTGTTTTTTTTGCTTGGATCCAACGGCCGCGTGGCTCAAATCGAACGGCCCGGGCTGGACCGGCCAAAACTTTCGGCCGGCGCACCGGCGTCTATAAGCGCCCAACTTGCATGCGGGGGCTGAAGGACAAGCGAGGATGAACGAACGACCTACCACGACCAACCATCATCTGTACAATGGGAGATGCTTAGAGAAATAAACCGAGTTTTTCTGAAGCATCGGTGCCTATTTCTACAGGAGAGGCGCTTAGTAAAGCGTCTATCCAGTACAAATAAGCAACGGTACTTAAGGAAAGCCTGATTTATTTCTCTAAGCACCTCCCCTCAGCATCTTGCATTGTACACGGCCTTAGGAGTAGAAGATTGGGCGACATATGGTAATGTTAACTGTAATTTTGGGAACGTATGAAAAGATTAATTTATGTGATCGAACAATTTATGGTAAGGTTAATTAATTTAGATTTGATTTTTATAGTTTAACCGTGATTGATTTTTTCACATAAAGACACTACTAAATAATTTGCCCCCACATGAAAAGTTCTGATACGTTCAGATTTTTTCTATTGTGTGGGAAATGAGGCAAAAATAAACCAGTGAGAGGGGATGGTGGGAGGGGGATGAAAAAAAAACAGTCGAAAAAACCTGGGGGAAAGTGGTTGGACGAAAAAAAACCTGGACGCAATCCTACCAACTGCTCCATCTCTACTCCTAGTGGAGCAGTTGGTAGCCTGGTACTCCGGTTTTATTTTCGTCCGGTTTTATTTCTTCCCACCTCTCACGGGTTTTCTTATCCATTAGTTTATTATCACTCCACTCTTTTTCTTTCAAAAATCAGCACTTTCCTGACGTATAAAGGATAACTGATCTAACTTTCCTAACTTATTCAAATCAACCAGTATCCCTCATTAATGCAATTTGCTTTAGGAAATAAATAATATATTTTTGGGAAACAAATAATGGATTTTAAGAAAATTAATAAGTAAACCATGACAAATAACCTCTACTCCTAATGACGCAGTTGGTAGCCTGATACTCCGGTTTTATTTCGTCCCACCTCCCACGGTTTTTCTTATCCATTGGTTTATTTTCACTCCACTCTTTTTCTTTCAAAAAACAGCACTTTCCCGACATATGAAAGATAACAGATCTAACTTTCCTAACCCATTCAAATCAAATGATCTCCCCCATTAATGCAATTTGCTTTTGGAAATAAATAATATATTTTCGGGAAACAAATAACGGATTTTAAGAAAATTAACAAGTAAACCATGATAAATAATCTTTACTCCTAAATCCTAATAGAGCAGTTGGTAGCCTGATACTCCGGTTTTATTTTTTTTCCGATTTTATTTCCTCCCACCTCCCACGGGTTTTCTTATCCATTGGTTTATTTTCACTCCACTCTTTTTCTTTCAAAAATCAGCACTTTCCTGACATATAAAAGATAACAGATCTAACTTTCCTAACTTATTCAAATCAACCAATCTCCCTCATTAATGCAATTTGCTTTAGGGAGTAAATAATATAATTTAGGGAAACAAATAACGGATTCTAAGAAAATTAACAAGTAAACCATGACAAATAATCTCTACTCCTAATGGAGCAGTTGGTAGCCTGATACTCCGGTTTTATTTTTGTCCTGTTTTATTTCATCCCACCTCCCACGGGTTTTCTTATCCATTGGTTTATTTTTCACTCCACTCTTTTCTTTCAAAAATCAGCATTTTCCTAACATATAAAAGATCACGGATCTAACTTTCCTAACTTATCCAAATCAACCGATCTATCTCATTAATGCAATTTGCTTTAGGAAATAAAAGATATATTTTTGGGAAACAAATAATGGATTTTAAGAAAATTAACAAGTAAACCATGACAAGTAAATCTTATTGTGAAAGTGTTATTTTTTTCATCTCTAAAGGGGGAGTACGTGAGTTGTTTTGTTCGTTCGTAACTCCCACCTCCCCGACGATCCCCCTCGCCCCAAGTTTTTCTTTCAACCGGACCTAACCTCCGTTTCCAGTTTTTTGTGGTCTTTAACCTTACAAAATAAAACGTTCCCAGCCAAAAAAATTCTCGAGCGATTTCTAGGTCAAATCCCGCTGGCAAGTCGTCGCCGCCTCCCTCGCATACTGCACGATACTGCCGTGTGGTGCCGCTGCACATCCCGCTCGGACTCCATCCCTGCTATCATCCCACTAGCATGTTGCCGCCACTCACTCGCTCAAACGACTGTGACAGCGGAAACATGCTATGGGCCTATGATGTCTATTACACAACCTTTTTCTTGTAGACGTTGTTGGGCCTCCAAGTGCAGAGATTTGTAGGACAGTAGCAAATTTCCCTCAAGTGGATGACCTAAAGTTTATCAATCCGTGGGAGGCGTAGGATGAAGATGGTCTCTCTTAAACAACCCTACAACCAAATAACAAAGAGTCTCTTGTGTCCCCAACACACCCAATACAATGGTAAATTGTATAGGTGCACTAGTTCGGCGAAGAGATGGTGATACAAGTGCAATATAGATGGTAGATAAAGGTTTTTGTAATCTGAAAATATAAAAACAGCAAGATAACTAATGATAAAAGTGAGCGTAAACGGTATTGCAACGGTAGGAAACAAGGCATAGGGTTCATACTTTCACTAGTGCAAATTCTCTCAACAATAATAACATATATAGATCATATAATAATCCCTCAACATGCAACAAAGAGTCACTCCAAAGCCACTAATAGCGGAGAACGAATGAAGAGATTATGGTAGGGTACGAAACCACCTCAAAGTTATTCTTTCGGATCAATCTATTCAAGAGTTCATACTAGAATAACACCTTAAGACACAAATCAACCAAAACCCTAATGTCACCTAGATACTCCATTGTCACCTCAAGTATCCCTGGGCATGATTATAAGATATGCATCACACAATCTCAGATTCATCTATTCAACCAATAGAAAGTACTTCAAAGAGTGCCCCAAAGTTTCTACCGGAGAGTCAAGACGAAAACGTGTGCCAACCCCTATGCATAGGTTCATTGGCGAAACCCGCAAGTTGGTCATCAAAACATAAATACATCAAGTGGCACGTGAAATTCCATTATCACCACAGATAAGCACGACAAGACATACATCAAGTGTTCAAATCCTTAAAGACTCAATCTGACAAGATAACTTCAAAGGGAAAACTCAATCCATTACATGAGAGTAGAGGGGGAGAAACATCATAAAATCCAACTATAATAGCAAAGCTCGCGATACATCAAGATCGTGCCATAGAGAGAACACAAGAGAGAGAGAGAGAGAGAGATGAAACACATAGCTACCGGTACATACCCTCAGCCCCAAAGGTTAACTACTCCCTCCTCGTCATGGATAGCGCCGGGATGATGAAGATGGCCACCGGTGATGGATTCCCCCTCCGGCAGGGTGCCAGAACGGTCTCCCGAGGGTTTTTTGGTGGCTACAGAGGCTTGCAGCGGCGGAACTCCCGATCTATCTTCTTATTCGATGTTTTTAGGGTACGTAGGCTTATATAGGCGAAAGAAGTCGGTCAGGGGAGCCTCGAGGGGCCCACGAGAGGGTAGGGCACGCCCAGGGGGGTGGGCGCGCCCCCTATCTCGTGGCTTCCTCGATGCTCCCTTTACTTCAACTCCGAGTCTCCTGGGTCATAATCTTCCCAAAAATCATGCTGCCGAAGGTTTCATTCCGTTTGGACTCCGTTTGATATTCCTTTTCTTCGAAATACTAAATCAGGCAATAAAACAACAATATGGGTTGGGCCTACGGTTAATAGGTTAGTCCCAAAAGTAATATAAAAGTGTATAATAAAGCCCGTAATCATTCAAAACAGATAATAAAATAGCATGAATGCTTCATAAATTATAGATACGTTGGAGACGTATCAGCATCCCCAAGCTTAATTCCTACTCGTCCTCGAGTAGGTAAATGATAAAAGAAAGAATTTATGAAGTGTGAATGCTAGAAGGTGCACAAGTTTGATCAATGATAATTTAAATCACCTTTTCTATCATGATTATATGTCATAACAGTAGTTCATCTCATAAAACTTCTCACGATCAAGTAATAAACTATTCATATGTTAAAGCATAGACCAAAAACTTTCTTGAAAACTAGCAAACTTCATTCTCAGTCATCAAAGAATTACAATTCATCTTGTTTTCAGGAATAGCAAACTCCACATACTCAACTATCATATAGTCTTCTACAATTGCTAACACTCACGCAATACTAATTGTTATGGAGTTTTAATCGGACACTGAGAAAAATAGGGGCTTATAGTGTTGCCTCCCAACGTATTCACCTTTGGGTGATGTCAACAATAATAGTTCATGCTAACTTACATCCAATTGGATATATATATTCGGATCTTCCCAACACAAGGTGCTTGCCAAAGGATAAAATGAAAAAGGGAAAGGTGAAGATCACCTTGACTCTTGCATAAAAGTAAAAGACATAAAGTAAAAGATAGGCCCTTCGCAGAGGGAAGCTGAGGTTGTCATGCGCTTTTAGGGTTGGATGCACAAAATCTTAATGCGAATGAACGTCACTTTATGTTGACACTTGTATATGGACCTTTATTATGCAGTCCGTCGCTTTTATTGCTTCCATAACAAGATCGTACAAAGCTATTTTCTTCACACCAAAAGATCATACATATTTAGAGAGCATTTTTTATTGCTTGCACCGATGACAACTTACTTGAAGGATCTTACTCAATCCATAGGTAGGTATGGTGGACTCTCATGGCAAAATAGGTTTAAGGATATTTGGAAGCACAAGTAGCATCTCTACTTGGTGCAGGGAATTTTGGCTAGCATGAGGGGGAAAGGCAAGCTCAACATGTTTGAATGATCCATGAAAATATACTTTAACTGAGATGTGCGAAAACATAACCCATTACGTTGTCTTCCTTGTCCAACATCAACTCTTTAGCATGTCATACTTAATGAGTGCTCCCAATTATAAAAGATGTCTAGGATAGTGTATTTATATGTGAAATCTCTCTTCCTTCAATATTCTTTCATGAATTGTTCAAATGACCAATACAACGCTTGCTAACCTTCAATAAATTTACAACCTCTACTTCTTAGATGTGAAGTCATTACTCCCCATGGGATAAGCAAATGAGACATATATAATTTCAGATTTATGACACTCAACTCATTCAACCATTTACTTATAGGATATAAGTGAAGCACACGTGTAAATGACAAACTACTCCAACAAGATATAAGTGAAGATCACTGAGTAGCTAAATAATTATGTAACTATGTGAAGACTCTCTCTCATTTAAGAATTTCAGATCTTGGTATTTTATTCAAACATCAAGAAAAACAAAATAAAATGACATTGTAAGGACAACACAACTCATGTGAAGAAGCAAAAACTTAGGCTCAACCGATACTAAACGATAGTTGTTGAAGAAGAAAGGTGGGATGCCTAACGGGGCATCCCCAAGCTTAGACGCTTGAGACTTCTTGAAATATTATATTGGGGTGCCTTGGGCATCCCCAATCTTGAACTTTTGTGTCTCCTTAATTCCTCTCATATCATGGTTTCTCTTTTTATCAAAAGCTTCATCCACACCAAACTCAACAAGAACTCGTGAGATAGGTTAGTATAAACCAATGCAAAACCTTATCATTTTCTACTGTAATAAATCACTGAAATTATTATTCAACATTGCATACTAAATATCTCTGCATATTTAATACTCCTATCCTTAAATAGAATCATTAAACAAGCAAACATATGCAAACATAACAACAATCTGCCAAAACAGTACAGTCTGTAAAGAATGCAAGAGTATCAATACTTCCCTCACTCCAAAAATTATGAAAGAAAATTGCTACTGTAATAAATTCATCAGAGCTCAATATGCAAAAAGTTTCAACATTATACCATTCTCTGAATTTTCTAGGGAATTTTTGCAACAGTGGTAAACTCTCTGTTTTCAAACAGCAACATGTATACTAGCAAAATAAGCATGGCAAAGGCTATCCTTGACTTTTTTTATTGAAACTAAAGATGCAAAACATTATTCTAAATAACAGCAAGCTAATACTAACAAAATAAAAGGACGCTCCAAGCAAAACACATATCATGTGGTGAATAAAAATATAGCTCCAAGTAAAGTTACCGATGAACGAAGACGAAAAAGGGGATGCCTTCTGGGGCATCCCCAAGCTTAGGCTCTTGGCCATCCTTGAATATTGCCTTGGGGTGCCTTGGGCATCCCCAAGCTTAGGCTCTTGCCAATCCTTATTCCATAGTCCATCGAATCTTTACCCAAAACTTGAAAACTCCACAACACAAAACTCAACAGAAAACTCGTAAGCTCCGTTAGTATAAGAAAATAAAACCACCACTTAGGTACTGTAATGAACTCATTCTAAATTCGTATTGGTGTAATATCTACTATATTCCAACTTTTCTATGGTTCATACCACTTAATACTAGCCATAGATTCATCAAAATAAGCAAATAACCCATAGAAAAAAGAATCTGTCAAAAACAGAACAGTCTGTAGTAATCTGTCAAACGTATACTTCTGGAACTCCAAAAATCCTACAAAATTAGGAAGTCCTAAGAAATTTGTGTACCAATCTAGATCAAAAAGAATCAGATCATAATCACGTTTCGGTGAATTAAAAAAACTAATTTACTTGGTGCAAAAGTTTCTGTTTTTCAGCAGGATCAACACAACTATCACCGTAAGCTATCCTAAAGGTCTTACTTGGCACTTTATTGAAACAAAAGCTATAAAACATGATTATTACAGTAGAATAATCATGCGGACACACAAAAACAGTAAGGATAGATATTGGGTTGTCTCCCAACAAGCGCTTTTCTTTATTGCCTTTCTAGCTAGGCATGATGATGACAATGTTGCTCACGCAAAAGATAAGAATTGAAACATAACGGGAGCATCATGAAGCATATGACTAGCACATTTAAGTCTAACCCACTTCCTATGCATAGGGATGTTTTGAGAAAATAACTTATGGGAACAATAATCAACTCGCATAGGAAGGTAAAACAAGCATAGCTTCAAGATTTTAAGCACATAGAGAGGAAACTTGATATTATTGCAATTCCTACAATCATATATTCCTCCCTCATAATAATTTTCAGTAGCATCATGAATGAATTCAACAATATAACCAGCACCTAAAGCATTCCTTTCATGATCTATAAGCATAGAATTTTTACTACTCTCCACATAAGCAAAATTCTTCTCATTCGGAATAGTGGGAGTATCATAAAAGACTTGAATACTATAAATTGTTTCCACATTAAAAGAGTAATGTTCAGAAAAAGGGTAATAATAATGATGAAAATTTTTATAAATATAATCATCACTACTTTTTATAGCATAGTTTTCATCACAATAATCATCATAAGTAGCAACTTCGTTCTCATCATAATCGATTGAAACCTCTCCCAAGATAGTGGAATCACTAAATAAAGTTGACACTCTTCCAAATCCACTTTCGTATTCATCACAATAAAATTCAACATCCTCCAAAATAGTGGGATCACTACTTCCTAAAGTTGACACTCTTTCAAACCCACTTTCATCAATATAATCATCATAGGTAAGAGGCGTGCTATCATCATAACAACTTTGCAAATCAAAACTTGGGATGCTAAAAATATCATCTTCATTAAACATAGCATCCCAAGCTTGGGACAAACATTAATTTCAGCAAATATATTCTCAAATATTTCATCGTCATCAAACATAGCTTCCCCAAGCTTGGGCTCTTTCATATCATTAGCATAATCACTCTCATCATTAAAAAACCAATAGTATAGCAATTATCATCATCACAATGAGTAGTAGGAGCAACATCATTTGGGAGGGATACATTTCTACCTTTGTTGCTCCTTCTTTTCTTTTTTTCTTCACATTATGTGTGGGTTCAACCTTCCTCTTTGAGCTCCTTATTTATGAGATTGGTTGAATAGAAAGCTCCTCCTCGTTACCTGATTCATCATAAGAAATAATAGGAGGATATTGGGAAGTCTCTTCCCTTTCATTAGTATTCTCATCATCTTCTATTTTCTTTATTTTCTTTAGGTAATTGGCAATAAAGGATTTTCAATGCAATTCTCCATACAAAACATATAAATCTTCTCTAGATCAAAATCAAGAAATCTATCAAGATTAAATTTTGGAATACCTTCAGTTATACGTTTAATTTCTTCATACCCCAAAAGCAAACTAAGTTCATTATGATGCGCAAGGGAAATCAATTCATCACAACTGTTGGACACAATTCGATCATGGAACAATTTGCGTTGGAGATTTAAATGACCACGTTCATTGCAAAGTTCACAAGGGGCGCGAAAAATATTGAATCTTTCAGCACAATCATCAAGTCTTTCTTGCAACAATTTAGTTTCTACATGCTTATGCCTCTTGCAATATCTATCTTCTCTATTTGGTGTATCTATGCAAACCCAATGCTCTCCACAAAAATTGACATGCTTATAGGAGACATTTTCATCATAACTAGTGCAATCATCATTAGTACTATGGATATTCAAGGAGTTCATACTAACAACATTGCAAATATGCTCATCATTCAAAGATTTAGTATCAAACATTCTATAGATTTCTTCTTCTAGAACTTGAGCACAATTTTCCTTTTCATCATACTCACGAAAGATATTAAAAAGACGAAGCATATGAGACAAGCTTAACTCCATTTTTTTGTAGTTTTCTTTTATAAACTAAACTAGTGATAAAACAAGAAACAAAAAGATTCGATTGCAAGATCTAAAGATATACCTTCAAGCACTCACCTCCCCGGCAACGGCGCCAGAAAAGAGCTTGATGTCTACTACACAACCTTCTTCTTGTAGACGTTGTTGGGCCTCCAAGTGCAGAGGTTTGTAGGACAGTAGCAAATTTCCTTCAAGTGGATGACCTAAGGTTTATGAATCCATGGGAGGCGTAGGATGAAGATGGTCTCTCTCAAACAACCCTGCAACCAAATAACAAAGAGTCTCTTGTGTCCCTGAGGGAGTCCTGGACTAGGGGGTGTCCGGATAGCCGAACTATCATCATCGGCCGGACTCCAAGACTATGAAGATACAAGATTGAAGACTTTGTCCCATGTCCGGATGGGACTTTCCTCGTGGAAGGCAAGCTTGGCAATACGGATATGTAGATCTCCTACCATTGTAACCGACTCTGTGTAACCCTAGCCCTCTCCGGTGCCTATATAAACCGGAGGGTCTTAGTCCATAGGACGAACAACAATCATAACAACAATCATACCATAGGCTAGCTTCTAGGGTTTAGCCTCCTTGATCTCATGGTAGATCCACTCTTGTACTACCCATATCATCAATATTAATCAAGCAGGAGTAGGGTTTTACCTCCATCGAGAGGGCCCGAACCTGGGTAAAAACATCGTGTCCCTTGTCTCCTGTTACCATCCGCCTAGACGCACAGTTCGGGACCCCCTACCCAAGATCCACCGGTTTTGACACCGACATTGGTGCTTTCATTGAGAGTCCCTCTGTGTCGTCACCGATAGGCTTGATGGCTCCTTCAATCATCATCAACAACACGGTCCAGGGTGAGACTTTTCTCCCCGGACAGATCTTTGTATTCGCCGGCTTTGCTGCGGGCAATTAACAGCCATCTGGAGCAGATCGAAGCTACGCCCGCCATCAGTCGATTTGGAAGTCTAAACTTCACGGTGACATCCGCGGAGACTTGATCTTGATGGACTCGAGCCACGCCGGAAGGCGTGCCGCACTGTCATGATGGGCATGATTTAGCTCTGCTGCCGGACAGTGCCCTGGAGGCCGCACACGAGTCCGCTCCGATCCTCAATTCGGAGCCGGCTGCCCAGATCGAGGACGGGTGGCTAGACACCGCCTCGGGGGCTGCTACCTCTACGGCAATGGAGCCGAATACTGACCTTGTCCCTTGTGACGCTCGTGACTCCGAGGTGCCGGACTCCTCGCCGGGCTCCGAACCTCCTGCGCCCCCTCCAATCGAATCCGATTGGGCGCCGATCATGAAGTTCACCGCCGCGGACATCTTTCAACACTCACCTTTTGGCGACATCCTGAATTCGCTGAAGTATCTCTCGCTATCAGGAGAGCCCTGGCCGAATTGCGGTCGGGATGGTTGGGATGCGACGACGAAGAAATTCAAAGCCCACCCACCACCCACTTTGTAGCCACTGTCGACGATCTAACCGATATGCTAGACTACGACTCCGAAGACATCGACGATATGGACGACGATGCTGGAGACGACCAAGAACCAGCGCCTACGGGGCACTGGAAAGCCACATCAACTCATGACGTATACATGGTGGATACACCAAAAGAAAGCGATAACGAGGAACAACAGGACGCGGCGAAGGATAATTCCCCCAAAAAACAACCAAAACGGCGACGCAAGCGCCGCCCGAAGTCCCGCCTCGATAATAGCACCCATAATGACCCCGTCGTAGAGCAGGGCGAACCTGTGGGCGACGAACATGCAACCAAACAACCATCCGAGCAGGATGAATTGGACAAGCAACCCATCCCCGGCGAAAACAACAGTCCAGACAATCTCACGCCGGACACATCATCGGAGCATAAGAACATTCACAATAGGCTCGTCGCCACTGCAAGAAGTTTGAAGAAGCAGAAGCAGAAGCTCAAAACAGCGGAAGACGTACTCAGAATGAGGTGGAGCAAAGTACTCAAGACCGCAGGCAAATACGGCAATAGTCACCAAGCAAAGAGCTACCCGAAGCGCAAGCTGTTGCCCGAATTTGACGAGGAGGCCGTAGAGCCACCACAATCAAAAAACAAAGAGGCCGCCTGGCCGGATAGATGACCAGATGACAGGCTAAGAGCGGCAAGCGGCGCCGCACACAAGCCGGCACATGCTACACATAAAGATCCTCGCAAAAACGATGGCCCGGCCAGGTCTATTTATGGGCCAAAAAAGAGAGCTCCAGGAAGCAACATAACATGCAGCGTATTCGACGATAACGGCACACCTAAATACAGGGGCGCCGCACACCCACTATGTTTCACCGATGAGGTACTGGATCATGAATTTCTAGCGGGTTTTAAGCCCGTAAACATAGAGGCATACGACGGAACAACAGACCTCTGAGTCTGGATTGAGGACTACATCCTACACATACATATGGCTAGAGGAGACGATCTCCATGCCATAAAATACCTACCCCTCAAGCTCAAAGGGCCAGCTCGGCATTGGCTCAAAAGCCTCCTAGAAAATACTATTGGAAGTTGGGAAGAGCTCGAGGATGCGTTTAGAGCAAATTTTCAGGGGACTTGTGTCCGCCCTCCGGATGCAGACGATTTAAGTCACATAACTCAATAGCCCGGAGAGTTAGCACGCAAATTCTGGAACAGGTTCCTCACCAAAAAGAACCAAATAGTCGGCTGTCCGGACACCGAAGCCTTAGCAGCTTTTAAACATAACGTCCGAGACGAATGGCTCGCCAGACACCTCGGCCGGGAGAAACCAAGAACAATGGCCGCGCTAACAAGCCTCATGATCTGCTTTTGCGCGGGAGAAGATAGCTGGCTGGCAAGATGCAGCACCAGCGACCCGAGTACATCCGAGGTTAGAGATGGAAATGGGAAATCACGACGCAGAAATAATCAGCGCCGGCATAAAGAAAATGGCCCAAAGAGCATGGCAGTCAACGCCAGGTTCAAAAGCTCTCGGCCGAACAACAAAGCATTGCCTATTAAGGACAACAGTGACGAGCTATCCAACCTAAACAAAATTTTGGATAGGATATGTCAAATCCACAGTACCCCCGGGAAGCCTGCGAACCATACCCACCGAGATTGTTGGGTCTTCAAACAGTCCGGCCGACTCAATGCCAAACACAAGGGGCTTGACACACCAAGCGAAGACGATGACGAACCCCACAAGCAGAGCGCCGAAAAACAAACGGCTTTCCCACAAGAAGTCAAAACAGTAAACTCACTTCACGTGATAATATGGAACCATAGTGCGGCACCTGCTAAAGTACGCGCTACACGGTCCACCCCAGCGGAATCCCGAGATTGGATGTCAAAACCAATTACTTTCGACCATCTGGATTACTCCAGAAACATTCGAAACGCAGGATGGGCTGCTTTGATATTGGATCCTATAATCGATGGACTACAATTTACACAAGTCCTAATGGATGGCGGTAGTGACTTAAACCTGCTATATCCGGACACAATCCGCAGGATGGGGATAGACCCTACTAAAATTCGCCATAGCAGCACTTCCTTCAAAGGAGTGACGCCAGGCCCTTACGCCAATTGCACGGGCTCCTTACTACTAGAAGTTGTGTTCGGTTCATTCGACAACTTCCGTCGCGAAAAGCTAATATTCCATATCGCCCCATTTAAAAGTAGCCATCAAGCACTATTGGGACGTGAAGCTTTCGCCCGCTTTAATGCAATACCGCATTACGCATCTCTTACACTTAAAATGCCCGGTCCACGCGGCATTATCTCTTTGAAAGGTCGCTTAAGACCCTGGACACGGCTAGGCGAGTCCGGCATAAATAAACTAGGGGCTTCCTAGCCGCATACCCCTTTACAAGAGGCTGTGAGCATGAACAATGAGAGCCAATAAAAAGCTCAACTTCATTCATTCCTTTTTTCATGCTCTGTTTTAAATACATTGCTCGCAGATATCTTTCCAAACTAAGTTCTTCTCTTTTACAGATGAACAGCGTGCTACACCCATCCAGGATACAACACAACGGAGACACGGGCGCAGACGTGCAGCAGGGACCTGTGGCAAGGATTCTTTTCAGATTAAGACCCTGCGTAAACCTTTCTTACTATCTCTTGTTGATACACATCCCCCGGTTTCCTACCATAACCAATGATGAGGCTGGCATTTTGGCATCGGCCGCGTCAGAAATTTTCGCCCGTACCTGGACACGAGGGGCTTAGAGCATCGTTCTGCCCGTTATCATAAAGACCGAATACCTTAGGGAGTGTTCGGCGTCTCGAGTTAGGCCTTATATGCATCAGCTCGAATCATGTCTTTGGTCAAATGTTGGGTTTGCCGGCTCACGTGTTTTGCTGCCTTACGTTCCGTATCATCGGCTAACGCGGCACCGGAGAACTCTGCGATTGTGCCCGGTTCGGTAGGCGAGCACCTCGATGAAAGCCAAAACTAACTGTCATGATATAGCAAGAGATGATCGACCACTCGATCGACTACCGAATGTCTAGAATTCCTCCGCTTTGACGAAGGACCGTTTCGGTCGAGCACATACGCACTCTCGATTCGGAGAGCGCGGTGCCCCTAGGGGCTATATCGTAGCCCCACCTTCGAACTCCTATGGCTAAGTGAAAGTGATAAAGCATTATAGTCCGGTTGCCTAGTTTGCTACGCTACCACCTCCTTCACAGGACCAAGACGTTGGATTAAGTGTGAAAATGCGCTATTTTGCAAACACCCCCGCACCATGTGCGTGGGGGCTGAAGTCGAAGACTGCCATCTTTCAGGTTATATACACGTATACATTAACGGCCGCACAGGAGATATTTGAATACTTGAACGCACAAGTATAAAAAGCACTTACATTATGAATATGGTTTTACAAATCATACATGTCATTTGAACATAACATTTTTCGAGCACTGCGACTCTATTAAACGAGCGCCCTGCAGGACTTCCCCAAAATAGTGCTCGGCGGGTAACCGGCTCTCGTCCGAACCCCGGGATGCAACATCGGTGGCATCCATCTCCACCCAGTGTGTCTTAACACGAGCGAGAGCCATCCGTGCACCCTCTATGCATACCGACCGCGTCATCGCCTTGATATGCGGCACCGCCCCAAGGAATTGCTGTAATAAGCCAAAATAACTCTTCGGCTTGGGCCTATCCGGCCACAGATGAGCCACTATATCCGTCATGGCAAATCCGGACAATCTATTCAGCTCAGCCCACTCAGCCAACCGATCGGTCAACGGAAGTGAACGCTTCGGACTGTGGAATTGAGACCAAAACAACTCTTCCATCCCGTGATCCTTTTGGCTTCGGAAGTGCACAATCGCATCCGCCGCACTCGCCGCCAAATCCAGATAAGGATCCTCCGCACCCCACAGCTGGCCCAGCTGAGCATACTTCAGATCCGTGAACTTCCTGCGCAGCAGAAAGGGCTTTCCAGCCGCAATGTCTCCGGCCTGACGCAGCTACTCCTTTATAGCCCTCAATGCAGAACGGGCATCCTTGGCTTCGGCGGTGGCCTTCTTCAGGTTCTCTTGCTCCGCTCGGCATTCTTTTTCAAGAACCTCATAGCGGTCGGTAACATCCTTCAGCTTCACGGCCATTCCGGCCATCTCCTCCCTGCTTCGGCAGTGAGCAGCCTTTTCGGCTTTTAGCTCTTCGGTTGCCTTCGAGGCAGCTGCATCGCTCCCTCTGGCCTGCTCCTTGGCTCGAGCAAGCTCTGCCTGAAGGTCCTCCACAGCAGCGGCACCATCTGCATCAAGCATACATGTTGTAAGGAGTGGGCGTCAACTCCCTTACTAGGTGACCGCGGAGAAACAACCTACCTTGTGACTCGTCAAGTCGTTTATTGACCAGCGCGATGTCCGCATCCGCAACGTCGAGTTGTCGCTTTAGCTCGGCAACTCTATCAGTCCGGCTGGCCACCGGATGATCCGCCACCTACATAGGAAAAGCGAGAATTAATAACTAGGATTATGACCCTCGGCACGCTGTCGCTTTCGACAACATACCGAGTCTCAGGGGCTACTATCTATACAGGGTGCACTCTATGTGCAAAACTGTCAAAAGGTATGTCATTTTTACGTACCTCAAAACCCGCCAGTAAACTTCTGACGGCATCATGCAACCCGCCCTCAGCGGACGAAATTCTTTCAATCGCCGTACTCATCAATGTACGGTGATCTTCTGAGATAGACGCCTTCTCGAGCAGATCCTTCAGCTCCCCGGCCGTACACCAGTAGGTGCCGAACTCTCCGGCCCCGCCGGACTCGGGGAGACCCTCCACGACGACACTTCAGGGTCGTCCGCCCCGCCTGACGGCGCGGCAGATGGAGGCGTCTCGCTCTCCATCATCTCTGGACGAAGGTCCCCCGAAAACGAGCTCAGCTGAGAAGGACGGAGATCCGAACTACAAGATAACAACTTCGGTTATCTTCAGAAGCAAAAATAGGGATGTCCCTTATTACAAAACTCCCATTTTTCTACTTACGGCTCGCTGGAGGGCTGATTCCTTAGGGGAGATAGTGCGGCCGGGGTTTGCCCTGGCGCAGGACCCTCTGGTGAAGATTTCTTCCCCCGCTTTGAGGCCTTGGCCTCCGGATCTTCGGAAGCGGTCCTCTTCTCCCCCTGGAAGGAGGGATTCTCGATCCCCCTTTCTTGAAAGCCTCCTTGGTAGAGGCGGTAGTTTCTCTGTTTTCCCCTTCGCCCTCCTCCGAAGGCGCAACCTCCAGCATCTTGACCAACACCGGATCCGGCGTGGTCTCTGGGAGGGGGGCCGGACACCGTATCAGTTTTGCTTGCGCTATCCACTCCTGTTCAAAGGACGATTGGTTAAAAGGCAAATCCAAGATATGCAAACAAATGGTATGTCCGGATACAGGGCTACTTACTTGAGTATCCGGGCGATTGCAGCTTAAACCGGCGTCCTCGGTCAATTCTGGACACACCTCTTGTGATCTGAAGAATAAATTGTACATCTCCACGGGTGTCGTACCCATGAAGTGTTGGAGAGCTCGTGGTCCCTCCGGATTGAATTCCCACAGGCGGAGGGGGCGACGTTTGTAGGGCAGAAGACGCCGAATCAGCATAACCTGCATCACTACGACCAGATTGATCTCCCTCTCTTGGAGGTCTCGGATCCGGCCCTGCAATAGGGGTACGTCCTTGGACGGCCCCCAGTCGAGCCCTTTGTTGACCCATGACATCAACCGTTGTGGAGGGCCAGAGCGAAAGATGGGCGGCGGCTTCACTGCTGCCCACGAGCGTAATATAGAACCACTCCTGTTGCCATAAACCGAGCTCCTCCTGAAAAGAGCCCTCGGGCCATGGAGCATCGACCCTCTTGCTTACAACCGCCCCGCCGCAGTCTGCTTGACGCCCCTCAATCATCTTCGGCTCCACGTTGAAGGTTTTGAGCCACAAACCGAAGTGAGCGGTGGTGCGGAAGAAGGCTTCGCAGATGATAATGAATGATGAGATGTGGAGGATGGACTCCGGAGCCGAGTCGTGGAATTCCAACCCATAGTAGAACATGAGCCCTCTCACGAAGTGCTCGAATCTGGAGCCCTCAGTGTTGGAGCTCGGGGCGAGGGGCGGATTCGATTGAGGATTGAAGAAAAAGAACGAGCCTGGGTCTCATTATAAAGAAGGAGAATACCAAGAGCCGTCTCCGTGGCCGTTTGGAACACGCCTTCGATGGAGGGGGCGTGACAATGGGCGCGGTTGGGTTACCCACGTCCGCATTGACGGGAATCACGATCTCTGCTTCGACAGGACGTGCCAAGGAAACCGCTTCGCTAAACGCGCTGAGGTGGTATAATAAAAACGATTTAAGTAAAGGCTTGGTAGTGGTGTGACGTCACGCCACAAAATATGTCAGCAGATTGAATTTGTGTAAATATTATTCTCTCTACGGTGGTATGTGGAATTTATTTTGCGAGCTGGACACTATCCCGGTGTTCACAATCTTCTATGAATTATTCGAGGAGGAACCCGCCTTGCAATGCCGAAGACAATATGCGCCGGACTCGCTCGTCATTGAAGCCTGGTTCAGAGGCTACCGAGGAGTCTGGACTAGGGGTGTCCTGGATAGCGAACTATCATCATCGGCCGGACTCCAAGACTATGAAGATACAAGATTGAAGACTTCGTCCCATGTCCGGATGGGACTTTCCTTGGCGTGGAAGGCAAGCTTGGCAATACGGATATGTAGATCTCCTACCATTGTAACCGACTCTGTGTAACCCTAGCCCTCTCCGGTGCCTATATAAACCGAAGGGTTTTAGTCCATAGGACGAACAACAATCATAACAACAATCATACCATAGGCTAGCTTCTAGGGTTTAGCCTCCTTGATCTCGTGGTAGATCTACTCTTGTACTACCCATATCATCAATATTAATCAAGCAGGAGTAGGGTTTTACCTCCATCGAGAGGGCCCAACACAGGTAAAACATCGTGTCCCTTGTCTCCTGTTACCATCCGCCTAGACGCACAGTTCGGGACCCCCTACCCGAGATCCGCCGGTTTTGACACCGACAGTCCCCAACACACCCAATACAATGGTAAATTGTATAGGTGCACTAGTTCGGCGAAGAGATGGTGATACAAGTGCAATATAGATGGTAGATAAAGGTTTTTGTAATCTGAAAATATAAAAACAGCAAGGTAACTAATGATAAAAGTGAGCGTAAACGGTATTGCAATGGTAGGAAACAAGGCATAGGGTTCCTACTTTCACTAGTGCAAATTCGCTCAACAATAATAACATAGATAGATCATATAACAATCCCTCAACATGCAACAAAGAGTCACTCCAAAGCCACTAATAGCGGAGAACTAATGAAGAGATTATGGTAGGGTATGAAACCACCTCAAAGTTATTCTTTCAGATCAATCTATTCAAGAGTTCATACTAGAATAACACCTTAAGACACAAATCAACGAAAACCCTAATGTCACCTAGATACTCCATTGTCACCTCAAGTATCCGTGGGCATGATTATACGATATGCATCACACAATCTCAGATTCATCTATTCAACCAACACAAAGTACTTCAAAGAGTGCCCCAAAGTTTCTACCGGAGAGTCAAGACAAAAACGTGTGCCAACCCCTATGCATAGGTTCATGGGAGGAACCCGCAAGTTGGTCACCAAAACATACATCAAGTGGCACGTGAAATCCCATTGTCACCACAGATAAGCACGACAAGACATACATCAAGTGTTCTCAAATCCTTAAAGACTCAATCCGACAAGATAACTTCAAAGGGAAAACTCAATCCATTACATGAGAGTAGAGGGGGAGAAACATCATAAAATCCAACTATAATAGCAAAGCTCGCGATACATCAAGATCATGCCATAGAGAGAACACGAGAGAGAGAGATCAAACGCACAGCTACTGGTACATACCCTCAGCCCCGAGGGTGTACTACTCCCTCCTCGTAATGGATAGCGTCGGGATGATGAAGATGGCCACCAGTGATGGATTCCCCCTCCGACAGGGTGCCGAAACGGGCTCCCAAGGGGGTTTTGGTGGCTACAGAGGCTTGCGACAGCAGAACTCCCGATCTATCTTCTTATTCGATGTTTTTAGGGTACGTAGGCTTATATAGGTGAAAGAAGTCGGTCGGGGGAGCCTCGAGGGGCCCACGAGAGGGTAGGGCGCACCCAGGGGGTGGGCGCGCCCCCTATCTCGTGGCTTCCTTGATGCTCCCATTACTTCAACTCCAAGTCTCCTGGGTCATAATCTTCCCAAAAATCACGCTGCCGAAGGTTTCATTCCGTTTGGACTCCGTTTGATATTCCTTTTCTTTGAAATACTAAAACAGGCAATAAAACAGCAATATGGGCTGGGCCTCCGGTTAATAGGTTAGTCCCAAAAGTAATATAAAAGTGTATAATAAAGCCCGTAATCATTCAAAATAGATAATAGAATAGCATGAATGCTTCATTAATTATAGTTACGTTGGAGGCGTATCAGCCTACCAGAGGGTGTGACTGTCAGAAGCACAAGGCGGATCGTAGCGGGGCACGTGGCCGATGCTCACGGCAGCGAAGGACACGAGCATGGCGCGGGAAGCGGCCAGGTGCGGTGCGGGCGGAAGGTGCCATGCGATATATGATGCATGTGGCCACGGAGATGGGCCTGCCAGACTACCTCCTCATAAACTCAACGCTTTTGGATTCCTGGGCAACCTCAACTTTGATCAGCCTTTTCAAGAGAGGATATGTGTTATTCAAAGGTAAATGGTCTAGATCAAGGCTATTTAGTTTTTCCATTGTCTGATTTGGATTGCAGTTTCTACAAACGATATGGGCACTGGTACAATGACGTGCTATACAAACGGTTTTGAACCCCTTTCCGCGACGGCAGTTGGAACCGTTGTAGGATCGAAAGTATGTCTAGAGGGGGGGTGATTAGACTACTTGACAATATAAAAATTCTGCCTTTTGACAAAGAACAGTTTTTGGCAGATTCACAATTATGATCAAGTCAAGCATCACCCTACACATGCAATTCTAGAGTATAGGCAGCGGAAAGTAAATTGCACATGTAGTAAAGAGAGGTGGAGAAGAGCAAACGCAATTTTGGAGACGCGGTGATTTTTCTCGTGGTTCCGATAGGTGGTGCTATCGTACTTCCACGTTGATGGAGACTTCAACCCACGGAGGGTAACGGCTGCGAGAGTCCACGGAGGGCTCCACCCACGAAGGGTCCACGAAGAAGCAACCTTGTCTATTCCATCATGGCCTCGCCCACGGAGGGCTAGCCTTACTCGGGGTAGATCTTCACAAGTAGGCGATCTCCTTGCCCTTACAAACTTCTTGGTTCAACTCCACATCTCGACGGAGGCTCCCAAGCGACACCTAACCAATCTAGGAGGCACCACCCTCCAAAAGGTAATAGATGTTGTAGATGATGATGAACTCCTTGCTCTTGTGCTTCAAATGATAATCTCCCCAACACTCAACTCTCCTCACTGATTTGGCTGTGGTGGAAGAAAGGATTGAGTGGAAAGCAACTTGCGAAGGCTAGAAATCAAGTTTCATATGGTGGGAGTGGAGCAACTTGATCTCAACACAAGGATAAGTAAGAGCTCCCCCTAAATTTGTGCATTATTTAAGATTTGCGTTTGAATGCAAATGCACAATCGATTAGGATCATGGGTCACTCTTCCATGTCACATACATCTTGGTGGAGCGCACAAAATGATAAGAATGAACAACATGCACCCAATCACCAAGACATGAGTAAATGGTCATACGAGATAGGGATGGCATATGATAAGCATTAAGCACACATTAAAGCATAGTACGACCAAGCACTCATTAAGGTAGAATGAAACGGAGTATCAAGCACACTGAATGTCTCGAAAACCAAAAGTATCTCAAAGAAACCGCAAAAGAACGAAAGAGCAAAAGCGACAACATCACTCTCTCTCTCTCTCTCGAAGTCCTATGATCTATACAATTTCTCCCCCTTTGGCAACAAGTTACCAAAAAGTTCGAAAAAGCATAGAGCTAAGCGTCACTGGGGACTCTGCCGCGGCTCTCGCTGCAGGTTGATGTCGGAGTGGATATGACAACATCGGCGAAGACTTCACTGATGTCTGGCCTTTGGAGGAGTGGTCACCGGAGCCGGAGCCGGAGTAGGAGCAAGCTGAACTGTGGAGGTCTTTGAAGTCTGTAGTCTGGTGTCGATCCATCGGAATAGCAGGTGATCGGGTCCTTTGGGAACCGGAGCGATCTGTTGATGAGAATCTGGACTAAGTCATCCTGCATCTCACACATAAGCTCTTCCTTCTCCCGCTTTGCTTCCTCAATGTCGCCTCGAGCTTGTTGACATCACTTGTACTTGATCGACTTCACATCCAGGCGTGGATTTTGTCCTCAACAATCCTCTCTAAGCTCTCCCGAGACTGCATAATGCTGGCGGCGTTGTTCAATCCTTTGGGTAGCTTCAAGAATTTGCTCTCCAAACTCTTTGGTTTAGCTGCTGCTTCTTCTGCTTCCTTGTCGACTTTGGCTTTCTTGGCAGCTTCGATCTTGGCTTGACCTTCAACAGATGTCGGATCCTCCTCATCCATCACAACAACATTGTCTTCATGCTCGCTGCAGCGGTAAATGTTCTCTATCCAACAAGAATGTGCCCGTGCCAAACTTGGCATTGATAAGCATCTGAATCTGGGCAAATCCACATGACCTTTTCTCGTCACCGCAGTCCTCTTAATGGTCTCTACCATCAAGTCCATCACCTTGAAAGGTGCTTTCTCATCAAGTATGTGCAGCATGTTGATAGAGTATCCTCTGATCATGCGATGATCTCCAGACTTGGGCATCAAGGTATGCCTCAAAATGGTATTAGTGGTAGGTAAGCCTGCCTGGAGATAGTAGACTGAGCCGAGCTTCCAAATTCCCAAATCCTTTGCTGGAATCTCTTTGTACATGTTATTCATGGATTCATGATTCTTCTTTGGAATCCCATATACATCAATATCATCATCTCGTTGCACTGGAGCATTCAGAATTTCTGCCCATTCTTCAACAGAAGAAGAAAATCTTTGACCTTCAGTCATCCATATAATCTTTCCATCAGGGTAGAAGTGAGCTGTGGCATAGAATTGCATTATCATCTCATCGTTCCAACTGGTCAATTTCTGACCTACAAAATCTACAACACCACATGCAATGAAACTTTCATGCACATGTGGAAAGAAATCTCTGTGCTCTTCGCTGTCAATGTACTTCCAGTCAACATATCGGGTGTCTGCGACTATGGGCTTCTTGTCCATTAGCACGGTCTCTTAGAAGTCCCGCTGCTCTCGGTGTGAAATCTGGGATCTACAAAGCAGTTCTTCTCCTCACGGCATATGGGTCGATTTGTCTCCATAGCCCGAGACCTCTATCTTTCCTTGCCTTCATATCCTCGGCTTGAGGATGAGCATCATCATGTAGTGGCAGTTTTGGACGAAGTTTCAAAAAACTGGTCCTTCATCGTCTGACTCACCGGTGGCACATCATCCTTGTTCTTTTCGACGCTGGAATGTTCTGACTGTCTTCTTGGGCTTGGTAGCGAGCTTTCTTGGAGCTGCCTTAGCTGGAGCATATTGCTTGGGCTTTGATGTGGCTCCAGCCTTAATGGCATCACCCATGAACTTAGGCTTCGAGGGGAGGCTGGGGTGCTTCCTCATCCTCATCTTCTCTCGCTGCATCATGCACTATCCTCTTTCTCTTGGAGGTTTTCTTCACTTTGCTTGCAGTTGCCTCTCCCAAATTCAGCTTCTTGGCAACAGTTGATCGCTTGACTTTCTTTGGTGCCCTTCTTAGTTTGTTGACCTTGTTGCTCTTTGGCAACAACCTTCCTCTTAGGCTTTGAGGTCACCTCTTCCTCAACAACAAAATCTGAGTCCTCATCATCTGAGTTCCTCTTCTTTCTAGCTCTGGTGGCTGCAGGAGGCAAGCCACTTGGTGTACTCCTCTCACCATCATCGATGAGCTGCTAGGATCGGGACTAGTGCCCGCCTCTGAAATATCTCGCAATGGGTGTCTCGACCTGTTACGATCATCACCGGCATCGACATGGCCGACAACCTGTGAATAGATAAGGTGTAGGCAGAGAAGAAGAGTCATCACAAACTGCAGAAGTTTTTGCAAAAAAAAAATGAGTTCAAATTCTAGTATTAAGTTTTCACAGAAGACATTTCGGTCAGACCGAGTTTAAGATTCGGTGAATCCGAAGGGTTAAACAGGAGCTTTCACACCACTTTTGGTTTGACCGAAGTGGGTTTCGGTCCTGCCGAAAACACTAGGGTTTCACAGAATTTTCATTTCGGTCACACCGATTTGCACAACTCGGTTGGACCGAAGGGTGCAGTGCAATGCCATAGGCCAAATTGGTCTTACCGAAAATCTAAAATCGGTCTCACCGAGATGTGTTCCGCAGAAACCTAACCCTAAAACTTTTACTCGAATCTAGTTCAAATGAACTAATCTGATGTACAGGAGGATTTCAATCGTGGCAAGATACTAGGCAATCCAAACGTGCATTGAATCGGAGATGGGAGCACGAGTGGGATCAAAACTCACCCTAACTTGGTGGAGTTTTTCTACGGCGGCAACGGCGCGGAGGAGATGTCCGTTGACGGCGACGGAGACCTGCGGCGAGGGCGCACAAGCGGCAACACGCGACGATCCGGAGACCAAGGCGGCGGCAAGCAAGGGTGGGGGGCTAAACGTTTGAAGGAGGAATCAACGCGCCCTCGAGTATATATACCCCTTCGCTGTCGGTGGGACCGAGTTGTAAACTCGGTGGCACCGAGATGGATAACTGCTAGGCGTTATGCACTTCGATCACGCCGAAAATCACAACTCGGTTTCACCGAGGTGAAAACCTAGATCGATCTAAATGCTTTCGGTTCGACCGAGTTTGAGTGAGTTGGTCCGACCGAAATCAATTAGAAGGTTTTGGAAATTAGCCCTTGACGGATCGGTGGCTCAAGTGCTCCTCACCCGGAGGGTCCAAAATGACTTGTTCAAAATTTGTGATGTAAGCATGAATAGAATTTGAGACAAGAAAGCATAGATAGCTAGGGAGGTACTTAGGCATTCTTGTCCATCCATTTGGTCGTAAAAATCAAAACGACCAAAACAACAAATGGATGTCCTCGAATGGATAAAATCATGCATCCAACATGCTCACACAATAAGATAGCAAATGAAATATGTGTCAAACATGCACAACCAAAACTCTAGCTACTAACACACAATTTGTCGATGACTAGGTCATCTTTATATGAGTATATTGACTTAGGAGCCAAATGAGAACATTTGATCATAGGTCATACTCATCGTTTAAGCACAAGTGGGGTTACCACTTTTACATAAAGCATTGATGTGTTCACATCATTTGAAGATGCTTTAGCTCAATTTTTAGAGCAAAGCTCCCCCTAGATGTGAGAACCCCTTTTAAAGGGTCAAACTAACCTTGGGTTGTTGTAGAAGACTTCATGTAGATGTTGAAGATGTGGATGCTCAATGTTGATGAAGATCATCAAGAGTTGGGAGCTATCCTTTGGATTCGGGCACTTTCAATACCTACCTGGGGTTGTAGTTGAGCTTGACGAAGTAGAACTTGACGTTTCCTTGGGAACCCACTTGACCATGGCTTGAGGTGCTTCAACAAATGCATCAATCTCCTCTTGAAGCTTGTCCTTGCCTTTTAGCTTGTGGTCTTGTGGTGGAAGGTCATCTTGAGCTTGTTCCACATTGGAAGAAGTAGGATCATACTTATCCTTTTGAGGAACAAACTGTGGAGTAGGATATTGACCTTCTTCCCATTCAACACCTTCGGCGTTGAACTTTCGCTCAACCAATTCCTTGATTCTTCCGTGCCTTCCTTGCTTAAGTAACAATTTCCTCAAAGTTCTTGCTTCCGCAAGGCTCTTGTAGACACCTTTCTCTATGATCCCTTTCAATAAACTATTTTCTTGCTCAAGTGTAACTTGGCTTGAAACATTGTTAGTGGAATCAAGAGAACTACTAGAAGCAACAACATTGGATTTAGCATGGTTATTGTTACTACTAGAGAAAGAATTTTTCTTATGCTTGTCATGCTTAGTCTTAATGGGTGGCAAGAAATTAGACAAGAGAAGTCGTTTGGCAAGATATGAAGAACTCTTCTTTGAAGATCGTCATTGATTGCTTTTAGAAACTCATGTTCTTGCTCTAGAGTGAGCTTCTCAAGCGTAGCTTCTCATGAGATCTTAGGAGCTCTCTATGATCTTCTTGAGTTGTTTCATGAGCTAACTTAAGAGTGTTTAGTTCTTTAGTTAGGCGCTCAATCTCCTTCATAGCATTGTCATTCGACTCTTCTCGACTATAAAGACTACTAGCATGTTCATCGTTACTAGGTTCATTGGATTTATCAAGTAAGAGCTCATCTTCACCAAGCAAGTCATCCTCATCACTATTGAAGTCAATGAATTCTGGGTGTGATACCTTGGGGCCTTTAGCCATGAAGCATCTTCCAATTCCCTCATTTGGTGAATCAAATAAGTCGTAGGGGTTGGAGTTGGAGGATACGAGAGCAAGACCGCAACACCTTCATCTTGATGTAGTCGGAGTTGGAGTGATAGCTTCCTTCGGATTGATTGTCGGAGTCGGAGCCGAGACCCATTCACCTACATGAGCTTGATGTTTTCTTCTTGTGTAGCTCCTTGATGACTTGTCTTTCCTCTCCTAATCCTTGCTTCTCCGAGAGGGTCTTCGCTCATAACGATCATCTCTGCTCCTTCTCTCTTTCCGAGGTGACTCATCTCTTGAGCTTCTTCTTCTTGGAGATTCTTCTCTTCTCTTGTGAGGAGCCGTACACTCATTTGAGTAGTGTCCGGTCTTCCACAATTGTAGCAGATTCGATCACGACTAGAAGATCTCTTTTCATCATATGATCTAGACTTTGAGCTTCTCTCTTTGCCTCTATTCTTGTAGAATTTGTTGAAGTTCTTGACCATTAGGCTTATCTCTTCATTGGAAACTAACTTGTCACTTGAGGTTGTGGGAGCATCACTTGTAGCTTTGTAAGCACCACTTGACTTGTTGTGAAGCTCTTCCTTATCCTTAAGTGTCATCTCATGAGCAACAATTCTTCCAATGACTTGGTTGGCTTGAGATTCTTGTAGTTTGGCATCATTTGGATCAAAGTGCACACGGTGTCATACTTTCCATCCAAAGCTCGAGAATCTTCTTGATGATGAATCGGTCGGTCATTTCTTCGCTTCCTAAGCCGCAATCTCATTTGTGATGAGAGCAAGCCTAGAGTACATTTCAGCGACTCCTTCACCATCCTTCATCTTGAACTTGTCAAGTTGACCTTGAAGAACATCTAGCTTTGATTCCTTCACGGACTCGGTACCTTCGTGCATTTCAACCAAAGTATCCCAAATCTCTTTTGCATTCTCAAGACGGCTGATTTTGTTGAACTCCTCGGGACACAAGGCATTGAAGAGAATGTCACAAGCTTGAGCATTGTTTTGCAACATCCGCAATTCTTCCGTTGTAAGCCATGATCCGAACTTTTCCTTCCTCAAGAATTCACCTTGCATACCAACACAAATAATGCCCCATGCGGCTGGGTTATGACCAAGAATATGCATTTTCATTTTATGCTTCCAACTAGCAAAATTTGTACCATCAAAGTAAGGACCTCTCTGAAAATTACCCTCACTAGACGCCATACTCTCCTAGGTTGTGAAACCAAGCTTATGGAGTCCAATGCAATGGAAACCAATACAATGGAGACCAAAGCTCGATACCACTTGTAGGATCGAAAGTATGTCTAGAGGGGGGTGATTAGACTACTTGACAATATAAAAATTCTGCCTTTTGACAAAGAACAGTTTTGGCAGATTCACAATTATGATCAAGTCAAGCATCACCCTACACGCAATTCTAGAGTATAGGCAGCGGAAAGTAAATTGCACATGTAGTAAAGAGAGGTGGAGAAGAGCAAACGCAATTTTGGAGACGCGGTGATTTTTCTCGTGGTTCCGATAGGTGGTGCTATCGTACTTCCACGTTGATGGAGACTTCAACCCACGGAGGGTAACGGCCATGCGAGAGTCCACGGAGGGCTCCACCCACGAAGGGTCCACGAAGAAGCAACCTTGTCTATTCCATCATGGCCTCACGCCCACGGAGGGCTAGCCTTACTCGGGTAGATCTTCACGAAGTAGGCGATCTCCTTGCCCTTACAAACTTCTTGGTTCAACTCCACATCTCGACGGAGGCTCCCAAGCGACACCTAACCAATCTAGGAGGCACCACCTCCAAAAGGTAATAGATGTTGTAGATGATGATGAACTCCTTGCTCTTGTGCTTCAAATGATAATCTCCCCAACACTCAACTCTCCTCACCGATTTGGCTGTGGTGGAAGAAAGGATTGAGTGGAAAGCAACTTGGGAAGGCTAGAGATCAAGCTTCATATGGTGGGAGTGGAGCAACTTGATCTCAACACAAGGGTAGGTAGTTCTCTTCTCGAAAATGTAAGGTAGGAGTGGTAGTTCTTTCGATGGCTCTCTCCACGAATGAAGAGGGGTGGAGGGTATTTATAGCCTCCACACAAAATCCAACCGTTACACACATTTGAGCAATCTCGGTGGGACCGAAGTTGACAACTCGGTGAGACCGAAAGTTCAAATAATGTGAACGTTGGGATTTTCGTGGGACCGAAAATACAATCTCGGTGAGTCCGATTCGTGCAATGACAAGAGCATGCCAGTTTGGTGGGACCGACTTCATCATCTCGGTGACACCGATTTGATGACGAATGTTCTGAAGCTTGGCAACTCATTTTTCGTGAGACCGAGTTCGAATCGGAAAATCTGAGTTTGCTAGGGTTTGGCTTTATGGCTGAGGTGGTTCATCTCGGTGTGAGTGAGTTTGGAATATCGGTGGGACCGAGACTACTTATGAGTGTATATGGCAGTGAGAGTTGCTGATAGTTTAGGAGATGTATCACTAAGCACTTGAGCAACGGATCATCATCATAACCTCATCCCTTTTAATAGTATTGGCTTTTCCTATGGACTCAATGTGATCTTGGATCACTAAACAAAAATGGAGTCTTGAGCTTTTGCCAATGCTTGCCTTAGCATTTTGAGGGTCCACTTCTTCATCCTTGCCATACCCATATCATTGAACTTTCGAAATGATTCTCAAGTAACTATTAGTTCAATGATATATATGTTGTTATTAATTACCAAAACCACCCGGGGATTAGTTGCACTTTCAACCGTCACCAAGTGAGTGTGGTCGATAGGGGGTCCTTCCCACGCGACCCAGAAACCGTCGGGATAGG
The DNA here is from genome assembly GCA_021437245.1 of Aegilops speltoides. Taxonomy (NCBI): domain Eukaryota; kingdom Viridiplantae; phylum Streptophyta; class Magnoliopsida; order Poales; family Poaceae; genus Aegilops; species Aegilops speltoides. The sequence continues at coordinate 343,173,851 of CM038142.1, read as the reverse complement.
CCCTCCTGGCACACTGGCTGGGGCAAAATGAGTTTGTATGCGATCTGGCGGGGCATCAAAACCCAATTGTTTCCGTTCGTATGTACATCCCACACGGTGAATCCCAGAAAAACATTTCCGCTCGTATGTATATCACACACCATTTTTTTGTGGAAATGTTTGTGCAAGGTGGCATAACGGAAACAGTTCTCTACCGGAAGCCATGTGTGATTGTTAGTTGATCGAACACGCCTACTTTCCAGAAACCGTGCATGTTGTTTGAGTTCATCGCCCACGGTGTTTTCTGAGTAATCGTCTGTAATAGAAAACCCCAATAAGCAGGGTAATTAGCATATTATTGATAATCCATGTACTAATCAAATTGATATTTCTTATAAAAACACACCAGATATTTCATATCCGTATAACAGCAACCATGATTTCATAATCGAATTACATTAGATAGCTTTGGCACTCAGTTCCGCCATTACACAATAGCACCAAGTTTCACATGCAACATCAAAAACCTTTGGAAAGTAGCATCATACACGATAAATAGAAAAATGAATCTCATCTGGAAACCTGTAGAAGCGGAAGGCAAATGTTGAGCCTTTAGTGATGTTGAATGTCCTTGCAACTTTAGGCCAGTGACTATGGATAATTGCCCGCCCAACCTTTGTCCTCTTCAGCAAGACTTCAATATTATACCGTGGGTGTTGAATGAATACCTTCCTCGCTGTCGGTGTCAAAACCGGCGGATCTCGGGTAGGGGGTCCTGAACTGTGCGTCTAGGCGGATGGTAACATGAGACAGGGGACACGATTTTTTTACCCAGGTTCGGGCCCTCTCGATGGAGGTAAAACCCTACTCCTACTTGATTGATATTGATGATATGGGTAGTACAAGAGTAGATCTACCACGAGATCAGAGAGGCTAAACCCTAGAAGCTAGCCTATGGTATGACTGTTGTTCGTCCTACGGACTAAAACCCTCCGGTTTATATAAGCACAGAAGAGGGTTAGGGTTACACAGAGTCGGTTGCAATGGTAGGAGATCTACATATCCGTATCGCCAAGCTTGCCTTCCATGCCAAGGAAAGTCCCATCCGGACATGGGACAAAGTCTTCAATCTTGTATCTTCATAGTCCAGGAGTCCGGCCGAAGATGATAGTTCGGCTATCCGAACACCACCTAGTCCGGGACTCCCTCAGTAGCCCCTGAACCAGGCTTCAATGAAGACGAGTCCGGCGCGCATATTGTCTTCGGCATTGCAAGGCGGGTTCCTCGTCCGAATACTTCATAGAAGATTTTGAACACAAGGATAGTGTCCGGCTCTGCAAAATAAGTTCCACATACCACCGTAGAGAGAATAATATTTACACAAATTCAATCTGCTGACGTATTCCGTGGCGTGACATCACACCACGGCCAAGCCTTTATTCAATCGTTTTCTTGTCCCACCTCGGTAGCGTTTAGCGAGGCGGTTTCCTTGGCACGCCTTGTCAAAGCAGAGATCGTGTCCCTTATTCCGGGATTCTCATCAATACGGGCGTGGGTAACCCAACCACGCCTTTGATTATGACGCTTGGGAGATAAGCGAGTTTTACCAGGCTGGTGGGGACGCATAGCTTCGTCCGTCCATATAAGGGGATAAGGATCCACCTTTTTTACGTACGCCTTCTTCCTCCTTTGCTTATCCATTTCCGCGCACTCGAGCTCCAACGCCCAAGTTCACGCATCTCACCTCAACCTTCCCCAGCCATGTCCGGGGCGGGAGGCAAGTGGATGGCCTCCTCCGTCACGGAGGGGCACATCAAAAAGTTGAGGAAAGCCGGATACCTACACAACGACATTGCGCACCGGCTTCCGGACGAGGGGCAGCTCGTCCCCACCCCCAGGCCCCATGAGAGGGTGGTGTTCCTCCCCCATTTCCTCCGCGGACTGGGCTTCCCACTCCACCCATTTGTCCGGGGGCTCATATTCTACTACGGCCTGGACTTCCACGATCTGGCCCCGAACTTCATCCTCAACATCTCGGCGTTTATCGTCGTGTGCGAGGCCTTCCTCCGCATCAAGCCCCACTTCGGCTTACGGCTGAAGACCTTCAATGTCAAGCCGAAGGTAGTGGGCGGCCAGCAGGCTGAGTGCGGAGGCACCATGGTGGGCAAGATGCCCAACGTTACATGTCTCGAGTGCTCCTTCGTGGAAACCATCAAAGGGTGGCAATCGGGGTGGTTCTACATCACCGAGCCGCGTGACCCTGAATGGGCAGCGGCCCCCGAGTTCTGATCTGCTATCCCCACATGGCTCACCTCCTATAGAGAGAAGGGCCTGACATGGGGTGATTCGGAAGAGCTGACCGGACTCCAAACCTGTGTCCAAAACCTCGTGAACAATAAGATCAAGCTCGTCAACGCAGTCCAGGTCATGCTCATCCGCCGGATCCTCTCGTGCCAACGACGGGCCTTTAACTTGTGGGAGTTTGATCCGGCGTAGCACCGAACCTTGAACAGGCTCTTCGACACTACGTACGAAGATGCTTGGAAGGTGCTGTTCAAGGGCGCCGAGGCCCCCACATCCGCTACCGAAGATCGCAGATTCAGCTCGTAGCGTCAAGCCGGCGAGGTAAGCTATTTTGCCCTTTACAGGACACTTATTTTCCATAGTTTGACTCTATGCGGAATCTAAACTCCCTTACCTTTGACAGGCCTGGCAGAAGAAGTCCGGGCAGGTTAACTGTCCGGCTCCCTTGCCAGAAGACCCGGCGGACACCCAATTGATGGGCTGCTGGTTCCGGCACCTCACGTGGTGCCGGAGAAGAAGGCCAAGTAGAAGGCCACGGGAACTCGAAAGAGTTCCCAGCGCCAGGTGCTGTCGGATTCATCGGCCGACGACTCCAAGGCGAACTCCTCCCGTGAAGACGAGGAGGAGGAGAAAGAGGCCTCTCCCCCAGCGGGGGGAGAGAAGAAAAGGAAGGCCGCCCCAACGGGGGAGGCCGGAGGGTCCAAGAAGGGAAGGACCCTCTTTCCGGACTACTCCCTCAACGCCAACGACGATGAAGAGGAGTGTCCACTGAGGACTAAGCCCCTGGCGACCTCGTAAGTGTCCGGATACCAGAATAACTCATGACGTTCTGTTTGTGGCATAAAATCTCCTAACGTCGAACATAACCCTGCAGCCCACCCAAGGACGGGCTCGACACTTCAACGAGCGGCTCCCTGGCGCCGTAGGACGTGGATAGCACTTCACTTCCGGCCGTCTCCTCTCCTCGCGCTACGGATGACGCCGAGGTGGGGTCCCAAAAGGGGGCTAGCCAGGAGGAGGAGGTCCCGGAGGCGCCGCGAGGCAACCTCCTGGACTCTGGGCACAAGGGGGATCAAACCCCAAAGGGCTCTAAGTCCAGCCCTGGGCCGGACTCCGCACCGGAACCTTCAGTGGTTCCGGAGTCCGGCGGGCGGCCCCTTCGTAAGAAGGGCGATACTTGAAAGCACATTTGCTCCCTAGGTGGTTTTGGTAATTAATGACAACATACTCTGTGGTTGGACTAATGCTTTTAACAAGTATGTTTCAGGAAAGTCAACCACTCTGGCATGGCAAAAGGACTAGAGAGGTGAACCCCTAAGATGCTAAGGAAAACATTGGCAAAAGCTCAAGACTCCATTTTTGGTTTAGTGATCCAAGATCACATTGAGTCCATAGGAAAGCCAATACTATTAAAAGGGGGTGAGGTTATGATGATGATCTGGTTGCTCTAAGGTGCTTAGTGATTTATCTCTCAAACAATCAGCAATCTTTCATTCCAACATAAACTCATAAGTAATCTCGGTCCCACCGATTCCAAACTCAGTCATACCGAGATGAACCACCTCAGCCATTTAGCCAAACCCTAAGAATCTCGGATTTTCCGATTCCAAACTCGGTCATTCCGAAATTGGTGTTGCCAAGCTTCAGAACCCTCTCAGACTCAAATCGGTGTCACCGAGATGAGAAAGTCGGTCCCACCGAGATTGGCAAACCCTAGACTTTGGAAGAATCGGTCTAACCGAGATTGTATTTTCGGTCCCACCGAAAATCCCAACGTTCACAAGATTTGAACTTTCGGTCTGACCGAGTTGTCAACTTCGGTCTGACCGAGATTGCTCAAATGTGTGTAACGGTTGGATTTTGTGTGGAGGCTATAAATACCCCTCCACCTCCTCTTCATTCGTGGAGAGAGCCATCAGAAAGAACTACCACTCCTACCTTACATTTCTGAGAAGAAAACTACCTACCCTTGTGTTGAGATCAAGTTGCTCCACTCCCACCATATGACACTTGATTTCTAGTCTTTCCAAGTTGCTTTCCACTCAATCCCTTCCTCCACCACAGCCAAATCAGTGAGGAGAGTTGAGTGTTGGGGAGATTATCATTTGAAGCACAAGAGCAAGGAGTTCATCATCACCAACCCCATCTATTACCTTTTGGAGGGTGGTGCCTCCTAGAATTGTTAGGTGTCGCTTGGGAGCCTCCGTCATGATGTGGAGTTGAACCAAGGAGTTTGTAAGGGCAAGGAGATCGCCTACTTCGTGAAGATCTACCCCGAGTAAGGCTAGTCCTCCGTGGGCGTAAGCCATGATGGCATAGACAAGGTTGCTTCTTCGTGGACCCTTCGTGGGTGGAGCCCTCCGTGGACTCGCGCAGCCGTTACCCTCCGTGGGTTGAAGTCTCCATCAACGTGGATTGACGATAGCACCACCTATCGGAACCACGAGAAAAATCTCCGTGTCTCCATTGTGTTTGCTCTTCACAATCTCTCCCTTACTATTCATGCAATTTACTTTCCGCTGCCCTATACTCTAGAATTGCATGCTTAGTATGTTGCTCGACTTGAATGCATGATACTTGACTTGGTTATCATTGTGAACTTGCTAAGAAACTACTCCAATCAAAAGGCAAAATTTTTAAGTTGTCAAGTAGTCTAATCACCCCCCCTCTAGACACTCTTGCCTTCAACGATCCTACAATACTGCAACACCGGTGACCTCCGTCCAACCGGAGGCACCAGATAATTTGCTGGAGGCGCTTAACGGCGCCTCCATCGACGAGGTGCACCACACTATTATGAGTGTGGTGATCCAGAAAGTTTAGTCCGCCAAGAGCGGGCTGACTGAAGCCTGCGCCAGCCTTCTAACAGGCTTTGAGGTATGTATTTAAGACATGTAAAAATATTACCGCATAGACAGTAGCCCCTAATGCTCAGTTTGGTGTTTGGAAAGAAAAGCTGACTTGAGGATCTTAAAAAAGATGTACGCAGGAGTCTAACATAAGTATGTCAATATGGGAATGCAGGCTGCGCTGCTGACCTCTGCCGCACTGACTGCGGAGGTCAGTGCGTTGAAGCAGATCCTCGAGCGGTCCGAGAACGAGCTCGGCCTTGCCAAGAAGCAGCTCGAGGACAAGGAAGGTAGGTAATACCTTATGGGAGTATATAAAAAATGTGGTTGCAAAAAATTACAGGAATAATGTGAAAATTGCAGGGGCCACGAACGAGGTGGCGACCCTGAAGGAAGCGGTGTCCAGGGCCGAAAGCGATGCGGCCACGGAGCGCACCGAGCGAGAGAAGCAGGAGGCGCGGGTGGCGGAGGTGCGGCAAGAGCTCCAGGCTCTCGTGAAAGAACACGAGAGTTTGGAGCGTGACTCAAAGACTCGAGAGTCCGAGCTCGTCTCGGCTCTTGAGAGCGCCAAAGCCGCTAAGGCCGAAGCCCAAAAAGCCCTCTAGGAAATTGAGGCAATAAAGAAGATAGCGGCGGGTAAGGCATTCTTCATGCAAAGCAAGCACGTGAAAGTGAATTACTTCTTACTTACCCGAATCCGGAGCTCTCCAGGAGCATTCACAGATCTGCCCCACAGTATGTCCGACGCCGCCGCATTCTACCGGGCCGAGGAAGGGAGCTCGACGGAGAAGGTGTTCTGGTCTCAATATGCCGAGGCCGGACACCCGGTGCCCCTGAGCGACCAGCTGAAGTAGTTGGTCGAGCTCCATAAGGTGGCCGAACAGGCCATGAAGGGCCTCATAGTTCGGCTATGTCCCGAGGAAACCATGCCTGGGAGCTACTTGGGCTGGTGAGGCGGTTGGTGGGCCTTTGTCCATGGATTGAAGTCGTCAAGTGCTCCGTCAGCATCGAAGGTGCTCAGAGGCCTTGCCCGTGCTAAAGTGCACTGGGCAAGATGGACGCCGAGAAGCTTGTGACGGACGCCCACCGCCGAAAGGTGGAGTATCGCAAGCCCGAGATGTATTATGAGAACGCCTGAAGGGTGCCCGCCTTATAGCGGGTGAATGCTCCAAAGATGTAATTTTTGAGTAAACTCGCATTTGTTATCATGTACGCTCGAAAACTTGTTCATATGCACTAAGCAACGCTTGTGAATTTAAAATATTACCTTCTGTGCGGCAGTTTACTAAATTTGAGAGATGGCGAGTCGTCGGCTTCTGCCCCCATGCCACAAGTGCTGGGGTGTTCGGGATAAACTTGAGCGCTCTTTTTCCCATTCTTGGGTCCTTTGAGGGAGGCGCTCAACACAACGAACAAGGCAACCGGACTATAACGCTTGAACACTCTCACTTAGCCATAGAATTCTATAATTTTAAATTTCGGCGAAGCCCCTAGTATTCGAAAGACCGAGTTCGGGGCGCTATCCACGCCTGCGTCGGACAAAGCCGACTCCTCGCTCTAAGCGGCATAAGTCTTTAGGGACTCGAAGAGACCTCTCGAACAGCGACCGGCTCTCGCCCTATCATGACGGTCAGTTTTAGCTTTCTCCACTGAGGTACTCAACCCAGCTCAACCGGGGCACAATCGCAATGGTTCTCCCAGCGCTACCTTAGCCGATATAACGGAACATAAGGTACCAAAACATGGGAGCCGGGCAAACCCAACTATTGACCCAAGACATGATTCGGAGCCGATGCATATAATGCTATAAGTTCGGGGTGCCGCACTTGTGAAAGTGTTCGGACTTATCACACCATATTTTGGGGTACTTAAGCCCCTGGTGTATTTAGCCGTACCAAAGCATACGGGTGCAACATGTCATAAGTGAACATATATAGATAGAAAAAGAAATGCAATAATAGGCAAAAATCTATGCATTGTTTATTCAAAAATAAAGAGAGGGGGGCTGCGGTAAAAGCAGAACGATACAAGTAGTGCGATAAGCAAGGGACGGGACTATTTGACATGTCGCCCTCCAGGGAGCGAGGTGCGGGATGATGTGTAAAACAAGTATACTGCTCGTTGTATAGACCACCTGGACACTCGACGTAGCTTTCTGCTTCCCTGGCTGTTGCATTGTGTGTTCGGCAATTCTACTGCCGGACAGGGCTTCTTGAGAAAGGAGTCCTGAAAGTAAGAGAAAAAAGAAGAATGACACAATTGGGAGCCCCCGTGTGGTTGAGTCGCATTCGGGCCTCTCGTGGTCGTGCCCTCCCCTATGCCCATGGTATTTCCAGCGTAATTATGTACGCGTAATCGGGTTCGCAATTTCGCGAGGGTTGGGGTTGGGGCCGCGTTTCTACGCGTGCTCGGAACATGCCAGGCGGTCTTGTTGTTGGTTACTCCGGGCGCGCTTGACGGTGTCCGGCTGTTTAATAGCCGGACTCAAGAATTGCCTTAAGAGGCTGCTTTGTACTTCTATCGCGAGGGCCGCTGTATGCTCCTCCGTTCGGAGAGAGCGTTCGGTGTTTCCGTTGACCGTAATGACTCCTCGAGGGCTTGGTATCTTGAGCTTGAGGTATGCATAGTGCGGCACCGCATTGAACATTGCGAATGTGGTTCGTCCGAGCAGTGCGTGATTGCCGCTGCGGAACGGGACTATGTCAAAGATTAATTCCTCGCTTCGGAAGTTATCCGGTGATCCGAAGACCACTTCAAGTGTAACTAAGCCTATACAGTTGGCCTCTACACCTGGTATGACGCCTTTAAAGGTCGTCTTTGTGGGTTTAATCCTTGAGGGGTCTATGCCCATCTTGCGCACTATATCCTGATAAAGCAGGTTCAGGCTGCTGCCGTCGTCCATCAGGACTCTAGTGAGTTGAAATCCGTCGACGATTGGTCTAGAACCAATGCGGCGAATCCGCCGTGGCGGATGCTAGTGGGGTGGTCCCTTCGGTCAAAAGTGATCGGGCAGGAGGACCACGGATTGAACTTTTGGGCGACTGGCTCCATCGCATATACGTCCCTTAGTGCACGCTTCCGCTCCCTTTTGGGTATGTGGGTTGCGTATATCATGTTTACCATCCGCACTTGTGGGTGAAAGCCCTTCTGTCCTCTATTGTTCGGCGGCCGGGGCTCCTCCTCGTCATTGCTATGCAGCCCCTTGTCATTGTTTTCGGCAGCTAGCTTGCCTGCCTGCTTGAACACCCAACAATCCCTGTTGGTGTGGTTGGCTGGTTTTTTGGGGGTGCCGTGTATCTGGCACGAGCGATCGAGTATTCGGTCCGAGTTGGACGGGCCCGGAGTATTTCTTTTGAATGGCTTTTTCAGTTGACCGGGTTTAGAGCCTCTGAATCCGGCATTGACTGCCGTATCTTCAGCATTATTGCCATTAATGCGGCGCTTGTGCTTGTTGCGACGCGACCTGCCGTTGCTGTCCTTGGTATTCAAATTACCAGGGCTCTTAGTTATGTTGTTACTACGAGCTAGACAGCTGTCCTTTCCCGCGCAAAAGCGAGTCATGAGTGTTGTGAGGGCTGCCATGGATTTCGACTTTTCCTGTCCTAGGTGCCGGGCAAGCCACTCGTCGCGGATATTGTGTTTGAAGGCTGCAAGGGCCTCTGCATTCGGACAGTCGACGATTTGGTTTTTCTTGGTTAGGAACCGTGTCCAGAATTGTCTGGCCGATTCGTCTGGCTGCTGAATTATGTGGCTTAGGTCATCGGTGTCTGGTGGTCGCACATAGGTGCCCTGGAAGTTGTCGAGGAATGCGGCTTCCAGGTCTTCCCAACAACCAATTGACTCTGCTGGCAAGCTGTTAAGCCAATGCCAAGCTGGTCCTTTAAGCTTGAGTTGGAGGTATTTGATGCCGTGTATATCATCACCGCGGACCATGTGGATATGAAGGAGATAGTCCTCGATCCAGACCGCAGGATCTGTTGTGCCATCGTATGATTCAATGTTTACGGGTTTGAAACCCTCAGGGATTTGATGATCCATTACTTTGTCTGTGAAGCATAGTGGGTGTCTTGGCGCCTCAGATTGGGCTATATCACGGCGTAGCTCAAATGAGCTTTGTCTACTGTGTTCGGCCCCGCCGGAATTGCCATATCCGGCGTGACGGTTATCATCACGTATCGTTGGGCGCCCACGCGATCCGTAGATCGATCTTGTTTGCCTTGCCTTGTCCTCCAGTATATCCCGCAGGTCTGGCGCATTTTCCCACGTCTTGGTATTTTTTGGGCGGCGCCGGGGTGCAGCTTGAGTGGAGGGTCGAAAGGCCTCTCTGTCGCGGCCACGAGGTGGCCGGTCGGCCGTATCATGCGCTGGTGATGTAGTTTTAGGTGCTTCCTCCTCTAATCGGGGTAGCAGCCTGCGTTTTGGGTAGCTCTTGGAGGGGCGTTCGAGTTCATACTCTTCGGCCGCAAGAACTTCAGTCCATCTGTCGGCTAGCAGGTCTTGGTCAGCTCTAAGCTGCTGCTGCTTTTTCTTGAGGCTGCTTGCCGTGGCCATAAGCCTGCGTTTGAAACGCTCTTGTTCGACGGGATCCTCAGGCATGACAAATTCGTCGTCATCGAGGCTTGCTTCGTCTTCGGAGGGAGGCATGTAATTATCGTCCTCTACCTCTCTGCCCGCCGCTCTCTCATGAGGGTTGGCTTCTCCATCCTCCCGCACTGAATCCTGCTGGAGGGAGTTGTCTTCGGCACTGTCCGGGGTATTATTGTCTCCCGTGCCGGAATCACCATTTTTGCTATGGCAGGATTTAGAGCGGCGCCGCTGACGCCGGAGCTTGGGCTGTTTCTTGGAGGGGTCATCCTCCGTTGTTCCATCGCCATTCCCATCTTTTGGGATGTCCACCATATAAATGTCGTATGACGAGGTGGCCTTCCAGTGCCCTGTAGGCGCTGGTTCTTGGTCGTCTCCTGCATCGTCGTCCATACCGTCGATGTCTTCGGAGTCGAAGTCGAGCATGTCAGTTAAATCATCGACAGAGGCTATGAAGTGGGTGGTGGGTGGGTTTTGAATTTCTTCATCGTCCGCATCCCAACCTTCGTGACCATAGTCCGGCCAGGGTTCTCCTGATAAAGAGAGAGACTTTAGTGAATTCAGGATGTCGCCGAAGGGTGAGTGCTGAAAGATGTCCGCGGCGGTGAACTCCATAATCGGGCGCCCAATCGAATTCGATTAGGGGGCGGGGGTTCGAGTCCGAGAGAGAGTCCGGCACCTTGAGTCACGAAGCCAGCAGCGACATGGTTGGTGTTCGCTCAATCGCCGTGGAGATAGCAGCCCCGAGGCGGTGTCCACCACCCGCCCTCGACGGTATGATCGACTCGAGCTAAGGGTCAGAGCGGAACGCTGGTGCGGCATCCCGGGCATTGTTCGGCGGCAGAGCTAGATCATGCCCTTCGTGACAGTGCAGCGTGCTTGGCTGCGGCTTGAACCCGTCGAAGATCAAGTCTCCGTGGACGTCAGCCATGTAGTTCAAACTTCCAAATCTGACCTGATGGCCAGGGGCGTAGTTTTCGATCTGCTCCAGATGGCCAAGCAAATTGGCCCGCAGTGCAAAGCCACCGAATACGAAGATCTGTCCGGGGAGAAAAGTCTCACCCTGGACCTTGTCGTTCTTGACGATCGGGGGAGCCATCGGGCCTAAAGATGACGACACAGAGGAACTCTCAATGAAAGCACCAATGTCGGTGTCAAAACCGGCTGATCTCGGGTAGGGGGTCCCGAACTGTGCGTCTAGGCGTATGGTAATAGGAGACAGGGGACACGGTGTTTTTACCCAGGTTCGGGCCCTCTCGATGGAGATAAAACCCTACTCCTGCTTGATTGATATTGATGATATGGTTAGTACAAGAGTAGATCTACCACGAGATCAGAGAGGCTAAACCCTAGAAGCTAGCCTATGGTATGATTGTTGTTCGTCCTACGGACTAAAACCCTGCGTTTTATGTAAGCACCGAAGAGGGTTAGGGTTACACAGAGTCGGTTACAATGGTAGGAGATCTACATATCCATATCGCCAAGCTTGCCTTCCACGCCAAGGAAAGTCCCATCTGAACACGGGACGAAGTCTTCAATCTTGTATCTTCATAGTCCAGGAGTCCGGCCGAAGATGATAGTTCGGCTATCCGAACACCCCCTAGTCCGGGACTCCCTCACTCGCCACTTGACCATGCAGGTGGTTTGAGAGGTAATCATCGGTGGATTGCTTTGAAAAGTACTGAAAACAAAGATATGCAAACAAGGTAAAAGAATTAGTACCATCCTATAGTTTACTGATGGCGCAAGGGGTAAAAACAAGGTAAAAGAGTTAGTACCATCCTATAGTTGATTGATGTCTTCTTCATTGTGCAAACAAAGATCTTGCTATTATTCTTCGCAAGTTTCTTCATCCTAACAATCTTTCTGAGTTTCTTAACTTGACTGATATTCATGGACATCTCATTTCCCTATATGCAAAATGGGTCGAACAGTGGGTCTAAGCCTCTGATAGCAGGACCTACATGTGCAAGACGAAATTGTAAGAAACCAAAATATTAGAATGATTCCTGCAACTGCACAATAATGTGCTATTAGCCAAAGGACCATGCTTGAGCAAGCCTCGATGGTAAACCGCAGTGTCTCCCATTATCTCCCTCCAACACACATATTGAAGATCTTGATCAGGTTAACAAAGAGTTAACGTTATCATACTATCAGTATAATATGTATTGAGTACAACCAAATTCGATTTATTTCACATGCGTAACAATACAAAATTGTACCCACAGCAAATGAAAATCAAATTGCAGAACTAAACCAAACAGTTAAATGGACAGCAGACCAAATGAACCAAAATAGTTAACTATTGCAGAAGAGAAACATGTACTAGAAGATAAGACAGTTAGCAAAACAAAGAATGCTTGAGAACGCTACTACGAAATGTAGCAATTGTTGGAACGAACTGTTAACTGAACATTACATTTCGGAGGACCAAAGTGTTAACTGAACATTGCATTTAAGAGGACCAAACTATAAACTAAACATCAGATTGCATATTAACATTACAGAGGACAAATAACTAGAAGGCATTGGCGGTGGCCTCGAGAAAACAACACGAACTGTATTTTAAAGTAGACAACCGCATGGCGGTGTCAACGGTGGCCTCGAAGACGAGGTGTTCCTCCAAGATCTGGCGGTCGACATGCATGGCAGCCATAATGACCTCGTGTGCGCGTGCGGCCGCGATCTGCTTCTCCGCTGCCAAATGTTACTAAGCTCCACGTTATACTACTTGCAAAATGGCGGTGGGCGACGCTTAGTTGGAGGAGGGGGACAGTGATTTCGGCGGAAGGTGTCGCGCCGTTGATCTGGGCTTGTGGGAAGGGAAAGGAGAATGATGGTGTGGGTGGGGGTGTGGTTTACCTGACCATATCAACGAGGCCGTGCAACAAGAGGATGAGTCGGCGGTGAGGAGGCCACACAGCAAGAAGAAGGGTTGCCGACGAGGAGGCGGCGGTGCAAGAAGAAGGGTTGCCGGCGAGGAGGCGGCGCTGCAAGAAGAAGGCTAGCCGGTGGCGCTGCAAGAAGAATGGTCGCCGGCGTGGAGGCTAAGCTGCTAGTAAGCAGCAGTGAAGGTTTGAACTTGCAAAGCAAGAAGGAACAGTGGAAATGTGGCTTTTGGTGGGAGGGAGGGGGCCGAGAGATAGATATTTTCGCGGTGGCAAAAAAATTATTGCAAACGGAGCTTGGAACTTGGCATGGTGTCATTTCATGGCACCAACATGTTGTGGTAAAAAAATTGGCCGCATTTGGACAAGTTTTTGGTATAAGCTTCTTACAAACCGGAGCTCCTCTCGAGAGGACTCGTGGTTCCCGAGGGGGAATGTGTCACGTTTGTGTTCAAAACGATATACGCTGCCTCCCCCCTTATTTTTTACAGAGGCAACATAGAACTATATGAGTGCCGTGTTAAAATTTGAAATTATTCCGGGTTCATTTGGACTTTCTTATAAATTAATTTAATTTCTGGTCATTTAATATGCATAATCCAAATTTGAACTACATGCACATGCTCCAATGCACCAAAGTTGGTTGAAAAATCACATGTGTGTCCTTGGGTGAATTTCTAGGTCCCATGCAAGAAATGAGAATGAAATTCAAACTTATGGGTGTTGTGGCTTGGCCGGAAAGATTGAGAAACTTGGTTTTTTAATTCATGTAAATCCAAAACACACTTGGAAATCATCAAACTTGGCATGGTGTCATGACATGGCACCAACATGTTACGGTAATTTTTTTGGCCAAATTGAGACAAGCTTTGGTATAAGCTTCTTGGAAACCGGAGCTTCCCGCAAGAAGGCTCGTGGTTTCGAGAGGGAACGTGTCACCTCCGTGTGCGAAACAACATACATACACTGCTTTCTCCCGCCTTAATTCTTTTACACAGGCAGATTAGACCAAATAGAAGTATCATGCTCAATTTTGAAATTATTCTAGGTTCGTTTGGACTTTTTAATACGTTAATTGAATTTCTGGGCATTTAATGTGCATAATTCAAACTTGAACTACAAGCACATGCTCCAGTGCATCAAAGTTGGTTGAAAAATCACATGTGTGTCCTTGGATGAATTTCTAGGTCCCATGCAAGAAATGAGAATGAAATTCAAACATCTAGGCATCGTGGCTCGGCCGAAAAGATTGAGAAACTTGTTTTTTAATTAATGTAAATCGAAAACACGCCTGAAAATTATGAAACTTGGCATGGTTTCATGACATGGCACCAACATGTTGCAATAAATTTTTTGGCCGAATTGGGACAAGCTTTGGTATAAGCTTATTGCAAACAGAAGCTTCTCTCAAGAAGGTTCGTGGTACCGAGAGGGAACGTGTCACCTCCGTGTGCGAAACGACATACGTACACTGCCTTCTCCCGCAAGATTAGACAAAATAGAAGTTTCTCAATCTTTTGCACACGGAAACGACATACGTACACTGCCTGCTCCTGGGTGTTGTGGCTCGACCGGAAAGATTGAGAAACTTCGTTTTTTAATTCCTGTAAATCCAAAACATGCCTGAAAATCATGGAACTTGGCATGATGTCATGAAATGGCACCAACATGCTGTGGTAATTTTCGGTCCAATTTGCAAAGGCGCACACATTGGAAATTAACAAAGTCATTTTGGAACAAGTGTTGTCACGTTACAAATCAGAAACACAACTATTATTCAAACATGCCGCCACACGTCCCTTTTTTTATTGCCTAGGAGGAGTCGTGCGGGGTAGCTATTTGAGTACGGGAGATGTGCGATCAGACCCCTGCGCATGCTCATCGGGAGGAGAGCGCTTTGACCTCTATCCGTCGTGCACCTCCCTCTCAACATCTCCATTAATGGCGCCCGAGCCCCTGTTTCATGGTGTGGCTATGTCTCACTGGACTGAGATTTAAGAGAGAAAAATAAAAATCTGAAAAGAAAGTTTTGCATGGATATTGATGTAAGATTGGACAGACCTATATAGCATCGACTGCAACTTATACCAAGCATGATGAATATAGGACGATCACAGCGGATAATAATTGTCTTACATATTTAGGAACATAATTAAAAAAAAGCCACATGCGGCAACGCCCGAAATACACAAGGGCAAAAGAAGAAGGAAGACAGCGATCTGGCTCGTTGATCTCTACTTTCTTGATGAGTTGCTGCAGGCAGTGGGAACTAGTCTCCGCAGCGAGCGGCGATGAGCTCTTTCCTGTGTTCAATATGCTGCTTGAGAGCATCCACGGATTCCTCCACCAGCCTTTTGCGCCTCATGCGCACCACAACATTCTCGCCCATAAGTTTCTCGATGATAACGCTAGTCCTCTTCAACAAGGCAGTGGTCTCCTCCTGCTGCTCCGCACTTTCGATGATCTTCGCCCTCAGCAGGTCACACTCGGCCTGGAGCTTCTCATTGCTCTCCCTTAGTTGTCGGACGAAGCCAGTAGC
The DNA here is from genome assembly GCA_021437245.1 of Aegilops speltoides. Classification (NCBI taxonomy): domain Eukaryota; kingdom Viridiplantae; phylum Streptophyta; class Magnoliopsida; order Poales; family Poaceae; genus Aegilops; species Aegilops speltoides. The sequence continues at coordinate 343,158,705 of CM038142.1, read as the reverse complement.
TTGTTCAAACGAGGCTTTCATGTCGTCCTGCAACCTCGCCCAGCCAGAGATCTGATCCACCTGGCTATGGACGATCGCATGCATGCGCCTGTAAGAGTCCTTGCCTGCCCGCGAGACATTTTCCTAGCCCGCCGCACGTGGGAGGACATCTCTGCTACTTCCGCGGCACAGTCGGACATCTCTGTTGCTTCCGCGGCGCGGCCGCACTAGTCTGCCGCATCGACGGTACGGCGGGACCTCCGTGCTGCTTCGGCGGCGCGGCGGGACCTCTGTGCTGGGCCGCGCGGCGGGACATGTCGGATGCTTTCATGGCAAGGCGGGACATCTCTCGTGCTTCCGCTTCCATGCTCGCCTCTCCCTAGTGGCAATCTCTCGACCCAGAACTCACGCTGGCCATGGCAGACAGAAGGGAATGATGATGAATGACTTGTTTGTTTCTTGTGGATGAGGAGTTGAGGAGGAATGTGCAGTCATCTTGGAGTAGTAGTATTTATAACCTAGTACTAATACGCTCCTAAGTGGAAAACCATGTAGGTTTTGATCACTGTGAACAGGTTTGCAATTTGAAATTTGAAATGTGACGGGACGCAGGCTTAAAATTTATTGACGGTTCTATAATTTCTAAGTGCGGCACTATTCCCGAACGGCGTAACATGGGCAGGCTTTCTCGGCCGCATACGTGGCGTTTGGTGCACCGCAATAGACAATGTCAGCACATGTCTTGTTCCAAGAACCATGCGCGCTCGCTATTACCATCACCGCACGCTTCTTTTAATTAGAATGTGTGCCCGTCTAGCGCGCACACATTGATCTGTCTAACTGTTTCTGTTTGTTGTGACTAATCGCAAACAGTTCATCCGTGTGAAGTGTATGCCATCAATCGCACACACCTTTGATTTGGCTGACCATTTCTGTTCTGTTGCCTAATCACAAAGAGTTAATCCTTCTGAAGCGTATGCCCTCAATTGCACACACCTTTATCTAGTTGTCCATTTCTGTTATTCCGCCTCATCACAAACAATTAATCCGATTGAACTGTATGTCGTATATCGCACATGCCTTCATCTGGATGCCCGTTTTCGTTCTTCTTCCTCATCGCAAACAGTTTATTGAACTGAACCGTATGCCGTGCATCGCACACGCAACTAAAATCTGAACCGTGTTTGCTGCATCCGTCATCGCAAATATTTTGCACCTTTTTTGACGGTTCTTTACACCATCGTTTGCAATTATTGCATCAGACAGTTTCATCGAAGGGTCTCTGATCGTAGTGTCACGTTAGCAGCATTCTACAGTAGTGGGGGGTTAGGCTTTGGATTGCATATTATCCAAACCATTGTTTAATTTGGCGTCTACACAATCAACTCCAATGTTGCCCAAGTACAACTTGTAATCCCGGCCGAGAGCTACTTCTTCTTTGTGAATAATTGTATATTTATCTGTTATAGTTAACTTATTATGTAAGGGAGTCACTAAGATGTAGTATGATTTGTGTGATTCAAATGGTTTGTAATTTATAGAACTCACTAGGGTACACACGCGTTCATGTATCTGTGGCAGGATTTTGATGGAGAAGATAAAGACAACTACTATGCTAAAAACAGTTTTACATCCTGGTTGGAAAAGGAAACAAAAAATCTTTGAGTAAATTCATGCATGTTCTACTACAAAGGAACTTCTTGAGGGATCTCACTGAAATTGGAAGTATGTTTCTAATTTTTATTTATAGAGTTTGAGCATCTTGAAGGTTCATCACTTGATTATTCTTTTGGTGGGTATTTCTTGGTACCATGTTCTCATCGAGGAGCAAGTAGGCAGAGCACAATATCGATGTGATACTCCAAACTCCCACTAAATTGCATAGTTAATGATTCAAATCTTAGCATCTAATGGGTGTTCAATTACTTTCAAGTAATTTTATTCGTATATGGTGATCCGTTGTAATGTACAGATATTTTTTCTTATTTATCACGACCATTTTGTAATGTTTTCTCGATTTCTGCTGCCACTTGCAATTATTTCTTAGGTAGACCAGTACACACCCAGATTTTCAGGATTAATAACACCAGTGGATTAATAGAAATCCTAACATAGCGGCCCAGTTGACAATGGAAACTAGGCCAAAAATCGCACGAGCAACAACGTCGACCACACGACACAACACAAGCCTACAACGGCACCCAAACACACACCCTCGGATCCCAAGATCCAACATGAGGGCTCCGCTTCTACTCTGGTTATGCGGCCGCAAGATGTAGCAGAAGTGCCCCTCCGCCACCTTCCCCGGAGCACGCGCGATGTTTGCCGGTGGCCTCCTCGGGTGGCGGCGATACTAGGAAGGAGGGAGGGAAGGGAACATGGCGACACTAGAGGGGATTCCCCCGCGCCACCCCTACACACACATCAATTTATTTTAATGTTATGGGAGATAATATAAATGTGTCATGTTTATGAATTGTGTTTCACATGGAACCATTGATGCTGTTTTGAACAAAGAAAAAAAATCTTAGTAGGGTTTAAGTCCTTGTTGTTAATAAGAAATTTATATTTCAACATCTTCGGAGATATGACATGCATAGTCCTGTAAAGTACAAGTAGAATTAAACTCCTAGAACTTATGAAGCAGAAGAATATTTCAAGTTGTTTACAATTATGGTGTAGAGGCCATAAGGCTTCTTGAATCTGACACAAGTCATGCACATTTGACAAGTCAAGATAGAACACTCAGATTTTGACCAAGCCCAATAAAGACATAGGTCCCACAGGCAAAAGCACTAAGAACACACGTTTTTTCTCCATTCATGCTAACGTACCTTATTATTTTTCTTTCTAGGGCATATTGCTCTTCTCCTTTTTAATACTGATTATTTTCCTTTTTGTGTGAATTTTGTGCATGTCACGCAACCAACTTTAGTAGTTCAGTTATGCTAATATAAAGTAGTGAGTTTTATTACGTGAGAATATGAATAGGGCGGTGAAGGAGGTATATTGGAAACAAAGTTTTGTTGCCAATTCCATTGGAAATATCGTAAGAACCGCCTAATGTATTTTCCAACTTGTCAAATTCATGTGAATAGAGTAATTATTTTAGGGGACTAACTACATTTATGCATGTAAATAGAACTTGCATTGCAGCCATACTTGAAGAACCACCACAAATACATGACAATATCATGGCCTCACTTAGGATCTGGTCTGTGGCTTCTAAAAAAGCTCAAGGTACCGCAATGCATCAATCAACTTACTTTCAGTGATGATCAAGACTCATGTCATGCCATGCTTGGTATTGTAACTGAATCTTGAGAATTCGCTGGATGTTTCGCGAGTGTGCAACCAAACTTGGATGACTTAACGTACAAATGCATTATTCATAATGAAAGTAATATCAGTGTATGTGTCTAAAAAATTATGCCATACTTTTGTAAAAAGATGAAATCTTCTTCCAGATAAAGAAGGGCATACTTTTGTAAAAATTTGACATCTTCTTCTAGATAAAAATGTGATCATGGTAACACAATTACTTTCTTTGGGTAGTCTCCATGACTAGAAGGTTGGAACGTTGAGATCTATATCAGGGAGTGTGCGTTTGTATAAAAGATTATGAGATACCAGTGGTGGCTTAAAGGTGCTCCCCACGGAATATCGATCGGCCAAGGAATGAGAATAGTCACATGAACTCCGAATTTCTAAGATTTTGTTTGTATTTGAATTAAGAAAAGGGTAAGATAGTAAAATGGTCCTATGCCTTTATAAAAGTATAAAGAAATACGGATAACAGTGTATGTACATCACCAGCACCACCACCACACTTTTGCACTCACACATGGATGGGTACCACAACCCTCCTAACCATTCAACTACTGGTACATATTTTTTAAGTTGTCAATAACATATTATTGTGTTTGATTGTTGTTGAGACAATATTATTGTGTTTGATAGTATGATGTGTGTTAGCTGATTGTGAAAAAGAAGGACATCTGTTAGCTGTGATGTGCATTGTTCTCGGTTATTTTAGCTCTGTTGATAGCATATTAATAAAAGAAATTAAGCCCGTGGCAACGCACGGGCATTCTACTAGTTAGAAGTAGAGACTAGCTAATTGCCCATGCATTGTAACTGGGGCATACATATTCAACATCAGTCTTGTCTGATATATAACTTACACCCACCAATCCGCCATATTCTAGATTTTGATAAGATTTAATTTGATTTGAGAGCGATAGCGAAATATAATACATTTTTCTGATTTAGTTAAGGTTTTGATAAGATTTGATTTGATTTGGATATGAGTAGGGAAAGACAAGTATAATGTTGATTTAGTTAAGATTTGATTTGATTGAGTTGATGCATCATGTAATTTGGGAAAAATAGCAATTACATTTGGATTATTGTAAGTTATTCAATTTACGTTGGTTTTATTTGTGTGGCATCAGTTGAGATAAAAAAATAATATAATAGGAAATCAAAGGGGAAGGGCGTGCAAAGGAAAAAACCGGGGAGGAGGTGAGGCTAACCTACCAACTCCCCTTTTTTGGTTGAAAACCTACCAACTCCTCTTTAATACTCCCTCAGTTCATTTATGTAAGGTATACTATTTTTGGCACGGTAACCAAGGCGAATAATTATAGAGGTGTTAGGACAAAATTATCCTTAGTAAATTTGTTTGTTAGTGGCAAATAAATCAGTGAGTCTAGGAAAGTAAGAGATAGATGCAATCGAGAGAGAGAGATAGTTTCCTTCCTTTGATATATGGAGAGATATGGGAAATCAGGAGAGAGATGCTTTCCTCTTTCTGGAGTGATAAAAAGGGAATTATGAGGATTTACAAGAAATGCACCTTACGTTATGGAATTTTATAAAAAAATACACCTTATATAAGGGAACGAAGTGAGTAGTAGAGATGTACATAAATGACCATTGCACAAACGCCTAAGTAAGTTGTTGATATGGCTCTAAGATTCATTCCATCCACACAAGGACTATGGAGAGAGCAATCAGATTTTGCATTTCTAGGAGCAAGTCATGTATATATGATATGACGAGTTGCCTAACCTCCTTGGTTAAAGGATAATCTTTACACAGCTATGTGTGGCGGATTCGAGGACCCTTAAGCAAAGAATGCACGTCGGGCCATGGGCAAATCAAGCAAAAGGTATTTACTTATGCTTGGTCCGAGCTTCAAGATTTCTGCTACAAGGAACTTCAGGTCTGATCCATGGAAGCAAGTCACGGATGTCGAGATAGGGTCATGTCTTCACATGTCCATAGCCAAGAGATGGGTTCATGTCTTTGTGGGTCATCTTCTTGAGGGTGCTTGCCAGCTCAATGACTCAAATAATGGGCTACTTTTTTCAGCCGAGTCACAATTTTTCATCTAGTTGATCCTGAAGCTCTTTGTGTAGTGAATTTTTCTTGTTGGGTGCAATATTGAATAAAGCTAGGGCATGCACACAAAAGGAGCCATGCCTTGTCTTGTTTTCAACAAAAAAAGCATTGTGTATGATACGTCTCAAATGTATTTTGTTGTTGTTTCATGCTACTTGTATACCATTATTCTTGTATCACATTGACATCAATTGTATGTATATTGTTTTATCATACTAACATATTAATCTAGTGTTAGTTGATGTTTTTCATGTTTTTGAACTTTTCAGGAAATTACTGCTTCTAGGGATGATTTTTGGAAAAAAAAACTACAGAGCCAGAGGCACCAGAGGCCCTGGAGGAGAGCCCCCATGCCACCACACGGTGGGCCCATGCGGCTTAAGGGTTGGTCGCGATCTAGGGGTGTGTGGGACCCTGAGAACTATGCTCCATCGCCTCTCGGTGCCCATCGCTTTATATGCTGCCGAGAACCCTGAACATATTTTCCGAGTATTTGCCATGCCACCACCACCTCATGTTCAAGATGATCCAAACTGGAGGGTTGTCCTGGTACTCTGCCGTGGGGAGAATCAATCGCCAGAAACTTCTTCATCCAGTTTTGCAACGGGTGCAAGCCAGTTTTGCACACGCAGAATACTCGGGTTATACTTGACGAGCCTAGCATATGCAGATATGGCCTCGGAACACGGAGACCGAAAGGTCGAGCGTGAATCATATAGTAGATATGATCAACATAAGATGTTCACCATTGAAAACTACTCCATTTCACGTGATGATCGGTTATGGTTTAGTTGATTTGGATCACGTGATCACTTAGATGACTAGAGAGATGTTTTTCTAAGTGGGAGTTCTTAAGTAATATGATTAATTGAACTTAAATTTATCATGAACTTAGTACCGATTGTATCTTGCTTGTTTATGTTTGATTGTAGATAGATGGCTCGTCTTTGTTGTTCCGTTGAATTTTAATGCGTTCCTTGAGAAAGCAAAGTTGAAAGATGATGGTAGCAATTACACGGATCGGGTCCGTAATTTGAGGATCATCCTCATTGCTGCACGTAAGAGCTACGCCCCGGATGCACCGCTAGGTGACAGAACTTCTGCTGGAGCAACGCCAGATGTTGTGAACGTCTGGCGAGCAAAGTCGATGACTACTCTATAGTTCAATGTGCCATGCTTTACGGCTTAGAACCGGACTTCAACGACGTTTTGAACGTCATGGAGCATATGAGATGTTCCAGAGTTGAAGTTGATATTCCAACAGTAATGCCCGATTGAGAGATATGAAGTCTCCAATAAGTTCTATAGCTGCAAGATGGAGGAGAACAGTTCATTAGTGAGCATATACTCAAAATGTCCGGGTACTACAATCACTTGACACAATTGGGAGTTAATCTCCGGATGATTGTGTCATTGATGAATTCTCAATCACTACCACCAAGCTACAAAGGCTTCGTGATGAACTATAATATGCAAGGGTTAGTAAAGACTATACCGAGCTCTTCGCAATGCTAAAGGCTGCGGAGGTAGAAATCAAGAAGGAGCATCAAGTGTTGATGGTCAATAAGACCACTAGTTTCAAGAAGAAAGGCAAAGGGAAGAAGAAGGAATTCAAGAAGAACAGCAAGCAAGTTGTCGCTCAGAGAAGAAACCCAAGTCTGGCCCTAAACCTGAAATCGAGTGCTTCTACCGCAAGCGCAGTCATTTGAGCGGAACTGCCCCAAGTATTTGGCGGATAAGAAGGATGGCAAGGTGAACAAAGGTATATGTGATATACATGTTATTGATGTGTACCTTACTAGAGCTCGCAGAGCACTGGTATTTGATACTTGTTACATTGCTAATATTTGCAACTCAAACAGGACTACGGATTGCTTAACACCGCAAAGGACGAGGTGACGATGCGCGTGGGAAATGGTTCCAAAGTCGATGTGATCGCGGTCGGCACGCTACCTCTACATCTACCTTCGGGATTAGTTTTAGACCTAAATAATTGTTATTTGGTGCCTGCGTTGAGCATGAACATTATATCTGGATCTTGTTTGATGCGAGACGGTTATTCATTTAAATCGAGAATAATGGTTGTTCTATTTATATGAGTAATATCTTTTATGGTCATGCACCCTTAAGGAGTGGTCTATTTCTTATGAATCTCGATAGTAGTGATACACATATTCATAATGTTGAAACCAAAAGATGCAGAGTTGATAATGATAGTGCAACTTATTTGTGGCACTGCCGTTTAGGTCATATCGGTGTAAAGCGCATGAAGAAACTCCATACAGATGGGCTTTTGGAGTCACTTGATTATGAATCACTTGGCACTTGCGAACCGTGCCTCATGGGCAAGATGACTAGAACACCGTTCTCCGGTACTATGGAGAGAGCAACAGATTTGTTGGAAATCATACATACAGATGTATGTGGTCCAATGAATGTTGAGGCTCGTGGCGGATATCGTTATTTTCTCACCTTCACAGATGACTTAAGCAGATATGGGTATATCTACTTAATGAAACATAAGTCTGAAACGTTTGAAAAGTTCAAAGAATTTCAGAGTGAAGTTGAAAATCATCGTAACAAGAAAATTAAGTTTCTACGATCTGATCGTGGAGGAGAATATTTGAGTTACGAGTTTGGTCTACATTTGAAACAATGTGGAATAGTTTAAGCAACTCACGCCACCCGAACACCACAACAGTAATGGTGTGTCCGAACGTCGTGTCGTACTTTACTAGATATGGTGCGATCTATGATGTCTCTTACAGATTTACCGCTATCGTTTTGGGGTTATGCTCTAGAGACGGCCACATTCACACTGAATAGAACACCGTCGAAATCCTGAGACGACACCTTATGAACTATGGTTTGGCAAGAAACCAAAGTTGTCGTTTCTTAAAGTTTGGGGATGCGATGCTTATGTGAAAAAGCTTCAACCTGATAAGCTCGAACCCAAATCGGAGAAATGTGTCTTCATAGGATACCCAAAGGAGACAGTTGGGTACACCTTCTATCACAGATCCGAAGGCAAGACATTCGTTGCTAAGAATGGATCCTTTCTAGAGAAGGAGTTTCTCTTGAAAGAAGTGAGTGGGAGGAAAGTGGAACTTGATGAGGTAATAGTACCTTCTCCCTTACTTGAAAGTAGTTCGTCGCAGAAAACGGTTTCTGAGACACCTACACCAAGTAGTGAGAAAGTTAATGATGTTGATCATGAAACTTCAGATCAAGTTACTGCAGAACCTCGTAGATCAACCAGAGTAAGATCCGCACCAGAGTGGTACGGTAATCCTGTTCTGGAAATCATGCTACTAGATCATGATGAACCTACGAACTATGAAGAAGCGATGGTGAGCCCAGATTCCGCAAGATGGCTTGAGGCCATGAAATCTGAGATGGGATCCATGTATGAAAACAAAGTATGGACTTTGGTTGACTTGCCCGAGGGTCGGCAAGCAATAGAAAACAAGTGGATCTTCAAGAAGAAGACCGACGCGACGGTAATGTTATCGTTTATAAAGCTCGACTTGTCGCAAAGGGTTTTCGCAAGTTCAAGGGATTGACTACGATGAGACCTTCTCACCAGTGGCGATGCTTAAGTCCGTCCGAATCATGTTAGCAATTGCCGCATTTTATGATTATGAAATTTGGCAAATGGATGTAAAGACTGCATTCTGAATGGATTTCGGAAGAAGAATTGTATATGATGCAACCGAAGGTTTTATCGATCCAAAGGAGCTAACAAAGTGTGCAAGCTCCAACGATCCATCTATGGACTGGTGCAAGCATCTCGAGTTGGAATAAACGCTTTGATAGTGTGATCAAAGCATTTGGGTTTGTACAGACTTTTGGAGAAGCCTCAGATTTACAAGAAAGTGAGTGGGAGCTCAGAGCATTTCGATATTATATGTAGATGACATATTGCTGATCGGAAATGATATAGAATTCTGGATAGCATAAAGGGATACTTGAATAAGAGTTTTTCAATGAAAGACCTCGGTGAAGCTGCTTACATATTGGGCATTAAGATCTATAGAGATAGATCAAGGCGCTTGATTGGACTTTCACAAAGCACATACCTTGACAAAATTTTGAAGAAGTTCAAAATGGATCAAGCAAAGAAAGGGTTCTTGCCTGTGTTACAAGGTGTGAAGTTGAGTCGACTCAATGCCCGACCACTGCAGAAGATAGAGAGAAAATGAAAGATGTTCCTATGCTTCAGCCATAGGCTCTATCATGTATGCAATGCTGTGTACCGGACTGATGTGTGCCTTGCTATAAGCCTAGCAGGAGGTACCAAAGTAATCCAGAGTGGATCATCGGACAGCGTCAAGAACATCCTGAAATACCGAAAAGGACTAAGGATATGTTTCTCAGATATGGAGGTGACAAAGAGCTCATCGTGGCAGTTACGTTGATGCAAGCTTTGACACCGATCCGGACGATTCTAAATCGCAAACCGGATACGTATTTACACTAAACGGAGGAGCTGTAAGTTGGTGCAGTTCTAAACAAAGCGTCGAAGGGATCTACATGTGAAGCGGAGTACATAGCAGCTTCGAAGCAGCTAATGAAGGAGTCGGATGAAGGAGTTCATATCCGATCTAGGTGTCATACCTAGTGCATCGGGTCCAATGAAAATCTTCTGTGACAATCTTGAGCAATTGCCTTAGCGAAGGAATCCAGATTTCACAAGAGGACCAAGCACATCAAGAGACGCTTCAATTCCATCCGGACTTAGTCCAGATGGGAGACATAGAGATTTGCAAGATACATACGGATCTGAATGTTGCGACCCGTTGACTAAGCCTCTTCCACGAGCAAAACATGATCAGCACCAAGACTCCATGGGTGTTAGAATCATTACTATGTAATCTAGATTATTGACTCTAGTGCAAGTGGGAGACTCAAGGAAATATGCCCTAGAGGCAATAATAAAGTTATTATTTATTTCCTTATTTCATGATAAATGTTTATCATTCATGCTAGAATTGTATTAACCGGAAACATGATACATGTGTGAATGCATAGACAAAACAAAGATGTCACTAGTATGCCTCTACTAGACTAGCTTGTTAATCAAAGATGGTTATGTTTCCGACCATGAACAAGGAGTTGTTATTTGATTAACAAGGTCACATCATTAGTAGAATGATCGATTGACATGACCCATTCCCTTAGCTTAGCACACGATCGCTTAGTATGTTGCTACCGCTTTTATCCATGACATATACATGTTCCTCGTAACTATGAGATTATGCAACTCCGTTTACGGAGGAACACTTTGGTGCTACCAAACGTCACAACGTGGCGGGTGATTATAAAGGAGTACTACAGTGTCTCCAAAGGCGATGTTGGGTTGGCGATTTCGAGATTAGGTTTTGTCACTCCGATTGTCGAGAGGTATCTCGGGCCCTCTCGGTAATGCACATCATCAAGCCTTGCAAGCACTACAACTAATGAGTTAGTTGTGAGATGATGTATTACGGAACGAGTAAAGAGACTTGCCGTAACGAGATTGAACTAGGTATTGATACCGACGATCGAATCTCGGGCAAGTAACATACCGATGACAAAGGGAACAACGATGTTGTTATGCGGTCCGACCGACAAAGATCTTCGAGAATATGTAGGAACCAATATGGGCATCCAGGTCCCGCTGTTGGTTATTGACCGTGAATAGTTCTAGGTCATGTCTACATTGTTCTCGAACCGTAGGGTCCGCACGCTTAAGGTTTCGATGATGCTTATTATGAGTTTATGTATTTTGATGTACCAAGAAGTTCGAGTCCCTGATGTGATCACGACATGACGAGGAGTCTCGGAATGGTCGAGACATAAAGATTGATATATTGGAAGCCTATGTTTGGAGTTCGAATGGTTCCGGCGAAAACGGAATTTACTGAGTACCGGAGGTTACCGGAACCCCGGGGTAAATGGGCCTCGGTGGGCCTCGAGGAGAAGAGGAAGGGCCGGCCAGGGGTGGCCGCGCCTTCCCCCCAGTCCGAATAGGACAAGGAGGGGGCGCCCCCTTTCCTCTTCCCTCCCCCAATCCTATTCCAACTAGGAAGAGGGGAGTCCTACTCCCTGGAGTAGGACTCCTCCGCCAGCGCCTCCTCTAGGCCGGCCGGCCTCCCCCTCCTCCTTTATATACGGGGCAGGGGCACCTTGGAACACACAAGTTTGATCTTTAGATCGTTCCTTAGCCGTGTCGGTGCCCCCTCCACCATATTCCACCTCGGTCATACCGTCGCGAAGCTTAGGCGAAGCCTGCGCCGGTGAAACATCAAGATCGTCCCACGCCGTCGTCGACGAAACTCTCCCTCGACACTCGGCTGGATCGAGTACGAGGGACGCCATCGAGCTGTACGTGTGTCAAGAACTCGGGCGCCGGAGTAACGGCGCCGGATCGGTCGGATCGCGAGGAGAACGTCGACTACTTCCTCTACGCCAGATCGCTTCGCCTGGGTCTACAAGGGTATGTGGACAACACTCTCCCCTCTCATTGCTATGCATCACCATGATCTTGCGTGTGCGTAGGAAAATTTTTGAAATTACTACGTTCCCCAACATAAGAGGAGTTTCAAAGTGTTTCTAGACTCGTGTCTGCTGACGCTTAACCGGTATATGTCTCAAATGGATGAAGAGAAATCTCTATGAGCGATGAGTAACTACTTGTCAGCTAGAGACAAAGTTCTTCTGGGCTGCAAGAGAATTGCTCTAGTAGTGGAGTCATCTTGACTTGTTCCACAAGTAAAGTTTTCATGTGAGTTTGAAATCTGATGGTTGGAGACGTGTCGGTTGGCCATTGGTTGGGCTTAGGCCCTGGTTGGTCGTTTCACCCTTGGGGTTGCTCTATCTATAAATAGCCACCCTACACCTACCATTGTGGTCGTCTACTCCATTTGATTTCCGACAAGATTGTCTGAGCACCCCTCTCTGAGAGATTTGAGTGAATCCACCGAGAGAAAACCCGAGAGCTACAACTTAGATACTGGCTGAGCATCACATAGATCTAAGTCGAGAGCTTTGAGCGTATTACTCTTGAGAGATGTTGCCTCTCTAAAATGTTAGGTGCATGTCTGAGTGACGACAAGTAAGAGTAATTGTGGTTACCGAAGGCAAAGTTTGTTGAAGGTTTAGAGATTACCGAGAAGAATCTACCACAAGTAAAATCAACTGAAGTTCAATGAACTTCACATTGAGGAGAATAGGAAAGAGGGAAGTTTGCTCCTATGTTCAATCACAAGTCCCTCCAACCAGACGTAGATCTTTTGCAGAAGAGTCAATAGGTCAACCAAATCGCATGTCACCATCAAGCAATACAGGTCAATTCTATCTACAAGAGTTCTTTCAGTATTTATGTTAGTTATCTTTCTGTATTGTTCCTTTGTAGTCGTGTGCACTTATCTTTCAGTACCATGAAATGTTTGCGTTTGTTTTTCATCTCGTTGTACTAAATGTGATTTGTCTCTACATTTGTTTGTTTTTCATCTATCACTACCTCGTCTTACTTCTTAGTTTCATTCTGTTAAGTATCTCGCAGTAGAGTAGCCTAGTTATTTATTAGCAGTAGTTTACCTTCACTTTACTGCTTCTGTTTATATTATTTTTCGCTATGCTGTGCTGAGAGATTTGAATATTTTAAAGTAATTTGAATCTCCCATTCCCCTCCCCTCTGGTCGATATACTCTGATCCTACAAGGACAACTTTTCTAGAGAACTAGAGAGAGAGAGGGGGTTGCCTTTGCGCATGGTTTGTGTGTAAAAGAGGGTGCATCCCCTCAAGTATATATAGGTTCAAGGGAGGTGGCGACTTGGAGCAGGGGTTCCTCTCCCTTGTGGCGGTGCACCATGGGGTGGGGCCCACCTCAAATAGCCGCACTAAGCTAGGCCTGGGCGCCAAAGCTAGGGGCGCCCCCTTCTTGGGCCTTAAAGGCCCATGCGGTTGCCCCTTATAGGCCTTTCCTATAGGGGTTGCCCCATGCCGCCTCTTAATTCTAGGTCCCTACATCATCATTTACCTCCCAGAACTATTTCGTCCTCCCAGTTTTCTCTGAAACGCTTTTGGTTTGTCCGAAACACTTCCATTCTCTCTCAAAACGATTTCTGTTATCTTCGAACTTTTCTGGTAATATTCTCCTATGCTCCTAAACCAACTAGCACTCAACAGATCAAAGACCCTTAAGCACGTTGCCCTATAGGTTCAGTGAAATATAGACATGACTAGAACACCTTCCGTTCAATGATCAACATAACCATGAGCATCCATATTGACCCCTATACCCACACAAATGATTATCTAGTGAACCTATAGCAAATGTATGCTATTCCTTTTGCTTCATGATTATTTACAAAAGCCGAAAGTGAGATATATCGGCATCCCCGTGAATCAACACATGGTCACTAGACCAGTTTCCTCGTTACCAGTTTTGTTCTCTTTTCTCGTTCCCATGTTTTGGCCACACGATGATGGATACTGTTACATCGAGAGGGCCCTAAGAATATCTCTTCATCATCAAAGGAGCAAATCCCAGTCTTGAGTATCTAGTCCGGTGGTCCCTTGTCATGTATTTCCGACGAACCTGATAGTTGTCGTTATGATCACCCTCTTACGTTTTACGTAGAACAATCTCAAAGTGCATTATCTAATATGAAGTGACTTGATACTCTTATGATCTAAGGAATTGTGCATATGTTAACTTTCTCGTTGTTATAAACTATAGACTTGTGAGGAAAGCATCTCGTAATGTAACATATAATTTGGGTCAATTCAACACAAATGTCTTCTAACATTCGACCCCTTAGTGGTAGTTGCCCCTCATAGGAACAATATCATCACGACAGGTCTAAATTGGGCTCGTCGGTGGTGAATTTTCCTGCTAAATCTGTGCCATCTTATACTTACCGTTGATGGTTACTCGGCCCCTCATCAGTGCGAATACTTGGTGACTATAGGACCATAGTGAACCAGCTAAAACTTGTTGAAAAAGCAGGAATTGTCCAAAATAGCAAGTTCGAGGTGCAGCCTACGTTAAAAAAATTGTTGTAAAGAAAGCTACAAGTCAAAGGCGGAAAAACATTCCCACAGGAATTTCCATTTTGGGGTAGGGAATAAATACCATATTTAACAATATGGCATCATTTTTGTATATCTTAGCTGATCCAAAGCGATCAGGCAACGAAGAACCGATTCAAAGCATAATGCAAGAAAACAAAAGGAGGCCACTATTGAGCATTCGTCCCCTTTTAGGCCTTTACCTGTAGGCCTCAGGTGTACCTATCATCCAACAAAACGTTGATTTTGCACTCTGGGTCGAACTGCCCTTGCCCACACAGTACAAAACACTCCCCTCCCCTGTATAAAATTTTGCAGCTATTATGTTCTTCTAAAACTAAGACAGACTAAAAATGATACATATAGTTGTGGTATTTTTTTTTGCGGGAATACATATAGTTGTGGTAGAAAATGAAAATTCCGGTTTCTGAAAAGAGACTGAAAGAGTAATAGAACGATTGTTCTACGGGTTTTGGTTAAAAAAAAAGACTAAAAGAGTATTTGCTGATGTTAGAAAATTTGTGGCAACAGTCCATGCCGTTTAGCCGGTAAACAAAATGCCATCAGCAAGTCATCATCCTTACACAAGCTTAAGGGCAGTGTTATGTCATGGTCAGAGAAGATAGGGCTGTGAGACCACCACAACATATAGTGCCCTTTTATTTTAAGCAAATGAGTGCGAATGGATAGGGTCATGCGTCCTGCACCGAAAGGGAGGCAACGACATATATTGATGAAAAGACTTAACTAATTTGTATTTTTTTATTTGATAAAACGGAGACAATGCCAAGGAATAATTGGGTTACTTAATTGATCTGTGTTAGTGCAGTCCTTTTGCATGTGTGCACTCACGGTTATGAATCTCTAATATACTCCCTCCGTTTCAAATTATAAGATGTTTTGCATATTTTAATACATAAACTACATACCCACTGAAATGAGTGAACAAACACAATGAAGCATGTCTATATATATTTGATTGAGAAAAAGTTAGAACATCTTATAATTCGAAACGATGAAGCAGATCATAGAAAAAGAAGGTTCTCCGTGAGCGCACAAGTGAAGGCTGTTTGGGTCACACGGAAATTACTGGGAATTCCTACATAGTTTATATGGGGCTAGCTACGAGCTCGGTGAGGCCATTTGCTGCTCCTGGCTCACTGCCCTGTAGGGTTGCATTGCCACATTTTTTTTCACTTCCATTGTTTTGACTTTCTAAATTTTCTTCCTTTTATTATTTACCTTCTTTCGTTTTATCAGAATTTTTTTCTTTTTACTTTTCTTGATCTGCGTTTTGTTATTTTAAGTTTTTTTATACATTTCCCGGGGTAGATGAGATATATATTTACACACGTATGTACTACTACATCCATCCTGGTTTACTAGTCCCTCTCTTATTTACCATGATTTTAACTAATAAAATATAAGTTATGCATAGAAAAAATAATATCAGCGAAAACTTCAAATATGAATCCAATTTTTTTGGGTGATATGTATTAAAAAATTCTAGTCAAATATGTGGTCAAACTTTAATCCAAAATACAATGGAGACTAATAAACCCAGACGAGAGCAGTACTATTGAAAATGTATGTTTTTTATTAAAAATGTATCAACTTTTAAGACAAAAATATATTTTTCAGCATATAAATATTTCTTGACTATGTTAAGAAAAATTTATTTTATATACATGAGCACTTTTATCAACGTACATGAAGAATTTACTATTTTCCTCTACATAGAATTTCCTTTCTTAAAACTAAATTTTGACAATATTTTTAAAACCTTCTTAAACAAAAGAGTTTGAAATATAGAAATATCACAGTCCTAATGGTAGTGCCCACAACCAACCCATGTAAGACCCGCTTGAGGTGTTTGCATAAAAACAGCGCAAAATAGGAGGACTCTCCACCGGGCTCCATGTTAGCACTTAGCAACCATGCCAGTAAATACTCACTTAATTACCAAAAAATAAAGTACCCACACAGTCAAAATCATAAAGTTAGACATCACATAGTGTACCGGAACTACCTAAGGCCTCTCTAAGCCCGTTTGTACCGAGATGGCATTTTGGCTCCCGGGAGCGCACTCTCCCTCGTGAATAGTAAACAAAAAATATATAGTAAATGTTTTCAAAAAATTCTGATTTTTTTAGACGTTTGTGTTAGTGCCGCAAGCATCCTTGGTTTTTTTTCATGTGAAACAAAGTAGCGGTGTTTCGCCGGCGAAAAAACAAATTTAGCGTGACATTTTGGGGTAACATTTGGTGTTTATTTTGTTTTTTCTCCACAGGACAAAATGTTTATTATTTTTGCCTACAAATTTTTGTGTAGCATTGGGATGTGACAAAGAACACACAAAATTTTTATTGGATTTTATTTTGACATTTCAAAAAATATTTTTGCGCGCATGAGCACGCGCTCCTTGGGGCACCAACGAGCTTCCGCATGTGTACCTAGATATTTGCGCACTACCTCTACAAGACATACAAAGACAAAATTACGTGAGAGACACACAGGTCAACACGACAATGTTCAACAGGGTAATATCCAAACAACCTGTTGCATGTGAAAACCTCAGTCGCACACATGTGTGCCCGCCTAGCTGACGCAGCCACGTCGACTCATCCATGACAACCATCCACACACCGCTATCCATCCTACGCAATCAATCATACCGCACTAGCCAAAAATAATATTATTTTTTAGATAAAAGAGAATATATGTCAAACGCGTCGTCTTGCGCTGGATACTCTATTTAGCCCAAGCCCACATTGAAAAGAGTGGCCCATGCATATGCCAAATCTCCTTCAAGTTTATGTGGGGTTCACTGCACGCCTCCTCAGATCACTCATGTGCGAGCTTCATCACCCATCAGATCCTAGGCAGCAATCTTAGCCACCAAATTAGGCTAGCGAACAGATTTGTTTTGACTTCGATTATAGTCTCTCCCATGAGTGTGAGGGGCTATTTTCCTCCGAGTTAAGCCACTACGCAATCGAGTACTCTTGTCTGTCGCTTTGGCATGTTGGTTGTGCCATGAGGTACCTGCTACGACATAGCTGGTGGTGCGTGGGGTGTGTGATCGATTTTGTTTCCCATGGTGGGGCGTGGGGTGTGTGATCGATTTTGTTTCGCATGGTGGGGCAATATAGTTAAGTAGCGGGGTCACCGAGCTAGGGATCGGTTCTCTCCGGGTAGCTGGTTTATGTATGTGTTCATTTAGACCAGTGGATGATCTAATGTATGTCATGTGACGGTCCCGCTGATCAGCGCCAGTTGATTTCTTTTGGGGGGTGTTCATTCGTTGCTGCTTTATGTGTCCTTAGATCGAGGTTTAGTTGTGGTTGCTTTGGTCGCAGGGATTTGTTGCTTTCATTGTTTCCCCCAGCTACTGCTGAGGTCCACATACTGATGTCATAACAACCACACCTTATTGGCTTTGACCATGTATGAGTGATATTTTTACACTTATTTCACCTTTGTTAAAACCGAGATATTTCATTTAAAAAGAGATATTTGCTCTGATATTTTCACTAATGACTAATGAATGCAAAGGATTCCACAAATCCTCTACTTGATGTGTTTCCATAGGAAATGGGATAAAAAGGGAAGAAATCGCATGTGGAAATGGAATGGAAGGTAAATGGAGGAAGAAGGAATCAACAAGAGGCGTCCGCGGAAGACAGCACAAAGTACGACGTTCCATATGGGCGCATGCGCCCGTATGAGCGCCCGTTTGGCCTGGATTTCTAGGCAGATCGTCCACCTGAACAAATTTGATTAAAGGGACCCCATCAAAATGTCAACAAAACGACGAGCAAAGAAGCTAGAACCTCTTCATCATCATCTTCATCCACAAACCCTAGTCGCCGCCATCTCCATCTCCATAGCCATCTCCACCACCACCATAGTGCTCTCTCATTTAGTTCATACTTGTAATCGTGCATCGCACAAGGCATCCATTGTAAGACATATTGAAATCAATCAATCTCAAGATATGTTGTTCAATGTTTTCTTCCCATGATCTGATCTCCATGTGCAAGTAGTTTGGTAAGATATGGGCTGAGGCATGGTATTTGTTGAGGGGATCAATGAAAGACTTTGACATAACATCCCGTATGCGTGAAATAAAATTGTTCCATGAAGATGTCTCTTGTCTTGTCTGGGGTCTTCATCCCTGTAGGTACCTAGGATCATGGAGATGGAGCACCGATAAGGCTAGGAGTAATGAGACCGTGAAGTGTTATATCGAACACCAGTGGCAGTAATATTTAGTAGGGTAACATGGATCATATCATTGGCGATAAATGAGGTGAAGTCATTAAACGCTCAAAGCTCTTGTCTGATTTTATTATCTTAATTATCGAGGCAACCCCGCGCGACGAATAGGGCCCGCGGTAGGAAAACTAATTCTTGATGTAGGACTCGTGTCGGTCAAGATATTATTTGGACACATCCCCCACTTTGATCCGTGACAAGCACATCTCGGTGGGTGACTTCCTACGCACAAATTAATATCCTATTTGATCCCAGTGCAAATACAAGGTTGTAAGCATAAGACCTCATACCCCTACCTCCTTTTATTATAAGTGTTTGAATCACTATTTGCTTGCTGATCCAGTCAAAAGCTGGATTTCACACTTTGACAAAAGCTTGCTAGAGACCATTTTTTCAATGGAATCTTCCTCTCGTGGGTTCGATAACCCAGGGTTACCTCTCAGGAAATAGGTACGGGATACTCTTTTTTGATCCAATACTGGATCAATAAAAGGAGATATCAAACCCTTTTTCTGGCGCCGTTGTCGGGGAGTAGTTTAGTATTCCTAGTCTTTGTGTTTAGAGTTTTTCTTAACGTTAGTTTTCAGTTTTTGTCTTTACTTTTCTGTTTTGAGTTTAAGTTTTATTCTTGTTGCAAGTCTTGTCAGTTGGATAAAAAAGATTACTATGGCTCATAATCTTGCGAGTTTTGCTACTCCCAGCAACAACTTCATGCGTGAACCTATAGCACAACCTGAAGTAGCATCCGCTTGGTATGAGATTAAAATGAACTTAGTTTCCATGGTTCAACATGACTAGTTTAGAGGCTCTGCTTTTGAGGATGCCGGTATGCACCTACACAATTTCACTAAATTGTGCAACATGACACGTGTAAAGGATTATGATCCCGACACTCCAAAATTGCGTCTATTTCCTTTCTCTCTGAGAGGTAAAGCTAAGGAATGGGTTCTTTATCTACCTAAAGGAAGTATTACTTCTTGGGCTGATTGTTGTAGTAAATTTTTATCTAAGTTTTGTCCACCTGCAAAGATTATGCAATTAAGTTCTTAGATTACAAGTTTGAAGCAAGAGGAACATTGGCCACTAGCACCTGCATGGGATAGAATGAAGGAATATATAAGAAACTGTCCCAATCATGGAATGGAGGAGTGGTTAATCCTTCATATGTTTTATAATGGCTTAAATCATGTGTTAAAACCTATGCTTGATACAGCTGCAGGAGGAACAATCATGGGAAAGCCCATAGAAGATGTCAAGAAGCTACTAGATGATATGCAAGAGAACCATGCCCAATGGCACGTTGAAAGAACCACCACCAAAAGAGTGATTGCCATAGAAGAAAATAACACGGAGTTGACAACCAAGCATGAGGAACTTATCTCCGTGATGAAAGGTAAAGAAGAGGTAATCGTGAATGCCATCACTGATGAAGAAACTAGTGATGTAAATTTTATTGCTCATAATATCTACAATCCTAATTGGAAAAATAATGGCTATGCTCCTAGACTTCCGTATCCTAGTAATGGAGGAGCATCCACCAATTTTAATGGAACTAATGGTAGCAATAGAAATACTCTTGAAGAAACTTTTAAAAGTTTTATTGCTAGCCAGATTGAGCAGAATGAAAACTTGAAGAATATCTTGAAGAATCATGATAATTTACTTGGTCAATTGACAAGTTAGGTTGTTGGACTAACAAATGATGTGCAGATACTTGAAGGATGATCCAAGAATATGGAAGCACAAGTGGAAAAAATAGCAAAGAGCTAAACACTAATTTTGGCTAAGTTTGTAGGTAAACCGGAGCCTAAGCTGGTTGAAGAAGTTAAAATGGTAAGAAACAACAAGGAGAAGGCCGAGGTAATTGACACAAGCCATGTGCTAGAGTACAATTATACCGTTGCAGATTTTGTAAATATGATATCCATGAAGTATCCACTATCGAAGGAAACAAATAACGAAGCATATAATATCTTTGTTGAACAAGTTGTAGCCAAGGTATGTGAACATTATGATGAAAGGAAAAAGCTTTATAGTAAGTTACCAGCTAAGCACAAAGATGCTTTTGAACCTACAATAGAGATTGAGATAGGATTGAATATATTCAGTGATTTATGTGATCTAGGGCCAAGTGTTTCCACTATCCCCATATCTGTCTATGATAGTATCAATCTTGGCCCTTATGCTAATACCAAGATTATATTGAATATGACTAATCTAGTTTTACTCAGGCAATAGGCATTAAGCATGGTGTTATAGTTATGATTGCCCTGTCATGACTGGTCTTGTTATGGTATTACAGCTGTGATAAATGTGTTTGAGGGGAATGTGAGATTTGATTTACCCGCTAAAGATCCTTTTGTGAGACATTTTCCCAGGAAAAAAGAAAATGAAGAACTATGAAGGAGAACACATCATCGTGAATGCGAGAAGCTATGGTCTTGGTGTGTTTGCACCACCTTGATCACCACTACGGTTGAGATAACCGACGGAAAACAAGCCCTTCATGGGAGGCAACCCACACGAATAAAGTAGACAATTAAGTTTTTATTTTTGTTTCAATAAAAGAGCGATTGAAGTTCTTTATGAAGAAATAAGTTTGGAAGAGTTGTTCTAATGAAGGCTTTGCAGTTTGCATGTTTAATTATGTGTTGTATAAATGTTTGGATGCCTAGACATATGTCTATGTATTGTTTTGGAACTAACCTCGCAGGAAAATAGGGAAAAAGAGAAGTTTTGGAAGAAACAGATCAAAATGCGGCCTTTAAAACGACCGCAGGTGGTTGTATGGGCGGCCGTATGGCACGCTGGAGGTTACAACGCAAAACAACCAGAGACAATAGAATGATCGACGATGTTTTAAACGGGCACGAGCGCTTGAGTGGTCGTTTCATTTCTTTGCAGAAATGAAGAAAAATTCTAGAGCATTTGACGGTGTTCCAACGGGCGCATGCGCCCGTCCGAGCGGTCGTGTGACATCTTTGACTAGAAGAAGCAAAAGAACAAAATGAACGATGACGTTCCAAACGGCCGCCGCCGCCCGTTTCAGCGGTCGTTTTGGCTCTGCACAGATACATGTAAGTCATCAGGGAGAATGACGGTGTCTCGTGCGGGTGCTTGTGCCCGTATAAGCGGTCGTTTCAAACCCTAGCGGCCCCAATATTCCCGAGGAAGAAGGTAAATCTCCGCCATCTCTCTCTTTTCTTCTACTTCCTCCAAACCTCTCCAAACCCTAGCAAAACTTCGCCCGTCTCTCTACTCGCTCGATTTCAATTCAAATCCTTCCTTGTGATCGATCTATGGTATGTTTCTCCTCCGATCCCCAAGTTATTTTTCGCGAATCCATGTTCTACATGCCTAGCATTGCCATGACTAGGAGATGCATATTTTAATCCAAATTTGAGTTTGGCTTGGATTCGTTGATGTTTTTAGAGGAGTATGATGTTGTGACTACCGTAGGATCAATACTGTTTAATTGTATTGGACTGAAAAATTGTTTTGTAGATGTTTAGACGAAGGTCTTCTCGCGTACGCGGTGCTTCCACAATAAGTTTTCACTCATGGGTCGTCTTCACTGATCTTGAAGCAAGAAGAAAGTTTAGGCAACTAAGCTCAAGGAAGATCAAAGCAACCAAGTGGGCTTATGCAACCACACCCGCCAGGCTAGGCACGAGGAGAAGTTTCTAAGGTGAATGATGAGAACATGCTAGTTCTCGGAAAAGCAAAAAACCTTGACGTCGGTTATTCAACCAACCTAGGGGCAATACTTTTGCTACACCTCGCGCATCAAGCAAATCATACACAAGGAGATATCATGTGCGGAGGAGTGATCACCATGTTGGCCAACTCCCTTGGTCTCAACTACAATCACCTTCGTCCCATTGTCGGTAACACCCTTGTTAATATTCATGTTCTTACCAACGTTGGAATGGTAGTAGTTCGTAATGGCTATCATTGCATTAGAATTCCTGGAGTGGCACACTTGTTGCCTACTCCTATACCTAACCATTTCTCCATCGAGCATGGACAATTGCATTATATTGCACAGGAAGGAGATGAGCTTTTAACCAAGAAGGCCTAGAACCAGAATAAGTAGATGAAGACCTCGCTACCGACGAAGAAGATGAGCAACCACAACAAGGAAATTACACCACCTATATAGACCTCAGTGGCCTCCAGGGCTCTATCCAAGATATGAGCAACCTCCCCGAGTCTCTTCGAGGCACACCCACCTACATGAACATGAACATCTCCAACTGGAGCCAAGGATGGGCTCCTGACCAACCACCACAGTGATCTCGCCTGTTTGGGCTTGCAAAAGCCTAAGCTTGGGGAAGGTTATCACCACTTCTACATCAAGATGTGGCGGTATTTGAATAATTTTTAATGAGGTTGTACTTAAACTTGTGGAGCTTCAAAACACTCATGTTGGTTTGTTCCAAAACATTGCTCTTATTTTTGTTTTGTGTTTGCGTTTATTTGGTTGCAAGTTAGTTTTCAAAAACCCAAAAACAAAAAATAGAGTAAGCAAGAGAAGTGTGTAAATTCGCAACCGCGAAGGTATGTCCTATGACCCCTGTCTTTTGCACTTGAAATGCTTAGAGTAGATGTAGTAGTACTATGTGTGATATGTGCAGATGGGAGTAAGTCTTGATAATTAAGACAAAGGTTTTGTTCTAGTAGCTGAAATAATTTTGTAGCCTTTGTTCTGTTTAGTTTAGACAACCAAGATTTGTTGTGGGACTGTTTTTGAAATAAATGATATTAACCAAGAATAACTATGCACAAGAAGAAGTCTTTCAAGACTTGGGAGTTGAGATAAATTGTAGTGAAAGTGATGTTTGAAATGCTCAACCCCATGTTGTTAATTTTAATATACTTGGTAGCACTTGTGGATTAAATATTTTAGAGGAACTTAGTGGAAGGGTGAATGAGATTATGCCAAAAATATGTGTTGTATCTCTTACATGGTGCTTCAGTTCCTTGCTGGGTCCATGACCTGCTACTCTATGCATGTGCACATGTGTAAATGTGGCTTCATCACCTTTCTTGATAATATGGTGAAGAATCTACTGGCAAATGAACGATCCCCAAGAGCAATAGCTCGGATTTCGGCTATGAGTTTGTTATTGTACATAGTGGCAACACTACAAATGCATATTATTTCGCTTTCTCTTAAAATGATGTGTATGTGGTAAATAAAGGGTACTGATCAAAAGAGCTCGAAAGAGACATATATCAAAGGTCCGTAGTTCCCAAACATTAAGCCACAACAAAAACCTATGCATGTTAAATTAGTTGGCATAATCCCTTCACGTGACAATCAAAGTTGCAGCAAACAATGATTGAAATAAAGTGCTTGAGAGCCTTGAGGAGGAAATAATTGTGGGTGTACTTATGAGCACTAGAGCATCATATTTTACTACATGCATTTCACTCCCTTATGTTTTAATGGCTCTATCGAAAGAAAAGTCTTCCGTGCATTCCCGGCAAGCAAGTATTGTCTAGATGAATAGAATAGGGTGTTGCAAGTTGTTTAATCTAGAAGATCAAGAGCTTTGTTATGATTATCTTTGCTTCACAAACACCTGCATTATTACCATGCCACTACTATAGCTATGCTAAGTTTTCAGGTCAAGAAGCGGAGGGCTATCTAGGCATACCGATCATAAGTGAACCAAAATCTTCTCATTATCTTGGTTTAAACAACTGAGTTACTTATGATTCAGATTTCTCTCTATGTTGTCGAGGATAGTCAAGTTTAAGCTTGGGGGAGTTAATGAGTGATATTTTTACACTCATTTCACCTTTATTTAAACCTAGATATTTCATTTAAAAGGGGATATTTGCTCCGATATTGCCATTAATGACTAATGAATGCAAAAGATTCCAGAAATCCTCTCCTTGATGTGTTTCCACATGAAATGGGCTAAAAAGGAAGAAATCACGTGTGGAAACGGAATGGAAGGAAAATGGAGGAAGAAGGAATCAACAGGAGGCATTTGCACGAAGACAGCATGAAAGACAACATTTCATATGGGCGCGTGGGCGCACGCGCCCATATGAGTGCCCGTTTGGCGTGGATTTCAAGGTAGATTGTCCACCTGAACAACTTTTAATAAAGGGACCCTGTCGAACTGTGAATAGAACAACGATCAGAGAAGCCAAAACCTCATCATCATCATCTTCATCCACAAAACCTAGCCGCTGCCATCTCCATGTCCATAGCCATCTCCACCACCACCATAGTGCTTTCTCATCTAGTTCATACTTGTAACCATGGATCACACAAGGCATCCATTGTAAGACATATTGCAATCAATCAATCTCAAGATTTGCTCTTCAATGTTTTCTTCCCGCGATCTGATCTCCATGTGTGAGTAGTTCGGTAAGGTATGGGTTGAGCATGAGCCTTGCAAACCAATGTATTTGTTGAGGGGATCAATGGAAGACTTTGACATAATGCCCCGTATGTGTGAAATAAAATTGTTCCGTGAAGAATTCTCTTGTATTGTCTGCGATCTTCATCCCTACAGGTACCCAAGATCATGGATATCGAGCACCGGTAGGGATAGGAGTAAGGAGACCATTAAATGTTATACCGAACACCAATGGCAGTAAGGTTCAGTAGGGTAACATGGATCATATCCTTGGGGATAAATGAAGTGTAGTCATTGAACGCCCAAAGTTCTTGTCTGATTTCATTATCTAAATTATCGAGGAAACCCGCGCGGCGGGTAGGGCCTATGGTAGGACAACTGATTCTTGATGCGGGACTCGTGCCGGTCAAGATGTTATCTGGACACATCCCCCACTTCGATCCATCACAAGCACATCTCGATGCATGACTTCTATCGCACAAATCAATATCCTATTTTATCCTAGCGCAAATATGAGGTTGTAAGCGTAACACCTCATACTTGTACCTCTTTTTAGTAGAAGTGTCTGAATCAGTATTTTCTTGCTGGTCTGGTCAAAAGCTGGATTTGACACTTTCACAAAATCTTGCTAGGAACCATTGCTTTAAGGGAATCTTCCTCTCCTGGGTTCGATAATCCAGGGTCACCTCTGGGAAATAGGTGTAGGATACTCTTTTTTGATTCAATACCGGATCAATAAAAGGAGGTATCAACCATCTTCTGACAAAGATGCACACGACAACCAGTCACCAACATTATGCGACCATCGTCATTTTCGATGGCCGGCCAAACTTTCACCTATGACAGGTCAATTTTCACCTAAGATATTTTTTGGTGATGATAATTGCTTCACAGGTTTGACCAACCAAATATTCTGATAGATGGGCCCAATTGTTGGTGGCATGGCAGCTTCCATGTGTGTCGGACGTAGGTTTTATCACGGACGGTACCCGTCCGTAATAAGTCGGTTATCAATTTGGACCGGTCAATGATGCTGCCATTTGGGCGCAAAAGATGCTAAACTAGCTACTTACATGTGGAACCAGACATCTTTTTTCTGTGATAGTGACCATCACCAACAGTTACCATGTTGTCATTTGACCGGTCAACGATTCTGATGGGCCAATGAGATGCTGATGTGGATGTTGGCAAGTAGATCCATACCTGGGTGATGTGCTTCCTACATGTGGGTTCATATGCCGGTGACAACGTGCATAACCGTCATAGTTTGTAGGCACGGTCAATTTGTTTTGTATTGCAATTGATGGGCATATTTGATACAAAACAATAATTTTTGAAATTTTAAATATGAATTTGTGAAAAATTTAAATTTGAATGAAAATCCAGCTCTCGCTGCTTTTATTAAACATAAAACTTGACAGTTGTCTAACAGACTGTCTAAGAAATTACAACAACCAACCATCGAATAGAGCCATAGTCTAAATTTAGACACATGACTCGGTTTCATGACCATCAAATAATGCACCATTATGATATGGCTGTTTCTTCAGATGTAGACATGGATCATGGCGACATAATTTTGGCGATGAACTTAAGCATTCCATCAAGATCATCAAGCCTCTTTTCAACAACCAAAGTTTTCTCTTCCTTCAGATTCTTGACGACTTCAAGTTCTTCCTGCTGCTTTACAAGGGCAGTGTTGATAGATCCAAGATGGTTAAGCAGATCTAACAGGCCCAATTTCAGATCTTCAATTTCATCTTGCTGCTCTGGCAGGGCCTTGACACCTTCAACTACTTTTTGCTGCTCTACAAGGATAATCTTCATAGATTCAAGTTCATGCTACGCATCTGGTAGGAGATGCTTCACAACTTCATGTTCTTGCTGCTGCCGTGGCAGGGCCTTCTTGGTAACTTCAAGGTCTAGGTGCTGCTTAGGACCTTCTTCATAGCATCAAGGTAGTCATGCTGGTTTGCCAGGGCATGCTTGACCGCTTTTGGTTCTTCCTACTGTACTGCCACAGAATTGATGACTGCTTTAGATTGTTGTTTATGGGCCCCAGGACTTGCATTAAGGTCATCATTTGAGAATCCTAACTTTTCCTACAGAAAAATATAGACAAGTTACAACATATGGAAGAATTCCAAAATGTAGATGCATCTGCCGCATTATACCATGGTAGGGTGAACAAAGGCAGTCTTATAAATTAAGGATGTGTTTTTGAAAAGAGTTCTTCTACTAACCAGTTGAACTCGCTTTCTCTTTGATGTGCTTGAGCTTGGTAGTACATCTGAAGTAAGAGAATGAGCTGTTCGAACTCTTGATGTACCATATGTGTACCCTTAGTCAGTACGTCAAGTTGATGATGACAATATTCTTGCCATAATGTAATTGATGATGATAGTATTCTCGCCACAATTTACATTGCGTATGCATGTTAGAGAAAGTAAACATATTGTCGTGGTGATCTCACAACAGATGCCATGGGATGGCTAAAAGTGGGGTGCTACCTGAGGATGCCGGTGGGTTCCGGAGGCGAGGTTGGCACGCGCAGGTGTGTGACACGAGGCGTGCCCAGGTTTGTGGCCCTCCAGAGAGGTAACAACCCTAGTCCTACCGAATGTAATATGGAGAGCACACGGGCTACAAGGTTGCTCCTGGAGCTGTTCAGGGCGAGGAGGAAAAGGGAGTTGGTCCTCTGCCTTGCCTCGGGCGTGTGTGTGTGTTTCTTGGTTGGGGTGATCTAAGCGCCGACCCCAGCATGGAGGGGCACCGGGGGGTCTTATAGGCGGGTCCCCCCGGGGTTACAATGGTAATGTTACATGGGCGTGGGGCCCTGCTGTCGTAATTTGGGGGCTGGCCGTAGGACCCGCCACGTCACCGGATCTGCCGGGCATGGGCACGTCGACTGCACGGCACTGTGACCCATCTTGTTTGGCATCACGAAGTGGTTGGCACTATGCGGCTACAGTGCCGGGTCGCCCGGCCGCTGTCCGCCCCAGTCAGCGGTATGAGGGATGTTGTAGTCGTGCTCGCTTCGGTCAACGCAGGTAGCTGGTGCACTGTTGCCACACCTGCCTCGTCTTGGGGAGTTATCTCGTTGTACATACGGATCGGATGGCTGCTGACCCGCGGCTAGCCGGCCCGCCGGGATGCCACGTCTAGCCGGCTCGCGCTGGGGAGCCGGCTGTCGATCTGCCGGGTTGAGGGGCACCTCCCACCCCAATATTTTAAAAGGGATCCAGGTTTCGCTGCCTACCCAGGGGTCATCCCCGCGACAGTAGTCCTCGAAGCTGTGAAGGCCCTCCGGCCTAGAGCAGGAGGGCCTTCATAGCTTACCCCGAGGCCGAGGATTTGTTGGTGAAGTAGAAATGCTAGGCCGGATGGTGCGGGCCACCCGGATGCTGGTTTCGAAGTCATGGATGCCGGCTTCTGGAAGTCGGATCAGGGAACTCGGCCAGGGCAGGAAATGGAAACATCCGCCCGGCTGTCTCTCGATTCACGCCTGTCGTGGGCCGGAGGGCCACCACGTGCAGGCCTGCGATGGGAGTGGCCCTACCAGGCCACGCGCGTGACGAGACGGGCAGCAGGCTAGGCTCCACCAAGCGCACTCTCGTCTCGCACACGCGGAATACATTGCTGCTGCACGGGACGGTTGCGCTCCTCGACGCGGTTAATGCTCGTGGGTAACGTGCCCACTTAATGCGGGGGAGTGGGGATAGTGGGCGCATATGATTCCACTCCCCAATGATGACCCACAAGTATAGGGGATCTATCATAGTCCTTTCGATAAGTAAGAGTGTCGAATGCAACGAGGAGCAGAAGGAAATGACAAGCAATTTTTAGTAAGGTATTCTCTGCAAGCACTGAAATTATCGGTAACAGATAGTTTTGTGATAAGGTAATTCATAACGGGTGACAAGTAACAAAGGTAAACAAGGTGCAGCAAGGTGTCCCAATCCCTTTTGTAGCAAAGGACAAGCCTAGACAAACTCTTATATAAAGGAAGCGCTCCCGAGGACACATGGGAATTATCGTCAAGCTAGTTTTCATCATGCTCATATGATTCACGTTCGATACTTTGATAATTTCATATGTGGGTGGACCGGTTCTTGGGTACTGCTCTTCCTTGGAAAAGCATCCCACTTATTATTAACCCCTCTCGCAAGCATCCGCAACTACGAAAGAAGAGTTAAGGTAAACCTAACCATAGCATGAAACATGTGGATCCAAATCAGCCCCTTACGAAGCAACGCATAAACTAGGGTTTAAGATTCTGTCACTCTAGCAACCCATCATCTACTTATTACTTCCCAATGCCTTCCCCTAGGCCCAAATAATGGTGAAGTGTCATGTAGTCGATGTTCAAATAACAGCACTAGAGGAAAGACAACATACATCTCATCAAAATATCGAACGAATACCAAATTCACATGACTACTTATAACAAGACTTCTCCAATGTCCTCAGGAACAAACGTAACTACTCACAAATCATATTCATATTCATAATAAGAGGGGCATTAATATTCATAAAGGATCTGAACATATGATCTTCCATCGAATAAACCAACTAGCATCAACTACAAGGAGTAATCAACACTGCTAGCAACCCACAAGTACCGATCTGAGGTTTTGAGACAAATATCAGATACAGGAGATGAACTAGGGCTTGAGAGGAGATGGTGCTGGTGAAGATGTTGATGGAGATTGACCCCCTCTCGATGAGAGGATCGACGGTGATGACGATGGCGACGATTTCCCCCTCCCGAAGGGATGTTTCCCCGGCAGAATAGCTCCGCGGGAGCCCTAGATTGGTTCCGCCAAGGTTCCGCCTCGAGACGGCGGCGCTTCCTCCCGAAAGCTTCCTTATGATTTTTTCCAGGGCAAAAGACACCATATACCAGAAGATTGGCATCGGGGGGCTTCCAGGTGGCCCACGAGGCAGGGGGCGCGCCCAGGGGGTAGGGCGTGCCCTCCACCCTCATGGACAGTGGGTGGCCCCCATGTGGTGCTTTATTCGCCCAATATTTTTAATATATTTCAAAACTGACTTTCGTGGAGTTTCAGGACTTTTGGAGTTGTGCATAATAGGTCTCTAATATTTGCTCCTTTTCTAGCCCAGAATTCCAGCTGCCGGCATTCTCCCTCTTCATGTAAACCTTGTAAAATAAGAGAGAAAAGGCATAAGTATTGTGACATAATGTGTTGTAACAGCCCATATTTCAATAAAATCGATATAAAAGCATGAAGCAAAATGGAAGTATCACCCCACGATCTCCTACGGGTATAAATGAGGAAGGGGAGGGGGCAGCGAAAACGCCCATGCACATGACCCCGCTTTCCTCTCGCCTTCTTCTTCTTCCTACTTCTCCACAGAGCTCAGACGGAGCCTTGCTGCGACGCTTGCCCACCGTCTGAATGACAACCCGCAACACTCGCCGACTGCCACGCGCGCGGTTCCTTCCTCCTTCTGCTTCGTCACCGCCCCCGCGCCCTCCAATATACATGTAAACTATTTCATGCCCTCTTTTTTCCACAGTATCTATTGCATCTGTCTCTCATACAATGTCTGTACATTCAACTATGTTTCTTGTTTATCAACCATTTGAACTGGAGCGGGTGATGGCAGTATCTAGCGGAGTAAAAACACGGTCTTCAAATAAAATAGTGCTACCTCTTGGTGGAGATAGCACCCCGGTTGTACATGCACGAGAACCAGCCCTACCACACATAACCTAGACTCTCGCAGATTGTACCCCTACTGCGATGGACAGAGAACCAGCTTCACCCAATCTAACCCCAACCCTAGCAGATAGTAACCAGTTCCTGTTGACCCAACACCATCTCCACCATAGAGCTCCCAAACAAGAGCAGTTAGTAAGGCATCTCCCGTGCCCAAAGCGCTAGTACTACCACGGCGAACCCCAACTCCACCAGTTAGTACACCTATTCCTATGGAGGAGGCACAACCAGCCATTTGTAGTTTAGCATCTATCGCATTTGATGTTGTTAAATCCTATGTGTGTATCTTCCCATCATGGAAATATTATACTGAAGATGAAGGAAAATGCCAGTTGCAGGTATTTGTCCAGGAGTTATGTGTAAGTAATGTTATTCATGGCAATTACTTTGCTTTGTCCCATACATTCTACCACCATGATGGTCTTAATACAGCAAATTTTCCCATTTTTCTCTATAGAGAAGGACCGATTTGGAAACTCTTGATGAGGTAACCTGTGCTAATACCTCTGCTATCTTCAAGAATGTTTGGTGGCAGTATCGGAATTACCTGAAGAAAATGTACTTCACTAGAAAAGAAACTCATCAAATTCCCTTACGTTCTCCTGAGACACATTTACTGGACGATGACTGGGAACGCCTTATTCTGTACTGGTCCCGAACCAAGAATATGGTAAGGTCTATGAGCTCATTTTTTATTTTGAAGTACTATATGCTTGTGTCTTACTGTACTCTGTTCATGTAGAGCAAGTGCTTAAACCTGAAGAACAATTGTTCTCATTTAAGATTCCATTGCTATCGTGCATACTGTTTTGCTCTTGTATCACTGTATTTACTCATACAAACTTATTTTTAAACTGAAGGATCCAACCGAAACTCCAATGGCACAACATGTATGTTTACGCATGTTTCTTTAACATGTTTGCTCTTATAAATAGCTCTGTTGATTTCAATTTCAATTGTGTATACAGTTGACTTCTCATATCATGCACATTTCTAGCATCACAACAAAGCCAATAGTGTTGTTGTGCATGTAGACCCATGGTACCCATCTAAAATCTTGTTGTGTCGTGTAGTTTCCCACGCTTTGTATTATTTCAGTGCTGCTTTGTCTTGAACTGATATGATTTGAACTGTGTCTCTATTTTGATTTGGCAAGATAATGTAGTGACCATAAGACATAGATATATGTTTGTTTGATGCTTTTATAATGTACTACTTGGCAATAGAAGACTTGGTAGTTTAATCTTGTCCACTTTCCTAATGAACTGGTTCACTGAAATGAGTTTCATATACTAGTACATGCAAAACCTGTTATGTGCCTGCTTGTTTCTTCTTTTAGAATGCTGACAGAATATTGGGGAAGAGTGCCTTATTAAGAAATGGTAAAGGAAGTAATGCAGATAAGGTTCAGGATAGTGAGACATCCTTGTTGGTCTCCAACAAAGCTGATAAAACAGCTAAAGAAAACTACCTTGAAGATAGTGAGACAACCCCAAAGTCATGTCTTGGTTTAGTGTTCGAGTTACTGGCCACTACCGCTGGCACAAGCTATTCAAACTCACTGTCTGAATCAGTTCGGTTTCTTGCGTCTCAACTATAAGCTGAAAGACATCGATCAGCTGTGCTGCGACAAGAAGCGGAAGGACTACGGAAGTCCCTAGAGCATTCAAATGCATACTTTCTGGTGCAATAGCAAGCGTTGGAGGATTTTAGTGCCAAACATGACAAAGCTAATAAGCTTGCTAACAGTGGCGGATCTAGCTCCCGGTGACCTGGGGCAGCTGCCTGGATGCTCCGGCCATCCTTCACTAAACAATACAAAGAAACCATGATTAGTATTACTAGTTACTTGGGCAAATGCTGGGCACTATCGTTGTGTAAAGATTCTGCCCCGGCTCCTTGAGCTGGCTGGCTCCACCACTGCTTGCTAAGCTTATTGTTAGCATGGTGGATACCCAGGATAATGTTTCTTGAGCTCTTCTGAAGTTGTTTCAGTTATGGACTTGTTTTGCTGCCACATTTATTTGCACTGGTGGCCAATTTAGACGGCCAGTGTATGTAATATGCTGCTTTGTTCCCTATATTTGCACTGGTGGCAAACTTTGATGCCCTGGATGTAATATGTGTAATAGCCATAATAGCCAAGCATTAGTTGCTTGCTCATTTATTTCCTTATTCTCTTGTTTAGTTGTTTGCTTGTAGTCACTACGGTTCTTTTTTCGTGTTTTTCTAGTGGCCATATTAACCTATTTTTGGTAACTAGGCCACAATAACAATGGCAACACATGGACTGTTGTAGCCATGGGCCTCCTATGGGCCGTGGGATCCATGGGTCTTCTACGTGTCGTAGGATCCATGGGCCTTCTACGAGCCGTATGATCCATGGGCCTTCTACGGGACGTAGGATCCATGGGCATTCTACGGGTCGTATAATAATTTCGCTAAACATGGGCCATACTATTCGGGGACCATAACGGGCCATTAATAGGCCGTATTTGATAACGCTAAGAAAACAGCCCAACGGGTTAACGTGCCACAAACGGGCCGACTGTAACCACGGGCTGAATTTGGCCCACAAACAAAACAGGCCAGTAACGGACCGTAACTAACCAAATTCTAGAAATTAGCCCAAGAATAAATGGGCCCTTAGAAGGCCAAAAGTTAACACGGGCTCGAAATAGCCGACGGAATAATGGGCCGTTAATGGGTATAAAGTGATACATTGTTCATTATGGGCCAGTTTCATCTCGGGCCTTTAATGGGCCCAGAGTTACAAAGGGCCTCCAATGGGCTGAAAGACGTATGGCCCATACATGGGCCGGAAGTTACAACAGGCTGGAATCATATTGGACGGCCCAAATGACGCTACTGGGCCAAATTCCGGTAGGCCATGACGGGTCGTGAGTTAGCGGGCTGTAAATGGGCTATATGCTAACAGGCCGTTAACAGGCTTTCCATGGGCCGGCCCGCTACCTTTGACCAAGTCAAACGAGCAGGCCTTTTCACTGGAATGGGCCTCTGTTGGGTTGTGCCACATGTCAATGTATCATAGGCGCCTTTGGTCCAATGAGTGGATGACATCTGTCCCAACGGTGAGCCAACATGTGGTTCCTCTGGCCATTGAGAATTTTAGACATGGAAAATCACCATTGGTCCAGGCTGTTAACGGGTTATCGGATCCAAACCGGAACCCGATAGCTTAACGGCGACCCATTACGGTGGATACCACGTGTCGGTCACCCTTGACGAAAGCACTTTTATGACGCGCGATTTATCGTGAATGAAGTGGACACTTCCGTGATGATAGTTTCGGTAATGTCATGGAACACTTCTACGACAACACAGGTATAACTATCTTGATTCTGTCATAAAGTCTTCATGGATGTACATGCATGACAAAAAACGTGACCTACTGTGACAAACACGTATCATCGTGGAAGTGTATTTTTTTGTAGTGTATACTCCCAAGCTCGCCAGCCTCCTCTTTGCTCAAGGGGCCAATCCGGTGTCGAGTGAAGTCCGCCCAACCATTTCAATGGTCAGCCGACAGCTTCACGGCTAAGGATTCTATCCAAAGCAAGGCTAAG
Source organism: Aegilops speltoides (assembly GCA_021437245.1). Taxonomy (NCBI): domain Eukaryota; kingdom Viridiplantae; phylum Streptophyta; class Magnoliopsida; order Poales; family Poaceae; genus Aegilops; species Aegilops speltoides. The sequence goes on along the minus strand of CM038142.1, from coordinate 343,124,273 downwards.
CTTGTCGTCGTTGGGGCCCACATGATAACCCACAAGTACAGGGGATCGTTTGTAGCCTCTTCGATAAATAAGAGTGTCGAACCCAATGAGGAGCTAAAGGCAGAACAAATATTCCCTCAAGTTCTATCGACCATCGATACAACTCTACGCACACTTGACGTTCACTTTACCTAAAACAAGTATGAAATTATTTTGCAAGAATAAAACTACGAATACTTTGCAGGAATAAAACTACGGATAAATTGCAAGGTAATAAAAGTGGATAGCTTTTGTCAACAAGAAAGTCATTTGTCCATAGGAAATCGATAACGAGTACCGGTAATAATTCTTGTAATTTTATATGAGGGAGAGACATGAGCTAACATACTTTCTCTACTTGGATCATATGCACTTATGATTGGAACTCTAGCAGGCATCCGCAACTACTAAAGATCATTAAGGTCGTGAAACCCAACCATAGCGTTAAATATCAAGTCCTCTTTACTCCCATACGACATGACCCACTTATCCGCGTTTAGGTTGTTGTCATCCCCCGTAACACTGACAATAAGCAAACCATGAACATATTGCAACACCCTACAACGCGTTTGCGCGAGAATGGAGGGCACCGTAGGACAACACGTCAACACCATAAATGAAATATACAATTATGCCAACCAAGATCACGATTAACCCATAGGACAAAATAGATCTACTCAAACATCATAGGATAACCATAGATCATTGGGAAATAATATATGGAGTTGAGCACCATGTTTAAGTAGAGATTACAGTGGGGAGAAGGGGTGTTACACCGCTGCATAGAGGGGAGGAGAGTTGGTGTTGACGGTAGTGAGATTGTTGATGTAGATCGCTGTCACGATCCTAGCCCCAGCGGCACTCCGGCGCCACCGGGAGAGAGGGGGATGATACGTCTCCAACGTATCTATAATTTTTTATTGCTCCATGCTACTTTACCTACTGTTTTGGACTATATTAGGCTTTATTTTCCAATTTTATATTACTTTTGGGACTAACCTATTAACCGGAGGCCCAGCCCAGAATTGCTGTTTTTTTGCCTATTTCAGTGTTTCGAAGAAACAAAATATCAAACGGACTCCAAACAGAATGAAACCTTCGGGAACGTGATTTTCCAACCGAACGTAATCCAGGAGACATGGACCCTACTCCAAGAAGTGCCAGAGGCGGTCACGAGGGTGGAGGGCGCCCCCCTGGGCGCGCCGCCAACCTTGTGGGCCCCTGACGCTCCACCGACATACTCCTTCCTCCTATATATACCTATGTATCCCCGTACGATCAGAACAGGAGCCAAAAACCTAATTCCACCGCCGCAACCTTACAGATCCACGAGATCCCACCTTGGGGCCTGTTAGGAGCTCCATGGGAGGAATCCACCACGGAGGGCTCCTACATCAACACCATAGCCCCTCCGGTGAAGTGTGAGTAGTTTACTTTAGACCTTGGGTCCATAGCTAGTAGCTAGATGGCTTCTTCTCTCTTTTGGATCTCAATACAATGTTCTCCCCTCTCTCGTGGAGATCTATTCGATGTAATCTTCTTTTTGTGGTGTGTTTGTTGAGACCGATGAATTGTGGGTTTATGATCCAAATTATCTATGGAAAATATTTGATTCTTCTCTGAATTCTTTTATGTATGATTGAGTTATCTTTGCAAGTCTCTTTGAATTATCCTTTTGGTTTGGCCAACTAGATTGGTAGTTCTTGCAATGGGAGAAGTGCTTAGCTTTGGGTTCAATCTTGCGGTGTCCTTACTCGATGTGAGAAAGAGTTGCAAGGCACGTATTGTATTGTTGCCATCGAGGATAACAAGATGGGGTTTTATCATATTGCATGAATTTATCCTCTACATCATGTCATCTTGTTTAATCGTTACTCTGTTTTTAACTTAATACTCTAGATGCATCTTTGGATAGCGGTCGATGAGTGGAGTAATAGTAGTAGATGCGAGAATCGTTTGATCTACTTGTTTGACGTGATGCCTATATACATGATCATTGCCTAGATATACTCATAACTATGCTCAATTCATCAATTGCTCAACAGAATTTGTTCACCCACCGTAGAAAATCTATGCTCTTGAGAGAAGCCACTAGTGAAACCTATGGCCCCCGGGTCTATTCTCATCATATCAATCTCCATCACTTTATTTACTTGCTTTGTTTTTACTTTGCCTTTACTTTTTACTTTGCATCTATCTATCAAAAATACCAAAAATATTATCTCTATCGGATCTCACTCTAAGTAAGTGACCGTGAAGGGATTGACAACCCCTAAGCGTTGGTTGCGAGTTGCTATCATTTTGTGTAGGTACGAGGGACTTGTCGTGGTCTCCTACTGGATTGATACCTTGGTTCTCAAAAACTGAGGGAAATACTTACGCTACTTTGCTGCATCATCCTCTCCTCTTCGGGAAAATCCGGCGCAGTGCTCAAGAGGTAGCAAGAAGAATTTCTGCCGCCGTTGCCAGGGAGGCTCACGCAAGCAAGTCAACCATACCAAGTACCCATCGCAATCCCTATCTCTCGCATTACATTATTTGCCATTTGCCTCTCGTTTTCCTCTCCCCCACTTCACCCTTGCCGTTTTATTCGCCCTCTCTTTCCCAATCTCCTCCTCTCTTTCCCGTTTGCCTTTTTCCCTTTGCTTTTCTGTTTGCTCGTGTGTTAGTTTGCTTGTCGTCATGACTAGTTTCATATCGTCTCCGTTGTCTCCCGAGAATGAAGTCTTAAATTTTAAGCAAAGGGAGGGAGAAAATCTAAAAGATGCTTGGTATAGGATTTGCAATGCTCAAAATAAATCTACCAGGAAGCAATCTACTTCAATTCTTCTTCGCAATTTTTACGTAGGTGCTAATCCTTGGTATAGATATATCCTTGATACCATTACCGGAGGGAATTTTTTGGGTAGCCATACTTTTGATTCTTATAATGCTTTAATAGATATATTTGGCTCACCACCCCTTTTGGTTAATGGAACTACGTTAACTTTGGAGCATGTTATGCAAAGGCTTGAAGCTATTGAAAATAAAGTTGCTACCATTGAATCAATTGAAAATCTTGATAAAAAGATCCACAATCAAATTACCCAATATGGATCTAAGGTAGGAATGACTTTGAAAAATATTAAGGAAAAAGAACCCATAGTTAATGAGAAAATAAATCTAGATTCCACAAGAATCGATAAACTTGAGGGTATCATTACCAACTTGGGAACCGCTTTTTCTTCCGTTCAAAACACTCCAAGTTCTTATACTAAAAATACTAAGCTTATTTATGTTCCTAAGAATAAGGGTGAATCATCCAGTAAGGAAACTGCGGATCTTAAATCTAGAAGTGTTCATCCCAATCTTTTTACCATCATTAATGAACCATTTGCTATAGATGAATTTTTTGATATTTTTGCTGAAAATTTGACAATTACTAGGAAGAAAGAAAATTCTAAAGGAGGTAGATGCCTCATTGAAGAATTGCCTACCAAAGATGGCAATACCTAGATCTATCCTTGCTTTTATGCCTAGCTAGGGGCGTTAAACGATAGCGCTTGTTTGGAGGCAACCCAATTTTATTTTGTGTTTTTTGTTTTTTGCTTCTGTTTAGGAATAAACAATCCATCTACCTTCTGTTTGGATGTGGTTTTGTGTTTAATTTAGTGTTTGTGCCAAGTAGAACCTATAGGATAACCTACGATGATAGTTGATTTGATTCTGCTGAAAAACAGAAACTTTGCACGCACGAAGTTAGTTATGATAAATCACAGGAACGTGCTTTCGCGTTGATTCTTTTTGATGATGTTCAATAAACAAATTTTCCAGTACTTCCTATTTTGTAGAATTTTAGAGTTCCATAAGTTTGCGTGAGTTCTGATTACTCTGATCGCTACTGTTTTTGATGATTCTGTTTTTCGTGTGTTGTTTGCTTATTTTGATGAATCTATGGTTAGTAAAATAGTTTATAAACCATAGAGAAGTTGGAATACAGTAGGTTTAACACCAATATAAATAAAGAATGAGTTCATTACAGTACCTTGAAGTAGTTCTTTGTTTTCTTTCTCTAACGGAGCTCACGAGATTTCTGTTGAGTTTTGTGTTGTGAAGTTTTCAAGTTTTGGGTGAATTATTTTGATGGATTATGGAACAAGGAGTGGCAAGAGCCTAAGCTTGGGGATGCCCATGGCACCCCCAATATAATCCAAGGACACCAAAAAGTCAAAGCTTGGGGATGCCCCGGAAGGCATCCCCTCTTTCATCCACTTCCATCGGTAATTTACTTGGAACTATATTTTTATTCACCAACATGATATGTGTTTTGCCTGGAGCGTCTTGTATTATTTGTGTCTTTGCTTGTTAGTCTACCACAATCATCCTTGTTGTACACATCTTTTGAGAGAGCCATACATGACTTGGAATTTGTTAGAATACTCTATGTGCTTCACTTATATCTTTTGAGCTTGATAGTTTTGCTCATAGTGCTTCACTTATATCTTTTGAGCGTGATAATTTTTACTCTAGTGCTTCGCTTATATCTTTTAGAGCACGGTGGTGGATTTTTTAAAAAGAAACTATTGATCTCTCATGCTTCACTTAGATTATTTTGAGAGTCGTTAATAGCATGGTAATTCGCTTAATGTTAATATACTTGGTGTTCAAGATATGTGAACCTTTCTTTTGAGTGCGTTGAATACTAAGATAAGTTTGATGCTTGATAATTGTTTTGAGACATGGAGGTGATAATATTAGAGTCACGCTAGTTGAGTAGTTATGAATTCAAAGAATATTGTGTTGAAGTTTGTGATTCCCGTAGCATGCACGTATGGTGAACCGTTATGTGATGAACTCGGAGCATGAATTATTTATTAATTGTCTTCCTTATGAGTGGCGGTCGGGGACGAGCGATGGTCTTTTCCTACCAATCTATCCCCCTAGGATCATGCGCGTAATACTTTGCTTTGATAACTTCTAGATTTTTGCAACAAGTATATGAGTTCTTTATGACTAATGTTGAGTCCATGGATTATACGCACTTTTTCCCATCCTTCCACCTTTGCTAGCCTCTCTAATACCGCGCACTTTTCGCCGGTATCATACACCCACCATATACCTTCCTCAAAACAGCCACCATACCTACCTATCATGGCATTTCCATAGCCATTCCGAGATATATTGCCATGCAACTTTCCACCGTCCCGTTTATTATGACACGCTCCATCATTGTCATATTGCTAGCATGATCATGTAGTTGACATCGTATTTGTGGCAAAGCCACCGTTCATAATTCTTTCATACATGTCACTCATGATTCATTGCATATCCCGATATACTACCGGAGGCATTCATATAGAGTCATACTTTGTTCTAAGTATCGAGTTGTAATTGTTGAGTTGTAAGAAAAATAAAAGTGTGATGATCATCATTATTAGAGCATTGTCCCAAGTGAGGAAAGGATGATGGAGACTATGATTCCCCCATAAGTCGGGATGAGACTCCGGACGAAAAAAAAGAAAAAAAGTAAAGAGGCCAAAAAAAGAAAAAAGAAAGGCCCAAATAAAGAAAATGAGAGAAAAAGTGAAAAGGGACAATGCTACTATCCTTTTACCACACTTGAGCTTCAAAGTAGCACCGAGATCTTCATGATAGGTAGTCTCTCATTTTGTTACTTTCATATACTAGTGGGAATTTTTCATTATAGAACTTGGCTTGTATGTTCCACTGATGGGCTTCCTCAAAATGCCCTAGGTCTTCGTGAGCAAGCAAGTTGGATGCACACCCACTTAGTTTCTTTTGTAGAGCTTTCATATACTTATAGCTCTAGTGCATCCGTTGCATGGCAATCCCTACTCACTCACATTGATATCTATTGATGGGCATCTCCATAGCCCGTTGATACGCCTAGTTGATATGAGACTATCTTCCCTTTTTTGTCTTCTCCACAACCACCCTTCTACTCCACATAGTGCTATATCCATGGCTCACGCTCATGTATTACGTGAAGATTGAAAAAGTTTTGAGAATGTCATAAGTATGAAACAATTGCTTGGCTTGTCATCGGGGTTGTGCATGATTTAAATATTTTGTGTGGGGAAGATGGAGCATAGCCAGATTATATGATTTTGTAGGGATAACTTTCTTTGGCCATGTTATTTTGAGCAGACATGATTGCTTTGATTAGTATGCTTGAAGTATTATTATTTTTATGTCAATATGAACTTTTGTCTTGAATCTTTTGGATCTGAATATTCATATCGCAATTAAGAAGATTTACATTGAAATTATGCCAAAGTATCACTCCGCATCAAAAATTCCTTTTTATCATTTACCTACGAGGACGAGCAGAATTAAGCTTGGGGATGCCGATCGTCTCCAACGTATCTATAATTTTTGATTGCTCCATGCTACTTTATCTACTTTTTTGGACTATATTGGGCTTTATTTTCCACTTTTATATTAATTTTGGGACTAACCTATTAACCGGAGGCCCAACCCAGAATTGCTGTTTTTTTTGCCTATTTTAGTGTTTTGAAGAAACGGAATATCAAACGGAGTCCAAACGGAATGAAACCTTTGGGAACGTGATTTTCCAACGAGCGTGATCCAGAGACTTGGAACCTACTCCATGAAGTGCAGGCGGTCACGAGGTGGAGGCGCGCTCCCACAGGCGCGCCCCTACCTCGTGGGCCCCGACGCTCCACCGACGTACTCCTTCCTCCTATATATACCTATGTATCCCGTCGATCGAGCAGGGCCAAAAACCTAATTCCACCGCCGCAACCTTCAGATCCACGAGATCCCATCTTGGGGCCTGTTAGGAGCTCACGGAGGGGGCATCCACCATGGAGGCTCCTACATCAACACCATAGCCCCTCCGATGAAGTGTGAGTAGTTTACTTCAGACCTTCGGGTCCATAGCTAGTAGCTAGATGGCTTCTTCTCTCTTTTTGGATCTCAATACAATGTTCTCCCCTCTCTCGTGGAGATCTATTCGATGTAATCTTATTTTTGCGGTGTGTTTGTTGAGACCGATGAATTGTGGGTTTATGATCCAGTATTATCTATGGAAAATATTTGATTCTTCTCTGAATTCTTTTATGTATGATTCACTTATCTTTGCAAGTCTCTTTGAATTATCCTTTTTGGTTTGGCCAACTAGATTGCTAGTTCTTGCAATGGGAGAAGTGCTTAGCTTTGGGTTCAATATTGCGGTGTCCTTACTCAATGACAGAAAGAGTTGCAAGGCACGTATTGTATTGTTGCCATCGAGGATAACAAGATGGGGTTTTTATCATATTGCATGAATTTATCCCTCTACATCATGTCATCTTGTTTAATGCGTTACTCTGTTTTTAACTTAATACTCTAGATGCATGCTGGATAGCGGTCGATGAGTGGAGTAATAGTAGTAGATGCAGAATCGTTTCGATCTACTTGTTGTGGACGTGATGCCTATATACATGATCATTGCCTAGATATACTCATAACTATGCACAATTCTGTCAATTGCTCAACAGTAATTTGTTCACCCACCGTTGAAAATCTATGCTCTTGAGAGAAGCCACTAGTGAAACCTATGGCCCCCGGGTCTATTCTCATCATATCAATCTCTACCACTTTATTTACTTGCTTTGTTTTTTACTTTGCCTTTACTTTTTACTTTGCATCTATCTATCAAAAATACCCAAAATATTATCTCTATCAGATCTCACTCTCGTAAGTGACCGTGAAGGGATTGACAACCCCTAAGCGTTGGTTGCGAGTTGCTATCGTTTTGTGTAGGTACGAGGGACTTGTGCGTGGTCTCCTACTGGATTGATACCTTGGTTCTCAAAAACTGAGGAAAATACTTATGCTACTTTGCTGCATCATCCTCTCCTCTTCGGGGGAAATCCAACGCAGTGCTCAAGAGGTAGCAGGGGAGAGAGCCCCCTCCTTCTTCTTCTTCATTGGCCTCCCCCTTGATGGGAGGAGAGTTCCCCCTCTGGTCCATGGCCTCCATGGTGGTGGAGGGGCGGGAGCCCCTCCGAGATTGGATCTGTCTCGCTGGTCTCTTCTGTTTCGCGCTCTCCAGATCTGGCCCTTCATGTTTTCTTAAATTCCCAGATATCCGTAACTCTGATTGTGCTGAAATTTCTACACGATTTTTTCCCCATAAATTATCTTTCTTGTGCCAGAAGAAGGGATCCAAGCGACGTTTGAGGAGGGCACGATACACCAGGGCGCGCCCGGGCCCTGGTGGCATGCCTTGGTGGGTTGTGGAGGCCTCGGGCCTCCATTTACATTGATTCCACCTCCTAAAATTCACAAATATTCCAAAATAATTCTCCTTAAATTTCTATTGCATTTGGACTTGGTTTAATATGTATTTTCTGCAAAACAAAAACATGCAACAAATAGGAACTGGCACTCGGCACTGGATAAGTAAGTTAGTCCAAATAAATCATATAGAAAGTTGCCAAAAGTATGTAAAAGTTGAATAATATTGGCATGAAACAATCAAAAATTATAGATACGACAGAGATGTATCACCACATCACTCCAGCGTGGATTCCTTTTGATCTTCTTGGTTTTGAGGGCACAGTAATCCGGGAAGTTTTCTTGGTTGATCTGCCCTTCATTCAGGCCGCTTGATTTGGAGCTTGCTGTCAAGGTAGTACTTCTTCATTCTTGTCCTTGGGATCCATGTGACACTACTAGAGAGGGCCTGGGAATGAAGAAATGACGAAAGAGAGGCACATTGGGCACAATCCCCACGAAGTTTGCACAAAGATGGGCAAAGACGGACATGCAGGTGATGGCATTGGGAGCAAAGTCCAGAAGCCTGAACCCGTATGGCCACATTACCTCATCAAAGAAATCCAAAAAGGGGTACAACCTGTAGTAAAAATACCTAGGAAAGAAGTGATACTTCTCATTGGTGGGAGGAACAGATCGTGGAAGCACTTCCGTGCCGAGTGATCTTTGGTTTTCCTTGCCCACACATATGAGTATTTGGCTGTGAGGTCAATCGCCTTTAGAGTCGGCGAGAAGACGGCGTTCTCTCTCCGCTACTTGACGACGGCCGTCTTCCTCTTCTCCACCTTCAAGTCAGCCTTCTTCATAGCCATGGCGATCGGGATGAGGAGGATTGATGGAAAGTGCGAGCGGGGCAGCATGACAGTGGAGAGCTCTGTTCTTGCGCAAGGATGAAGAAGATGGGCATGGTGATATGGGTTGTGAGTGAAGGAAGCAGTGAATCAAGCACCGCACCCGCAGACGCCTTTTTATGGGGAAGGCGCGGGGGTTGTGATGTAGGGCGGAACCCTAGGGGCCGATCTTTCACGTTTGGAGTGGATCCTATGGGGAAACACGAAGAACGCACAGAAGAACACGAGGGAAATCACGAGGGCAAACAAGAGAAACACTCAACCGACAAGGGATTGATCACACAAGGTCTGGATCATCGAGGCACAAAGTAAGACGAGATCCAAAGTCAACAAAGGACGATACAAGAGTAACCGTTCTTCTCCGTGAGGAGGTCTTGATTGTCTTCTCCGGATGGAGGCCTTGAATCCGGATGGATCTTCTCCGAAGAGGTGCGGTTCCTCACGTGGAGTAGATCTGGTACGGATGAGCAATGCTCTATCTCAGATGAGCTATCACAATGCTAACCCTATCTAGGAGGTGGGAGTGGTCTATATATAGTCTTAGTGCAAAAGAGGGGCGAAGTGTAGGGGTACATAGGCCTCAGCCCACAGCTGGACGCAGCCAGGGTCTGGACGTCCGTGGGGCGCCGGTCGTCCGGAGGCTCGCGGGTTCCCGGACGTCCGGGGTTCGTCGGATGTCCGCAGATTCTGTTCTGTGGTTGCTGGCACGGTAGTCCAGACACCTTTGGATTTCCGTAATTTCTGTTCTCTGGTCGCTGGCACGGACGTCCGTAGGGGCTCGGTCGTCCGGAGCCTGGGAGTGTCTGGTCGTCCGGGCTGGGCCGGTCGTCCGTAGCCTGGAGCTCGGGTCTGCCTCTCTTCTCTTGGTTGTAGCACCTTCCGAATTCGCACGCGTCGTGCTGGCGGTCGTCCGGGACCTGTAGCTTCCAAAGTAGCTCTTCTTCTTGATGTTCACGCTTGGTGTCCTTGCCACCTTGGCCATTGGAATGTAGCAGTCGTGTGGTTCTCCTCCAAGTACCCGATCACGCATAGAGTCTCCGTATGAGGTAGTAGCCAAGTCTCATGAGTAGGAAGAGGGAGTTCGGAGAGGAGCGAGTTCACCCTTATCTTCGATAGCCTTTGCTCGAGCTCTTGTCATGGGTCCAAGTGTGGTTGAGGGAGATGTAGGTACGTCCATGGGGATGAGCGAGGGATGTTCCGCATCATCTCCGCCCCCGGGAAAGATCCGACCTCGGATCAAAAGTTTCATCACCATGGTGTGGCGCGAGGTCCTTGACGTTGAAGATGTCGCTCACATTGTACTTCTCTCGTGGGAGGTCAATCCTGTAGGCGTTGTTGTTGTAGCGTGCTAGCACCTTGAAGGGTCCATCGGCTTGCGGGAGAAGTTTGGACTTGCGTTCGTTGGGGAAGCGGTCCTTGCGAAGGTGTAGCCAGACGAGATCGCCTATGTCGAAGATCATGGGTTGCTTGTTGACATTGAGCTTGGTCTCTAGTCGTTGTACTTGGTGCTCGATGGTGTTCCTTGTATCCTCATGCATCTTCTTGATGTAGCTTGCCCGTGCACTCGCATCCATGTTGGTGCGCTCTTGTAGAGGAAGAGGTAGAATGTCCAATGGGGAGAATGGGTTGAAGCCGTAGACGACCTCGAAGGGGGACTTGCCGGTAGTTGAATGTCTTGCACGGTTGTAGGTGTACTCGGCGATGGGTAGACATGCCTCCCACTCCTTGATGTTCTTCTTGATCAACACGCAAAGTAGAGTGGAGAGTGTCCGGTTCGTCACCTCCATTTGGCCGTCGGTTTGAGGATGGTATGCGGATGAGAACAAGAGCTTGATTCCTAGCTTGGCGCATAGCGTCTTCCAAAAGTAACTCAAGAACTTGACGTCACGGTAGGAGACGATTGTCTTTGGTACTCCATGGAGGCGCAAGATTTCCCTACAAAAGAGACTTGCAACATGTGAAGCATCGTCTATCTTGTTGCAAGGAATGAAATGTGCCATTTTAGAAAATCGGTCCACAACGACAAACACAGAATCCTTTCCATTTTGAGTTCTAGGCAAACCAAGTACAAAATCCATGCTAATGTCTTCCCAAGGTTGATAAGGAATAGGAAGAGGCATGTAAAGACCATGTGATTGAGCTTTAGACTTAGCTTTGTGACATGTAGAGCATCGGTTGGTGAAGCGTGAGACGTCGCGAAACATCTTGGGCCAAAAATAGTTCTTGGAGAGCGTGGTGAATGTCTTGTTGCGTCCAAAATGTCCCATGAGTCCGCCTCCATGAGCCTCTTGCAAAAGGAGCAAACGAAGAGAAGACTCGGGAATGCATAGTTTGTTAGCTCTCATAAGATAATCATCCTTGATGTAATATCATTCCCAAGATGTATGCGTCAAACATTTAGCATAAGGAGTAGCAAAAGGTGGATCATTAGCATACAAGTCTTTTATGTGCTCAAAACCAATAACATTCAACTCAAGTCTAGTGAAAAGCGTGCTTATGCGTGAAAGTGCATCCGCAACTACATTTTCCTTACCCTTAATGTACTTGATCACATAGGGGAAAGATTCAATAAATTCACTCCATTTGGCATGACGCTTGTTCAACTTAGTTTAACCTTTTAAGTACTTAAGCGTTTCATGATCGGTATGGATGACAAACTCATGAGGTCTAAGATAATGTTCCCAAACATGTAGCACACACACTAAAGCATACAATTCTTTGTCATAGATTGGATAGTTAAGTTGAGCACCGAAGAGTTTTTCACTAAAATAAGCAATGGCTCATTTTTCTTACATCAAAACTCCGCCAATTCCGGTACCACTTGCATCACAATGAACCTCAAAAGTTTTTTCAAAATTGGGCAAAGCAAGAATCGGATCATGAGTAATCAAAGACTTGAGCTCACCAAAAGCGGTGGATTGCAAAGATCCCGAAACAAAAGGAGCATTCTTCTTACTCAAGGCATGCAAAGGAACGACAATAGTGCTAAAGTCTTTCACGAAGCAACGATAAAAACCTGCAAAACCAAGAAAGCTACGCATTTGTTGCAAATTGGTGGGTTGGGGCCAAGTTTTATTTGCTTCAATTTTTAGGTTCATTAACATGGATACCCTTGGAAGAAACAACAAAACCCAAGAAAACAAGTTTGTCAACACCAAACGTGCACTTTTTCATGTTGGCATAAAGACGTTCCTTGCGAAGCGTTTGCAAAACAGCCCTAACATGATTAAGATGCTCTTTCATGGATTTGCTAAACACAAGAATATCATCAAAGTAAACCACAACAAAGACTCCAATGTAAGGTCGAAGCACAAAATGCATAAGACGCATGAAAGTACCCGGAGCTTCCGATAAACCCATAGGCATGACTAACCACTCGTACAAGCCAAATTTGGTTTTGAAAGCAGTTTTCCACTCATCACCTTCTTGTATGCGGATTTGATAATAGCCACTTTTAAGATCAATTTTTGAGAAGAAGGCGGCACCACTAAGTTCATCAAGCATATCATCTAGGCGAGGAATGGGATGCCTATAGCGAACGGTAATAGCATTTATAGGTCTACAATCGGAACACATGCGGACACTTCCATCTTGCTTAGGCACAAGTATAACGGGAATGGCACAAGGACTTAAGCTTTCACATACAGGACCGTTGTCGATTAGTTGTTGTACTTGCCCTTGGATCTCCTTAGTTTCTTTGGGGTTGACGCGGTATGGAGCTTTGTTTGGAAGGGGCTCTCCGGGATGAGGTCGATTCGATGCTCAATGCCTCGAAGAGGAGGTAGACCCGGAGGTAGCTCATCGGGGAAAACATCTTGGAATTCCTGCAAAAGAGATTGAAACACTAAAGGTAGCTCATGAGAGGTGTTAGTTTTTGGTTCCCCATCCTTGCACACAAGGACAAAGTGCATAACACTCGATAGGTTCTCACACACTTCTCTCATCTCAGTTTTTGTGGCAAACAGGACTAGGTTTTTCTCTCTAGGCGAAGGGACGCTCAAGTTTGGCTTGTGGCTCTCACTCACTTTTTGGTGGATCACTTTCTCACTCTTCTCTCCACGATGGGTGGCTTGCTTGTCGGCTATCACTTGACTAGGAGACATAGGTTGAACCACATACTCCTTTCCTTTCATCTTGAAGCTATAGTGATTGGTACGCTCGCTGTGGATGACACCACGGTCGAATTGCCATGGTCAACCAAGAAGGAGGTGGCAAACGAACATCGGGACGACATCACACTCCAAAGGGTCCTCACATGCACCAATTTTGAAGGAGACTTGGACCATATGCTCAACTCGTATAGTGCCGGAGTCACTTAGCCATTTAACCTTATAGGGGTGCGGGTGCCTCATCTTGACCAATTGAAGCTTGGAGCATAGTTCTTCACTTGCCAAGTTGTGACAACTACCTCCATCGATGATGACCTTGACAGACCTTCCATTGATGCCGGCCTTTGTGTGGAAGATGTGGCATCGTTGGTCTTCCTCTTGTTGATGTTGGAGAATCAAGACTTTGGAGACAATGAGAGCGGGGCTCGAATCCTCATCACAAAAGACTTGATCATCTTCATCCTCATTCACGCGCCGGTGCATGGCCACTTGCTCAAGGGCTTCCATCTCCTCATCACTCATGGAGTCGTAGGTTCCATCGTTGTTGAGGATCATGGTGCGCTTGTTTGTGCATTCATAAGACTTGTGGCCTCGGCCACCGCAAGTGAAACACTTGAAGGAGCTTGTCTTGACGGTCTCATTGGTCGGAGTAGATGATGAAGCACGTGGCTTGAAGTTGCTTGTAGTAGGAGGAAGACGACTCGAGCTAGTCGAAGTTCTCTTGTAACTTGACTTGTCATTATTGCTTGGAGAAGGCTTGTTCGATATAGAGGTTGGAGGAGTTGTTGAAGCTTGGTTGTTGGAGAAGTCGTAGGTCTTGGATGAGTACTTGGCATACTTGAAGTCATTTTGCACTTGACGTTCCGCCTTTGTAGCTTGATGCACGAGCTCAATGAGGTTGGAGTAGGGTTGGAAGTCGGCGATCTTCTTGATGGGATGATTGAGTCTGGTGGTGGGATCGACGTGGACGGAGCAGCCACCTCCGAAGCCTTCTTCTTCGGTGGCATGTCGATGAAGATGATGAAGATCTAGCTTCAGCGTGAGCGCGGATCAGGTTCACACAACCTCGGCGCCCCTACCGGCGCGCCAAAGATGTCGTGGGAGCGAACACTGTGGGACGGAGCCCCATTCGGTCCGGCGAAGCGGAGATCGCGAGAGTGGATCGAGGTGAAGCACGCGAGCGGTTTACCCAGCTTCGGAGCTCTCCGGAGAGATAAAACTCCTACTGCTACTTTGTGGTTTGTATTGTGTTCTTGCTCGGGAGCGATGAGCGCTGCAGTACACACGAGACCGAGCGTGAGTGCTTTCTGGTTTCCCCCCCCCTCTACGTTGCGCATGGGCCTCCTTTTATATGCTCAAGGGGTCACCGACAGGTGGCAACGCATGCAAGGGTAAAAATGGAAAAGAGGTGCGGTTGGCATACCTACTTGTACAGTGCATCCTACCTAACCCTGACGGTAGGGGACAAAGGCATTAAATGCCCGTCTGCATCGCCCAAACAGTGCAGAAAAGTGACCGTTAGGGGCGCCACCGCTCGCCACGATGGCCATCTTGTCATCTCCGCTTGCCACCTCGCCGCTTAGCTGCACAGACTTCACGCCATGCGCTGCGCTGAAAGGCCCAGGCGACACGTTGGTGGATGTCTTTGGGCGGGTGCAAAGTGGTAGCTTTGCCGTGGCAAGCGACTTGCTGCGGTCGTTGTCTTGTCGCGTCCGGAAGCTTGTTGCTCACCGGGCCTTGCCGGGACGCGAAGCGCGTCGCGGCAAGTTCCTTGAAATGCCTTGGTTAGCCTTCCCGGCAAGCTCCTCTTGCCGGGGCCTTGACCTTCCCGGCAAGCTCCTCTTGCCGGGGCCTTGTCTTCTCATATTAAACACTTTGTTCTTGAATGGCTCCAAAGGAACCAACGGAGGACCTTGGCGGTCACCCGGCAAGCCTTGCCGCGGGGTGCTGCGCCTGCCCATGCACAAGTTCGGGATACTAGAGTACCCCTACTCTAGTACACCGACAGTGTCCATTCAAGAAATGCGCCATTGTTTGCTCATCATCTTCCGTGACATTGGCTCGAATCATGGCTATCTCCATTTCCTTGTAGTATTCTTCAACACTCTTTGTTCCTTGCTTGAGGAGTTGTAGCTTCTTGAAGAGATCTCGGTTGTAGTAGGTGGGCACAAAACGTGCTCGCATGACATCCTTCATTTGAGCCCAAGTGGTGATTGGTGGTTCACCTCTTGCTTCTCGGCGCTCAAGAACTTGTTCCCACCATATGAGCACATAGTCTTGGAACTCAAGTGATGCCATAGCGATCTTCTTCTCTTCCTCATAGTTGTGCAAACGTAAGATTTTGTCGACCTTCAATGCCCATGAAAGGTACTCTTCAGGATCATTGCTTCCATTGAACTTGGGCATTGTGAATTTGAGCTTGCCATAGCGTTGCTCTTCATTGTGTTGTTGGCGATGGTGATGATGACGCCCTTGACGTGGAGGGTAATCATCCTCATGTTGCTCTTGGCGTGGAGGAAGTCCATGACCAACTTGCTCTTGTTGAACTTGAGGTTGAGGTGGAGCTTGACGAGCTTGTGGAGGGGCTTGAGGAACTTGACGTTGCACACACGGTTTGTAGTTCCTCTCTTGGATTTCTTCTCGAAGGGCTTCCTGTTGATTGCACCGTTCGCGATTGCGGTTGGCGATGGCTCGACTTTATTCTTGAAGGGCACGTTGCACTCAAGAGCTTGCGCTTCTCGTTGTTGTTGTTGAAGACGTTGAGCCTCGGCGTCTTGTTCCTCTTGGTGTAGACGCGCTCGTTCTTCCTCTTGGCGCCGTTGTCGTTGTCGTTCTTGAGCTTGAACAAAAGCGAATTGGTGTGGTTGAGGACGAGGTACCCTCTCATCAACTCGCTCTTGTGAATGCTTGTCATGGAGAGGATTGTGAGACGCATGACTGTCTTGACGCGTGGCTCGTCGAAGAGTGTTCGATGATGGTGTACTTGAGCCGGAGAAGGTGTCATCGGAGTGTCGACTTGAGTGGCTCCGTCTTGAGTATGAAGAAGTTGAAGGAGGACGGTTCACCAACAAGGCGCGGATCTCGTCCATTCTTGCATTGTTCTCTTGCTTGTGACCATCGAGCTTGTTGTCGAAGTAGTCCTTGGTACGTTGCTCGGAGAGTCGCAAGTCGGTGGCGAGGTCGTCGATGTGTTCGTTCATAGCTTGTTGCTCTTGATGCAACGCTCGTTGCGCACCAAAGAGGTGGCTCTTGGTGACGTATGATGACATGTCGTCATCTTGCTCGATGAAGAGTGGGTTGGTAGAAGTACTCGGCCTATCCATCATTCCAAGCAAAATGTGAGTGGTAGAAAGAGAAGAACTTATACCAATGTACCTTGACCGATGTTGACGATGAATCAAGTTCACTCAAATGCGGACAATGAAATAGCACTATTGGTACCAATTCTTGTCGGTTCTCACACCTACACAAGTAAAAGCTTATGGTGGAGCTTGGTTAGGATGGTGGCACAAAGTTTGATGCAATTGGAAGTGAGCTTCAATAATGTTGGAAAAGATGCACAAATTTGCAAGTGCAACAAGTAGACCAAGCAAATAGGGGTACACGGAAACACACACGCAAATAGATAAATGGGATTGTGCAAACAAAAAGTGAGCCAAAATGTGGAATCCACGAAAATGCTCTTGTTGCACAATACACGAGAGACGCTAGCACGATTGCACAAAAGGCGGATACGGAACTTGTGCACAACCTACTGAGGCAAAAATGCAACAACCTCTATCCCAAGTATGCTATATCTATGGTATTTCGGTGCTATGATCCAAGATGATCGAGTATGACAATCTTAATGTAGTATGATGCTATGGTTCTTGCTTATAAGCTCTTTGCTTATCTTTTCTCTTTGCTTAAAAGCTTGGGTGCTCTTTCACTTTTGAGCTCTTTTCTCATGCAAAACTTCACGAACCAAGATAGCAATTGTGTATGCGATGACAACTTTGTGACACAAAAGTTGATGTCAAGATATCCACCACTATGGTATGGTATGTATGCTATGGAGTATGATCACTAATGTGCACAAGTCACATTGCCGGCAATACTCAATGGCTAGTCTCGATGGGTAAGCTACGCAAATGTAAGGCCATGTGGGTATCAATGCAATTGCAAGGAATGAAAAAGATGTCGTCGAGGTTACCGTCCTTGGCGATGATGAGACCTTTGCGAAGATGAGACGTGGTGATGATGATGTCAAACCGTACCTATATAGCTGAAACGTAATAGGACACGGGAGCCACAACTCAAAATCTCAACGACCAAAACGTGTCAAAATCATCATAGGAGGTATTGGGGGGATGATGGTGGTGTATGTGGGTTCGGAAGATGTGGTGGAAGGTGGGGATGCGGTGGTGGCCGAACTGAATAAAATTCAGTTTCGTCAGAGTTTCCCGGACGTCCGGGTGGTCACGGTCGTCCGGAGGTCGTCGGACGTCCGGCTGGGTCCGGTCGTCCGTGTCCTGGGCGAAAATCGGGCACGGGATGAACTACACGATTTCGGGGTGGAGGGAGATGGTGATGTCAAAATCGAGCGGATTTGTGGATGGAAAAGGGTGGGGAGGGTGGGGAAAGCTAGATCCACATGTGGCAACACAAATCCATGGACCAAATCCAACAAAATTTCAACTCACCAACAAATCAAAAAAAAATTTGGGGGCTATTTTTGGTGGGGAATTTTCGGATTTAGGACGAAAACAACAAAATCAAGCTAGAAAAGACGGGGTAGGGGCTCCAAAAACGTGATCAATGTGGCTCATGATACCAAGATGATGTAGGGCGGAACCCTAGGGGCCGATCTTTCACGTTTGGAGTGGATCCTACGGGGAAACACGAAGAACGCGGAAGAACACGAGGGAAATCACGAGGGCAAACAAGAGAAACACTCAACCGACAAGGGATTGATCACACAAGGTCTAGATCATCGAGGCACAAAGTAAGACGAGATCCAAAGTCAACAAAGGACGATACAAGAGTAACTGTTCTTCTCCGTGAGGAGGTCTTGATTGTCTTCTTCGGATGGAGGCCTTGAATCCGGATGGATCTTCTCCTAAGAGGTGCGGTCCCTCACGTGGAGTAGATCCAGTACGGATGAGCAATGCTCTATCTCAAACGAGCTATCACAATGCTAACCCTATCTAGGAGGTGGGAGTGGTCTATATATAGTCTTAGTGCAAAAGAGGGGCGAAGTGAAGGGGTGCATGGGCCTCAGCCCACAGCTGGATGCAGCCAGGGTCCGGACATCCGTGGGGCGCCGGTCGTCCGGAGGCTCGCGAGGTCCTGGAAGTTCGGGGTTCCTCGGATGTCCACAGATTCTGTTCTATAATTATTTGCACGGTCGTCCGGGGCGCCTTGGATTTCCGTAATTTACTGTTACGTAATTATTTGCACGGACGTCCGTAGAGGCTCGGTCGTCCGAACTGGGAGTGTCTGATCGTCCGGGCTGGGCGGTCGTCCGTAACTGGAGCTCGGGTCTGCCTCTCTTCTCTTGGTTGTAGCACCTTCCGAGGTCGCGTCTCCGTGCACGGCGGTCGTCCGGGACACAGTAGCTTCCAAAGTAGCTCTTCTTCTTGATGTTCACGCTTGGTGTCCTTGCCACCTTGGCCATTGGAATGTAGCAGTCGTGTGGTTCTCCTCCAAGTACCCGATCACGCATAGAGTCTCCATATGAGGTAGTAGCCAAGTCTCATGAGTAGGAAGAGGGAGTTCGGAGAGGAGCGAGTTCACCCTTATCTTCGATAGCCTTTGCTCGAGCTCTTGTCATGGGTCCAAGTGTGGTTGAGGGAGATGTAGGTACGTCCATGGGGATGAGCGAGGGATGCTCCGCATCAGGTTGTCTCTTCTTTGCTCGGTGTGGCAGTGTCGTGGTTCTAAGTCTGACAGTAGAGTGGGGGTAGGTATGGAGAGGCAAGGTCCTAGCTATGGAGAGGTTGTAAACACAAGCGATGCACGAGTTGAGCCCTTCTCGGAGGAAGTAAAAGCCCTCGTCTCGGGCCCGGAGGCGGTCGAGTGGATTATGTGTATATGTGTTCTGAGTGCGAACCCTTACACTGTGGAGGAGGGTGGCTTATATAGAGTCTTGCCAGACCCAGCCAGCCCGTAATGAAGGGTTTAAAGTACATTAAGTGCAGGCGTTCTTGTAGCGCCCACATAAAATGTCTTAACTACCATAAAGTCTATTCAATTACAGGCCGTTGCGGTCAGAGTGCCTCTTGACCTTCCCGGTGGTCGAGTGAGTCTTCATGGTCGAGTCCTTCAAGTCGGTCAGTGAGTTCTTCGTGGAGTCATTTGGAAGGTGATCTCTTCTAAGGGTGTCCTTGGGTAGGGCACTTAGATCAGACCTATGACCCTACCCTAGGTACATGAATCCATCATTAGCCCCGAATGGATTGAGGCTTGAGTGAGGAAGGAGTTGATCTGTTTCCGATTGACTTTTGCATCTTGGCTATCGTTGTTGCAGATCAAGACCTGTTTGTTGATAACGAGCAACTTTTCTTGATCGACTCGATCCATTCTTGTCTTTCGTCGAGTGATCTTTTGGACATTGCGGTTCGGCGGCGGATCGCGAAATCCCGCGTCGGCAGATAGATCTGCCGTTCGCGGATTCTCGGATCTGAAATTTGGGGAAGCCTTGAAGCGAAACGGACCATGGCCTTTCGGGCGGGATGGGACATAGACGCCTCGATCTCCGCGCCGCTTTTTCCGCCACGTATCACGTCAATGCAACTGTTTCGGGATATGATTAGACTGGCTGGGCCCACCCGTCATCCACTCGGAAGGGATCTTATAAATGTGGCCAGCGAGGGCTTTCTGAACAGTGCCTCGTCATTTTCTCTCTGCTCTCCTCGTCTCCGCCCAACGCGCCCGCTTTCACCTTCGCTAAGCTTCTTCTTCGCGCATCTCGCCGGCAACCATGGTCAAGGAGAAGATGGCGGTGCTGGAGCGCGCAAAGAAGGCGTCGGCGGCGGAGAAGGCGAAGGGGAGATCCACCAGTCGCAGCGGGTCATCGTCTAGATCTCGCCTGCCGAAGGGCTGGGTCCAGGGAGATTGGATCCAGTCGACCATCACGGAGAAGGATCTCCTCGACATGGCCAATGACGGGCTGATCCCCCACGGCGTCGCGAGGCTTCCGGGGAAAGAGTGGCAGCCCGGTAGGAAGAGGGTGAGTCGTGCTTCGGCCACCCATGTCGACCATGGATTTTCTTTGCCACCGAGTGTTTTCTTCCATGGTTTTTTGAACTTCTTTGGAGCTCAACCCCACCACTTCACCCGAACTCCATCAGCGTATCTTGCTGCGTTTGTCTCCATGTCGAGAATTTTTACGGGCTGTCGACCGCCTTGGGGCTTGTTCAACACATATTCACGTGTCGCTCTCGGTATGAAGAAGGCGAGTCGAGCGATGAAAGAACCCAAGTTGTCCAAATGTGTGGGGCACAGGGATCCAAGTGAGGAACAATAGCAGCTTCCAGCCATGGCGTTTCCCGAGTCGGTCGGAGGTGGCGATCGACTTGGTTCTCTTGCGAGAATGAGGCGGCACGCCGGGCGATCAAGTGGACTCCCTCAATTCACCATGGACCGGTGAACAAGCCCTCCTCTCTGAAGGTGATTCCGGAGGAGAGGCTGACATGAAGATGTTGATGGATCGCGTGGTGCGGTTGGTCGAGGCGGAGTTCTTGGCATGGACCTGTTGGAGGTTTTTCTTAGGCGGCGCATCCAGCCCCTTCAATTCGGAGCCACTGCATGTGGTTGTCTTCTGAATCAAGGCGAGACTCGGATCCACCGAAAGCGGTCGACGACGCCACGGTGGAAAAGTGGATGGCTGCGGTCACCGGGAACAAGGATAATCCCCGCGGATCGAGAAGAATTTCTCCACTCGACCAC
Organism: Aegilops speltoides; assembly: GCA_021437245.1. Lineage (NCBI taxonomy): Eukaryota > Viridiplantae > Streptophyta > Magnoliopsida > Poales > Poaceae > Aegilops > Aegilops speltoides. The sequence goes on along the minus strand of CM038142.1, from coordinate 343,103,083 downwards.
CATAGCATTCCGGACAAGGTATGTTTGCTCTACCTTCCATTGTATTCTTGTCATATTTATTTACATTCCATCGCAAGTTGGTCGATTGATCTCTGTCTTGATGTCTTCGGGCCCTCACGAGTTGTACTCAATGCCCAATGGAGCTCGAGCTCCGTGAAGAAGGAGAAGCGGCGGGGCGAGAGCCAGAGGAGTGGGACTCGGGCCTTCCGAAGATAGCGATGATGGCGGCGATGATGATGAGGACGAAGAAGAGGAGGAGGAGGAGTTGCTCCACCGCTCGAAAAGCGGTCGAAACTTGTCCATGACCACATGTTGAGCGTGGCAAGGGGTTCGACGCCTCATGATCGACCAAGCGCCCTCGGACCACTTCTCGGCGCCGGTGAAAAGCGCCAAGCGATCGAAGGTGGCTCCGTCAAAGCCAACCAAGCTCCTGCCGAAGATGAAAGTGTCCATCCCCACCATATCAGGGTAAACATGCTGCTCAAGTCTTCTTGTTTTGTACAGGCTATATCTCTGGTTGATACTTGAGTTAGCCGATTGATTCTTTGGAACTTCAAAGTCTGCAACCACGAGACCTCGGGCAAGGCCGCGACCATGAGATGGAGGACGCAGCAACCTCAAATCCTGGTACTATACTCTTAATTCTGTCTTTAGTCGACTGACTCATGATTTCTAACTCTGATTCTTTTCTGAAGCCCTATCCAATGTCGTTATCACCCTTCCTGATGATGATGATGAGGATGAGGAACCGCTGAAGCATAGGAGGAGCAGGAAGACGTCTACTGGTAAAGCGGCCCAGGATGTGATGGCGCCCGAGACTGTGGTCATGGAGGGGGAGAACACCACTCGACACACCGTGTCTTTTGCGGTGCCGTTGACGAGTGCTCATCCCACTTCGTCGAGTGCCGCGCAACCTTCGCTCTTCACAACTCACCACGTCCCAGAGGACCAAGCCAGCGCTGCTAAGGAAGTGATACGCCAAGCAGAAGTCATGATGGAGAAGGTGAAGGCCATCCGGGACGCAAGTCAAGCAGCTTACGACGCCAGCTCCGCCCTTTAGAGCAATGTCCAGGTCAGTCGACCATCGTCTGTTCTGTTAGGATATGCTATCAAAACTTCTCTTTCCGAAATCCATAGGAATCACCCACTGGGTGTGTTGAGTAAAACTCCGTGGTAGCGGGGGCACGCTGAGTGCACCCGCTGGGTGTAGTCCCCAAGGCTAAGGTCGACTGCTGGCAGTCGGTCTTAAACTTTATAAATAAAGTCTTTCCGTCATTCGATTTGGCGAATGGATTTCAAACCGGTGGGGGCACGCTAAGTGCACCCACCGGTGTAATCCCGAGGCGTGGCCATGGCGGCGCTTGATTACGATCTGAAGAATCGTCTTTTTAAGGAGGTCGATTGGTGACTCTGTCTTCAATAGAACTAGTGGGGGCACGCTGAGTGCACCCACCGGGTGTAATCCCGAGACTACGATTGAATGCTTGTATTCGGTGTAGTCTTAAAGCGATGATTTTCTCTTATCCACTCGGAAGTGAATTATCTTTGATATTTTGTCGATTGGTTCTTCGCAGAAATCCTGTGACCTTGCGGCTCGATATACCGAGCTTGAACAGAAGCACATTCAGCTCGAGCTGGATCTGAAGCTGGTTCAGGAGAATCTGACGAAGGCGAAGGAGGAGACCAAAGGTATGTTCGGTGAGACTTCGACGAATCCTTTTTCTCTTCACTTGTTTCAAAATCTGACCTTTCTGTGACTTGCAGGCAAGGTGAAGGAGGCCCAGAAGAAAAAAGACCTTGAGCTAGCTGAGAAGATCAAGCTTGCGGACGAGAAGTTATCTTCAGTCACCATGCTCGAAGAAGAGAATACTAATCTGAAAGCTGCTCTTGGGATTGCCAACAAGGAAGTCACCCGTTGAAGGCCCGACAAGACTGCCTCGACCGACAAGATCAATCAGGTGGTTGGGAAGAAAAATGACACAGAGGCCTTCTGAGTGGACTTGCCAAGAAGTTGTTCCTTATGCTCGAAGGTAACCCTTTATACTCGACAATCATTTTCAAGCTGTGATGCTTCCATTCGACAAGCGCCTTGACTCGGTGTTTGTCCTTGCGAAATCTGTCGAAACTTTGAAGAAGAGACTAGCCGAGTTGGAACCAAACCTTGACCCGTCAATTCTCCGATGAATGATGAAGTTGCCATGAATGTCTTCCATTTGGAGTCCGTGTTGCGGCTGTCGTGGACTATCTTGCAAGGCTGAAGGTCGCCACGTCCCGCATCGACTCGGCCTTTCGGCCCGAGCGACACTCGAGAATGACCTCGAGTCGCTGATGGCTCGGCTGAACGCAGATCCCGACCGAGTCGCGAGAGTGGAAGAAGTCCTCGGCTCGTTGCGGTGCAGATGTTGCTCTGTCTACGGCGAGTCCACTTGCAAAGACGCGAGAAGACAAGTGGCGGCTCTCGGGTGGCCAACACCAAGAAACACGACTTGGTCCTTCATGGAAACCTTCATCGTTGCTGCCACTCGGATCGCGAGCGGAATCGACCTTGATGAGTTCGTTGCTCCTTCCAGCCCTCCACGGAGGGTAAAAACTTCTTTTAAGCCCGGCGCTTTAAATTTGCCTCGGTATACGAGTGGAATTATAACCGATAAACCTTAACAGGCTTAGCGCTGAGCACTTCGGTTCCTTTAGGTATCGACCTAAACTTGGATTTGATGTTCAAAATGATTGCTTTTGGCTTGAAATGTCGCTGCGGGTTCACGACAAGATGCTCACTCGATCGACTTATTCCTTAGGCGAGCAACCTTGGGCTGCAGCTAAGCCTCCAGTGAGAGGTTTGCTCTTCACTCGGTAGGATTTTTATATCTTAAGCGAAACCTTGGGCTGCAGCTAAGCCTCCAGTGAGAGGTTTGCTCTTCACTCGGTAGGATTTTTATATCTTAGCGAGCAGGGCTGCAGCTAAGCCCCAGGAGAGGTTTGCTCTTCACTCGGTAGGATTTTTATATCTTAGGCGAGCAGGGCTGCGGCTAAGCCCCAGTGAGAGGTTTGCTCTTCACTCGGTAGGATTTTTATATCTTAGGCGAGCACTTTGGGCTGCAGCTAAGCCCCAGTGAGAGGTTTGCTCTTCACTCGGTAGGATTTTCACGTTGTACTTGTGGCGAAGCTTCGGAGGAAAGGTCACGATCGACCTGCACCTCGTCCTCCTTCTGGCGCACATTGTACTTATGGTGTAGCTCGGAGGAGAGGGTCGCAGTCGACCTGCACCTCGTCCTCCTTGCAAGCGCACATTGTACTTATGGTGTAGCTCGGAGGAGAGGGTCGCAGTCGACCTGCACCTCGTCCTCCTTGCAAGCGCACATTGTACTTATGGTGTAGCTCGGAGGAGAGGGCCGCAGTCGACCTGCACCTCGTCCTCCTTGCAAGCGTACGTTGTACTTATGGCGCAGCTCAGAGGAGAGGGTCGCAGTCGACCTGCACCTCGTCCTCCTTGCGAGCATACGTTGTACTTAGGCGAGTATTTAAACTGCAGCTAAGCCTCCGAGTGGAAGTCGGCTTACCACTCGGTGGGATTTTATAACTTAAGCGAGTACTTGGACTGCAGCTAAGCCTCCGAGTGGAAGTCGGCTTACCACTCGGTGGGATTTTTATAACTTAGGCGAGTGCTTGGACTGCAGCTAAGCCTCCGAGTGGAAGTCGGCTTACCACTCGGTGGGATTTTTATAACTTAGGCGAGTGCTTGGACTGCAGCTAAGCCTCAGTGGAAGTCGGCTTACCACTCGGTGGGATTTTATAACTTAGGCGAGCACTGGCTGCAGCTAAGCCCCAGTGGAAGTCGGCTTACCACTCGGTAGGGTTTTTGTAACTTAAGTAAACGGATTCGCAGCTAAGCCTCCGAGTGGAAGTCGGCTTGCCACTCGGTAGGATTTTACAAACTTAAGCGAAAGCGGATTCGCGGCTAAGCCACCTTGAGGGGAAAATTTTATGGGACAAAATAAAAAGTGACAAAAATTATGGAGGAATTATGACACTAATATTTGAAATCCATGAACTCTGAAGTACTTTATTACAACTCATCCGAAGTGAAAAAACTTTAAGTGTAAAATGGGCGGAGCAGATCCGCGTTCAAGCTCGGGGCTCTTGATATTGTGTTCGGCGTTGTAAAGGCGATATGCCCGTTGTGGAGAACCTTGGTGATGATGAAGGGTCCTTCCCAAGAAGGAGCGAGCTTGTGTTGTTTCTGCGATCCACTCGGAGAACTAGATCTCCTTCTGGAAGGCTCGACCTCTTACATTTACGGCGTGAAAGCGGCGCAAGTCTGTTGGTAGATGGTCGATCGAATCGAGCCATCTCCTTTCTTCCTCTAGAAGGTCATTGCGTCTTGTGGCGCTTGCTCAACTTCGCCGTTGTAGAGCTCAACTCGAGGAGCATTGTGAAGAAGGTCGCTCGGCAAGACTGCTTCACTCCATAGACCAAGAAGAATGGAGTTCTTCCGATCGACCGATTGGGTGTGGTCCGCAATCCCCAAAGCACGAAGGGAGTTCGTCGACCCATGCTCCAGCCGCATGCTTGAGATCACGCATCGATCGGGCTTCAAACCCTTGAGGATCAAGCCATTGGCTCGTTACCTTGTCCATTCATTGCGGATGGGCGTGAAGCGTAGTCGACTCGTGTGCCTTGAGAGTTGCGAAATCCTGAATTCTTACGAGTCAAAATTCACCCATTATCCGTGATAATGCTTGTGCGGGACTCCATATCTGAGCGTTAGCTCCACGATGAAGGTAACAGCGATGCGGCGTCAAGATTCTTGATTGGTTTAGCCTCAATCCACTTGGTGAACTTGTCATTGCTACCGGTATATCGTGAAACCACTCCGACCTGTTCTCAAGGGACCGACCATGTCCAACCCCCATCTTGCGAAAGGCGGACGAGTGGAATGGTCTTGAGGGCAGACAGCAGCTTGTGTGACATATTGGAGTAGAACCGACTTCCTTCGCACTTGTCCACTATTTCGCCGCCATCTCATTCGCCCTTGGCGATAAAATCCGGCTCGGTATGCTTTAGCTACGATGGTCCGAAGGGCGCATGGTGACCATAGGTCCCAGTGGATATCATTGAGGATGATTGACCTTCTTCTGGCGTTATGCATTTTTGACCAACTCCAGTCGCGCTCTCTCTATACAACTGCCCTTTGATAACGGTAAAGGCTTTGGATCGACGGACGATCTGTCGAGCCTCTTCCTCATCTTCTCGGAGCTCTTTTCTCAGGATATACGCGATATAGGGAATTGTCCAGTCGGGAGTGACCACTAAGACTTCCATGACCAAGTCGACCACTGCTGGGACCTCAATCTCAGTCGGATCGGTGGCACTCTTGGGCTGTGGAGCTTCTTCTGTGAAAGGATCTTCTTTGACTGACGGAATGTGTATATGCTCCAAAAACACACCACTCGGAATGGCTTCTCTTTTGGAACCTATCTTTGCGGATCATCGGCTGCCTGATTTTTCAGTCGGGGGATGTGATGGAGCTCTAACCCCTCGAACTTCTTTTCCAGCTTTCTCACTGCATTGCAGTATCCAGTCCTGGCTGGGCTTCTTACGTCCCACTCCTTCATCACTTGGTTGACCACTAAATCTGAATCACCATAAACCATCAGGCGACGGACGCCGAGTGAGATGGCCATGCGTAATCCATATAAAAGGGCTTCACACTCTGCCCCATTATTGGAGGAATCAAAGTGAATCTGGAGCACATATTTGAGCTTATCTCCTCTGGGGGACACCAGGACAACCCCAGCACCGGAACCATTCAGCATCTTAGAGCCATCAAAGAACATGGTCCAATGCTTGAGTGAACTTGATCGGCTGTTGTTGTTCAATCCACTCGGCGAGAAATCCGCTATTGCACAGGACTTAATGGCTTTCTTTGCCTCAAACTTGATATCAAGGGAAGAAGTTCAATCGCCCATTTAAGCCACTCGACCAGTTGCATCTCTGTTGTGCGAGAATCTCGATAGTGGGGCGTTCTTGGCGGCTGTGATGGAATGATCGGAGAAATAATGAGCAACCTTCTTCGTGGTCATGTATATTCCATACACAAGCTTCGATAATGAGGATATCTCTTCTTGGATGGAGTCAAGACTTGAGACAAATAATACAACTGGCGCTGAACTTTGAAGGCTTTTCCTTCCTATTCCGCTTGACCGTAAGCCTTTATCTTGACGACTTGTCCTGTGGCTGCAATATAAAGCAACAGAGGCTCTTTGCTGATTGGAGCAGCAAGCACCGGCTGGGTGGAGAGCGAGCTTTTAGCTCGGCAAGCGCTGCATCGACCACGGAGTCCACTCGAACTTGTCGCCTTCTTCATCGATCGGTAAAGAGGCAACGCCTTTTCACCGAGTCGTGAGATGAATCGACTTAATGCGGCCAAGCATCGATGAAGCTCTGGACATTGTGCACTTTCGCCGCAGGCGTTTCATTAGGAGAATGGTGCCTATCTTCTCGGATTAGCATCGATCCTCGCTCGAAGCGAAAACCGAGTAATTTTCCACGGGAACTCGAATGTGCACTTTGATGGATTGAGCTTGATATCATACCTTCTAAGGTTGGCAAATGTTTGGCGAGGTCAGTGGTAGGTCGAGAACCCTTCGTGACTTGACGGCGATATCATCCATATCGCTTCCACATTCCGACTGATTTGGTGGCGAGACACTTCGAATCATTCGCATAAATGTGGCACCGGCATTCTTGAGGCGAATGGCATGGTGATATAGCGAAGCACCGAATGGAGTGATGAGCGCTGTTTTTATCTCGTCGGGACCATACTGAGCGGATCGATGATACCGGAATAGGCGTCTAGAAAAGACAATCTCGCACCCGCGGTCGAGTCAACAATTTGATCTATGTGAGGAGAGAAAATGATCTTCGGGCAGGCCCGATTGATGTGCTTGAAATCAATGCACATGCGGGCGAATTTTCCTTCTTAGGAACCATGACAACATTAGCGAGCCACTCGGTGGTATATCTCTCGATAAATCCGGCCGCCAACGATCGAGCCACTTCCTCACCAATAGCCTTTCTCTTACGGGCGGACCGCCGAAGATGCTCTTTCTGGTTTTGCTGATTTATCGACTCGGGCGATGCTCGGCCGATCCCTGAACACTGGCATGTCGGTGGCTTCCATGCAAAAATGTCCCAATTCTCACGGAGGAACTGGATGAGCGCTTCTTCCTATTTCGGGTTGAGTGTTGTGGAAATGTGGGTCGGGGCTGCATTGGGGTCAGTCGGGTGAATGTGGACAGGCTTCATCTCACCGGACGACTGAAATGCAGATTCTGTGGTGGGTTTCTTGGATCGCAGCAAATCACTCGGATCTGCGTTTTGCTTATACTCTTCAAACTCGACCGCTGTCACACGGAATCGGCAATCTTGAGCCCTTACGAAAGCACTCTTACGCCTTTTTCCGATCACGGTGGCGGTGATCACTCCTTTGGGACGGGCATCTTCAGTTTGAGGTACCGTAACATGGTCGAGCCATGAATGCGTGCGTGGCTGGCCTCCCCAAAATGGCGTGAATGCGCACTCTGAAAATCCACGACCTCAAGCGTCAACTTTTCCTTGCGAAAATGCTTTGAATCACCAAACACCACGTCTAGAGCGATTTGGCGAGTGACTCAGCTTTCTTCCTGGTATGACTCCGTGGAAGCTCATATTCTTGGTGCTCGGTCGGGACATCGGAATGCCCATTCCTTCGGTGTGTACGCATACAACAAGTTCAGCCCACTACCACCGTCCATCAGCACCTTTGTCGATCGAGTGCCTTCGACAAGCTGGATCGACCACCAAAGCTTGCCTCCCGGGGTGGCAATATGAGTCGGGTGATCAGTTGGTCAAATGTGATGGGTGTTTGGGACCATCTCGAGATAACTTGGTTTATTTGGGGCAACCATGTTCACCTCACGGTTAATGACTTTCGATCGACTCTTGCTTTCCACATCTGCGAAGATCATCAGTGGAGTTGACATGCGGATATCCTTCCTCACTTGTCCTCTTTGTCTTGACCTTGTCCGACTCCTTCTCCTTGTCCTTAGACTGTTTTCCTGAAAGTCTTTGGATCGAGAGTCGACCTTTGGCGAGTGGTATGCTTTGGGTAAATGATATTGCCCTCTTCATCTTTCTTTGTGTGGATGTGACCGGCATATCCATCACATCGTTTCCTTCTTTATCCTTTACTTTCTTAGGATTCGAGGATCCTTTTGGCTTCCCCTTGAACTTTCCACGAGTCACGGCGGGGCCTCTCCGAGAGCTGCTGGTTCGACCTTCCGCTTCATTTTCCATTGGAGTTTCCTTTCTCCGTGACTTGGCTTGTACTTGCAGCTTGGGAGTCGGTCCTCTTCCTCGCCGTTGGCGTACTTGGTAGCAATCTCCATCATCCGACTCAGGGTCATGTCCCCTGTTCGACCAAACTTCAGACTCAATTCTCTGTTCTTGACGCCATCTTTGAAGGCGCAAACTGCCTGATGATCGGACACATTTTCCACAGTATGGTGCAAAGTGATCCATCTCTGAATATACTCTCTGAGAGTCTCATTGGTCTTCTGCACACAGACTTGCAACTCTGTCAATCTAGCTGGTCGTTTGCAAGTTCCTTCAAACGTTCTGACGAACACTCGGGACAGATCTTCCCAAGTGTAGATCTGCTAGGAGGTGGCGATTCAGCCATGCTCTGCGAACCTTCCAACATGAGGGCAAATGCTTCATGGCCACCTCGTCATTCCACCACCAATCTGAACAGCCACTCGGTAGTCCTCAAGCCAAGTTTGGGCTTAGACTCACCAAAGTGAACTTGCGACTCTGTTGCCAATCTGAAATTGGGGGATCACTGCGGCTCGATAGCCTCTTTGAAACATTACGGACGAAACATGCACTCGACTACTCGTGGGCGCATCTCTGTCGGGCCCGCCTCGATGGGCTCTGTTCCGGTCGACCAAGCCTTGCACGATAATGGATCGCGCGTCGAAGCTTTGGCTCTCTGGGGTCGTTGGAGCTCTTCGCCCCTGCTTGTCTTGGCCTTTGTCATCCTGCTGCCGAGGCGTAAGACCCATCCCTCGGAGGAAGCGGGCACTCGGCGCTGTCATCTCGATCGTGTCGGTCTCCATCTTGGTCTCGCTGATTCTTGCGCCCTTCACGCCGCGGAGGCGTCTGGGACTATGAGCCGATCGAATCGTATTCGCAGCGACGGATCGATGTGAATTACATTGCGCAAGCTGCGACAAGGTTGAATCGATCTCCTGCTGCCGGAGTAAATCTCGATCTGCATCAAGCCTCTCCTGCTTCCGGCCGAGAAGGCTGGATGGACTCTGCTATCTGAGTTGCGGCCGCTAAATTCTGAATTGGTGTTCGGTATACGAGTCGGCGGGAAGAGTCGGCGTCGGTACTTTCGTTGCCTTGCCGCTGTCGAGTGCTCGTTGAAGGTTCTCCAAGCAGCGCGTTCGGCCAGATTAATGGCGTGCCTCCTCCAAAGCGCGAGCCTCGGGGTTTCTCCCGCGATGGGAGTATCTGAGGCACCCATGTTCTGCGGGCGAGCTCTTCTCTCTGCAGAGTCGAGTGTCTCGGGCTGGTACTCTTCGTGGTCTTGTGCGGGGTGGCCTCCACCGCTGCTCCGCCCTCATGGGCGGCCCGGGAGGATGCGAGGTCCGTTGACCATCGAGATTTCCGCCGCGGATCACTGCTATCGCATTGGATCACGATCTCTGAGCCGGTCGGCGGATCGAGCAGTAGTAGAGATTCGTCGAGCTCGATTGCGCAACTTGGGCGATGGCGTCTGGCGAGCCACGCGTGCTTCACCCACCGGCTGGAGCCTCGACCGACCAGGCGCTTGCGCTGGTGGGAGATCGGAAGGGTGGCGATAGGGAATTGACCCGTCTGAGGTCGACGGTTGCCGCAGCAGAATGCCGCAGACACATGCGTGAAAATGCGTCGCACCGCAGACGGGGAGCGCATCAACGTCGAGTGGAGCCTCCTGGAGCCACGTGGAGTCGTCGGCGACAAAGGTGAGAGCACCGAGACGGATCTCGCGACCCTCAACCAAAACTCCAGCAGTCATCATGACGAATGTACTTGGAAGTATCGCAACTTCACCACAAATCGCTGAAACACTGGCCCCACGGTGGGTGCCAACTGTCGTGGTTCTAAGTCTGACAGTAGAGTGGGGGGTAGGTATGGAGAGGCAAGGTCCTAGCTATGGAGAGGTTGTAAACACAAGCGATGTCGAGTTCGAGCCCTTCTCGGAGGAAGTAAAAGCCCTCGTCTCGGGCAGGAGGCGGTCGAGTGGATTATGTGTATATGTGTTACAAGAGTGCGAACCCTTACACTGTGGAGGGGTGGCTTATATAGAGTCTTGCCAGGACCCAGCCAGCCCGTAATGAAGGGTTTAAAAGTACATTAAGTGCAGGCGTTCTTGGTAATGCCCACATAAAGTGTCTTAACTACCATAAAGTCTATTCAATTACAGGCCGTTGCAGTGCAGAGTGCCTCTTGACCTTCTGGTGGTCGAGTGAGTCTTCATGGTCGAGTCCTTCAAGTCAGTCGAGTGAGTTCTTCGTAGGTCGACTGGAAGGTGATCTCTTCTAAGGGTGTCCTTGGGTAGGGCACTTAGATCAGGCCTATGACCCTACCCTAGGTACATGAATCCATCAGGCAGCACTTTTTCAGGTGTGCAACCACAAGTTGCCGTTTCTCTCCACCAGTCCCATGTTTCGCATTTAATGCGCCATCATGAGGGTGCAATAAAAGTAATCATGGCGACAGTTATCCTCTACCACGTGTGTCTGTGCATTGTAATGGGCCTAGCCCAACAACACCTCGCACGCGTGTGTCGTCGGCGGGGGGGGGGGGGTCCTGTCGGTGTGTTGAGCATGGGTGTTCATACTGTGACTATGCACAGACATTTGCAGCCTTCCCAACGGCAAGGGCTTATCAGAGGATGGCCTTCTAAACACTCAAGACTTGGTAATCAAAACCATGAAGAAGACCTCCAGGTAGGTCATCGAGAAGTACTGAAGATCAAGACTCAAGCAGCCAGCAAGGATCGGGCCAACGACATCAAGACCGGTAAGCTTCGTTCCACCGCTCCATGGTGGCAGTTGTCAGGAACTTTTTGACCGGTGTCGAGCGGGTAGGTGGTTAGGTAAAGTTTGTGGGGGACATGTGGCGACCCACAGCTGAAGAATGACATTATAGACACCTGTCCAAGAGGAATGGCGAAGGAATAGAAGGTAGCTGGGCGAGCGACACAAATGGAGTTGGACTCCCTTGCCGCCATTCCTCCTCAACGTGATGCCTAACAAATCATTTAATGTTTTTCTGTATTTATTGTTTTGCCAATGTGGTAAGTGGTAACCCCTTTCGTCTATAAAAGGCCCATGGCAACCTTTACAAGGGCCGACACCCTGTCCATTTGCACTACCTAGGTGCACTTGCCGACAAGCTTGCACTCTTTGTAATTTGGATATTCCACTCATATAATCCACCGATAGCAGGACTAGGGTTTTATGCTTCACTAGTGGCCCGAACGTTGGTAAATCTTGTGTGTTGATCTGCTGGATCTGTTCTCTATGTGATGCGTCCCCTTAGTCGAACCGCAAAGGGACATTACTTGTCCCATAGATTGTCATGCGTCGACAGGTATCTCCAACATTGACCCCCAAATTGGACACCATATCTGTCCCCGGATTGGTGAGGACTAGTCTGCAGCCACTGATGCAAGAGCCGACGATTCAACCGTAGCCGCAACCGTCCATCTTTATTAATAATTTTCAAAAGCTTAACTCGGTCGAATCAACCTTCCGCCAATAGAAAATCAACCTTCCACGGAATAGAAATCAACCTTCTCTCATTTAAATCAACCTTCCACCATTTGAGGTGCAATTATAGAAAAATAATCATCTTGTAATTTTAGCCGCGACGGTTAATGGGAGTTAGTCGTGGTCGTGCATGCGTGTATCAGTGCAAGATTTCTCTCTTTTGTTTATCCAATAAGCTAATGAATCCAGAGTAATTAAGAGAGTAAGAAATGTACGCTTTTACTGCGGAGTACTTAACAGACAAGAAAGAAATCTGCACCGGATCGAGAAAAAAATCTGCACTTCTAGTACGGAGCAACTAATGGACGAACCTAAGCTGCTCTCGCGCCCAACCGGGACATGGGAAACGTGGTGGCTTTTGATTGGTCGTGCAGATGTCCGGATTCCCGCAAAGCCCCTGTTTGATTTCGGTTTGCAAGAAAAAAGATATCCGGACTGGTCGGCAGATAGATACAGAGCCGCGTTGGATGACAAAACACGTCTGGACCGTGCGGTCTGAACGGATGCGGGTGATTTGAGGGTCCGCTTTGCCCCTAAAAGTTTCTTTTCGAGGGTACGCCAAAGGCGTACCATAGCTTTATAGATGGAAGAAAGATATGTACAAGAGTTTTACATCATCACTAGGCAGGCCACCTACATGGCCCTACCACAGCCTCCTAACACACCCAAAGCCTACTACTCACAAAAGGTGGCTACTCTTGTCACTCCAGCCCTAGTCCACATCTCTAGTTCTTACCAGATCAGGTCCACTGTGCCTCCTGTGTTCCGCAAGTCCATTCTGCCAAATACCCTTCCATTGCGCTGCTTCCATAAGTTCCAGCATACCGATATGACAACTGAGTCAAAACCCTTCCGATGCAATTTTGGCATCCGTTTCCTCACTACCGGCCACCATCTCCCAATACTATCTTGAGCCGAGGGACATAAGGTCATGTCAATCCCCATTCTGTCGAAGCACATGTACCAAACTTGCTGGGCAAAAACACATTGCAGCAAAATGTGATCCACCGTGTCTTGCTCCTGATCACAAAGGAAACAAGGTGATCTCCCCTCCTGCAAACCATGTCTCCATCTCCTGTCCGAGGTCCAGAGCCTATACTGGATGGCTAGCCACATGAAGAGCTTGCAGACTAGTGGTGCCCAACACTTCCAGATTGCAGCGTAATGCTGGAATCTAATCCCTCCAATACACACCATCTTGTAAGCCGAGGAAGCCGTGTATTTTCCATCCCTATTCCAATCCCAGATTGGTTTGTCCTCCGTGTCCGGCACCAATTGTACCTTCATCAAAATCTCCCACAACCGGATGAATTGTGTGAAACCCTCTATCTCAAGTTCACCTCCAATATCTTCCATCCAAGCATGCATCCATAATTCATCTCTCACACATCTTTGGTTGGCAATTTGGGTCCTAACCTGAATATAGACCAGTGGGGCCAGCTCCTTAACTGTTGCACTATTGATCCAACGATCCGTCCAGAAAAGCACCTTTGTGCCCGCACCAAGTTTCCACTTCACCAAACTGCCAAAAGCCGCACAAACCTGCTTATCAGGTTTCTAGTTCAGCCCCTGCCATGGTCTCGACTCATCGGTTCTCGAAAGCTATGCCCACCTAAGCCTGAGTGCTATCCCGTGCTTGTGTAGATCAATGACACCAAGCCCTCCCAGCTCCTTTGGACGACACACTCTGTTCCAAGATACCAAACATCTACCTCCATGAACCTCTTCAGGGCCTGCCCAAAAAATGCCTGGCATCCTTTATCAATTTTCTCCAGAGCCCACTTAGGTGCCTCAGCCACGATCAGATGATGCGTCGCCCTCGCTCTCATAACCTGGTTGACCAATATCAATCTCCCAGGCTGTGTCACCAAGCCTCTTTGCCATCCAGGAAGGATATGCAGTGCAGCATCCACCATTGGCTGCCACTCCGAGCGCTTCAACTGCTTAATGCTCAACTGCAAGCCAACATACTTGCAAGGAAAAGACTCCATCTTCCATGGCAAAGCGTCCCTTACCAGCTGATCGTGCTCTGGCTCGGCCCTTATCATGATCGCTGCCGACTTCGCAAAGTTAATCTTCAAACCCGAAGCTTCTCCAAATATGCCAAGGACCTCACGAACAAATTGCAGGTCCGGGATGGTTGGCTTTATAAATAGGATCATGTCATCAGCGTATAGCGAAAGCCTCTGCAGTGGGCTACAACCATTCATTGAGCTTAACACCTCGTTGTCATGTGCCTTGATCACAATATCAGTAAGGACATCCATTACTATCACAAAGAGCAAAGGTGAGATAGAATCCCCTTGCCGAAGACCTTTAGCGTGCATGAACTTAGCTCCGGTGGATCCATTCACAATCACTCGGGAACTAGACAAAGTGAGTAAAACGGCAACCCAATTAATCCATCTGCCCGAAAATCCTTTTGCTCGCAACACCTCGAAAAGGAATGGCCATGAAAGCGAGTCAAAAGCCCTTGAAATGTCCAGCTTCAGCATCACCCCTTTGGCCTTCCTCTTGTGCAGCCTGTGTGCCATTTGCCTTACTAGCAGAAAGTTATCATGAATATTCCTTCCTTTGATAAACGCCGACTGGTTAATTTGCACCAAGTCTCCCATCCTCGGCCTCAACCTCATTGCCATAATCTTAGAGGCAATCTTTGGCATACTATGCACTAAGCTTATCCGCAGAAAGTCATTAACTCCACATGCCTCTGGTGACTTCGGTATTAGCGTTATGAGCGCTTGGTTAAGTCTCCCGAACCCAACTCCATTGCCAATGAACAGTTTATGCAAGGCCGCAAACAGATCACCCTTGACAATCTCCCAGGCTTTTTGAAAAAACAGTCTGATGAACCCGTCTAGGCCCGACGCCTTATCTGATGGCATCTCTTTTATGACCGCCCAAATTTCTGCCTCTGAGAAAACTAAGTCTTGCTCAAAAAGGTCCACCGCTGCCAAATCCAGCGCTGCCGAGTCCAATGTGTGCTCCCTAGTCACGTCCCTGCCAAGGAGAGCTTTATAAGCATTAAGGAAGGCCTCCTCTTTGCCAGCCTGATCCGTAATGACTTGACCATCCACATGTATAGCTGCGATGTAGTTCTTCATTCTCCTCCCGTTGGCCACCAGATGGAATAGCTTGGAGTTGGCATCCCCTTCATGTAGCCAAGTAATCTGAGATCTTTGGCGGGAAATTGTTCTCTCCAGCGATGCGAGACTAAGCACCAGATGCTTGAGCATACTCCTCAACCCACGTTCCTCAGTGGTCAAAAGACGTATATCTTGAGCATAGTCAAACTGCAGAATCACGAGATTTGCAACAGCGATCTGAAGCTTAATATTGCCCACTCTTTTTTGACCCCAAATCTCTAGACTCTTGGCCGTGTTCCTGAGCAGCTTGTCCAAACGATGGAAAGGGTATGTGATCTCCGGGTCGCAAACCCAAGCTTCCTTCACAACCTCCAAAAAACCATCAAGCTTGACCCAAAACTTCTCAAATTTAAATCTTTTCTTGTAGTGCATATGCTCTTCAAGATATAGGAATAAGGGATAGTGGTCTGAAGTTGATGTTGATAGTGCCTGCAACAAGCATTCCGGATGGTCTAGCTCCCAATCAATTGTCACAAAAGCTCTGTCAATCTTGGCCAACGTCGGAATCTCCCTTTCACTACTCCACGTAAATCTACGCCCATGTAGGAAGAGTTCCTTGAGCGCATTATCCTCCACAAACCTTTTAAATCTACTCATCATTCTCCGATCCAAAAGGGCATTGTTTTCGTCAGCCGCATGTAAAATCATGTTGGAGACTCCCCAAACCAGCCAAGGGCTAGGACAGAGCTGCCTCCTCGCCGTTAACTCATCCAAGAACATGATCTTTTGGGCATCCTCTTGCGGGCCATATACCACAGTAAGCCACCACGACGGTCCCTCTGTGACGCCCCCGATTCAATCGTACACTAATCATGCACGCAAATGTGTACGATCAAGATCAGGGACTCACGGGAAGATATCACAACACAACTCTAAAAACATAAATAAGTCATACAAGCATCATAATGCAAGCCAGGGGCCTCGAGGGCTCGAATACAAGTGCTCGATCATAGACAAGTCGTGGAAGCAACAATATCTGATCTGAGACATAAGTTTAAACAAGTTGCCATAAGATGGCTAGCACAAAGCTGGAATCTGGATCGAAGAAGCGCGGGCCTCCCTGCACAGGATCCTCCTAAACTATTCACAGTGGTCGTCGTGACACCTTGCGTAGTAGTAGGCACCTCTAGTGTAGTAGTAAATAAATCGACGGTGGCGTCTGCTCTGGGCTCCGACATCTGGTTGCGACAACCGAGAAAGAAGGAAAGGGGAGAAAGGGGAAGAAAGCAACCGTGAGTACTCATCAAAAGTACTGCAAGCAAGGAACTACACTACATATCCATGGGTATATGTGTAAGGAGGCCATATCGATGGACTGAGCTGCAGAATGCGAGAATAAGAGGGGATAGCTAATCACAGCCGAAGACTACGCTTTTGGCAGCCTCCGTCTTGCAGCATGTAGAAGAGAGTAGTGAAGTCCTCCAAGTAGCATCTCCAAGTAGCATCTCCAAGAAGCATCTCAAGTAGCATCTCGGTAGCATCGCATAGCATAATCCTACCCGCGATCCTCTCCTCGTTGCCACTGTGGAAAGCGATCACGGGTTGTCTGTGAAACTTGGAAGGGTGTGTTTAAGTATCTGGTTCTAGTTGTCATAAGGTCAAGGTACAACTCCAAGTCGTCCTGTTACCGAAGATCACGGCTATTCAAATAGATTAACTTCCCTGCAGGGGTGCACCACATAACCCAACACGCTCGGTCCCATTTGGCGGACAAACTTTCTGGGTCATGCCCGCCTCGGAAGATCAACACGTCGCAGCCCACCTAGGCACAACAGAGAGGTCGACCACGCGGTCTAAACCTAAGCGCGAGTGCAGGCCCATCGCCTGAGCACACACGCGTTGCGTCTGTGACAGCAGACCTAGCCTAGTGGCGTTCGATCAATTCGGTAGCGCCACTCGATCGGCGGCGTCAAGAAGGCTTCGGTGATACCACGGCGTCGGGATACCCATAACTACTCCGCGTAGATGGTTAGTGCGTATAGACCAAATGGCGGACTTAGATCAAATACCCAAATCTCGTTAAGCGTGTTAAGTATCCGAGAACGCCGAGCAGGCCAGCCCACTGTCTCCTAGGTGGTCTCAACCTGCCTGTCGCTCATACAAAAGTAACGATCGGGGTCGTCGGGAACCCGGGCCCACCTCTACGGGATGGAGCCACTGTCCTTTCGGCCCCTCATCGAATCACTTGCGGGTACTCATCGAGTGACCCGACTTTAGTCACCATCATGCAGTATGTATGTATGTATAGTATATATCCGTGATCACCTCCCGAGTGATCACGGCCCAATATATAGCAAAGCGGTGACAAGAATGTAGGGCCAATGATGATAAACTAGCATCCTATACTAAGCATTTAGGATCGGGTAAGGTATCAATGATTGTAGCAACAATGACGGGCTATCAATGAATAGGAGTAATCAGCGGTAACATGCTACACTACTCTAATGCAAGCGGTATAGAAAGAATAGGCAATATCTGGTGATCAAGGGGGCTTGCTGGTTGCTCTGGCAAGAGAGAGTCGTCGACACCGTAGTCGAACCGGGCGGCAGCGAGCTTCGGTCTCGGGTCTCCTGAAAGAAATAACGGAGAGGAACACAATAAATATGAGCAAACAAAGCATCACAAAGCGTAACAAGGCAATCTGCGGTGTTTGGTGTGCCCTAACGCGGTAGTAGGTGATACCGGTGAAGGGGAAACATTCGGAAAGTATCCGGTGTTTAGCGTTTTGGACAAATGAACCGGAGGAAAGTTGCGTGTTAAGCTATGCTAGGGATGTGTGGCGGACGAGCGGGTTGCATATCTGGAATCGTCCGTCGTTACGAGCAACTTTCATGTTGAAAATAATTTAATCCGAGTTACGGATTAAAAGATATGATTTTCTAAAGATTTTATTAATTTCTGGAATTTAATAAATTATTTAACTTAATTCGAAAATGGATTTATGACATCAGCATGATGTCATCTTGACGTCGGCAGTCAGCGGGGTTGGTGGTTAACTGACGATGGGTCCCACAGTCGATGACATATTTAATTAAGCATTTTATTTAACCTAATCAGGATTAATTAGGGGGTGGGCCCCACTGTCATTGACTACCTAATTAGCTAATTAACTAACTAACTAGGTTAATTAAATAACTAATGTTTAATTAGTTGTTTAGCTTAATTATTCAAAATTAATTAATTTGATTAATTCATTAATTAATTAATTAATGTTATTATTTTAACTAATTCTCTCTTTTTTTAACGTTCTGTGGGAGGGCGCGGGCCCGTTTGGCGATGTGCCTGAGGCCATAGTGGGTTCGAGCGGCGATTAGAGGGTGGCGCGGTTGCAGGCGCTTCGTGCCGAGGAGCCTTGGCAGTGCAAAACACCGAGAACGCAGCGGCGAATCAAGGCAGCGTAGCAACGGTTGGCCAAACAGTGCGGCGATGGCGGCGAGGCGGCGGGCACCGCGGCAAGCTGCACAAGGCCGACGAACTAAGCGAGCAGCGAAGTGCAGTCTTGGGGCGGCGAGTCCGGCTAGCGGCGAGGCAGGCAGCTGGTCGTCTTGTGCTGCGATGAAACAGCGCCAGGCGACCTGGAGGGAGAAGGCCGATGGCCTCACCGGCGTTGAAGGGAAGCGGGCGGCGAGGCTCGGGGCGACCGTGGGGAGGAGATGAGGAGGCCACGGCGAGTCGATCCGGCCTGGCGGCGGTGGCGGCGGGCGCCACCGTGGCGCTAAGCGCCGCCGATGACGACGATGTCGAGGCGGCGTCGTGTCGGGGACGAGGAAGTAGGTGGCGAGGCTCGGCGTCGAGGTGGTCGTCTGTGGCCAGGCGGTCGCGTGGTCGCCGTCGGCGCATCGAGGTCGAGCCCCTCCTCGATCCAGATGGGATCGGGAAGAGGGGGAGAGGGAAAGGCGAGTGGGGGGAGTGGGGATTGCTTTAGTGGCTAGGGTTTGATGAGAGGGGATAAGGGGAGTGGGGTGGGCGGCACGGTGGGCGGTTAAGCGGGCTAAAGCCCGGTTGGGCGAGGAGGGCTTTCTTTGTTTTCTTTTGTTTTCGATTTGCATTCCTTTTCTTATTTTCTTTTCTGTTTTATTTATTTTAGTTAGCAAAACAGCTTTACAAAAATATAACCCTTGCTCCTAAATTAGCATAATAACATAGGCCACCTACTCCAAAAAGTTTGGTGATTATATAAACTAGATTAACATCTGTTTAGTATTTAAAAGCATTTAACTAATTGTCTTCTTTGCTGTTTTACTTACTATAGTGCATTTAAATACTTTACACAAGTGTGGTTTCTTCACCAATATTTAATATGGATTATCTGGCTTACTCCGAACATTTTTGTTTTAAGATTTGAAAACTTTATTGTTTGCCTGATTTTGAATTTGAATTTGAATCGGTTTCGAACTAACTCGAGATTAGCCACCGTGATCAAAGTGACGTGGCATCATTAGCAGAGAACTACTGTAGCTTAATTATCCGGGCGTCACAATTCTTCTCCACTATAAGAAATCTCGTCCCGAGATTTAAGAGGGGGAGTAGGGGGGAAAGGTCTGGTTAGGAAATACTAACGAATCTTCTTGTCTTTGGTTGCTCTTCTCGAAGAGGTGGATCCATTACGTTGAAGTCTTCATTTCTTTGCTCCAGGTCATCATGATGGAGCCGTCATCCTTTCTTTGGGATCTCCATCGTCCTATGAATGCGACCAAGGGGAAAAACTCCGGAAGAACGCATCTCCACAAAGCTAGGCATCTGACGATGAACTCAATGGGAAATACACAAGGTACCCCACGAGTTGTATTTCAGTGAATTCGTTGAGTGCAATATACGATGGTACCAAAGTTTCAAACGGGTAGGCAATCATTCGATGACTAGGCGAGAAGCTGGAATGGGGGTTTGAACAACGAGAATAACATGGTGTTTGATTCCAGGATGAATAATGGTATAGCATTTAGCTCGTGAATCACATACGAAGCCAGGTGCAAAGGATACATTAGAATCCGGGTTGTAAAGAAGAGTCAGGTTTCGATCCAGTGGACCTGTGGGTTATGGGCCCACCATGTGGGTTGAAAGTAGGAAGGGTGATGACATCTTGCACAGCCGCGACAGGGAGGCATGTCAGTGAATAGCTTGTCAACTATGCCGGCAACAATGTCGGTACCAAGGACGAGGAGCGAAGAGCAATTTTCCTTCTTGTTGAGCGAGGCGAACCAATTGGCAAAGTTATCACCCATCGGTGGTTACGGAATGTCATCAACAACGATAAAAGGATCTTCTGAGACAGTGGTACAACAAGGTGCCTACCTAAGCAGGGAATTATCTCTGCTTAGTTAAGTCAGATTCAGGAAAGATTAACCAAAAGAATGGAAAGGAAAACCCGATTATCAGATTAAACAGAACAATGGAAAAGAAAATTGTGATTACACACAATTATTAGGAGTATATCCTTCCCATGTACAAGCAGAACATGGCATACAGGGTAGGAGAGCAAGTACCCAACCATTCAGATAAGAGGCAAGGATTAATCAAGATGTTACCATACAATGGTGTTTGGATAACTGACCAAGAAACCTTTAGCATCGCGCCTCCAATGTTCTTATTGAAGAGCGGGGTATCTTAGTCATGCTTGAGGTAGCAATGATATGGTGTTTCAATCAAGGGCGGACTTTGGATACAAAATGATCCATCGAGAGCAACTTATAAAATAAGTTTCTGATTTCCTCCAGGAGAATGGTTATCCTTGCAAAAGAAATTATAATGATAGGTCCTCCAGCTGGGGGGGGGTGCTAGGCATGACATCATATTACCGGGTCATCAAAGGACCAACATCATAACTCCTGGAAAGTTGTCCCAACCATCATATCTGACCGAGATTCGGATCCGGTTGGTGTCATGATACCTCAGACTCGGGATGTCCGAGAAGAAAAGGTGCAACACAAATTCGATGAAATGACATTGCAAGATTCTCGGGAAATGAACTATGGGAGCGGGTTCCTGAAACAATAGTTCATCATTAAACCAAGGAGAGGATGAGAAGGTGGCTGATGGGCTCAGCGACAATTCATCAAGAATTCCAAAAAGATGGATTTCCACAACTATGTGAACAAGGAGATAACATTAGCTAGATCAAATGACTTAATGATGTATGCTCGAGGAAAACATACACAGTTAAACATTGGTTGAAAGGTGCACCCGAAATATGGGGTTAGGTAGCAGGATCAATGTTAGAATGGTGATTCCATAACCAATAGTCTAAGAATGAACTATCGACCATTAACTTCAAAGCAATAGTTTTGAATTCACACGTCATAGCTCAATTGTCAGTATTCCGGTTAAAAAAAACAATACGGGGTCCAAGGAATGAACGGAGATGGCGAGAAGCATTATCAAGAATTCTTAAGAGGTGGTGAAATTCTCACCACATTCTTGACAAAAGAGATGGTAATACTCCAAGGTAATTAAGAACAAAGGCTGGATAGCAAGGAACTCAAGGTATAACACAGAACACGAACAAGTTGTGTTGGAGGGGAGGCATTAAAGTGGTCGATGACAACACAAATCATCGAGGGAAAGGATGGTATTTCTCATCATGAACTCATTTGATATCCTGGAAGAGCTCATAAGGTTGATGAAGATCATGACACACTTTGTCGAGAGATTTCAAGATGTAATCAATCGGCGATGACATCAAGTCAAATGAATGGTGAAGCGAAAGGTTATTGGAACCAAGGGTACGACACAAAATCGAAATCAAGTTTGATGTTCAAGGTGAAATGATATGACGAGGAAGATCTATGTAAGATTAGCTCACCGTCGAAATTTGTGCTCCGGGAAGGACCAAGTAGCACAATTAAAATTAGCACGGTAAGGATGTAGCCAAACAGGCTAGAAATGACGCGATCGGGTACAAACTCGTACTTAAAGAAGATTATCAAAAGTTGTTGAACCGTAGTGCAGACTCGATTCAGTTATCGGTGTCTTTGAGTGTTTAATAACTCAGAGCCCATGAAAACTGTAATCAGTGAGAATGTAGTACTTGATGAAGAACTCATAAGAAGTTATGCAGTTCCAAGATAATCTCGAGATACCAGGGGGGTAATACTCGAAGACGGATCAAAGCAGAGGTTGGACTGGGGTATTGATCCGCAGAAGACAAATGTTTAAATTTGCCCGAGAAATGGGAACAAAGAAGAACAATATGGTCGAAATCATAACTACAAGGGGTCCAATTTAATAACACCGAAAGAATTACTCGAATGAGTAAATATTTGGCAAGAAGCTTCCATGATAAGTTCCACATCGGGTCCATGGGCATGAACGCGGAGTTCAAGGTCGACTCCCACTCCTCCAATGCATACCCTTTCATTCACTTCTCGCTTTCGATGAAGTTGTAGAGTTGAAATTTTATCTGGCGAAACACCAGAAGAGTATGGCTCGTGAAAACTTTCAGGTTCACACGATTTAGAGAAGGCATATGTTCAACCCATAGGGGCTTCTTAGAAACATATACCAGAATCTTTAGAAGTAATTAACTCAAGCTCGAAGGCAGAGCATGGTTGAGAAAGCAGAGGATACAATTTACCCAAGGCATTATGTATCGGAGAAAGAACTCACAAGGTGATTAATTATGAAGGACACTGTCGGATAAAATTCAACAAAGGATCTGGTGGTCCATAAGGGATCTGATGCGAGCATCGGTACTCAACCAGAAGAAGAAAGCATGCAAGGAGATCAGATGATAGAAACAACTGACTACTTCAAGGCTCAATTGCAAAGGAACTATGAATTCCAAGACAAGGGATCAGAAGCAATGCTCCGATAGGCTGGCGAGGCTCCGGCATCGAGGTGGCCGTGCAGCGGCGGGGCGGTGCGTGGTCGCCGTCGGCGCATCGAGGTCGAGCCCCTCCTCGATCCAGATGGGATCGGGAGGAGGGGGAGAGGAAAAGGCGAGTGGGGGGAGTGGGGATTGCTGTAGTGGCTAGGGTTTGGTGAGGGGATAAGGGAGTGGGGTGGGCGGCATCGGTGGGCGGTTAAGCTGGCTAAAGCCCGTTGGGCGAGGAGGGGCTTTCTTTGTTTTCTTTTGTTTTCGATTTGCATTCCTTTTCTTATTTTCTTTTCTGTTTTATTTATTTTAGTTAGCAAAACAGCTTTACAAAAATATAACCCCTGCTCCTAAATTAGCATAATAACATAGGCCACCTACTCCAAAAAGTTTGGTGATTATATAAACTAGATTAACATCTGTTTAGTATTTAAAAGCATTTAACTAATTGTCTTGCTGCTGTTTTACTTACTATAGTGCATTTAAATACTTTACACAAGTGTGGTTTCTTCACCAATATTTAATATGGATTATCTGGCTTACTCCGAACATTTTTGTTTTAAGATTTGAAAACTTTTATTGTTTGCCTGATTTTGAATTTGAATTTGAATCGGTTTCGAACTAACTCAAGATTAGCCACCGTGATCAAAGTGACGTGGCATCATTAGCAGAGAATTACTGTAGCTTAATTATCCGGGCGTCACACCCTCCAAAGGAGAGACGTATCCAGTTGTGAAGTTAGTATTATTGACAAAGTTTGTCAATTGCACCTTTGTGGAATCCCACGCCACAAAAATCCCTCCCCGAGTATTCGACGCCGACAAATAGTAAATGCCATCATAGGCTGGCCCTACACATTGCATTATTACAAATTGATCCACCGTCTCCAGCTTAGTTTCTAGGATACAAATGATAGCTACTCGAAGAGATTCTACAAATTCTCTAAGGGCCTTCTTCCGGGCAGAGCTATTTAGCCCCCTCACATTCCAACACACCAGCTCCTGGTTTTTGTACGACATGGAAAATGTGTGCTCCATGCCCGTACCCACCTCCCTGCTAGAGACCTAGACGGCCACCAGCTCACTGCTCTCCAAATCGGCTCCCAAGTTTAGTGGAATTGCCTTGCCAAAGATGGCTGCAATCGCCCTCAACTGTTGCTCTTGCAAAGGTGAATCAAACACCTCTCTCAGTTGACCTAGCGCGTCCTCGAAGACCGCCAGATCATCACAATCGAACCCAAGCGTCTTGAGTAGGACCGATTCCGTTGCCGAAGCCTTGGATTTGCGTGGACTGTCCACACCAAGTGACCTGGTCGTGCGTCGTGGTGTAAACGGGTCCTGCCTAGGCCGAACTCCCCGCAATCCCTCAAATTCCTTAAGTAGAGGAGGTGCTAGCTTCTTCAACAAACCCGCGCAAAATGTCTTGATGTTGCCAAGTGCCACTTGCTCCTTAGAAGAAAGCCTCGTATCTGCGCAATCCATCTAACTAGCACTCAACTGCACGTTGCATGGTGCATTGCATGGCATGGACGTAGTCCCGGCGAGGGGTACGTGCATGTGCATGTCAACATCCATGCCAGCTGCACGGTCCACAAGGCGCGACCCCACCAAACAGTCCATCCCCTCGCGGCCAGCCTCTCCCAGCCTCATGTCGGAATCTCCAGCTGGGTCCTCGATTCCCACCTCTGCAGGCGTGGTAGTGGGAGGCAGCAGTTCTTCCACCGGGTCCCACCCTGGTGCTGTCTCCTGGTCCAGAGATCCCCTCGTTCTTTGCGCCTCACAATCTGGCCCAATCTGGGGCTCCACATGACCAGACTCCACAACTGCCAGGTCGCCCAAGCTCTGTCCCACTAGGCCCGCAGCAGCATTGGTAGCTGCCACCTTAGCCTGCACCGTCACCACATTGGCTGGCTCGCTCTCCAAGGGTTGGGACCGAACAGAATCCTTGGGGATCCCCATGCCCTGTCCCAGCGCTGCCCCATTGGACATCTCCTGTCTACCCAAAGTAGCCGCCTCGGGATCCACCGAACCTGCTACGACAGCTTCTGTCGCCATGCCCTGCACACCAATGGGAGGAGGGAGAGACTGGTCTGGTCTATGGGAAGGCGACTGTGGGCCCTTTGCAACCACCAAATCCTGACCCAACATGGCGACCACAGGATTCTCTATGGCCGAGCGCCCCGGATCCACAGGCTCTTCCTGACGGCCTTGCACAGGCTCCACCGCCTCCACCGGCCTCCCCGACGCCGGAGCAGAAGGTCGGACCGTCGGCGCTGCAGGAATCCCCAACCTCGACGACACGGCCACCCGGGCAGTTGCCATGATTGGCGGAATGCACCAATCCAAGGGCCCCACGTGCCCCAGTAACGCCTGTCGATACGAGCCACCGGCAACACCTCCCGCCGACGCACCGCCCCTGACATCTTGAACACCACGCGTTCAAGGTAGCACACGCCATTCTCCACTGCCTGAGAAACTATCCGAGTCTTCTGGCAGACCGCTTTGGCCGCTCCCATCTGAACTTGGCGGCCGCAACCACCCCTCCGGACCGGCGTGCTCTCTGACCCTCCCAATATGGATGAGCGTCTTGTACTCGAGCAGCTGACGGGAAGTTGGCCGGCGAGCCGCCGGATTGAGCTCCGCCTCTGGCTCCGGCACCCACAGTCTCCTCGCCACCGGCACCTCATTGGGGTCAACGCACCAAGCCCATAGCTTGAACAGGGAGAGGTCCTCGCGGCTGGCTGTCTCCGGTGCCAAGCTCTCCACCAGGAAGCCCGAACCCAAGAGCTCCGCAGCCGTGTCCCTCGTCCAGACATGGGAAGGCACTCCCTCAATCATCAAATCCACCCGAGAACGCATCACTTTTGACACTACTTGTGCTTGCTGCAGCCAAGGCCTAAAGAACAACTTGAAGAAGCCATGCTCGATGAAGTCCACCGTAAGGGCCTGGTTCCTGAGCTCCGGCGTCGCAAAGACCACAAGAAAATCCTCCGGGAAGAACTTATGAACGGGAAAATTGTGTCTCGGAACATCCAGTTGGGCCGCGATAGCCTCCGCCGCCTCCACAGGCGAAACCGCCGGCCTGGAACCACCAATGTATGCGACCACAGTTGCTTTGAGTCATCGCTCCATGTCATCCATCTCATGGGTCCGCGAGATGATGCAGAAGTCCATGGCCGCTGGATCATGCGCCGCCGCAGACAGCCACCCGGCCAGCTCTCCAGAGTACGGTGTCGGCCGGGGTGACGAGGCCTCACTGGGAGAGACTTGCCGAAGTCGCGGCGGCGGCTGCTGCGAGCCCCTGGCAAGGCTCTTCTGCAGACCAGTCCGCGCCACCTTGGCCATGGCCTCACACCGGAGATCCTCTTCTGACCGCGGGCTCCGAGGACGCGAGCACCCCGACGAGATGTGTCCTTCCAGCCCGCATCGGAAGAAAGAGGCTGAAAGGTGCAGTCTTCCCTGCGGTGCCCATCCCGGAAACACTTGAAACAGAGGCCGAAAAGATACGGCGGGACCTCGCGCCTCTCCTGCGACGAAACCGGCGACCGCGACCTGGGACGCGCCGCCGCCGCCGCGAGCTGCCTCTGCCTGAGCTCCCACTTCCGGCGACGCCAAAGCGCCTTCTTGCGAGGGGCTGCCTTACAGACGCAGGGCCGCCACGGCCGCGCTTGCCGCCAGATCCGCGACCACCAAACCGGCCTGGGGAGGCGCGCCCACGGAGGAGCCCGTGGATCCCGGCGACCCGGAGAGGCCGAGGCCGGACACAACGGGCTGCATGCGGGAGGAGATCGAGTCAGGGCTGGGAGGGTTCGAGGCCATGGACGGAAGGTGGGCGTCGGGGACCGGAGTGGTCGCCGGCTGAAGAAGTGGGCGCGGGGCGGAGTGGCGCCATGGAGAAGGAGAAGGGGGAGGCGGGGAGGGCTTTTTCTCAGCGCCCCTGAATAATACTTTTTTGCCCCTAAAAGTTTCGTGTATAAAATAGGATTAAGTGAAGCCTTTTGAACATTTTCATCTCTACGAAGCTCTTTATACACGTGTAATGTTTACATTGTCAAATACACCCTTCATTAATGGACGTTTTAGAACCAATATTTGTCTTGCCTATGTGAGCGTCTTAAGAGATCTCGCAATTAATAAAGGATTTTTTTCTAAAGGCAATTAATAAAGGATTTGAAAAGAAGAGCTTGTGACACTTTCTTACAAAGCATTCGCTTCTCATTTGTTATGTGGTGTTTGATCTAGGGTTTAACTATCGTAGAATTTCAATCAACACATTTTAATTCCTTCATTTAGTTTTTGCAGTACTTCTCAATAAAATTCCAGGTCAGTTGGCCCTACCGGTGATACACTAGATCCTCCTCTGATGGTATGGATGACTGCACACATCCACCCACTCTGTGCGGGTGAGAGCGAGAGCTAACCCCTACAGCATTTGCATAATCTGTGTCGTGATTGCGGAGAGCGCGCAAGGAATCAAATCCCCCAGATTGCCATCTTAATTCGCGAATTTGCGTCCCACACTGATGGAAGATAAGGTACTTTACGGTTGTGGACACTCATTTTGCTTATCGTAATGATAAGGCCCCACTGGTGATTGCGGTTAGAAAGACGCATGCTCGTCTACAAAATTAACATACCACAAGGGGCTTGTTTGTTACGAGCCATGTTAGCACACACAATCTATGAGACGTCATCAGAACAAGAACGAACGCAATAATCATCAAGCGAAGAAACCTGATGCACATGAAGCTAAGTACCAATTGTTCATGCACAACCAGCGCGCTCCCGGCTCACCGGAGTGACCGCCGCCGCCACGATTTGACAGGACAGGAACCACAACCGCCCTTCGCCTCACCCAAATCGGTAGGCATGTACTCCCTTTGTTTCTTTTTACTCCGCATATAAGATTTGTCAAAGTCAAACTACACAAAGTTTGACCAAATTTATATAAAAAAAATGAACATCTACAATACTAAAACTATATAGTACGAAAATACGTTTCATGGTGCATTTGACAATATTGATTTATATTGTGAATATCTATATTTTTTAATATAAAATTAGTCAAACTCTACAAAACTTGACTTTGACCAAACCTTATATGCGGACTAAAAAGAAATGGAGGGAGTACATTAGTTCAGGCATCTTGGAGTCTGTAACAATACGCCACGTCAACGATAGACAGTAGTGAAAACATCTATAGCACCCACGAAATTAGGATCTGAAAACAAATCTGGGCATCATCCGGATACGGCGGTTGGGCGGAAAAAACAGCAGATTAGCGACGGCCTGAGCATACAACGGGAAAACGCCTATCGGTAAGTAGCGAAGTTTCTGAGATTAGACCGTCTGCTAAATTACACACAGCCTCCTTCTCTCTCCTTATTCTCTCTCTTTCACCTAAGAAAAAATATCACGTGTCACGCGTTATAGACGGCTGACTGGATGCCGTTGTACATGCCGAGAGAAACCACCGCGACACCAACAGTAAAAAGATACTCGAAAAGGCTGCCACGTGCATAAGGCCGAACACACAGACGACAAGAATACCAGGAGCCTCCGCGAACAGCCAGGCCGAGACCAGCACCCGTTTAACTCACAGCGGCGAAGGGCCCCGATAAACCAGGAGCCAGGAGCCTCTTCTAAAAAAAAAAAAAAAAACCAGGAGCCTCCCACCCAAGGGAGCTTAGAGTTTTGTGTGTACTTACCGTGCATGGAACCGTCGAGGTATGTCTGGAACACTGAAATATCCCGGCCGCGACATCACATTGGTTGCCGATGCTGATATTAAAGGAAATCCAGAAAGGAAGCTGGTATCGCCATCGATAAACATGTGTGACGATCCATGCATTGCATCCTGTGGAAAAATGAGGTCCCATCAGCATCGATCCTCCAAGGGGGGCAAGTCATGAGGGAGGTAAGCTAAGGTTGCCTATCCCAACATGTATCCATCCATCCAGCTGCGGGTCATGGTGGCCATACGGGGTTGTAATCAGTGTCTTCTAGTGGCTGAAAGGGTTGTGGCCCCTTTGCTCACACAAAGGTGCACCTGAGAGCTGGGGTATTCAGGCGAAGGAAAAAACTATTTCTGAACGTCAACAGTTCTGAAAAAAAATACATTTAAATGTTTGAGTACTTTTTATGCTTGTAAAACTTATATGGAAACCCCAGCAAAAAAGGTTATATGGAAACATCATTTTTTTTCTGCGTAAAAAAGCAAGTTTTTTTTTGTGGGGAGTTAAAAAGCAAGTTTAGTGCTAAAGAGGGTGCTTTCAGGATCAGTGAAGTTATTTATTTTGCCGATATTTTTCCACGTAACTAGAGTTATATAGGAGAATTAATAATGTATATGTGTATTCTTTTAAATCCTTTGGCATTTAGAAAGTTTCTTTTGCTTATTTTATGTATCTCTGGGAGCACGTCATTTCACCACAACAGGTTTGACCGTTTGACATGAAGAGACTCCCATTGGAATTCTTTTTTTCTAAAGGGTCATGGCCACATATTAAGTATCACAAGTCCTTAAAAACACTCATACATAAAAATAAAATTACAATCAAATCTTTGGATGTGCCGAAGTCATCTTCCTGCATCATCCACGGGCGACAAGCCATGAGCATAGCGCAATGCCGCCTCTTGGCTTCTGCCTCAATGGAGCAAACTTTTTAAACCCAAGAACTTGTAGAAATAGCGGCCGGAAAGTCGTCGATGTAGACAAGGAGACGCCGGCGACCGCGATATGCAAACAAATCGCCACCCCGGAGTAGGAAACGTGGATAGGAGCCTGTAAAAAATCAAACATCATGAAACTGGCCGAATCGAGACGAATCCGCGAGAAACCTAAACCGGTCGGACCCTGGAAGATCCATCGAAAACACTGTCCCACACGCCCTCCGCCGGCGCTAAACACACCAACGAAATGTGAAAAGGTCAGGGAGAACATTATTCCTAAACTAAGAAAGCGTCGCCACCTCGCCGCCCAAAACCAAACACGAGGTCTTCCTAATGTAAACTTGGAAAAAAAACATGGCACTACATGACAGGTCCAGGTCCAATGTCGAGCTCACTGATGCCCATGATCATGTATTGATGCCCTCTTCTCCGATAACCTGGCCAGGCTGGGCCGCCGATGAAGATCACCGTGCTGGATATGTGACCCTCCGGCCACTTTCGGCTTCACCAGCACCGTCGTCGAGCATTACCTGCTAACATCCGCAGTCCTACCACTCATCACCGTCATCATCCCACAGCAACCCACCTGCTCCTCCATACAGGGCTCCCCATGAGCAGTGATACGTCTCCAACGTACCTATAATTTATGAAGTATTCATGCCATATCTACCTAAGTTCTAGATGGTTTTAGTGCACTTTTTATATGATTTTGATGGACTAACCTATTAACCTAGTGCCGAGTGCCAGTTCCTATTTTTTGGCTATTTTTTGTATCGGAGAAAATCCATACCAAATGAAGTCCAATTGCCACAAAACTTTACGGTGATTTTTATGGACAAAATGAGACCCACGAAGTATCGGAGAAGGACCAGAGGGTGGCCAGGCGAGCCACGAGCCTGGGGGGCGCCCTGCCTCCTATGGCGCCCCCTGAGCTCGTGGGACGCTCAGGTACCCCCCTGATGTGAGACCAACGCCAAAAAAGTTTATAAATAGGGAAAACCCCAGAAAGAAACCTATAACTTCCACGCCGCACCCGCAAGCCTGTGTTCCGAAGCGATCTCATCTGTAGGCCTTTCCGGTACCCTGCCGGAGGGGGAAATCATCACAGGAGGGGGAAATAATCACCGGAGGACATCTTTATCATCCCTGCAGTTTCCATGACTAGGAGGGAGTAGTTCGCCCTCAAGGCTGAGGGTATGTACCACTAGCTATGTGTTTGATATCTCTCTCTCATGTTCTTGATTTGACACGATCTTGATGTACCATGAGCTTTGTTAACATAGTTGGACCATATGGTGTTCTTCCCTCTCTCTCTCTCTCTCTCTCTCTATCTCTCTTGTTGTGATGAATTGAGTCTTTCCATTTGAGGTTTCATTGTTATCGGATTGAATATTGAATTTTAGATCAACTGATGTATGGCTTGCATGTGGATACCCGTGGTGACAATGGGGTATTCTATTGAGACACTTGATGTATGTTTTTCTAGTCAACTAGCGGATTCCCGTGGTGGCATTGGATTAATCTACGCATAGGGGTTGTTACACGTTTTCGTCCTACTTTATCCAGTAGAAACTTTGGGGTACACTTTGAGGTTCTTTGTGTTGGATTGAATATTACGAATATGAAATTATATGGTGTTATTCTAGTACGAACTCTAGAGCTATTTGTGACACTTATAGGGATGGCTCAATACATTGACTGGAAAGATAACTTTGAGGTGGTTTCCTACCTACAACAATTTCTTCTTATGTTCTCCGCTATTGATAAGAACTTTGGAGTGATTCTTTGTCACACATTGAGGGATTGTTATATGATTCAATTATGTTAGCACTGTTGAGAAATTTCTCTAGTGAAAGTATGAACCCTAGGCCTTGTTTCTAAGCACTGAAATATCGTTTGTGCTCACTTTTGTTACTTGCTACCTTTCTGTTTTTATTATTTCAGATTATAAAAACCTATTTTTACCATTCATACTACACTAGTATCACCATATCTTCGCCAAACTAGTGCACCTATACAATTTACCATGTATTGGGTGTGTTGGGTACACAAGAGATTTCTTATATTTGATTGCAGGGTTGTTTGAGAGAGACCATGTTCATCCCACACCTCCCACCGATTGATAAACCTTAGGTCATCCACTTCAGGGAAATTTGCTATTGTCTTACAAAACTCTGCGCTTGTAGACCCAACCGAGTCACAAGAATAAAGTTGCATAGTAGACATCAAGCTCTTTCTGGCGCCGTTGCCGGGGAGGTGAGTGCTTGAAGGTATATCTTTAGGTCTTGCAATTAATTTTTTTAGTTTCTTGTTTATTTACTAGTTTGGTTTATAAAAGAAAACTACAAAAGAATGGAATTGAAGTTGCATCAAGTTCTTTATCTTTATGATGTCTTTCTTGAAAATTAGGGAATGAAAAATTGTGCCAAAGTTTTAGAAGAAGAATTCAATAAAACGTTTGGCATAGAATCTTTGAATGATAAGCATGATTGAAGTGTTGTTAGTATGCTTTCTATGAATATCCATGATGGAAATGATATGCAAAGCGATAAGCTTGGGGATGCTATATTTGATAAAGATGATATTTTTAGTCCACCAAGTTTTGATGAGCAAAGTTTATTATGATGATTGCATGCCTCCTATTTATGATGATTATAATGATGAAAGTGCGTTTGAAAGAGTGTCAACTCTAGGAAGTAATGATCCCACTATTTTGGAGGGTATTTAATCTTATTTTAATAATTATGAAAGTGGATTTGGAGAGGTAATGACTTTATTTTGTGATGGTTCCACTATTTCGGAAGAGGTTACAATTGATTATGACAACAAAGTTGCTCTCTATGATGATTTTGGTGATGACATGTATACTATAAATAGTAATGATAACCATGATACGTGCCATCATGATTTTAATGTTTAAATGGGTTATGCCAATCAAGTATCACATGATAGTTATTTCATTGAATTTGCTCTCACTACTATTGATGTGAATAAATTTGCTTACGAGAGGAGTAATAAAAATTGTATGCTTGTGGATCATGAAAAGAATGCTTTGTGTGATAGTTATATTGTTGAATTCATTCATGATGCTACTAAAAATTATTATGGGATAGGAATATGCGCTTATATATATTTCAACAACACCAAGTTTCCTCTTTTTATGATGAAAGTTTCAAAGTTCAGCTTGTTTTGCCTTCTATGCTTGTTGATTCTTGCTCCCATAAATTGTTTGATCACAAAATCCCAATGCATAGGAAGTGGGTTAGGCTTTAATGAGTTTTATATATACTTCCTGATGCTCCCTTTATGTTTCAATTATTTACTTTTATATGAGCATCATTAAAATCATCATGCCTAGCTAAAAGACTTTAAAGAAAAGCGCTTGTTGGGAGACAACCCAATATTTGTACCTACTGTTCTGTGAGTTCACATGATTAAGATAATGTAGTAATCATGTTTTATAGCTTTTTTTCAATAATTTTCCAAGTAAAACCTTTGGGGTGATAGTTGAATTGATTATGTGCAAAAATAGAAACTTCTGCGCCTAGTACTAGAATTACTATAATTCACTGGGATATGATAAAATTCTGAAATTTTTAAACATGATGTATATAAAAATATCTTACATTTTCCTATTTTTCAGTATTTTTGGGGTTACATAAGTATGGCTTTTGTTTAGATCATTACAAACCGTTCTATTTTTGACAGATTCTGTTTTCAATGCATAGCTAGCTTGTTTTATAGTTTCTATGGCTTATATTGGTCAATATAAATTGTAGAAATCATAGGGTACAGGAGGAATTATACGAGAACAATTATTAATCTTGTCTTGGTATTACCGAAGTGTAAGATCTGCTCTTTATCATACTAACCTATCTCACGAAGTTTCGTTAAGTTTTGTGTGATTGAAGTTTTTATGTTTTGGGTGAGACACCGATATGAGGAGAATAAGGAGGGGAAAGACCCTAATCTTGGGGATGCACCCCGGGGTAATATTCAAGGAAGCCTCAAGCATCTAAGCTTGGGGATGCCCCGGAAGGCATCCCCTCTTTCGTCTTCAATATTATCGATAACCTCACTTGGAACTATTCTTTTATTCGTCACATAATATGCGTTTTGCTTGGAGTATCATTTTCTTTGTTGATATTTGCTTGCTATTATTAATAATCATAATTTTATATTTTATTTCAATAGAAGTGTCGAGTATAGCCTTTACCATGCTCAGTTTGCAAGTTTATGAGTTGTTGTTCAAAAACGGAAAGTTTTCTGTTATATCCTGAATATTCCTCAATAGTCAGTACATGAAAAAATCTTGAAATTTGTACATAGTGAGGATGCGTGAGTTCTCTGTCACGTGGTAATATTTGAGAATTTTTTGGGGTTAAATAAGTATGAATTTCTCTTCATCCTTTATAGACTATTCAGTTTAGAGAGATTATCATTATATTGCATTGTTTGCATATGTTTGCTCATTTAATGTTTCTGTTAATGGTTGGGAGTATTAAATATGCAGAGACATTTAGTATGCAGTGTTTAATTATACTTTTTGAATTTCCTATAGTAGAGAATTTTAAGGTTTTGAGTTGATTTATACAAACTTATCTCACGAGTTCTTGTTGAGTTTTGTGTGGATGAAGTTGCAAAGATTTAATAGAAGCCATGATATGAGAGGAATTAAGGAGACACAAGAACTCAATCTTGGGGATGCCCAAGGCATCTCGAGTTAATATTTCAAGAAGTCTCAATCATCTAAGCTTGGGGATGCCCCGGTAGCCATCCCACCTTTCTTCATCAACAACTATCGATTAGTTTTGGTTTAGCCTAAGTTTCTTTTTGTTCACATGACATGTGCTATTCTTGGAGTGCCCTTTTATATATTTTTGTTGTTTGAATAAAATACTTAAATCTGAAAGTTCTAAACTTGAGAGAGTCCTCACTTAGCTAGTTAATTATTTGACTACTCATTGATATTCACTTATATCTTTTAGGATAGTTTGTCATTTACTCTCGTTCTTCACTTATATCCTAAGAGTAAATTGTTGAATGAATTGAATATGATAAAGTTCAAATTATATGTGCTTCATATTCTTGTCTCATGCCTAATAGTAGTTCCACATTGGGTTTAGAAAGTAAAATCTATTGAAGTTTGACAATCACAATATGGGTCATAAAAGCAATTCATGAATGACTAGTATATGGAAGAGAAATTTCACATACAATTATATTATCTTGGACATCTTTTATTATTGCGAATACCCATTAATTATTCTCAAACTTGATCAAATTGGTTGAAGTTGGACAAGGAAGACAACATAATGAATTATGTTTGGCTAGATTTGCATAGAAGTTATATCGATATGGATCCTCCAACATGTGGTGCTCGTTTATAATCTCTGCAAGCCATAATTTTGGTGCTAAGATGGAATACTGCTTGTGCATCCAAAATCCTTGAGCCAAGTTTCTTCCATAAGTGTCCACCATACCTACCTATATATGGTATTACCTTGCCGTACCAAGTAAATTTCCATGTGCCATCTCTTAATGTTCAAGTAAACATATGTTTTGTGTGCCCGTACCGCTCAAGGAGCAACAGGGTGTTCAATATCTTCCATTTTAATTGGGTTATTCTCATGATGGGTATTTATTGACTTGTCATTGCATGAGAGAGGCTGGTAATTGGAATGCCCAGTCTCGTTAAACAAAAAAATAAAGAAAGATATAATAAAACAAACTCCCCCTAGAAAGTTGATTGTTTGGAGGGAACCCATGAATTCGGCTAGCCATGGCTTCTATTTGTATGGTTGAGGGGGAGTAAACTTTTCATTTTCGCAACCCTAGTCGGATTATTAGCAAAAATCATTTGTACAAAACAAACAATTAATCACTAACCATATACGGATACCATTCAAACAATTAATACACTGCATGCATCTAAAGCATCTTAATTACTCTGATTTCATAGACTGAGAGAACATAACCATAGGATTTGTATTCCAAAAAAATTAGAGGGGATAGGTGCTACTTCTTGAGCTTGAGTTGATTTTTCCCTTGAAGAGGAAAGGGTGATGCAGCAAAGTAGAGATAGGTATAAAGATAAATAAAAGAGCAAACTAAAGTAAATAGAAATAAATTGCAACAAGGTATTTTGGTTTTTTTTGGTTTATAGATCTGAAAATATATGATGAAAATAGACCCGGAGGCCATAGGTTTCACTAGAGGCTTCTCTCTTGAAAGAAAACATACAGTGGGTAAGAAAATTACTGCCGAACAATTGATAGAAAAACTCAAAGTTATGATGATATCCAAGGCAATGGTTATGAATATAGGCATCACATCCATGTCAAGTAGACTGACTCCTGCCTGCATCTACTACTATTACTCCACACATCGACCGCTATCCAGCATGCATCTAGAGTATTGAGTTCATAAGAATGAAGTAACGCCTTAAGTAAGATGGCATGATGTAGAGGGATAAACTCAAGCAATATGATGAAAACCCCATATTTTACCCTTGATGGCAACAATACAAGACGTGCCTCGCTACCCCTACTTTGTCACTGGGTGAGGACACCGCAAGATTGAACCCAAAACTAAGCACCTCTCCCATTGCAAGAAGAACCAATCTAGTTGGTCAAATCAAACTGATAATTCAAAGAGAAATACAAAGATATTTAATCATGCATAAAAGAGTTCAGTAAAGACTCAAATAATATCCATAGATAATCTGATCATAAATCCACAATTCATCGGATCTCGACAAACACACCGCAAAAGAATATTACATCGGATAGAACTCCAAGAACATTGAGGAGAACATTGTATTGAAGATCAAAGAGAGAGAAGAAGCCATCTAGCTACTAGTATGGACCTGTAGGTCTGGGGTAAACTACTCATGCTTCATCGGAAGGGCAACAAGGTTGATGTAGATGACCTCCGTGATCAAATCCCCCTCCGACAGGGTGCCGGAAAAGGCCCCAATATGGGATCTCACAGGAACAGAGGCTTGCGGCGGCGGAAAAGTATTTTGGTGGAAGCTTCTATTGGTTTGGGAATATTTGGGAATTTATAGAGCAAGAATTAGGGTTGGGGGTCTCCCGAGGTGTCCACAAGCCAGGGCGCCCACCTAGGGCGCGGCCTGAGGGCTTGTGGGACTCCTCTGACTCCCTCTCCAAGTCCTACGGGTGTCTTTTGGTCCAAAAAAAATCATCGTAAAGTTTTATTCCGTTTGGACTCCATTTGATATTCCTTTTCTGTAAAACTCAAAAGCAAGGAAAAAACAAAAACTGGCACTAGGCTCTAGGTTAATAGGTTAGTCCCAAAAATAATATAAAATAGCATATTAATGCATATAAAACATCCAAAACAGATAATATAATAGCATGTAACAATAAAAAATTATAGATATGTTCGGGACATATCAGTGTGTGTATGTGTGTGTGAGGGGGGGGGGGTAAAAAGAGAAAACACATGCTATGTTTGCCGCACAAATGGATATAGATGAGTCACAATCGTTGCCGGAGTTGCTGTGGACCTCCGACTCCGGTTGGGGGGGGGCACGACGGCACCGACAAAGTCAAGGTCGTGTTGCTGCCCACACGAGACCTCGTTGATAACGACGGCAACCTCTGTGCCCAGCTTCACGCATTGCGCGGGTGCTTCACCAGCCCCGGCGTCACCACTCCCTCCGATGGTGCGCTTCGGCGGCATCCTCGTATACTCCATATGGCGGTGACCACTGTGGACCAGGGGTGCGGCGGCCTATTATGGCCAGCGGCTCAGGTGCGCCATTAATATGGAGCAGTGGGAGAGAGGCGGGCGGCATTCAAAGGTTGTCTCGCCTCCCAGTGAGCCTGCGTAGGGACTTTTGGTATGCCTTCCATCATTTCACACAGCTAGTCGCACACCTCCCAGTGACACTGCATAGCAAAAACGCGTCCCATCAATTCACACACCTGCATGCATGCCTCTCGGTCTGCCTGCATGGCGGACTACTCGCATGCGTCCCGTCAACTGACGCCTGCTCGCAGGGCACACGGGGCGCGTGGCGGCACGTATATTGTTTTCTTTTTTGATAATTAATTTTGTCGCTTTATTGCTTAACTGAAGCATGACACGTGTACATTGTTGGTCTAACGCACACAGTCCGAATAAATAACTCGTATGCGATATTGGTTGCCAATTATTAACAATCTCCTGTTTGTAAGAACATTATATCAAAACTTGTCTCAAATTTGACGAAAAAATACAATATCACAGTCTACTGGTGTCCATATGACCATATGACACCACGATAAGTTTCATGAATTTCAACTAATTTTTGGATTTACTGAATCTTAAAATCAATATTCTCAATGTTTTGAAATTTCTTGCACGGGGAAACATGCACCCAGGGACACACATATGATTTTGCAATCCACGTTGGTGCACATGTAGCTCAAAATTGATTTTTGCACATTAAATCCCTAGGAAATCAATCCAAGTATAAAAACGGTCGAATGATCTCTGTTTTTTTTCAAATTTTAACACGACACTCACTTGGTCACATGTTCACTGCAGAAAAATTTTGACTTGCCTCAGAGTGGCGGTGGTGGTGCGGGATATGTGTGTCTGTGTGTCTAGGTGTGTGTGTGTGTGGGGGGGGTCTAGTATTACACTACGAGTCGTGAGCCTCCATGTGGGATATTGATCATTTTGTGAGTCATATATGCCACATCAAAGTCGTGAACTGGTTATTTAAAACATTAACACAACCCTTTCATACATACATGTTCGGACCACATGCATATATTGGTGGTCCTCCCGGACACTCCCTCACGCGGTTATCTGTGATGCGCCCATTTGTTAGCCCACAAAGGTTTTCAGTTTCCACCGACAACGAGAGGCATTTGACCAAAGGTGGATTCATCTTGGCATGTGTGTTATACGGTGTGGATTGATACGTCCATTTTGCATCATGCTTTTATATTGATATTTATTGCATTATGGGCAGTTATTACACATTATGGTACAATACTTATGCCTTTATCTCTTATTTTACAAGATTTACATGAAGAGGGAGAATGCCGGCAACTGGAATTCTGGACTGGAAAGGAGCAAATCTGATAGACCTATTCTTCACAACTCCAAAAGTCCTGAAAATTTATGTAGAATTATTTTGGAATATATAAAAATATTGGACGAAGAAAATACCAGACGGGACCCACCAGGTGTCCAGAAGCCTGGGGTACCCTACCCCCTGGGCGCGCTCCTAGGGCTTGTGGGCCCCCTGGCAGGTCTCGGTGCCCATCTTACGCTATATGGAGTCTTTTGACATGGAAAAAATCATAAGGAAGCTTTCAGGACAAAGTGTCGCCGTCTCGAGGTGGAACCTGGGCAGAAGCAATCTAGGGCTCCGGTGGAGCTGTTCTGCTGGGGAAACTTCCCTCCCATATGAGGAAATCGAGGCCATCATCATCACCAACGATCCTCTCATCGAGAGGGGGTGAATCTACATCAACATCCTCACCAACACCATATCCTCTCAAACCCTAGTTCATCTCTTGTACTCAATCTTTGTATCAAAACCGCAGATTGGTACTTGTGGGTTGCTAGTAGTGTTGATTACTCCTTGTAGTTGATGCTAGTTAGTTTATTTGGTGGAAGATCATATGTTCATATCCTTAATGATAATTAATACCCCTCTGATTTTGAACATGAATATGCTTTGTGAGTATTTATGTTTGTTCCCGAGGACATGGGAGAAGTCTTGTTAGAAGTAATCATGTGAATTTGGTATTTGTTTGATATTTGGATGAGATGTATGTTGTCTTTCCTCTAGTGGTGTTGTGTGAATGTCGACTACATGACACTTTACCATGATTTGGGCCTAGGGGAAGGCATTGGGAAGTAATAAGTAGATGATGGGTTGCTAGAGTGACATAAGCGTAAACCCTAGTTTATGCGTTGCTTCGTAAGGGGATGATTTGGATCCACATGTTTCATGCTGTGGTTATATCTATCTTAATTCTTCTTTCGTAGTTGTGAATGCTTGCGAGAGGGGTTAATCATAAGTGGGAGGCTTGTCCAAGTAAGGACAGCACCCAAGCACTGGTCTACCCACATATGAAATTATCAAAGTAACGAACGCGAATCATATGAGCATGATGAAAACTAACTTGACAGTAATTCCCATGTGTCCTTGGGAGCGCTTTGCTTTATATAAGAGTTCGTTCAAACTTTTCCTTTGCTACAAAAAGGATTGGGCCACCTTGATTCACCTTAGTTAAACTTGTTACTTGTTACCTGTTACAAATTATCTTATCGCAAAACTATCTGTTACCGATAATTCCAGTGCTTGCAGAAAATACTTTGCTGAAAACTGCTTGTCATTTCCTTCTGTCTCTTACTTGTCAAAAGGACTACGATAGATCCCCTATACTTGTGGGTCATCAAGACTCTTTTCTGGCGCCAATTCTTGGGAGTGAAGCGCCTTTGGTGAGTGGAATTTGGTAAGGAAACATTTATATTACATGCTGAAATTTACTGTCAGTTGTCACTATGGAAACTCATCCTTTGAGGGGTTTGTTCGGGGTATCTTCAGCCCGACCGGAAGATCAAAGATTTTCCCCTCAACCTACTAAACCTACTGAAAATATTTATTATTAAATTCCTTCAGGTATGATAGAGAAACTGCTAGCTAATCCTTATGCAGGAGATGGGACACAACATCCTGATATGCATCTAATCTATGTGTATGAAGTTTGTGGATTATTTAAGCTTGCAGGTTTGCCCAAGGATGATGTCAAGAAGAAGGTATTCCCTTTATTATTGAAGGGAAGGGCATTGACATGGTATAGACTATGTGATGGTATTGGAGCTTGGAACTACAACCGATTGAAATTGGAATTTCATCAGAAGTCTTATCCTATGCATCTGGTTCATTGTGATCGGAATTATATATATAATTTTTGGCCTCGTCAAGGAGAAAGCGTCAGTCAAGCTTGGGAGAGGCTGAAGTCAATGTTATATTCATGTCCCAATCATGAGCTCTCAAGAGAAATTATTATTTAGAATTTTTATACTCGGCTTTTTCGTAATGATCAATCCATGCTCGATACTTCTTGTACTGGTTCTTTTATGAAGAAGACTATTGAATTAAAATGGGATTTATTGGAAAGAATTAAACACAACTCTGAAGATTGGGAGCTCGACGAAGGTAAGGAGTCAGGTATAAACCTTATGTTTGATTGTGTTAAATCTTTTACGGATACCGATGCTTTTCATGAATTTAGCACTAAATATGGACTTGACTATGAGATAATAGCTTCTTTCTGTGAATCATTTTCTACTCATGTTGATCTCCCAAAGGAGAAGTGGTTTAAATATCATCCTCACATTGAAGTAAAAGTAGTAGAACCTATTCAAGCTGAAGAAGAAATTTTTACTTATAATGTTGATCCAGTTGTTCCTACTGCTTACCTTGAGAAGCCACCCATTCCTGTTAGGATAAAAGAACGTGTTAAAGCTTCTGTTGTGGTTCATAAGAGCTATATTAGAACACCTACACCCCCTGAACAAATTAAAGTTGAACTTAGTATTGCTATGGTTAAAGATCTCTTGGTCGATAATATTGATGGGCATGTGATACCTCTCCAATGTATCTATAATTTTTAGTTGTTCCATGTTGTTATATTATCATTCTCGGATGTTTTACAATCATTTTGTAGCAACTTTATATCATTTTTCGGGACTAACCTATTGACATAGTGTCCAGTGCCAGTTGCTGGTTTTTGCTTGTTTTTTAACTTCACGGAAAATCAATACCAAACGGAGTCCAAACGCAGCAAAACTGTTTGGAGATTTTTCTGGACCAGAAGACACAAGATGGGTCAAAGAAGTACCAGAGGGGTGCCCCAATGGGGGCACAACCCACTTGGGTGCGCCTGGGGGGCCAGGCGCACCCTGGTGGGTTGTGCCCACCTCGGTGGCCTCTAGCACCGCCTCTTCGCCCTATAAATTCTCAAATATTCCAGAAACCCATTAAGCCACCATATGAAAGAAGGCAATATTAAATTTCAGTTTCCTGTAAGAATGGGAATGGAACACTTCCCTAGAACAAGAATTAAGCCACCATATGAATCAATCATGAGGGTATCCCGTGGATCTAGAACCAAAGATGACAACACTTAGATCTACGCTTTATGCCTAGCTAGGGCATAAAACGATACCGCTTGTTGGGAGGCAACCCAATGAATAGATTTTATTTTTGCCTTTTCTTTCTGTTTTTGAGTGTTTGCACAATTATGCTATTGTTATGATTGTGTTTTTTTATGTTTTAGTTAGTGTTCGTGCCAAGCAAAGCCTTTGGGATCGTGTTGGGTGATAGTTGATTTGATCTTGTTGAAAAACAGAAACTCTGTGCGCCAGTCATAGAATTAAAAATCATAGAAGCGCTATAAAATTTCCTACATTGTCCATTTTTCAGATTTTTTGGAGTTACAGAAGTATTTGAAGTTTTCAGATTTCTACAGAATGTTCTGTTTTTGACAGATTCTATTTTCTTTGCGTTGTGTGCTTATTTTGATGAATCTATGGACTTTATCGGAGGGGGGGGTATAATCCATAGCAAAGTTGGAATACAGTAGATATGATGAAAAAATAAAATATGAATGGGTTTTCAATAGTACTTAGAGTAGTGATTTGCTTTGTTATACTAACGGATCTCATGAAGGTTTTGTTGAGTTTTGTGTGATTGAAGTTTTCAAGTTTTGGGTGAGATCACGATGGATGAAGGAATAAGGAGTAAGAAGAGCCTAACCTTGGGGATGCCCCATGGCACCCCAAGTTATTATCCAAAGAGGAACAAGCAACTAAGCATCTTGTATTATATGAGTCTTTGCTTGTTTTTCTTTTTAGTTTGTGTCATCTATCCTTGGTGGACACAAATATTTGAGAGAACCAAAATTATGCTATGATTTGTTAGAATTTCTCTATATTCTTCACTTAAATTTTTTGGGCTATGGAATTGCTCTAGTGATCCACTTATATGTTTTTAAGCACGATGTGCTTTCATATTTTTGAAGAAGTTCTCATGCTTCACTTAGATTTATTTGAGAGTTAGTAAAGTTTTGAAGAAATTCTCTCATGCTTCACTTAGATTTATTTGAGAGTTAGTAAAATTTTGACGAAATTCTCTCATGCTTCACTTATAGTATTATTTTGAGAGAAGAAATTTTTATGCTCATGTTCTTCACTTAGATTTGTTTGAGCTTAGCAAAAGCTACATATGAAATTAGTCCCAAAGTGATAGATATTCAAGGGGAATATAATAAAAACTTTCATGAAGACCATTGGACAAAATAAACCTGATTCTTTGTAATAGTTTTGAGATATGATGATAGTGATATGTGAGTCATGTTGATGAGTAATTATGATTTAGTAAGAATATTGGTGTTAAGGTTTGTGATTCCCTATGCAAGCACGAAAGTAAATAGTTATGCAATG
The DNA here is from genome assembly GCA_021437245.1 of Aegilops speltoides. NCBI lineage: Eukaryota > Viridiplantae > Streptophyta > Magnoliopsida > Poales > Poaceae > Aegilops > Aegilops speltoides. Next base: position 343,060,113 of record CM038142.1, on the reverse strand, counting down.
GAATTACATCCTACTTGTGGTGCATTATTCGGTGTTAGTTATGCTTAATGCTCGCTTGTTTGATTTTTCGTTTCTTGGTTGGTTACTTCTCAATCTTTTGCTAGCCTTCACTTGTACTAAGTATCATTACTACTTGTGCATGCAAAATCCTTCAAACCAGTTTTGCCACATGAACCACCATACCTACCTATATGTGGTATTTTCCTGGCGTTCTGAGCAAATTTTTATGTGCCATCTCTAATTTTCAAAATAATTTTCCTTTTTGTGTGCTCGTACCGCTCATGAAGCGGCAGGGGTGGCCAATATTTTCCATGCTAGATGTGTTATTCACAAGATGAGTGTTTATTCACTTGTCATTGCATGAGAGTATGACAAAGGTATTTGGGATGGCTAGTCCCAAAATGAAAAAGAAATTTATTTTATGTCATCAAATATAAATTCCTTGGAAAGTGTTGGTATGGAAGGCACCCGTGGATACGACTAGCCATGGAAATTGAAAGAACGGTGTAAAAAGCAATAAACTTTATTTTCTGTTTGGGAACCGCCTATGATATATCTAGCATAGAAAGTGTTGGTAATTACTCAGTCGTTTTCGTTGACAGGAAAAGTATGTCACCCAAAATGTTTTATCTTTTTTCCCGCTTTGAGCTTTGGCACCTCTACAAATCCCTACTTCCTTCCATGAAGGGCCTTTCTATTTACTTTATGCAATTTTTATTTTTATCTGAGTCCCCATCTTCTCTTATAAAGCACCAACTAAGGGGCACTATGATCGTACTTGAGCATTGGGTGTAGCTAATATGCGAGTGTGTTTCATGAATGGATCACTGACTGGGCATGATGGGCTAGGGACAACTTGCTTTAGCATTGATATTTTGAAAGACTTGGTTGCTTGTTGATATGCTTGAGTATTGAAATCTTCATGTTAAAACTAGACTATTGCTTTGAATCATATAAAAGTCCATATGTCTATGCTACAAAAGAAAAGAATATGTGATGAACATGTTAGGCAACATTCCACATCAAAAATTCTGTTTTTATCATTTACCTACTCGAGGACGAGCAGGAATTAAGCTTGGGGATGCTGATAAGTCTCCAATGTATCTATAGTTTTTTATTGTTCCATGATGTTATATTATCATTCTTGGATGTTTCACAATCATTTTATAGCAACTTTATATCATTTTTTGGGACTAACCTATTAACATAGTACCCAGTGCCAGTTGCTGGTTTTTTGCTTATTTTTTTTACTTCGCAGAAAATCAATACCAAACAGAGTCCAAACACAGTGAAACTTATTGGAGATTTTCTCTGGACCAGAAGACACAAGATGGGCCAAAGAAGTACTAAAGGGGTGCCCCGAGGGGGGCACAACCCACCTCGGCGCGCCTGGGGGGCCAGGCGCGCCTTGGTGGGTTGTGCCCACTTCGGTGGCCTCCCGCACCGCCTCTTCGCCCTATAAATTCCAAATATTCCAGAAACCCTAGGGGTGTTGACGAAACACAATTCCAGCAGTCGCAAGTTCCAGAACCACGAGATACAATCTATACACCATCACAGAGGGTTCATCATCCTCATTGGTGCCTCTCTGATGATGCATGAGTAGTTCATTGTAGACCTAGGGATCCGTAGGCATTAGCTAGACGGCTTCCTCTCTCTCTCTCTTTTGATTCTCAATACAATGGTCTCTTGGAGATCTATTTGGTGTAACTCTTTTTGCGGTATGTTTGTTGGGATCCGATGAACTTTGAGTTTATGATCAGATCTATTTTATCCATAAAAGTTATTTGAGTTTTGATGTCTTATATGCATGATTACGTATAGCCTCGTATTTCTTCTTTGAATATTTAGTTTAGGTAAGCTGACTAGATCGATTTTTCTTGCCATGGGAAGAGCTGCTTTGTGATGGGTTTGATCGTGCGGTGTTCTTTCCCAGTGACAGAAGGGACCGTAAGACACATATTGATCATTGCTACCTACATGAATAGATCTTGTCTACATCATGTCATCGTTCTTATTGCATTACTCCATTTCTCCATGAACTTAATACACTAGATGCAAGTTGGATAGCGGTCGATGTGTGGAGTAATAGTAGTAGATGCAGGCAGGAGTCGGTCTACTAATCTTGGACGTGATGCCTATATAATGATCATTGCCTGGATATCGTCATAATTTTTTGAAGTTCTATCAATTGCCCAACAGTAATTTGTTTACCCACTGTATGCTCTTTTCTTGAGAGAAGCCACTAGTGAAATCTATGGCCCCCGGGTCTATTGTCTATCATATTTATGGCGATAGGACTTCAAATATCTATAATTTTAAAAACCCAAAAATACCTTGCTCCACTTTTTTCTCTATTTATTTTACTTTGTTTTATCGAGAGATATAGTTATCCAAAACCATACAAACCAATCAGTCTTTTGTCCGAGAGGGATTGACAACCCCTCTTACGCGTCGGGTTGCAAGTATTTGTTCTTTGTGTGTAGGTGATGTTTACATAGTGTTGCTTGGTTCTCCTACTGGTTCGATAACCTTGGTTTAATCACCGAGGGAAATACCTGCCGTAGTTGTGCTGCATCATCCCTTGCTCTTCGGGGAAAAGCTAACGCGGACACAAGCCTTTGGCATGTTATTTACTTCTGTGATGAAGCCGCTAGAATTGCTAAACCCGATGAGAACGATAAACATAGACCTGTTGTTGGCGTGTATGTTGTCTCCGTTAAAATAGGAGATCATTTTTATCATGGCTTATGTGATTTGGGTGCTAGTGCGACTGCAATTCCTTTTACCTTATATCAAGAAATTATGAATGGTATTGCACCTGCTAAAATAGAAGATATTGATGTTACTATTAAGCTTGCTAATAGAGATACTATCTCACCAATTGGGATCATTAGAGATGTTACAGTCTTGTGTGGACAATAAAATACCCTACTGATTTTCTTGTTCTTGGTTCCCCACAAGATGATTTTTGTCTGATTATATTTGGTCGACCTTTCCTGAACACTGTCAATGTTAAGATAGATTGTAAGAAAGGAACTATTTGTGTGAATTTCGAGGATGTGTCTCATGAGTTTAATTTGTCTAAATTTCATAGACAACCTTGTGATAAAGAATTGCCTAGTAAATATGAAATTATTGGTCTTGCTTCTATTGTCGTGCCCCCTACTGATACTTTAGAACAATATTTGCTAGACCATGAAAATGATATGTTCATGAATGAATGATATAAATAGATGAAATATTCTTTAAACAAATGCTTGTTTTGAAACACAATTTGCCTGTTGAAACTCTTGGAGATCCTCTACCACCCAAGACTGATCCTGTTTTTGATCTTAAACAATTACCTGATACTTTGAAATATACTTATCTTGATGAAAAGACAATATATCCTATTATTATTAGTGCTAACCTTTCAGAGCATGAAGAAAAGAAATTATTAAAAACTCTGAAGAAGCACCGTGCCCCTATTGGATATACTCTGGATGATCTTAAGGGCATTAGTCCCACTCTATGCCAGCACAAAATTAATATGGAACCTAATGCTAAACCAGTTGTTGATCACCAACGATGGTTAAATCCTAAGATGAAAGAAGTGGTAAGAAATGAAATATTAAAGCTTTTGGAAGCAGGTATAATTTATCCTATTGCTGATAGTAGATGGGTAAGTCCTGTTCATTGTGTCCCTAAGAAAGGAGGTAACTATTGTTCCCAATGATAAGAATGAATTGACCCCACAACGAATTGTTACAAGTTATAGAATGGTAACTGATTTTAGAAAATTAAACAAAGCTCTAGGAAGGATCATTATCCTCTACCTTTTATTGATCAGATGCTGGAAAGACTATCAAAACACACACACTTTTTCTTTCTAGATGGTTACTCTGTTTTTTCTCAAATACCTGTGTCACAAGAGGATCAAGAAAAAACTACTTTTACATGCCCTTTTGGTACCTTTGCTTATAGACATATGCCTTTTGGTGTATGCAATACATCTGCTAATTTTCAAAGATGTATGACTGCTATATTCTCTGACTTTTGTGAAAAGATTGTTGAGGTTTTCATGGATGATTTCTCTGTTTACGGAACTTCTTTTGATGATTGCTTAAGCAACATTGATCGAGTTTTGCAGAGATGTGAAGAAACTAATCTTGTCCTGAATTGGGAGAAATGCCACTTTGTGGTTAACAAAGATATTGTCTTGGGGCATAAAATCTCCGAAAGAGGTATCAAAGTGGATAAAGCTAAAGTTGATGCTATTGAAAAAAATGTCGTGTCCTAAAGATATCAAAGGTATAAGAAGTTTCCTTGGTCATGCATGTTTCTATAGGAGATTTTTTAAAGACTTATCTAAAATTTCTAGGCCTCTCACTAATCTCTTGGAAAAATATGTTCCATTTGTTTTTGATGATGATTGTGTAGAAGCCTTTGAAATACTTAAGGAAGCCTTAATTTCTGCACCTATTGTTCAACCACCTGAATGGAACCTGCCCTTTGAAATTATGTGTGATGCTAGTGATTTTGCTGTTGGTGTTGTTCTAGGACAAAGAGTTGATAAGAAATTAAATTTTATCCATTATGCTAGCAAAACTCTAGACAGTGCTCACATATTTTTTTTGACTGTACACAGTAGGGCAAAACCCCACTGCAATTTTTTTATTATTAATAAAAATGAAAAGAGAGTTCAAACATACAAGGCTTGAGATAAGCCCCAAAGACGGAAAACTAGTCTAAAAAAGGCCAACAACTAAAAAACTAAAAAACTTAAAAAAGACTACAAAAATTACAGGACAAGAGTGTCCAACCAGGAACAGAAAGAAGCTGAAAACTTCTCCTTAATTCTGAATTTGAGCAGGTGTACTTCTGAGAGGAAGATGAACTTCCATCTGTCAATGCTGGTTGAAATGTTATTGAAAATCTTATCATTCCTGACTATCCAAATGGCCCAAGATGCAATGATAATGATCTCCATAGAAAAAGGTTGATGTATGTTGGTCCTCAAGTCTGGAATGGCTTCCATGATGGATATGTTTCTTTGTCTGTTAGGGCAGAGTATATCCCAGCAAGCAGAAGCAAAAGGGCAGGTCCAAAATAGGTGTTGAAGTGTTTCTTCCTGCTGGCAGCTTAGAGTAGCACAATTATAATTGTCAAGATGAAAAGTTTTCCTTCTTAGTAGATTCCTGGTATTGAGTCTATCATGAAGAAGTCTCCAAAAGAAGACCTTGTGTTTTGGCTGGGCAGAGCATTTCCAAATCCAGTTGAACTGTGCTGGAACCATTTTTACACCTATCAAAATTTTGTATGCTTTAGCCACAGAAATGATATTATTACCCCACATATAACTCCAAGTATCCAAGTGCTCATTGAATGTAGATCTTCTTAAGGTGTCAGAAATCTCTTCTATCAGCTCAAATTCCAGAAAAGCCTCCCGAGTTAGTGGTAAGTGAAATAAATCTTCCAAGTATTCAAACATAAGAACCTTTTGCACTGAAAGGTTCTGATCTCCGAAAAATGAGTAAAGATGAGGGAATAATTGATTCAGGCAAGAAGTGTGCCAGAGGTCAGACCAAAACAGAGCAGATTTACCATCACCTATTGTGCATCTTGCCATGGATTTGTAACTATCAATGAGCCTCAAGTTACATTTCCACCAGAATGACCCTTCCCATATTTGTCCTGGTAGGATGCCATTGCCATAATAAGCCTCCGAAATGAGATTGACCCATGGGATGTTTTCCCTATTGTAGAACTTGTGGAGGTTTTTGAGCAGAAGGGCTTGGTTTTGAACAAAAATGTTCATAACTCCAAGACCACCCTGATTTTTGGGCCTACAAACAGTGGACCAAGCTACCAAAGCTGGTCTGTGATCCTCCAAATCAGGTCCCCTCCAAAGACAATGCCTCAAGTATTTGTTAACCTGGTTTTTGATTGTTATAGGAACATCAAGACAGCCCATGAAGTTTATAATAAGTGAATTTAGCACTGACTTGACCAGCAGTAACCTTCCAGCAATAGTCATAAAAGAAGATAGGCCCACCAATTTTTTTGCAATTCTGCTCACTAAAGGCAAACACTGTTCCACTGTTGGTTTTTGAAGCCCTAAAGGCATGCCTAGGTAAGTGAAGGGGAATGATCCTTTCAAATAGTTCAATGTACCAGTCAATATTTCCATTTTTAATCACTCACATTGATTGGTATCAGATTTGATTTGCTATAGTTGACCTTTAATCCAGTAGCATCTGCAAATGTGTGAAGCAGGGCTTTAAGACAATGGAGTTGTGGGGCATCAGCTTGCATGAGAATCAAGGTATCATCTGCATATTGTACTATGGGAAAATCTGGACATGACTGTACTTGCAAAGGTGGAGTGAGAAGACCCAAGTTCATTGCTCTGTTCATGATTGACTGAAGGAGGTCTGCAGCCAGCACAAAAAGAAGGGGGGAGAGGATCCCCTTGTCTTACACCTCTCAGGCAATAAAACTTTTCCCAGGAATGCCATTGAGAAGCACTTGTGATGAAGCAGAAGTAAATAGCATTTTAATCCATCCAATCCATCTTTCTCCAAAACCTTTTGCTCTGAGGATATCAACGATTGTAGAATGTTCAGTGAGGTCAAATGCCTTTTCAAAATCTAGTTTCAGCACAACAATTTCCTCCTTTGACTTGTGGCATTGATGTAAGTACTCATAAGCCCAACCAAGACAGTCATGAATAGCTCTTTCCTTAAGGAAGCCATACTGATTTATATGGACCATTTTGAGGATCACTTTCTGCAATCTGTTTGCAAGCAATTTGGTGATGAGTTTGAGACAGCAATTGAGTAAAGATATAGGTCTGAAATCATTTGCAGTACTGGGAGAAGGCCCCTTGGGAACTAGAGTTATGAAAGAAGTGTTGATGCTCTCTAGAGAGATTTGCCGAGTATAGAACTCATGAATCAGTCTAGTGACATCAGGCTTAATAATGTCCGAACAGCTCTTAAAAAACTCATTGTTAAACCCATCAGGTCCAGGAGACTTGTCTGGAGGCAATTGCTTGACAACTTCATTGATTTCTTCCTCAGTGAAAGGAATTTCCAGTTGTTCAAAGTCTGAAGCACTAGCTTGATGTTGCAGTAGAGAAGGCAAATAAAAGTGCATAGTGGTTTGCTGTGACTTTCCTAATCTACTTTTGAATGCATTCCACAGCAGGGCAGCTTTTCCTGCATGGTCTGTTATTTCCACTTCATCCTCATTTTTTAGCATAGCAATGTGATTATGCCTGTGATTTATAGAAGCCTTTGTATGAAAAAATTTGGTGTTTTCATCACCAAACTTAACACCCTTGATCTTACCTCTCTGCTTCCAATAGATTTTTTGGTTTTTCAGTAATATGAGCAATTGTTCTTTTAGAATCACCCTGCAATTCCACTCAAAATCTCCCAAGTCTCTGAATTCTTCAAAAAAGTCAAACAAGAAGATAACCTCATTAATTGCTGCAATTTTGGATTTCAGGCAAGACGGGTTTTTGGCCCAAAGTTTGAGAGCCCTTCTAAGGTTTTTGAACTTGGCATTTAGGCTTTTTGCTGCATCAAGATTACCCACAGGAATATTCCAGGCTGCAGATACAACCTCTTTAAAGTCTGAGTGCTTTAACCAGTAATTTTCAAATATGAAGACCCTGGCCTTTGGAATAGTAGTCCCAATTTTGATTACACATGGAAGATGATCTGAAATAGGCCTGGAAAGAGGCATAGCAACTGTATCAGGATAAGCAGTCATCCAAGAGGCAGAGGTGAAGAACCAATCCAGCTTTTCCAACAAAGGACTCTGTTGCATATTACTCCAGCTGTATTTTCTGCCATGTAGAGGGAGCTCAATTAAACCCAGATTACTGATGGCTTCATTAAAGAGAAGCATTTCATTAACATCCCCACCAGGTCTGTTTCTATCAGTAGGAGCCCTAATAAAGTTGAAATCTCCAACTAGAATCCAATTTGTGTCAAGAGGCATATGCATGTTGGAAAACCAATTTATAAATTCAAGTTTGTCTGCTTGCACACAAGGCCCATATATGTTGGTGAGGACCCAGGATTGATTGCACAAAAGACTAGTGAAACTTATTGAGAGAGAGAATCTATTCTGGAAGATGACCTCTCCCTCAAATAGTGAGCCATTCCATGTGATTAGAAGACCTCCAGAAGCACCAATTGAGGGCAGGAAGGCAAATTTATTGAGCCTGTTAGGACAAAAGTTCTTAATGTAAGCAGCATCAAAATGCTCCCTCTTGGTTTCTTGAAGACACAAAATAGCACATGCACTTTCTTCAATTTTTTTCCCTAGAGCAAGCCATTTATCAGGTGAGTTAATCCCTCTGATGTTCCAGTTGAGTATATTCCAGCTCCTGTTGTGACTATTCATGGAAACAGTTTAAGAGAGAAACTAGGGACCAAGCACCACCACTTGGCCAGCACCCATGGAAAACTGTCCAGCAAGGCAGCAGTGAAAGCAAATTCAGCAGATACAGCAACCACATCATCCACAGCATAACAAAATAGGTAACTACCCAGGTGGAGTTAAAGTAGCAAAGTGCATTGACAGAAGAACATGAACTATTACAGCAAGTCCATAGGGCCCATAAGGTGTAGTTACAACCAAAAGGAACATTCATACAGTTCATGACTTTAACCCCTTTTCTCTCCTCAACAAAAGCACCTAATTTGATCATCTAAACACTTTTGGGGTTGTCCTGCCTGTCCTCATTGGGTGGGAGCATCCCAGCCAAGTCCTCTCCCAACCTTCTCTTGGGCTTCTTAGATAGCTTTCCCTCGAAATCCTGATCAGCCACCTTGCAAAATGAGGTTGTGAGATTCTTAACCACTGATTTCTGAACAACTGGTGGAGCAGCATTACATGGCAGACACTTATTATTAGAGCAAGAACCTCTTTTAAACCCAGCATTATCTTTTTTAATTCTATCACTCCACCTTACCTCTGTTTCTACAATAGGTTTCTTTCCTCCTCTTCTTTTCTTGGAATTTTCAGCCCCAAAAGGTTGAAGAAGGGCCAAGGAGTCCAAGTCCTGCTCGTTGGAAGAATCTCCTTCATTTTCCTTGTTTGTATCCTGCTGATGTGTTTGAGCCATGAGCTGCTTGCAAGTAGGAGCCTTAGTAGTAATACATTTATCAGGAATGTGAAAGATATAAGAATTTTTAGTGCCCTCTACTTCAGCAAGTAATCCCACAAAGGAGATTTAAGCATATTGAGTGTCCAGTTAAACTTGTCCAGTGTCATTAGAAGGTGCACAATAAAATTGAACCAACTTACTGGGACTTGAACAGTAAGTGAAGGAACATCCTCCAAAGGTTTTTGAGCAAAATTCTCCTTCCAAATCATCAGACCTTCTTCTAACAGAATAGTATCTTTATTAGCTAGAGCTTTTAGCTAAATAGATTTCAAACCAAGTAATGAGGGTGCAAACTCAAAGTGTTCCTCAATTTGGGCAATCTAGTTACCTTTTTCGCTAGCATTTGAACCCTAGTAGGATCCAAAAGAAGTGGGTTCACTGATGGAGAACTAGCACCTGCTTCCCCATCCAAATTAACAGCTTCTAACTGAAAAAGATCCTTGCCTTGGCCTACTGCTTCCTTATCAGCAGGTAAACCTCTGCTAGGGTCCAGAGTCAGGTCCTGAAGCACATCAGGGCTCTGTCTAATAACTGGCTCAGAAAGTTGGTTCAATGCCTCCAAAATTGGCTGAATCTGTGGTTCCACCTCTAGAACTGCAGGTATCAAATCTTCCTGAGGAACTGCCAAAGCAAGAGGGACCTAAAGAACTGGAATTGCAGGAGCATCATGCTCCTCCTCTTGGTAATCCAGCATCAAAAGCTCAAGACCATTACCCTGAATTTGTTGCGTTGGTGGAAGTTGATTCACTTCCTCACTTGCATGAGAAGAAAGACCTTCAGACAATGAAACAGTTGTGGTGATGCTGCTGTGACCGTCCAATGGAGGTGGGAGCTCCTCACCATCAGCCCAAGCAATTTCTTCTTGCTATACACCTTGCAGAAAATCAAATTCATCCTGAACCTCAACATTATTAACAGCTAGGGGCTGCAGAGCCCAGTGCCCTTCATCTGCATCCATATCATCTTGTTGAGCAGGCTGTGGATTAATATGAAAACCAGGGAAAGCATTGTTGTTGCCTGGCAGAGGATGAGGGTCCACATTGTCAGGTGGGATTGGGTCCTCATCGGCAGGTGCCCCACCCATCATCTGCTGTAGAAGAATTTCCACAGAGGAGGACCAAGCATCTTCATCAAAAACTTCACCTTCAGACCACCTGACACTTTTAGGGATGGAATCCAGATCTCTAACTTTAGCTTTTGCAATAACTCTACCCATATGAAGAGGATCATTCTCCCAAGAAACTAGTCGCCCAAAATGACTGACAACCCTAGCAATATCTTCAGAATTGCGAAAATCAAACGGGACCGCAAGTATGAGCAGCCAAACTGTTCTATTAAACTGGCTTCTTCTGCAGTTGCGGCCATTATCATGGTTGTGGAAAGAGATAAAAACATCTCCAAACTGGTGAGGACTAAGCACCAACCTATCTCTATCTCTAGGATTGACAAAACGCACATATGCTTCCCCCAACGGATAGCGCTGCATTTCTCTGATTTGCACTTGCTGAACATCCGCAAAGAACTCATCTAGAACTTCTTGCACATTCGAAAAAAGTACCTCATCCGGAAGCGGCTTAATGGTGACGATGGCCCAATCCTCGTTGCGCCTCTGAAGGTGGGGGAGAACCACTCTTGCCACTCCATTACGGCCTTCGACGTTGAGGATATTGAAGCCATGGGGGACAAAAGGCTGAGGATCGAACGGAATGTTCGCCATGGCTGGCTCAACACCCGCAGCGGGCTCCCTTGACTGCGAGGTAGTAGAATGACGAGCCCGACGTTGAACAGTGGAAAGCAGGGGAGGAGACGAAGAGGCAAGTGGGAATCTAGGCTGAAAGTTCGGGAACATGCCCTCAGAGAGCTGTCTAAAAGAGGAAGCTCGAATCGCCGGTTGGGCTGGGCCAACAACCAAGAACCAGTCATCCACCACCCCAGGGGCCCAAGCTGCAGCAGGAGGGGCGGGAAACGACGCCACCCTAAAGAACGGCCAAAGGCCCGTGAGACGGGGCTCAGGGCAGGCCCAAGCCATGTGGCCCAGATTGCCACAGCCATAGCAGGTAATAGCCAAATTTGAAGATCCAGAATTCGCGCCCTCCTCCCCCTGAACCACGCGATCATTGATCGGAGGTGTAATATTGCACTCAAAGCGCCCTTCATCAATAGCAGGGACATGCAAATCCGAAGATGAGTCCGGTAACCCCGCCAACCTTTGGAAAACTGAAGCGCGATGGGGTAGCTCCCTCCAGCGATCGCCGGAGCCGCTCTGTGAGGAAGAACGGGAAGGTCCTCGGGTAACTAACGATCATGAATTTTGCTCTTCTTGGTAGAACAGACGCTCCTCTCGGCGCCAATTTGGACCTCCTTCACCCCAGAGGCTAAAAACCAGCTCAAAATCCCTCTCAGAGATACGACCACTGTTATAGAGCTCAAACCCCACAGATTTTGAGGCAACCGAAAACTAAAAAGAACGGTTCCGGAGAAACTTAACTCTAAAACCTTGAGGGTATCCACCAAAACAAGATTGTAGCACAATGCTCACAGTGTGACAATCCAGACGAAAGCACGCCCGACCAAAAGAGACCACAAGCTTGAACTCACGTTGGCGAAAACCAGGAGAGAAAACCACCGGATGTCCAAACTTTTGGCGCATGCCAAGTTGAAAGGCCTTACCTCTAGCAAAGTCAAGGAGAGGAGGCGCCATTGGATGGCCAGGGAGGTGGACGCCGGGGCCGGAGTGGCCACCGGCGATGGAGTCGCCTAGGAGTCGCATCGGCGGTGGAGTCGCCTAAGAGGTATGCCAATACTGAAAAGGAATTTCTAGCAGTTGTGTTTGCTTGTGATAAGTACAGATCTTATATTGTTGATTCCAAAGTAACCGTTCACACTGATCATGCCGCTATTAAGTATCTAATGGAAAAGAAAGATGCTAAGCCTAGAATTATTACATGGGTTCTCCTGCTACAAGAATTTGATTTAGATATTATTGATAGAAAGGGAGTTGAGAACCCCGTAGCAGACAACTTGTCTAGGTTAGAAAATGTTCTTGATGACCCACTACCTATTGATGATAGCTTTCTTGATGAACAACTAGCTGTCATAAATGCTTCTCGTAGTACTCCATGGTATGTTATTATGCTAATTATATCGTTACTAAATTTATACCACCTAATTTGACATACCAACAAAAGAAAAAGTTTTTCTATGATTTAAGACATTACTTCTGGGACGACCCACACGTTTAGTGTTATTAGACATTGTGTACCTAAGCATGAACAGGAACAGATCCTATGCAAGTGTCACTCCGAGGCCTACGGAGGACACCATGCTAGAGACAGAACTGCAGACAAGGTATTACAATCTGGTTTTATTGGCGTACTCTCTTCAAAGATGCCTGCAAGTTTATCTTATCTTGCGATGAATGTCAAATAATTGGTAATATTAGTAGATGTCAGGAAATGCCTATGAATTATTCACTTGTTATTGAACCATTTGATGTTTGGGGATTTCATTATATGGGACCTTTTCCATCCTCTAAAGGGTATACTCATATTTTAGTTGATGTTGATTACATTACTAAGTGGGTAGAAGCTATTCCAACTAGTAGTGCTGATCATAACACTTCTATTAAAATGCTTTAAGAAGTTATTTTCCTGAGGCTTGGAGCCCTAGATATTTAATGACTGATGGTGGCTCACATTTTATTCATGGTGCTTTCCATAAATTGCTTGCTAAGTATGATGTTAACCATAGAATTGCATCACCTTATCACCCTCGGTCTAGTGGTCAAGTAGAATTGAGTAATAGGGAAATAAAATTGATTTTGCAAAAGATAGTTAATAGATCTAGAAAGAATTGGTCTAAGAAACTTGATGATGCATTATGGGCTTATAGAACTGCATAAAAAATCCAATGGGTATGTCCCCATATAAAATGGTTTATGGAAAAAGCATGTCACTTACCTCTTGAACCAGAACATAAAGCTTATTGGGCAATTAAATAGCTCAATTATAATTTCAAACTTGCCGGTGAGAAGATGCTATTTGACATCAGCTCACTTGATGAATGGAGAACAGCCTATGAAAGTGCCAAGTTATTTAAAGAAAAAGTTAAGAGATGGCATGACAAAAGGATACAAAAGCGTGAATTTAATGTAGGTGACTATGTCTTGCTATACAATTCTCGTTTAAGATTTTTTGCAGGAAAACTTCTTTCTAAGTGGGAAAGGCCTTACATTATCGAGGAAGTTTATCGTTTCCGTGCCATCAAGATCAACAATGCCGAATGCAATAACCCGAAGGTGGTAAATGGGCAAAGAATCAAACATTATATCTCAGGTACTCCCATAAATGTTGAAACCAATATTATTAATACCATAACACTGGAGGTGTACATAAGGGATATCTACCAGAACGCTCCAGACTCCAAAAAGGAATAAGTATGTGATACGGTAAGTAAACCGACTCAAAAACTTTTATAAGAGCAACTCCGTGTTGGAATATCTAAAAAATTAGGAAAATGAAAAGTAGTCCGAAAAGTGCGCGAGGAGGCGACAAGCCTCTGGGGCACGCCTCCTAGGCTTGTGGCCACCTCGTGTGCCTTTTGGACTCTATTTTCGTGCAGAATACTTCATTTGGTCGGTAAAAATTCATTATATAATCTCCCGAATATTTTGACCACCGTACCACAGTAAAATCCCCTGTTCTTGTTTCGAGCTGTTTTCTGACAGATCTAGATCGCTATGACGTTCCCAAGCACTCCGAAGGACAAGTTCTTCAAGAAGGTCATCAACCCCTACATTGCAGAGGTGCTGCAACACCCTCAAAACATTGAGATGCATGAGGGGGTGTTGCACATCCGTGATGTTAAAGGGCCAAAGAGGACCGGAAGCGTGGAGACAAGGCTTGAAGCAATGGAGCTGGAAGTCTTCAAGTGCCAAGCGGTGGTGGAATGCAGACTCAATGCTAATCACTCCATGATCACGGAATTTACCCATGACCACAAGCTGGACGCTAAGAACATCAGAGTGGCCATCTTCAAGCTTCATGAGAAAATCGAGCATCTCCAAGCCCAGATCCATGACCTGCAAAACCAAAACTGTGAGTATGAACACGGATTTAAGAGGATGAGTTTGGGTGCAGATTTGAGGATCCCAGAGACTCAGTCATCCTTTTACGATGGTGTACCTATGCCTTGGAAGGTGGAGGACAAGCTCCCCACATCATCTACACCTTCATCATCACCTCCGAAGAATGAAAATTGAGTATATGGGTATGGGCACTCCCTTGGCTTGTGCCAAGCTTGGGGGAGGTGTCCCGGTATCGTATCACCATCAAATCTTTACATTTATCGTTTTTCTTAGTTTGATCCTTTTGGTTATATCTTGATCTAGTAGAATAATAGTTTTTAGTATGATCTAGTTTTGAGTATTGCTTTGTGTTCTATCTTTGTAATCAAGTCCGTGAATTATATAATAAAGAGTAGTTTCGAGTCAAGGGCTTTTTTTCTTGCTATGATCTAAATAAAAGAGAAAAGAATAAAAGAAGTAAAAGATTATATAATGATCCTATGGAGAGTGATGACTTCAATATAAAGAGTATGATGAATAAAATTTGTTGAGAGTTGACAAACATAGTTTTGGTCATTGTTGCAATTAATAGGAAGTAATAAAGAAAGAGAGATTTCACATATAAATATACTATCTTGGACATCTTTTGTGATTGTGAGCACTCATTAAAATATTACATGCTAAAAGGTTGATGTTGGACAAGGAAGACAACATAATGGGTTATGTTTTCTTATATCCGAATAGAAGTTATATTGTCATGGATCCTCCAACATGTTGAGCTTGCTTCCCCTCCTATGCTAGCCAGATATTTTGCACCAAGTAGAAATACTACTTGTGCATCCAAAATCCCTTAACCTAGTTTTGCCATGAGAGTCCACTATACCTACCTATGGATTGAATAAGATCCTTCAAGTAAGTTGTCATCGGTGCAAGCAATAAAAATTGCTCCTAAATATGTATGATCTTTTAGTGTGAAGAATATAAGCTTTATACGAACTTGTGATATGGAAGAAATAAAAGCGACGCACTGCATAATAAAGTTCTTTATCACAAGCGGCAATATAGAGTGACGTTCTTTTGCATTAAGATTTTGTGCATCCAACCATAAAAGCACATGACAACCTCTGCTTCCCTTTGCGAAGGGCCTATCTTTTACTTTTACCTTCTACCTCTATACAAGAATCATGGTGATCTTTACCTTTTCTTTTTACAGTTTTTCTTTTTGGCAGGCACTATATGTTGGGGAAAGATCCAAGTATATATATATATCCACTCGGATGTTGGTTATCATCAAGTATTATTGTTGACATTACCCTTGAGGTAAAAGGTTGGGAGGTGAAACTATAAGCCTCTATCTTTCTCTGTGTCTGACTGAGGCTTTGATCTCATAAGTATCGCGTGAAATATTAGCAATTATAAAAGACTAAAAGATGGTTGAGTATGTGGACTTGCTATACAAAATCTCTTAGATCAACTCTTTCTGATATTATGATAAATTTTGGTTTCTTCAATGACTAAGATCACAGTTTGTTAGTTTTCAGTGAAGTTTCTGATTCATACTTTACCTTGTGAATAAATTGTCACTTTAGCATAAGAAATTATATGTCAACATATATTTCTGTTCTAAAGATGATCATGATGCCCTCATGCCCTTATTTTATTTCATCGACACCTCTATCTCTAAACATGTGGACATGATTATCGATTTCGGCTTTCGCTTGAGGAAAGAGAGGTCTAAGCTTGGGGGAGTTGATACGTCCATTTTGCATGATGCTTTTATATTGATATTTATTGCATTATGGGCTGTTATCACACATTATGCTACAATTCTTATGTATTTTTCTCTTATTTTACAAGATTTACATGAAGAGGGAGAATGCCAGCAGTTGGAATTCTGGACTGGAAAGGAGCAAATCTGAGAGACCTATTCTGCGAAACTCCAAAAGTCCTGAAAATTTACGGAGAATTATTTTCGAATATAAAAAAATATTGGGCGAGGAAAATACCAGAGGGGACCCACCTGGTGGCCACAAGCCCGGGGGGCGCGTCCGCCCCCCCCCCTTCGGGCGCGCCCTAGGGCTTGTGGCCCCTATGGCAGGTCCCCAGTGCCCATCTTCTGCTATATGGAATCTTTTGACATGGAAAAATCATAAGGAAGCTTTCGGGACGAAGCGCCGCCTTCTCGAGGCAGAATCTTGGCAGAAGCAATTTAGGGCTCCGCCGGAGCTGTTCTGTCGGGGAAACTTCCACCCGGGAGGGGAAAATCAAAGCCATCATCATCACCAACAATCCTCTCATCGAGAGGGGGTCAATATCCATCAACATCTTCACCAGCACCATCTCCTCTCAAACCCTAGCTCCTCTCTTGTACTCGATCTTTGTCTCAAAACCTTAGATTGGTACCTGTGGGTTGCTAGTAGTGTCGATTACTCATTGTAGTTGAGTAGTTTTCTTTCGAATTAGCATGGTTTGAAAGAGAAGGGTTCCTTGATCTAATAGCAAGAGAATGGGATAAACATTCAAGAGGGAGATTGAATGTTGAGAGATGGTAGAATAAGCTTAGGCATTTAAGGCAATTCTTATGTGGCTGGGCCAAACACCTGAGTGGGATATATAAGGCTGAGAAGGAAAGGCTCCTTTTACTTATTCAATCCCTAGATTTAAAAGCCGAATCCTATATTCTAGATACTAGAAAGCTAGAAACTAAAGTGCAGGCGGAAATAAGATTGAAAAACTGCTTCATGAGGAGGAATTGAAGTGGGCACTGCGAGCTAAAGTTCGTAAAATCGTCCAAGGGGATGATACCACACAATTCTTCCATATGGCTGCGAATGGCAAGCATCAAAAGAAGAGAATCTTTCAGCTTGAGCAAGATGAGGGGACGATTTTAGGATAGGAGAACCTAAAAGTTTATATCACCAAGTACTATAAGCAGCTGTTTGGGCCTCCTGAGGATAATTTCATATCCTTGGATGAGTCAAGGGTTGAGGATGTTCCTCAACTAGCAGCGGATGAGAACAATATTTATACAACCCCATTTTTGGAGAAATAGGTGTTTGAAGCAATTTCACAAATGAAGAATAATAAAGCTCCAGGACCGGACGGTTTTCCCGTAGAGTTTTATAAAAAGTGCTGGCACATCATTAAGGGGGACTTGCTCCCGATTTTCCAGGATCTATTCTCGGGACAGTTGCAGCTGTTTCACTTGAACTTCAGAACAATTATGTTGCTTCCTAAGAAAACAGAGACCATGAGGATTGAGCAATTTAGGCCGGTCTCTCTTCTTAATGCCAGCTTTAAAATTTTCACCAAAGTTGGGACTAATAGGCTTACGCAGATTGCTCTCAAACTGCTTTCATGCCGGATAGAAACATCCTAGAAGGGTTGTGGTCCAACATGAAACGCTCCATTAAATCCACACGAAAAAACTAGATGAGTTGGTTTTAAAAGTGGATTTTGAGAAAGCGTATGACAAGGTAAAATGGCCATTTTTTCAGCAGGCCTTGCGTATGAAAGGATTCGATCAGGCCTGGAGGGACCAGGTAGATTCTTCCACGCAAAAAGGGAGTGTTGGAATCAGGGTGAATGATGACATAGGTCATTACTTCCAGACACACAAGTGTCTGAGACAAGGAGATCAGATGTCAACGATTCTGTTCAACATAGTCGTTGACATGTTGACAATCCTAATAGGAAGTGCTAAGGATGATGGCCGGGTAGGTGGCCTTGTTCCGCATTTAGTTGATGGAGGAGTGTGTATCCTACTGTACGCTAATGATACTATCAATCTCATGGAGCATGATTTGGCTAAAGCTAGAAACATGAAGTTGGTGTTGTGCTTGTTCGAACAATTATTGGGGTTAAAGATTAACTTCCATAAAAGTGAATTGTTCTACTTTGGAAGAGCTAAAGAAGAATAAGAAGCTTACAAGGAATTGTTCATGTGCGAATTGGGGTCTTTACCCTTCACGTATTTGGGTATACCAATCCACCATCGCAAGCTTTCCAACAAGGAGTGGAAGTGCATTGAAGATCAATTTGAAAAAAACTGAGCTGCTGGAAGGGCAAGATTATGTCATACGGAGGACGACTGATTCTGATTAATTCGGTTCTCACAAGTATGCCTATGTTTCTCTTGTCCATTTTTGAAGTACTAGTTGGAGTACGAAAAAGGCTAGATTTCTATCGATCGCGCTTCTTTTGGCAGAGCGATGAATTAAAACGAAAATACAGACTCGCTAAGTGGGATATCATTTGTAGGCCGAAGGATCAAGGGGGTCTAGGCATTGAAAATGTAGAGGTAAGAACATATGTCTTCTCAGCAAGTGGCTATATAAGTTATATGTAGAGACGGATGCCACATGGGCCCAGATTATGCGTAATAAGTACCTTCAGTCCAAAACCTTGTCCCAGATGACGGTAAAACCGACTGGTTCACCTTTTTGGAAGGGACTGATGAGAGTGAAATCAATCTTTTTTAACAGGACAAAATTTTTAGTTGTAAATGGTACTTCCACAAGATTCTGGGAGGATACATGGCTAGGAGAGATGCCCCTTACACTCCAATATCCTTCTCTCTATAATATTGTTCAGCGAAGAGACACTTACGTTGCAACAGTATTACAGTCCAACCCTCTTAATATGCAATTCAGGAGCACGCTAGCGGGAAACCATTGGGAAGCATGGCTCCATCTTGTGAGAAGATTGATGGATGTCCACCTTTCTCAACAAACCGATCAGTTGCGCTGGAAACTAGCTAAGAATGGTGAGTTTTTGGTTAAATCCATGTATTTGGATATTATCAACACTAGCGCTATTCCTCATTCGAAACATGTTTGGAAAGTCAAAGTGCCTTTAAAATCAAAGTGTTTATGTGATTTGTCCACAAACAAATCATTCTAACTAAGGTCAATTTGGCAAAACGCAACTGGACTGGATCTAAAAGATGTAGTTCTTGTGATAGTGATGAATCAATCAAACACCTCTTTCTACTTCCCATTAGCTAAAATTTTGTGGAGGTCTGTCCACATAGCTTTTAATATTACACCTCTGAATTCTATCAACACGTTATTTGGGACGTGGCTAGATGGGACTGACGGAAACAACGAGACATATCCGTGTAGGAGTATGGGCTTTATTATGGGCAGTTTGGAACTGCAGAAACGACTTGGTTTTTAACAGAACAACAAATTTTCATTTCTTGCAGGTTATTTTCCGGGCCACTACACTCATCTGTATGTGGTCGCTACTCACTCCGACGGAGGCCAGGAAGCATTTGGTTACTGGATCTATCCAATGGGAGACGGTAGCACGTGCTATCTTCAACCGGTTTGGATGGCGGTCATGTAGTAGGATAGGTGTTTAGTTTCCTATCTTATGTTTTGTCGGCCGGGTGTGGCTATCCTGTTGTTGCATTCATGCTCTTTGTGAGCATTTTTACCTGTTGTTTGAGACCTCAAGACTTATGTTGGACCTTTTGATTATCAATAATATGGCCATATGCATCATTCTGATGCAGAGGCCAGGGCAAACCCCTTTTAAGAAAAATTTGATGCTAGTTGGTTTATTTGGCAGAAAATCATATGTTCAGATCATTAATGATAATTAATACACCTCTAATTTTTAACATGAATATGCTTTGTGAGTAGTTACGTTTGTTCCTGAGGACATGGGAGAAATCTTGTTAAGTAATCATGTGAATTTTGTATTCATTCGATATTTTGATGAGACGTATGTTGTCTTTCCTCTAGTGGTGTTATGTGAACATCGACTACATGACACTTCACCATGATTTGGGCCTAGGGGAAGGCATTGGGAAGTAATAAATAGATGGTGGGTTGCTAGAGTGACAGAAGCTTAAACCCTAGTTTATGTGTTGCTTCGTAAGGGGCTGATTTGGATCCACATGTTTCAGCTATGGTTAGATTTATATTAATTCTTCTTTCGTAGTTGCAGATTCTTGCGAGGCGGTTTAATCAGAATGGGAGTCTTTTCCAAGTAAGGACAGCACCCAAGCACCGGTCCACGCACATATCAAATTATCAAAGTAACAAACGTGAATCATATGAGCATGATGAAAACTAACTTGACAGTAATTCCCATGTGTCCTCGGGAGCACTTTGCTTTATATAAGAGTTCGTTTAGGCTTGTCCTTTGCTACAAAAAGGATTGGCCCACCTTGCTGCACCTTAGTTACACTTGTTACTTATTACCTGTTACAAATTGTCTTATCACAAAACTATCTGTTACCGATAATTTCAGTGCTTGCAGAAAATACCTTGATGAAAACCTCTTGTCATTTCCTTCTTCTCCTCATTGGGTTTGACACTCTTAGTTATCAAAAGTACTATGATAGATCCCTTGTACTTGTGGGTCATCATGGATCATGGTGAGATTCCATATCAAAGTTTGGGCACGTGCGTTCACATGATCAGTGCCTCCCACTGGCTCGAAGTGAGGGGGCTACGCGCCATGACCTCTGGGTAGTGTGTTTTTGGTTACGAAGCATGTGCCACATCAAAGTTGTGCATTGGGTATGAAAACATCACACAACACACCTCTTTTGGGCACATGCACGCGGTGGTTGTCCTATGACACTCTCACTCGCGTGTGTGACTCTCTCTGTGGGCTCGCGAGGTCATCATCGATCAGTTGAACCTACGACAAGAGCGAGGTTAATTAGACCAACAAGGATGGTTCTTTTTTGATTTGTGTTACGTATATGCACGTTAGGAGTATGTAGTACATGTCAAAGAGGGGGCAACATGTATACTATATATGTGTCAAAACCTTGCTCCATGTGGGGACATTCCTGTTCCCGAGGCAGGTGCCACATCAAAGTTGTGTATTGGTTCAAACATCACGCAACACCATGCATGCGATGGTTGCCCTATAGGAACTCACTCGCGTGCGACGCTTCCATCTCTGGGCCCACAATGTTGTCCTCCATCACTTTGACCCAACGAGAGAGAGGTTAATTTGACCGTGAAGGAATGACTCTTTTTTGGTTTCTGCTACGGTAGGAGTATATATATATACCTGAAGGAAATATGCCCTAGAGGCAATAATAAAGTTCTTATTTTATGTTTCCTTATTCATGATAAAGGTTTATTATTCATGCTAGAATTGTATTGATCAGAAACTTAAATACATGTGTGAATACATAAAAAAAATATTGTGTCCCTAGTAAGCCTCTACTAGACTAGCTCCTTGATCAAAGATGGTTAAGGTTTTCTAACCATAGACATGTCTTGTTATTTGATAGCGAGATCACACCATTAGGAGAACAATGTGATGGATAAGACCCATCCGTTAGCTTAGCATATTGATCGTTTAGTTATCGCTATTGGTTTCTTAATGTCAAATACATATTCCTTCGACTATGAGATTATGCCACTCACGGATACCGGAGGAATACCTTGTGTGTTATCAAACGCCACAACATAATTGGGTGATCATAAAGATGCTGTACAGGTATCTCCAGAGGTGTTTGTTGAGTTGGCATAGATCGAGGTTAGGATTTTTCACTCCAAGTATCGGAGAGGTATCTCTGGGCCTTCTCGGTAATACACGTTTATAAGAAGCCTTGCAAGCATAGTGACTAAGGAGTTAGTTGCAAGATGATGTATTATAGAACGAGTAAAGAGACTTGCCGGTAACGAGATTGAACTAGCTATGAAGATGCCGACGATCGAATCTCGGGCAAAGAACATACCGATGGACAAAGGGAATTACGTATGTTGTCATAGAATATGTAGGAGCCAATATGGGCATCCAAGTTCCTATATTGGTTATTGACTGGAGAGGTGTCTTGGTCATGTCTACAAAGTTGTCGAACCCGTAGTGTCCACATGCTTAACGTTCGTTGACGATATAGTGTTATATGAGTTATATGATTTGGTGACCGAATGTTGTTCAGAGTCCCGGATGAGATCACGGACATGGTGAGGATCTCCAGAATGGTTCGGAGGTAAAGATTGATATATAGGACGATGATATTCGGACACTAGAAGTGTTTCAGAGTGTACCGGGTAGTCAATACGGCACTGGAAGGGGTTCCGGACACCCCTGGGAGGTTTATGGTCCAAGGGGAGAGACACACCAGCCCACAAAGGGGCTGGCGCGCTCCTCTCCCTGGCCACCGGCCCTAGGAAAGGAAAGGAGGGAGGGCTAGCCCCTCCTGCCTTCCCCTCCACATGGGAAAAAGGAAAGGGGGCGTTACCCTCCCTGCCTTTCCCTGCTCGCCTAGAAAGGGAGGGGGCGCAGCAAGGGGCAGGACCCCAAGTGGGATTCGGCCCCACTTGGGGAACCTCCTTGGCTGCTCCTCCCGCCCCACCTATATATATATGTGGGAGGGGTGCCACACAAGACCACGACAATTGCTTAGGCGTGTGCGGCGCCCCGCTCCACAGTTTCGCCCCTCGGTCATATTTTCATAGTGCTTAGGTGAAGCCCTGCGTAGATAGCTTCACCATAACTGTCACCATGTCGTCGTGCTGCCGGAACTCATCCACTACTTCTCCATCTTGCTGGATCAAGAAGGCGAGGACGTTACCAAGCTGGACGTGTGCTGAACACGAACGTGTCTACGTTCAGTAATCGGTCGGTTGGATCGCGAAGAAGTTTGACCACATCAACCGCGTTAACAAATGCTTCCGCTTACGGTCTTCAATGGTATGTATACACACTCTCCCCTCTCATTGCTCTGTATCTCCATGGATAGATCTTGCGTGTGCGTAGAATTCTTTTTGTTTTCCCTCCAACATTTCCCAACAGTGGCATTCGAGCCAGGTCTATGCGTAGATGATATGCACGAGTAGAACACAAAGATTTGTGGGCGGTGATAGTCATACTGCTTACCACTGGTACTTCTCCAACGTATCTGTAATTTTTGATTGTTCCATGCTATTATATTATCTATTTTGGATGTTTTATATGCATTAATATGCTATTTTATATTATTTTAGTACTAACTTATTAACCCAGAGCCCAGTGCCAGTTTATGTTTTTTCCTTGTTTTTGAGTTTTACAGAAAAGGAATATCAAATAGAGTCCAAACGGAATAAAACTTTCGCGATGATTTTTCTTGGACAAGAAGACACAAATGGGACTTGGAAAGGACGACAGAAGGGTCCCGAGGGCTCCACAAGCCCTCAGAGCGCGCCCTAGGGGGGCTGGCTTGTGGGCCCCACGGGACTGCTCCAACCCTAATTCTTGGCCTATACACTACAAAGAAAAGACACATCTGTGATATTTTGGGCCGAACGAATTTTTTTCTGCCATACTTATGACACTTCTTTGACGATAATTGTGACAAAACCCGGTATCATCATAGATGTGGTGGGCTCCTATTCTATGACAAAAAATCATGACAGAAAATGGGCTATTCGTCCTGGGAGGGCCGGAGAAGCAGCTGCATGACATTCTTTGGGTCGTGCATGATGGAAAGAACCATGGTAGAAGCAAGGGCGAGGAAAATATCAGGGAGTTCCCGATTACGGTTGGTGGTCGGGGGTCGAGCGATGCACGTTTCTCTCGTAGACGTACACGCGTGGGTGCAAGGCGTTGGGCTCTAACTGAACCCGAGCGAGGCGTTGGGCTCTAACTGAACCCGAGCGATTGCACTAGCTACATTACTGAACCCGAGCGATCGATCCCTTGCTGTTAATTGAACCCAAGTGATTCCTTCGCTACTGCTGCTAACTGAAGCCGATCGAACCCTGCTGCCTCCTTCCCTTGATGAACAGTGAGCGTTGTTGGGGGGTTTGGATGAACAGTTCCTGGTGGGGGTGGATGAACAGGAACCCCAGGTGTTGCCTCTGGATGAACAGTTCCTGGTGGGGCTGGATGAACAGGACGACCCATGGAGGGCTAGTTGAACAGTAGCTGGTGGAGGGCTAGATGAACAGTAGCCCATGGAGGGGTGATTGAAAAGGACCCTGTGGAGAGGGCTGGTTGAACAGTAGCCGGTGGAGGAGCGCGCGGTGGAGACTGGATGAACAGTGACAGGTGGAGGCTGGAGGAGGTCGATGGTGGATGAATAGTAGCCCTGGAGGCTGGAGGAGGTCGACGGTGGAGATGAACAGTATCCCGTGGAGTCCCGTTTTACGGTACCCCACACCCCTCCCGATGAATAGGACCCCCATTTTGACCGTAGCGCCCCAACACAAGTTCGTTTCCTCCGTTTTGCGGTACGCCACACCCCTCCCGATCAACAGGACCCTGTTTTGATTGTAGGAGGTCCAAGAGAAGTCCGTTTCCTCCATTTTGCGGTACGCCAAACCCGTCCCGATGAATAGGATCCCGTTTCAATCATGGCCGGTCGAACAGAAGGCCGTTACCTCCATTCTGCAGTACGCCATGCCTCGTTTCCATTGGCTGTTCCATCCAAGCCGGCTGGCTCCCGATGAACACAATGTATTCTGACCCAGTCGGTTGCCTCCCGATGAACAGGACGCTGTTTCTCCGTTCCGACCCAGGCGGTTCGCTGCCCGATGAACAGGACGTCGTTACTGCCGTCCGTTGCCTCTCCATGTACACAAGCCCTGGCCGTCCATATATATGCGCGAGTACGCGCTCGAGACCCTGCCCATATGTAAGTACATGACCGTATTTTCTTTCTTGCACCCTGGCCGCTGTACGTAGGTGTACATGCTACATGCGTGCCTCTACTACAACACGTGCCCTTCCTTACACGGCCACGGTTCATCGCTGCAGCCTGCAAACAGACCGATCGTATGTACGTACACGTTCGCGGCCAGAATGACAATGCTACGTATGCTTCGACCAGGTGGGTCCCGACTGTCAGGCACTTCCTTGCGTGCAAAGATGTAGCTGGTGGGTCCCAGCAGTCAGGGGGTGAATCATTTTTTGCCCGTAATATGGACACACTTCCTTGTGTGCGAAGATGTAGCTAGTCGGTCACAGCAGTCAGGGGGAAATGTTTTTTTTCATGAAATACGGTGGCCCGTCCGAAGAGTCCCTGCTGTCAGGTGGAGGAATCATTATTTTCTGCGTAATAAGGAGGCACTTCTTTGCTGCAGCCGTGGACCCAGCTATCAGCCTCTCCACGTATAGTACTCTTCCGATGAAAGTCGGTCGTTGACCACATTAACCACGCCGCGCCGAGAATACCAAGGAGGTGGACGACGGCGAGGCCTAGGAAGGGGATGACACGGAGCCGGGGAAGACGCGGCAGTGGATGCCCACATAGAGAGGAGTACGAGGGTTCATGAGGGAGTCCTGGACTAGGGGGTGTCCGGACAGCCGGACTATCATCGTCCGCCGGAGTCCAAGACTACGAAGATACAAGATTGAAGACTCCGTCCCGTGTCCGGATGGGACTTTCCTTGGCGTGGAAGGCAAGCTTGGCGATGCGGATATGTAGATCTCCTACCATTGTAACCGACTGTAACCCTAGCCCTCTCCTGTCTATATAAACCGGAGGGTTTTAGTCCGAGGACACAACAACCATTACAACAATCATACCATAGCTAGCTTCTAGGGTTTAGCCTCCTTGATCTCGTGGTAGATCCACTCTTGTACTACCCATATCATCAATATCAATCAAGCAGAGTAGGGTTGTACCTCCATCGAGAGGGCCCAACCTGGGTAAAAACATCATGTCCCTTGTCTCCGTTACCATCCGCCTAGACGCACAGCCGGGACCCCTACCCGAGATCCGCTGGTTTTGACACGACATTGGTGCTTTCATTGAGAGTTCCTCTGTGTCGTCACCGATAGGCTTGATGGCTTCTTCAATCAACAACAACACCGTCCAGGGTGAGACTTTTCTCCCCGGACAGATCTTCGTATTTGGCGGCTTCGCACTGTGGGCTAATTCACTTGGCCATCTGGAGCAGATCAAAAGCTACGCCCCTGGCCGTCAGGTCAGATTTGGAAGCCTAAACTTCACGGCGGACATCCGCGGAGACTTGATCTTTGATGGATCCGATCCGCAGCCGAAGCGTGCCACACCGCCGCGATGGGCACGATCTAGCTCGCCACGGACAAGGCCTTGAGGTCAAGATGAATCCGCCCGACCCATAGTTCGAGCCGATCGCAGACGAGGACGAGTGGCTGGACACCGCCGAGCTGCAACATCCGCGCGATGGAGCCGAACACCGACCTTGTCCCTATAAAGCTCGTGACTCGAGGTGCCGGACTCGCCGGACCAACCTCCTGCGCCCGCCAATCGAATCCGATTGGGCGCCGATCATGGAGTTCACCGCTGCGGACATCTTTCAAGACTCGCCTTTGGCGACATCTTAAATTCGCTAAAGCATCTCTCGCTATCCGGAGAGCCCTGGCCGGGTTATGGCCAGGATGGTTGGGATGCGGACGACGAAGAAATTCAAAGCCCACCCACCACCCAATTTGTAGCCACTATCGACGAACTAACCGACATGCTAGACTATGACTCCGAAGACATCGACGGTATGGACGACGATGCCGGAGACGAACAAGAACCTGCGTCTACAGGGCACTGGAAGACCACCTTGTCATATGACATATACATGGTGGACACCCCAAAAGATGGGGACGGCGAAGAAGCAGCGGAGGCGATTCCTTAAAGAACAGCCCAAGCGCCGACGCCACGGGCGCCGCCTAAATCCCGCCATAGCAAGAATGGAGATTCCGCACAGGAATAATAACACCCGTAGAGTGCCAAGACAATCCCTCCTTCAAGATTCAGCGCAGGAGGATGCGTAGCAAGCCCTCACAAGAGAGTGGCAGACGAAGAGGTCGAGGATGATAATTACATACCTCCCTCCGGAGACGAGGCAAGCCTCGACGACGATGAGTTCGGCTATGCCCGAGGATCCCGTCGAACAAGAGCGTTTCAAACGCAGGCTAATGGCCACAAAGAAATAGCCTAAAGAAAAAGCAGCAGCAGCTTCAAGCTGATCAAGACCTGCCGCCGACAGATGGACCGAGGTCCTCACGGCCGAAGTGTATGAACTCGAACGCCCCTCCAAGAGCTACCCAAAACGCAAGTTGCTCCCCCGATTAGAAGAGGAAGCATACATACCTTCATCACCAGCGCACAATACGGCCGACCGACCACCCCGTGGTCGCGACGAGAGGCATCCAGCCTTCCATCAAGACCGCACCCGGCATCGCCGAAAAGTACGAACCCACGGGAACGCGCGGACTTGCGGGATATATTGAGGATAAGGAAAGACAATCCAGATTTATCTATGGATCACGTGGCGCCCACGACCCACGCATTTAATACCGCCGAGCCGGATACAACAACTCCGCCGGGCGAACACGCAGCATAACGCCCCCTTGAGCTACGCCGTGATATTGCTCAATACAGAGGCGCCAGACACCCGCTTATGCTTCACCGACGAAGTAATGGATCATCAAATCCTCAAGGGTTTAAACCCGTAAACATTGAATCCTACGATGGCACGGCTGCACTCGCGTTTGGATCAAGATTATCTCCTTCACATCATATGGCCCGGCGCGACGCATCTCCACGCCATCAAATATCTCCTCAAGCTTAAAGGACCAGCTCGGCATTGGCTTAACAGCCCGCCCGCAGAGTCAATTGGTGTTGGGAGGACTCGAAGCTGCATTCCTCGACAACTTCCGGGGCACATATGTGCGACCACCGACGCCGATGACCTAAGCCACATAATCCAGCAGCCAGATTTAATCGGCCAGCAATTCTCGACACGGTTGTTAACAAAGAAAATCAAATCGCCGATCGTCCGGATGCAGAGGCCCTCGCAGCCTTCAAACATAACATCCGCGACGAGTGGCTAGCCCGGCACCTAGGACAGAAAAGCCAAATCCATGGCAGCCCTCACATCATTAATGACCCGCTTCAGGCGTGAGAGGATAGCTGGCTAGCTCAAGAAGAACAACCTCAAAGAAAATGCCGGTAGTCCGGATACCAAGGACCACAATGGTAGGTCGCGTCGAAGCAAAAATAAATGCCGCGTTAACGGCGACGACAAGGAGGATACGGCAGTCAACGCCGGATTTCGAGGCTCTAAACCCGGTCAGCGGAAGAAGCCATTCAAAAGAACCACTCCGGGTCCGTCCAATTCGGACCGAATACTCGACCGCTCGTGCCAGATACATGGCACCCCCGAAAAGCTAGCTAACCACACCAACAGAGATTGTTGGGTATTTAAGCAGGCAGGCAAGTTAATTGCCGAAAACAACGACAAGGGGCTGCACAGCGACGACGAGGAAGAGACCCGACCGCCAAACAGTAGAGGACAGAAGCGTTTTCCCCCACAAGTGCGGACGGTAAACATGATATACGCAACCCATATACCCAAGAGGGAGCGGAAGCGTGCACTAAGGGACGTATATGCGATGGAGCCACGCCTAAGTTCAATCCATGGTCCTCTTGCCCGATCACTTTCGATCGAAGAGACCATCCGACCAGTATCCGCCATGGTGGATTTGCCGCATTGGTTTTAGACCCAATCATCGATAGATTTCACCTCACGAGAGTCCTGATGGACGGCGGCAGTAGCCTGAACCTGCTTTATCAGGATACAGTGCGCAAGATGGGCATAGAACCCTCAAGGATTAAACCTACAAAGACGACCTTCAAAGGCGTTATACCAGGTGTTGAGGCCAATTGTACAGCCTCAGTCACACTGCAAGTGGTCTTCGGATCACCGGATAATTTCTGGAGCGAGGAGTTAATCTTCGACATAGTCCCGTTCCGCAGCGGCTATCACGCTCTACTCGGACGAACCGCGTTCAAGAAGTTCAACGCGTGCCGACACGCATACCTCAAGCTCAAGATGTCAGCCCTCGTGGAGTCATCACGGTCAACGGAAATACGGAACGCCCCTCCGAACGGAGGAACATACAATGCTCTCGCGGCGTACTGAGCAGCCTTCTAAGGCAATTTTCAAGTCCGGCCGTTAAACGGCCGGACACGGCCAAACGCGCCCGGAGCAACATCAACAAAGACCACCTGGCATGTTCCGAGCACGAGTAGCAATGCGGCCCCAACCCCAGCCCTCGCATGATTGTGAAGACCAACCTCCGCGCACATCATTACGCCTCGAGATACCATGGGCCTAGGGGAGGGGCACGACCACAACACTCCAGAGTGCGGCTCGACCACACCAGGGGCTCACAAGTGTGTCACTTTTTTTATTTTCTATTTTCCTTCTTTGTATACACAGACTCGCTCACTGAGGCCTCTCGTCCGGCGAACCCGCCAACTCACGATGCAACAGCCAGGGAGGGAAAAAGGCTGCATTTAACACTCGTGTGGTCTCCATTACGAGCATTAAATTTGATTATATACACCAGTCAGCCCACCCTCGAGGGGGACATGTTTAATTAGTCCAATCCCTTGCTTATCAAGACTATTTGTATCATTCTCGCACTCATAGCGTAATTCCTTGAATAAATAATGCAGCACTTTTTGCCTGTAATTGCATTACTTTACATATATGTTCACTAATGACATCTTGCACCCGTATATTTTGGTACGGCCGAATACACCAGGGGCTTATGTTCCCCGCATTATGGTGTGATAAGTCCGAACACTTTCTGAAAGCACATTTGCTCCCTGGGTGGTTTTGGTAATTAATGACAACATACTTTGTGGTTGGACTAATGCTTTTATCAAGTATGTTTCAGGAAAGTCAATCACTCTGGCATGGCAAAAGGACTGGAAAGGTGGACCCCTAAGATGCTAAGGCACACATTGGCAAAAGCTCAAGACTCCATTTTTGGTTTAGTGATCCAAGATCACATTGAGTCTATAGGAAAGCCAATACTATTAAAAGGGGATGAGGTTATGATAATGATCTGGTTGCTCAAAGTGCTTAGTGATCTATCTCCCAAACCATCAGCAATCTTTCATTCCAACATATACTCATAAGTAATCTCGGTCCCACCGATTCCATAAACTCACCACACCGAGATGAACCACCTCACCACAAAGCCAAACCCTAGTAATTTCGGTTTTTCCGATTCCAAACTCGGTCTCACCGAAACTAGTGTTGCTAACCTTCAGAATCCTTCTATAATCAAATCGGTGTCACCGAGATGATAAAGTCGGTCCCACGAGAATGGCAAACCCTAGTCTTTGGAAGAATCGGACTCACCGAGATTGTATTTTCGGTCCCACCAAAATCCCAACGCTCACAAGATTTGAACTTTCGGTCTCACCGAGTTGTCAACTTCGGTCCGACCGAGATTGGTCAAATGTGTTTAACGGTTGGATTTTGTGTGGAGGCTATAAATACCCTCCACCTCCTCTTCATTCGTGGAGAGAGCCATCGAAAAGAACTACCACTCCTACCTTACATTTCTCGAGAAGAAAACTACCTACCCTTGTGTTGAGATCAAGTTGCTCCACTCCCACTATATGAAACTTGATTTCTAGCCTTCCCAAGTTGCTTTCCACTCAATCCTTTCTTCCACCACAGCCAAATCAGTGAGGAGAGTTGAGTTTTGGGGAGATTATCATTTGAAGCACAAGAGCAAGGAGTTCATCATCACCAACACCATCTATTACCTTTTGGAGGGTGGTGCCTCCTAGATTGGTTAGGTGTCGCTGGGGAGCCTCCGTCAAGATGTGGAGTTGAACCAAGAAGTTTGTAAGGGCAAGGAGATCGCTTACTGTGAAGATCTACCCCGAGTAAGGCTAGTCCTCCGTGGGCGATGCCATGATGGCATAGACAAGGTTGCTTCTTCGTGGACCCTTCGTGGGTGGAGCCTCCGTGGACTCTCGCAGCTGCTACCCTCCGTGGGTTGAAGTCTCCATCAACGTGGATTGACGATAGCACCACCTATCGTAACCACGAGAAAATCTCCGTGTTCCAAACTGCGTTTGATCTTCTCCACTCCTCTTTACTACTTGTGCAATTTACTTTCCGCTGCCCATACTCTAGAATTGCATGTGTAGTAAGCTACTTGACTTGTGTGATATGCTAAATCTGCCAAGAACTTGTCTTTGTAAAAGGCCACATTTTTATCTTGTCGAGTAGTCTAATCCCCCCCCCTCTAGACACTCTTACCTTCAACGATCCTACAATTGGTATCAGAGCATTGGTCTCCATTGCTTTGGTTTGCACACCATTGGAGTAAGATGGACGGTTCACGCTTGGGGAGTGTTAGCCATAGAGTGCCTATTCTTGATGGAGTGTTCTATAACTCGTGGAGGATTGAAATGCTTGCTATCTTTAAGATGTACAACTTATGCAAATATGTTGAAACTCCATATGTACCTCCATTTGACCCCTTGCACCCTACTATGGATGAAGAGCTTGATTTGCTTCAGAACCTTAGAACTGTAAATCTTATCATTAGAGGTTTGCCCGATAACTTACTTGAGCTTGTCACAAACTTTGAGTGCGCTTATGCTATATGGAAGTTCTTGGAAGAACTTTATCCGGACTACTCTTTGAGAGGTCTTGATGAAATTCTATACAAGACTATTGAATTTGATATGATGCGCCCCAATGATCCCAACTTTGATAAATGCTTCTTTGAGCTTCGCGATCTTATGAAAAAGAAGGGTGATCCCGGACTTATCAATGTTCTAATTAGAAATGCTCTTGTATTGCATTCCGATGATTATTGTCACATTGACAAAACTAATGCAAGTAGTTGTCAAATTGACCTAGGTATTGATGATGAATTATCTATGGGTCAATATGATGATGAGCATGAGCATGATGACGACATCTCGATTCGGACACCGAGCTAGACAAGATCATGAAGAGTCTCAATCTTATGGCAAATCTGAGAGACTACATATCCGTGGAAAAGTGGATTCTTGATAGTGGATGCACCGATCACATGACGGGAGATGAAGACATGTTTCGAGAGCTTGCAAAGAACGATGGTCCACGCAAGTATGTGACTTTTGGAGACAACTCCAAGGGTAAGGTACTTGGCCTTGGTAAGGTGGCCATATCTCATGATAGCTCTATTCAAAATGCCATGCTTGTTGAATCACTTGGATACAATTTACTTTCCGTGTCTAGATTAGCTGACTTTGGATTCAATGTGCTATTCATCAAGTAGATTGCCAAGTTTTTGTCGTGACAATCATAACATGGTGTTTACCGTATCCGTAGAGGTGATCTATATATCGTTGATTTCACTAAGAAAGCTCAACCTAGAACTTGCTTCATTGCTAAATCTGCTAAAGGTTGGTTATGGCATAGAAGGCTTGGACATGTTGGTATGCGTAATCTAGATAAGATAATCAAAGGTGATCATATTCTTGGTGTTAAAGATGTTTTCTTTGACAAAGATAGACTCAGAGTGCTTGTCAAGCAGGAAAACAAGTAGGTGGAAGTCATCCGTGAAGAACATCATGACCACGAGGAGACCGCTTGAGCTTCTTCATATGGATCTTTCGTCCCAATGCTTACAAAAGCCTTGGTGGTAACTCCTTTGGTCTAGTTATAGTTGATGATTATTCCAGATTTACGTGGGTATTTTTCCGTGATGACAAGTCACAGTTCGTGAGAATCTTCAAAACCTTTGCCGAAAGGCCCAAAATCAATTTGAGGTGAAGATCAAGAAAGTTCGGAGTGACAATGGAACGGAGTTCAAGAACGCCCATGTGGACTCTTTTCTCGATAAGGAAGAAATTCTACATGAGTTCTCGGCTACGTACACACCTCAACAAAATGGAGTTGTTGAGAGGAAGAACCGAACGCTCATAGAGATGGCGAGAACGATTCTTGACGAATACAAGACACCGAAACACTTTTGGGGAGAAGCCGTCGAGACAGCTTGTCATGCTATCAACAGGCTTTATCTTCACAAGCTCCTCGGCAAGACTTCATACGAGCTCCTCACCGGTAACAAACCCCAAGTGGGATACTTTCGTGTCTTTGGTTCAAAATGCTACATACTTGATAAGCATCGTCGGTCTAAGTTTGCTCCTAAAACTCATGAAGGCTTTTTCCTCGGTTATGGATCAAACTCCCACACCTACCGTGTCTACAATAATTTCACCCGAAAGGTTGAAGAGACGGTAGATGTGAAGTTTGATGAATCTAATGGCTCGCAAGTAGAGCAAATGCCTATTGATGTAGGAGACAAAGACCCATCGGAAGCCATTCAAGATCTATCTATTGGAAAGATTCGTCCCATGGAAGTGAAGGAGAGTAACTCATCTACATATGTGGAGCCCCCTACCTCACGGAGAGATGAACCTCAAGGCAACATGGAGGCTTCCACAAGTGGAACTCACCAAGATGAGGAAGTGCGACAAGAAGATCCACCACAACCTCCTTCTCCACCACCTCAAGACAACACCAACAACAATGAAGAAGAAGAAGAAGATGAGGATGATGAGGAAGCTCACCACGACCACAACAAAAGCTATCTCGAGTTCGAGCAAGAGTCAAGAAGAATCATCCTGGAACAAATGATGAATGACATCGACCGGAGAATTACTCGCCTAAAACTCGCTTAGCTAACTTTTGTGAGCATTACTCATTTATCTCTAGTCTTGAACCTATGAAGGTAGAAGAAGCGCTTGAAGACCCGGATTGGGTGAACGCTATGCATGAAGAGCTACACAACTTCGAGAGGAACAACGCTTGGACTTTGGTAGAGAAGCCCAATGATGACCAAAACGTCATTGGAACCAAATGGGTGTTTCGAACAAGCAAGATGAAGATGGACAAGTCATCCGCAACAAGGCTTGTCTCAGAGCTCAAGGTTACACACAAGTCGAAGGTATGGACTATGGTGAGACCTATGCCCCGCTGCTAGACTTGAGTCCATTTGCATTCTTCTTGCTTATGCCAACCACCATGATATTACTCTCTATCAAATGGACATTAAAAGTGCTTTCCTAAATGGTGAAATTGAGGAGGAAGTATTTGTGAAACAACCTCCTGGATTTGTGAATCCTAAAAAGCCTAATCATGTTTACAAGTTGCACAAAGCTCTTTATGGTCTTAAACAAGCCCCTAGAGCTTGGTACAAATGCTTGACTAGTTTTCTTCTTGAGAAAGGATTTGAGATTGGTAAAATAGACTCAACGCTATTCACGAAAAGGGTTGATGGTGAACTATTTGTGTGCCAAATATATGTTGATGATATTATCTTTGGTTCAACTAACCTCATTTTAGCGAGAAGTTTGGAAAGCGATGTCGGAGAAGTATGAGATGTCCATGATGAGTGAACTAAATTCTTCCTTGGGTTGCAAATCACAATCTAAGGAGGGTACTTTTGTCTCACAAACAAAGTACACTAAGGATCTCTTCAAGAAGTTCAACATGCAAGAAAGCAAAGGTATGAAAACCCCATGCCTACTAGTGGACATAATGACTTGACAAAAGATGGAAAACCTGTTGATCAAAAGGTTTATCGATCCATGATTGGTTCTCTACTATATCTCTGTGCTTCTCGTCCTGACATAATGTTGAGTGTATGCATGTGTGCTCGATATCAAGCAGCCCCTAAAGAATGTCATCTTAAAGCTGTTAAAAGAATTGTGAGATATTTGATACACACACCTAACTTTGGCATTTGGTATCCTAAGAGGGCCTCTTTCGATCTTGTTGGCTATTCCGACTCGGACTATGCCGGAGACAGGGTTGATAGGAAGTCAACTTTGGGTACGTGTCAATTTCTTGGTCGATCCCTTGTATCTTGGTCCTCCAAGAAACAAAATTCAGTATCATTATCTATCGCCAAGCGAATATATAGCTGCTGGTTCATGTTGTGCTCGGGCCTATGGATGACACAAACGCTTAAGGATTATGGGATACATGCGAGGCATGTTCCTTTGCTTTGTGACAATGAGAGTGCGATTAAGATTGGACACAATCCAAAGGCAACACTCTCGCATTTAAAACACATTGAAGTTCGCACCATTTTATTCGTGATCACATTGCTAAGGGTGACATCGATCTTAAGCATGTTCGTACTGACAAACAGCTTGCAGATATCTTTACAAAACCACTTGATGAGAAAGTGTTTTGTCGCTTAAGGAGTGAGTTGAACATCATTGATGCTTCAAACTTGGAGTGAAAACTCCATTGATGCATGCAAGGAATGAGCCTAATTGACTAATCCTTGATATTTCTCTTATGATGATGATCATATGTCTTGGACACATTTGCCCCCTTGTATTGCATCTAACTCCTTGCAGGTACTTGGATGGTCTACATTCCACAAGATTACCACACTCACATCTTGAGTAATCTTGTCATTGACCAAGTATCTAGCTCTTTGGGATGTTGAGTACAAGGAACAAAACTCCACATATCCTTTTTGACACCATATACATCGAGTACTTCACTCTTGTCATCTTGGATATTCTTGTGTATTTCCTTGCTTGCCTAACCCATGTAGGAAGAAGAACTACACAATTGGAAATGGTGCTCCAACTTCACATTCTATGAGCATCTACATCAAGTTCACCTACATGAACAAAGCAACAACAAGCCCAAGGTATGTTTTTCACATCTTGAAGGAGCTTTGCTCAATGTCATGAGTACATGCAGCTTCATAAGATGTGATCACATCAAATGCTTAATCGAAAAATGGCAACCCCATTTTGAGCTTAAACGATGAGTATGACCTATGATCAAATGTCCTCATTTGACTCCTAAGTCAATATACTCAGACATAGGTGACTTTGTCGCCGACCCCTGTCTAGATGAAGTACATATGATTTGGAGTTTTGCTATTTTCTCTTATGCTCTCTCATTGAGTTTTCTTGCTTATTTAAAAAAAATCTAGCAATCTTTTTAATTTCTATTCTCCTGTTTTTGTGTATATCTTTTTGGCTCAGATCAATTCCCTGAAAATCATTTACGAATTCATTGCAAATCTTTTGAAACATTCTTTGCAAAGTGAGCTGAATTATTTCTGAATTTCCTTGGAATTAAACTCGGCGTCACCGACTTAAAACTTTCGGTCTGACCGAAAAAGGATCTGCCCTAAGTCCCAGACTTTCGGACCCACCGATCCATCTCACTTCGGTGTCACCGATTTTCTTTCAGGAAAGCATCTTCTGCAGCTCAACTCAATAATTTTTTTATGCATGTTTCTTATTGCACAGTTGTGATTATTAAGGATCCCACTTCTTTCCTTCCATCTTTCCTGACCTTCCTAGTTTACTGTCCTTTTCGGCACTTGATGTCAAAGGGGGAGAAGATTTAGGGGGAGCTTAGGGGGAGATTGGAAGATAAGGGGAGAAGAAGAGCAATCTTACCTTAAGGGGGAGAGAATCACATCAAAGCTTTGCCGTGTTCCATATTGGATATTACATTTGGCATCTTTCTTTTGATTTTGCTTTCCTCACTTTCACAATTGGTATCTTATGAAAAGCACAATTGGTATCTTATGAAAAGCAAAATCTCTCAGATCTCATTGAAAATCTTTTAGTCTTGGGAGACATGTCTGCTAATTCAAGCTTGTGCTCATATGAGACACTCTTTATACATGTTATCCCCGGCTTGGTACTCTTGATGTTTTTGTAGTTGGTTGAAGAAATAATCTTGTGTTATCTAACCCTGTTTTCCCAAGTCTATTTCTTCAGGTACAATGCCAAGGAACCTCAAGGTAAGTATATGCATCTTGCAGAATGTGCATGATGGTGACTTGCTTGTGAATATCTGTTTGCAAGAAATCACCATGCACATATGCATTATCACTCACTTCCTTTCATCTGCTCTGATGCATATAGCCAAGCTACATGTAGCACATCTTGCTTTTCTCTCTTGTGTGCTTGTGGTAGTCCAAAACCATAATCTATGAAAATCTTGCACACCTGTAAGGGGAGTCTGTGTACTACATGTTTGTCAAAGCTTTAATGATAATTCTGTCCTTCCTTCAGTAAGCTTTGATATCTTCTTTTGTGTGTTGCCATCAATTACCAAAAAGGGGGAGATTGAAAGCACATTTGCTCCCTGGGTGGTTTTGGTAATTCATGACAACATACTTTGTGGTTGGACTAATGCTTTTATCAAGTATGTTTCAGGAAAGTCAATCACTCTGGCATGGCAAAAGGACTGGAAAGGTGGACCCCTAAGATGCTAAGGCACACATTGGCAAAAGCTCAAGACTCCATTTTTGGTTTAGTGATCCAAGATCACATTGAGTCTATATGAAAGCCAATACTATTAAAAGGGATGAGGTTATGATAATGATCCGTTGCTCAAAGTGCTTAGTGATCTATCTCCCAAACCATCGCAATCTTTCATTCCAACATATACTCATAAGTAATCTCGGTCCCACCGATTCCATAAACTCACTCACACCGAGATGAACCACCTCAGCCACAAAGCCAAACCCTAGTAATTTCGGTTTTTCCGATTCCAAACTCG
Organism: Aegilops speltoides; assembly: GCA_021437245.1. Taxonomy (NCBI): domain Eukaryota; kingdom Viridiplantae; phylum Streptophyta; class Magnoliopsida; order Poales; family Poaceae; genus Aegilops; species Aegilops speltoides. The sequence goes on along the minus strand of CM038142.1, from coordinate 343,022,579 downwards.
GTCTCACCGAAACTAGTGTTGCCAACCTTCTGTAACCTTCTATAATCAAATCGGTGTCACCGAGATGATAAAGTCGGTCCCACTGAGAATGGCAAACCCTAGTCTTTGGAAGAATCGGACTCACCGAGATTGTATTTTCAGTCCCACCGAAAATCCCAACGTTCACAAGATTTGAACTTTCGGTCTCACCGAGTTGTCAAATTCGGTCTGACCGAGATTGGTCAAATGTGTGTAACGGTTGGATTTTGTGTGGAGGCTATAAATACCCCTCCACCTCCTCTTCATTCGTGGAGAGAGCCATCAGAAATAACTACCACTCCTACCTTACATTTCTGAGAAGAAAACTACCTACCCTTGTGTTGAGATCAAGTTTCTCCACTCCCACTATATTAAACTTGATTTCTAGCCTTCCCAAGTTGCTTTCCACTCAATCCTTTCTTCCACCACAGCCAAATCAGTGAGGAGAGTTGAGTGTTGGGGAGATTATCATTTGAAGCACAAGAGCAAGGAGTTCATCATCACCAACACCATCTATTACCTTTTGGAGGGTGGTGCCTCCTAGATTGGTTAGGTGTCGCTTGGGAGCCTCCGTCAAGATGTGGAGTTGAACCAAGAAGTTTGTAAGGGTAAGGAGATCGCTTACTGTGAAGATCTACCCGAGTAAGGCTAGTCCTCCGTGGGCGATGCCATGATGGCATTGACAAGGTTGCTTCTTCGTGGACCCTTCGTGGGTGGAGCCTCCGTGGACTCTCGCAGCTGCTACCCTCCGTGGGTTGAAGTCTCCATCAACGTGGATTGACGATAGCACCACCTATCGGAACCACGAGAAAAATCTCCGTGTCTCCAAACTGCGTTTGATCTTCTCCACTCCTCTTTACTACTTGTGCAATTTACTTTCCGCTGCCCATACTCTAGAATTGCATGTGTAGTAAGCTACTTGACTTGTGTGATATGCTAAATCTGCCAAGAACTTGTCTTTGTAAAAGGCCACATTTTTATCTTGTCGAGTAGTCTAATCCCCCCCCCCTCTAGACACTCTTACCTTCAACGATCCTACACTTTCACAAGTGCGGCACCCCAAACTTATAGCATTATATGAATCGGCTCCGAATCATGTCTTGGGTCAATAGTTGGGTTTGCCCGGTTCCCACGTTTTGGTACCTTACGCCCGCTCGGCTGGCTAAGGTGGCCTTGGAGAACCATCGCGATTGCGCCATGGTTGAGCTGGGCAAGCGCCTCGGTGGAGAAAGCTAAAACTGATCTTGTCATGATAAGGCGAGAGATCGGTCGCTGTTCGAGATGTCTTTTCGAGTCCTAAAGACTTATGCCGCTTCAGCGAAGAACCGGATAATGTCCGCCAAGGCGTGATAGCGCCCAACTCGGTCTTCCGAATACTAGGGGCTTCACGAAATTTAAAATTATAGAATTCTATGGCTAAGTGAGAGTGTTCAAGCACTATAAGTCCGGTTGCCTTGTTCGTTGTGTTGAGCGCCTCCTAGATGGACCCAAAATGGGAACAAGAGTGCTCAAGTTTATCCCGAACACCCCAAAGACTCGTGGCTTGGGGCTGAACCCGATGACTTGCCATCTCTCGATTTTATAAATGGCCGCATTGAAGGTAATATTTTAAATCAAACAAGCGTTGCTTAGCGATATGAACAAAGTTTTCAGCGCATGTGATAATACATAGCGAGTCTACTCAATAATTACATCTTTGGGGCACTCATCCGCAATCTTGCGTGCACCATTCAGATAGTCTTATAGTACATCTCGGGCGTCACGATACTTCTTGCTACCGGGCGCGCGTGCTGATAAGCCTCTCCTCATCCAGCCTGCCCCTCAAGTGCACCTTTTGCGCGGGCAAGGGCCCAACGAAGCCTTTTCAAGATAAAGGAGCGCTGATGACCTCCACCAGGGGCACGATCCACCAGCCGCCAGACGAGGGTCGAAGTAGCTCCCAGGCATGGCCTCTCCAGCCCCAACCGGACTATGAGGCCCTTCATGGCCTGCTCGGCTACCTTGTGGAGCTCGACTAGTCGCTTCACCGGTCGCTAGGGGCACTGAAGGCCGGCCTCAGCAGATCGAGACCGAAGACCTTCTCCGTTGAGCTCCCCTCCTCGCCATGGTAGAATGCGGCGGCATCGGATACACTGCGAGGCAGATCTGCAAACGCCCCTGGAGAGCTCCGAATTCAGCTAAGTGTCACGTAGTTTACATTAACATGCTTACTTTGCATGAAAAATGCCTTACCTGCCGCTATTTTCTTCACATCCTCAACCTCCTAAAGGGCCTTATGGGCCTCGGCCTTGGCGGCTTTGGAACTTTCGAGAGCCGAGGCAAGCTCGGACTCTCGAGTCTTTGAGTCGCGCTCCAAACTCTCATGCTTTTCCATGAGAGCCTGGAGCTCTTGCCGCACTTCCGCCACCCGCGCCTCCCGCTTCTCTTGCTCTGCCTGTTCGTGGCGCATTATGCTCGTCATGACACAACCTCCTTCAGGGTTGCCACCTCGTTCGTGGCTCCTGCAGTACCCACGTTATCCTTGTTATTTTTATTGCAACCTAAATCCTTTCCTGTAAGGTAACTATTCAAAGTGGTCTTACTCACCTTCTTTGTCTTTGAGCTGCTTCTTGGCACGGCCGAGCTCTTGCTTGGACCGCTCGAGGTCCTGCTTCAAAGCACCGACCTCCAGATCAAGGTCTAAGGCAAAGGTCAAAGCAGCAGCCTGCAAACCCAAATTGACATAATTTTTAGCAACCTGTGTATATCTTTTAGATCCTCATCCGCTTTTCTTTCCAACACCGAACCGAGCATCGGGGCTACTGTCTATGCGGTATTACATTACATAATTTTAACTTCTTACCTCAAATCCTGTTAGAAGGCTGTTGCAGGCTTCGGTCAGCCCGCTCTTGGCGAGCTAAACCTTCTGAATCACCGCACTCAAGATAGTGCGGTGTTCTTCCTCGATGGAAGCGCCTTTGAGCGCCCAACAAGTTGTCCGCGCCTCCGGTTGGGCGGGGACGCCGACATATCGGTCTTGCCCTTCTTGGAGAAGGGCCACTGCCGGACTCGAACCATCATGGTTCCGCGTGGAGTCCGGCGCAAAGTACGGAGGCTGCCTTGCGGCGCCCGAGCCTCCTCCCGATGGGTCCTTCCTAGGATCCCACTCGCATCCTCGGGCCGCGAGGGGTGGAGGCAGTCGGAATGGAATCCACATCCGACGGAGCCAACGACCTGCTCGACGAAGCGGGGAGATCATCGTCGGCTAGACTGCAGGCAGTATGCGGCATTAGAAGGACACTATGTGACACAAAAGAAATTACAGATCATTCAGAATCAGGATACTTACGATCTTGCCGGAGGCCTGGCCCTCGAGGGCCACTCTTCTTCGCCAACGTTGGCGTTGGCGGAGCTGTCCGGGGGAATAGTTCTTCCCCTCTTGGACCCTTCGGCCTCCCATGTTGGGGAGGCCTTCCTCTTTCTCTCTCCCTCCTTTGGGAGAGAGTCTTCTTCCTCCTCCTCGCCTTCGGGGGAGGAGTCCGCCTCGGAGTCGTCGGACACCTGAAAACGGGAACTCTTTAGAGTACCCGTGGCCTCCTTCTTGGCCTTCTTCTCCGGCACCACGTGCGGTGCCGGAACCAGCAGCCCCGCTAGACGGGCGTCTACTGGGTTTTCTGGCATGGGAGCCGGGCAGATGATCTGCTTGGCCTTCTTCATCTAGTCCTGTCAAAGGAAAAGGAAGATTGAAACCCACATAGGGTCAAACTATTGAAAACAAGTGTCCCGTAAAGGGGTAGAGTCACTTACCTTGTCAGCTGGTCGCTGCAAGCGAAATCCGCGATCTTCAGTAGCGGATGCGGGAGCTTCGACGCCCTTGAACAGCACTCTCCAGGCACCTTCGTACGTCGTGTCAAAGAGCCCGTTCAATGCCTGGTGCTGTGCCGGATTGAACTCCCACAATTTAAATGCCCGTTGTTGGCAGGGGAGAATCCGGCGGATGAGCATGACTTGGACCACATTGACAAGCCTCGAGCTTCTTGTTCAAGAGCTTCGGATACAAAGCTTGGAGTCCCGCCGGCTCCTCGAACTACCCCATAGCAAGCCCTTCTTTTCCAGAGGTGAGCTGCGAAGGATACCAGATCTGAACTCGGGGCCACCCCACGAGGGTCGCGCTGCCTCGTGATGTAGAACCACCCGATTGCCACCCCTTGATGGACTCCACAAAGGCCCTTCAACCCGAGAGGACGTTGGGCATCTTGCCCAACATGGCGCCCCACACTCCGCTTGAGTGCCCTTCACTACCTTCGCTTGACATTGAAGGTCTTGAGCCACGTCGGTGGGGCTGGTTGCAGAGGAAGGCCTCGCATACCACGATAAACGCCGAGATGTTGAGGATGAAGTTCGGCGCCAGAGCATGGAAATCTAAGCCGTAGTAGAACATGAGCCCCCGGACAAAAGGGTGAAGTGGAAAGCCCAGTCCGCGGAGGAAGTGGGGAAGGAAAACAACCCTCTCATGGGGCCTGGGGGTGGGGATGAGCTGCCCCTTATCGGGCAGCCGGTGCGCGATGTCACTGGAGAGGTATCCGGCACCGCGCAGCTTTTCGATGTGCTCCTCCTTAACGGTAGAGGCCAGCCATTTGCCTCCTGCTCCGGACATGGTCGGAGAAGGTCGAGGCGAGACGCACGGACCTGGGCGCTGGAGCTCAAGAGTGCGCGGAGATGGATAAGCAAAGGAGGAAGAAGGCGTAGGTGAAAAGGTGGATCCTTATCCCCTTATATATAGGTGGACGAAGACTATGCGTCCCCACCGGCCTAGTAAAACTCGCTTATCACCCAAGCGCCACCATCAATGGCGCGGTTGGGTTACCCACGTCCGTATTGATGAGAATCCCGGGACAAGGGGAACACGATCTCTGCTTCGACAAGACGTGCCAAGGAAACCGCTTCTAAACGCTACCGAGGTGGTGTAATAAAAACGATTCAAGTAAAGGCTTGGTAGTGGCGTGACGCCACGCTACAAGATACGCCGCAGATTGAACCTGTGTACATGATATTCTCTCTGGTGGAATGTGGAAATTATTTTGCGAGCCGACACTATCCTGGTGTTCACAATCTTCTATGGATTATTCGAGGAGGAACCCGCCTTGCAATGCCGAACATTATGCGCGCGGACTCATCGCCATTGAAGCCAGGTTCGAGGGCTACCGAGGAGTCCTCGACTAGGGGTGTCCGGACAGCGGACTATCATCGTCCCCGGACTCCAAGACTACGAAGATACAAGATTGAAGACTCCGTCCGTGTCCGGATGGGACTTTCCTTGGAGTGGAAGGCAAGCTTGGCGATACGGATATGTAGATCTCCTACCATTGTAACCGACTCATGTAACCCTAGCCCTCTCCGTTGTCTATATAAACCAGAGGGTTTTAGTCCGTAGGGACACAACAACCATTACAACAATCATACCATAGGCTAGCTTCTAGGTTTAGCCTCCTTGAACTCATGGTAGATCCACTCTTGTACTACCCATATCATCAATATCAATCAAGCAGAGTAGGGTTTTACCTCCATCGAGAGGGCCCGAACCTGGGTAAAAACATTGTGTCCCTTGTCTCCTGTTACCATCCGCCTAGACGCACAGTTCGGGACCCCCTACCCGAGATCCGCCGGTTTTGACACCGACAGTTCACTAGTTCGGCTGCAGTGTGAGGCTGCCATCGCTGCAGAATAACAGGGGGTGTGGGTGAGTGCAGTGATGGCCTGGCCAGCAATGGGAGTAGTAGGGGGCGGTGATGCCTCCACGGCAAGACAACCGCCACGGAGGCGAGGAGAGAGTGCACGACCAAAGATCGCTTTGGTAATGGAGCAAGAAGACTAGAGGTTGAAGAAGCACGATGGCCATTGGATGGACATCGTATGGTCACTGCAGCTAGAATCATTTATATTAACTAAGTTGACAAAGCCCTTGGTACGCATCAACTGAGTAGGCCCACAGGTCAACTTCCGAAACAGTGCGCCCAGATGCCAGGGGGAGGAATCATTTTTTGGGCGGGTGAAGCTAGAATATCCGAGATTGAAGAAGAAGCATGACATCCATTGGATGGACATCCAACAGCCATTGCTGCTAGAACCGTGTGTCGACTATAAGTTGACAAAGCCTTGCATATGCGTCAACTTATTTTTTTAGGGGACGCGTCAACTTAGTAAGCCCACTAGTGTGTGGTAGAGAACTTATAGCCCATTTGAGATTTGTAAGTATGTGCAACCCATTTTTGAATTCTAATGGAATTTACTACAACCCATTTACAGTTTGTTAAAAGTACGACCCATTTTCTAGCTAGGACAACGATTAAAAATTTCAATCAACCGTTCAAAACAGAATTCATTAAAATTTCCCACATTTTGATGGGATCCGAAATATTTTTATTCCGAAATTTCTAGTCAGATTAAATACAATTTCAATATAAATTTGTATTACGTAAAAATCCAACAAAACATTCTGCGCGCAACAATTAACGAAATTAAAATTTTCAAAATCCAAAAATAATATTTTATAAAGTAATTACGTGTTTGGTGCATTTTTTTATAGTTACTGTCGGTGTCAAAACCGGCGGATCTCGGGTAGGGGGTCCCGATCTGTGCGTCTAAGGCTAATGGTAACAGGAGGCAAGGGACACGATGTTTTACCCAGGTTCGGACCCTCTCGATGGAGGTAAAACCGTAGTTCCTGCTAGATTGATCTTGATGATATGAGTATTACAAGAGTTGATCTACCACGAGATCGTAGAGGCTAAACCCTAGAAACTAGCCTATGATGATTATGATTATTCTTGTCCTACAGACTAAACCCTTCGGTTTATATAGACACCGAAGGGGCTAGGGTTACACAGAGTCGGTTACAAAGAAGGAGATCTAACATCTAGATCGCCAAGCTTGTCTTCCGTGCAAAGGAGAGTCCCATCCGGACACGGGACGAAGTCTTGAGTCTTGTATCTTCACGGTCCAACAGTCCGGCCAAAGTATATAGTCCGGCTGTCCGGATACCCCTAATCCAGACTCCTCAAGAGCCCTCAACCAGGCTTCAATGACGATGAGTCCGGCGTGTAGATTGTCTTCGGCATTGCAAGGCGGGTTCCTTCTCCGAATACTCCAAAGTAGATGCTCTCTGAGATAATTTCCGCATTCCACGGTAGAGAGAACTATATTCCACAAAGGTACTCTGCTGACAGCTTTAGACAACGAGACATCACACCATGGTCAAGTCATTATTCGAATCGTTTTCACACAACCAGCCACCGCACATATCGCGAGGTGGTTTCCTCGGCACGTCTTGTCTGTCGGCGTTCTAGGAACGGGGGTCCCCAGACTTGCCTGCCTGCAACCTGCGGCGTGGTTCAAAGGGGGCCCTAGCGCGGCCCATCTTCATCGACTCAAGCTCAAGACCCTCGCGAGGGGCCAAGCCTCGCGGGGCGGACGACAAGGAGCTTCCTTAGGCACGGCCTCATTAGGCTGGCTCGCGAGGAGGCGGAGAGTTCAAGGCGGGGTACCTCGCGAGGTGCCCATGACGCAAGCCATGACGACCAAGGGCGCCATCGGCGCCAGCCCGCAAAGGTCCTCTTTCTTCTTTGGTGCAAAGGAGCAAGCGCAGGCAGAGCATCAAGTAAAGGCATCCATTTCGTGCTATAAGACCAAGACCAGCCCAATGGCAGGTGGAGGAAGTCATTGTGGATCCCAAGCAAAGGCCACCACCAGAGCCTTTGACAAAGCGAGGACCAACTTTAGTCGATAAGTGTACCAGATGTTCCCCTTCAAAATGGCCAATTGTTGGCGCCCTTCCCGCTCAATATTTGGGAAGAGGCCCAGGGCCTTTGCCTATAAATAGGACTAGCCACCCCTAGGGGAAAGGGGGAGAGACGGAGGCATAGAGGCATCTGGATCCTCACCAAGAAACCAGTAGATAGAGCGATTGAACTCCTCCAAGCAGTTCGTCACACCAGCCAAGAACAGACCCTCGCGAGGCTGTTCTTCCTTGTATTGTTCATCATTAGCCCAAGAGGCAATCCACCAGACCACACACTGGAGTAGGGTATTACACCACAATGGTGGCCTGAACTAGTATAAACCCTGCGTCTCTTGTGTTGTTCTCTTCGTAGTTTAGATCCTAGCGATTCGGCGAGGAGCAGGTAGGCAGAGGGCGAAATCTTCGCGCGCACCCCAGTGTTCGAACCTCAAGGGTCTGCCGGAACCTGAAATCCGACATTTGGCATGCTAGGTAGGGGTGCGCCGGGATCCACCTTCTTCCACTTCGCGTCCCGTCGCATCGTCATCACCATGTCCGGCGACCAGGCGGGCAACCCTGATCCCTGGGTGGGTTGGCCCGCTCGACAGAGCCGCCGCCCGGCGACCCCATGCCCCAGTGCAGCTCATGGGTCCGCAGGGCGCCATGGGTCGGCGACGCGGACAGGCCCCGACAGCTCTCACACCGCGGCAGACGCGGTCGACAGCAAGGGCCTCCAACCACGCCGCGGCCACGATGCCGTACACCCGCCGGGAGCAGGCTGTAACGCCCCGGATACAACTTTCCATATTCGTAACTCTAACTCTTGCCTTTTCCAGAGATGCGATATGATATTTCCTTGGTGGTTGGGCTTTTGTCTTTTGTTTTGCATTTTTTTCATGTCTTGCATTTCATATCATAGCATCATGCGCATTGCATCTGCATGTTTTCATAAAGCTTGCACCGCTCAGAGTTGCCGCGGCCCCCTTGCTTTCGCCGACCGCTCCGAGACCAACCGTGTTTTTCCTTTCCTCTTGTCCAACCACCTAACCTCTCTTGCCACTCGCGAGCCCTCAAGTGTCCAAACTCCCGAACCCGACCCGTCTCATCATTACCGATGGATCCGGATCATCCCCAAACATCTATAAACATCTCGCTTATTTGCTGGACTCCCCTAAGCTATTTATTCTCGACCGTCGGATTTTGATCGGATGATCCAACTCCCCTCTTTTTCCATATATATATATAGTCCAACCCTAAAATTGAGGAGAGATGTCCCATCCATCCTCCTGCCCACTGCCACCTACCTACCTTCTCTCTCGGGATCCATCCTGCCCGATCCATCCATCCAGTCGATCCCCACATCCTCGAAATTGCAAACCCAGCCAACCACAGAGCACCTCCCACCTCGAGCTCCTGCAAGTTCACCACACAGCCTCGCGCCCCGAGCACCTCGGCCCCCTGCCTTGCCGTGTCCGCCTCCCATTCCAACCTCGTCCATCAGCAGCTCCGGCCGCCGCAGATGAGCCCCGTGCCGTCCCTTCCCTTCCTTCTCCCACCTTTCTCTCTGTCTCTCAAATCCATCTCTCTCCCTCTCTCTAACCAGGAACCCCAAGCGGGAGCAACCATGGACGTCCTTCCTCGAGCAAAGCAACACGCCACGACCTCCTCCACATTGCCTCAGCGCCGGGACATGGAACCCGGCCATGGTCAAGCGCCACCTGCTTTTCTCGACTCGCATCGCCATGGTCTTCACGAGCCCGCAACGCTCGTCCTCCTTCCCAAGCTCAACCCCGCGTCCAGCGCTCCTTCTCCATCCCCGTCGCCGTGTGCTGCCAACCTTCTGCCTCCTTGCCATGGCCCCTCACAAGCTTCCTCCGACGCCTTGCCTCGCCTCTGCCTCCTCTGTGCTTGCCCCACTGCTGCCGTGCTGCTCCTCACCCGCACGCCCCTTGCCGCCTCCTCCACCGGTGGCGACCACCAGGAGCTCCGCCGCGCCTCGAGCTCCATCTTGCGAGCAGCAGCTCCAATTGATCCTTGCTCTTGTTGGTCCTGCCTTCCCATGGCCTGAACCCCCCACTGCTACTAAGGGCACCATGTCTGCAAACCCTGCTGCCGGTGATGCTACCAGTTCGTTCTGTCCTTCTGAACACTGTCATCCGAAGCCTTTTGTGATGTTCTGTCTTGGATCCCGCAAAGATCGCCTCAAGTTCGACTACGGTGTGCTGCCCCGACCAAGACCACAAGTACCACACTGAGCACCAAAGTACCTCTACGGATGCACTGGACGTCTACAACAAGTGTACCTCTACATCCTGGAATCGCCAAGTACCGCACCACAACAAGGAATCCCGAAGGACTTTGATGCGACAAGTTCCTCTCCGAACGTGTACAACTACCGATGCCGTGTACGACTACTTTCCACGATGACCCGTGAACGACTACTTCCTCTACATCATACCGAACCCGAACCGCTCTGAAAATGCACGCTTCAAAGGTATAACCAAAGAGACGATCACCCATGGACCGAATGCATGTGTGTGTGAGATGCACCCTATGTTTGCACCGTGCCCGTTTGCTTCATGCACGTCCCTCCTCGTTTGCCATGCCGCCGTCCCGTGGGAACCCGGAATCCGGGATCACCCCACCATCCCTGCATGACACGCTCACGCCCACTTCCTTTTGCACCGGTATCTCAGTGAGCTACCGGAACCGATATGTTGCCGTGACATCATTTTCGGATTCGTTGCCGTGGCAACCGTTTTGTTCCGCCACGGTGACAAATGCTTCATAACAATGCTCGTGTCAACATTTTCATAAAATTGCATATAACTTGTTTATGTCATCCGCATCATGATAACAACAATTAAAATGTTTAAAATTGTTGTTTGCATTAAATTGCTAAATAACATATGGGGATTTCCGGAATTGTTGTTCGATGTTTCCGGTCTCATTTAAACTTGCCTAAATAGTTAGTTTAATTATGCTTCACCCCTTGCCATGTTTAATAACATTTAATATTGTTTGGTAGCTTAAACGAGATTAAACTAAATATGTCAATGTGGTGTTTCGTCAATATGCAACTCGTTGCATATTGAGCTCCACTTAACTTGTAGTATTGTTTGTTGCACTTTGCCATGCCATGCCTCATTAAACCGGACATGCATCATACTTGTTTGTGCATCATGCCATGTTTATGCTTGTGCGTTTACCATGTTGTTTGTTTCTTTCCGGTGTTGCTTCTTAGTTCCGGTAATGTTGCGATTGTGAGGATTCGTTCGACTACGTCCGTTCGTCTTCTTCATGGACTCGTTCTTCTTCCTAGCGGGATTTCAGGCAAGATGATCGTCACCTTGGATCTCATTACTATCATTGCTATGCTAGTTGCTTCGTTCTATCGCTTTGCTACGCTACCTATCGTTTGCTCTTCAAGCATTCCAATTGCCATGCCAGCCTCTAACCTTTGTCACCCTTCCTAGCAAACCGTTGCTTGGCTATGTTACCGCTTTGCTCAGCCCTCTTATAGCGCTGATAGTTGCAGTGAAGTTGAAGATTGCTCCATGATGGATGTGATTATGTTGGGATATCACAATATCTCTTATATTATTAATGCATCTATATACTTGGTAAAGGGTGAAAGGCTCGGCCTTATGCCCGTGTGTTTTGTTCCACTCTTGCCGCCTAGTTCCCTGGCCATACCGGTGTTATGTTCCCGGATTTTATGCTCCTTACACTGTCGGGTGATTTATGGAACCCCTTGACAGTTCGCTGAATAAAACTCCTCCAAAGAAGGCCCAACCTTGGTTTTACCATTTGCCTCACCTAAGACTTTTTCCTTGGGTTTCGGAGCCCGAGGGTCATCTTTATTTACCCCGGGCGGTTCTTCGCGTGTTGGTCCAACTCGGCGATGTCCGCGCCCCAGGCAAATTCAGGGTCTATGCCAACCCGACGCCTTGCTCATCCGGGTGTGCCGAGAATCGAGATATGTGCAGCTCCTATCGAGATTTGTCGGCACATCGGGCGGCTTTGCTAGTCTTGTTTTACCATTGTCAAAATGTCTTGTAAACCGATTCCGAGACCGATCGGGTCTTCCCGGGAGAAGGAATATCCTTCGTTGATCGCGAGAGCTTATCATGGGCTAAGTTGGGACACCCGCAGGGTATAAACTTTCGAGAACCGTGCACTGCATGTTATGTGGCGATGGGAATTTGTTAATGTCCGGTTGTAGATAACTTGACACTAGATCCGAATTAAAACGCATCAACCGAGTGTGTAGTCAGTGATGGTCTCTTCTGCGGAGTCCGGAGAAGTGAACACGGTTTTGGGTTATGTTTGACGAAGTAGGAGTTCAGGATCACTTCTTGATCATTGCTAGCTTCACGACTGCCTTTGCTTCTCTTCTCGCTCTCATTTGTGTATGTTAGCCACCATATATGCTTAGTCGCTGTTGCAACCTCACCACTTTACCCTTCCTTTCCCATTAAGCTTTGCTAGTCTTGATACCAATGGTAATGGGATTGTTTGAGTCCTTGTGGCTCCTGATTACTACAACATCGATTCTTGGTACAGGTTGCGATGATCATGACGTGAGAGCGATGTTTGCTTGTTTTGGAGTTCTTCTTCTACTTCTTCTTCGATCAGGGGATAGGTTCCAGGTCGGCAGCCTGGGCTAGCAGGGTGGATTTCTATTGAGTTTCTATTTGTGTTTCATCCGTAGTCGGATGGTGCTCTTATGTAAGATGATGTTGTATTCGTGTGGCATTGTATGCCTTTTGTATGTATCCCCAACTATTATGTAATGTTGATGTAATGATATCCACCTTGCAAAAGCGTTTCAATATGCGGGTCTATCCTTAGTGGGACCTTCGAGTTCCTTTTGGATAGAGTCGCATATTAAGCGTGTTCTGAGCAAACTCAAGGCGCTCTTGGTGGCCCGGCTGATGGCAAGTCTGAGGCTGATGGAAGGCGGCATGCGACTTTGCTAGGCGGGTGGCGTAGAGCTCACTGGCAGCGCCCTCGTGGGCTCACCCCTTCTCACTCAGCTCCGTCTCGAGGCCAGGCGGCCCTTGCAGGGGCCCCACGCCAGCACAAGGGCTCAAGGTACTCAACACCCGTGGCTGTCGGCCTGACCGAGCCGGCAGCGGCTCACTCCCGCCCGGCCAAATAATTAGGACTGTCGCGTCCCACGGCCCCGGTGGGCGCACGCCACCCCCAGGTTGGCACATCAAGCGAGCTGCATGGCGAGCACTATAAGCGCATGCTTTGGGGATGGCGAGCCAGAAAAGCACGTGCCCCATGATGGACCAAGGCACCCGTGAGGGCGAACAGGCTCGCTCCTCGGCCGAGCTGGGACGACGGCGCCCGGCTGAGCTCTTCCGGGGAACCCGGACGGCCACACTGCCACTGCTGGAAGCGATTATCAGGTACCACTAATTCCTCGAGGCAGGCATCTCGCTAATCATGGGTCGCGGGAGGTGCAGTCGCCACATCGAGCAGCGCTTCCTCGCTCCGCTTGTCTCCTACCCCTCGGGAGGTGGGCGCCGGGCTGCGGGGGAGGGCAGGATCGACATCACCACAGCGCGTTTGGAGCAAAGCGTTCCTAGGAGGTAGGCCCTCCGCTGGGAGGTGCCTCGGGGCCTGCCCTGGCGGAGGACCCGTGGTCGTCTTGGGAACCGGTGACCGCTCTACCCCATCGGGCGGTGAGGAGTCTGGACTAGGGGGTGTCCGGATGGCCGGACTATCATCATCGGCCGGACTCCAAGACTATGAAGATACAAGATTGGAGACTTAGTCCCGTGTTGGATGGAGCTTTCCTTGGCGTGGAAGGCAAGCTAGGCAAGATGGATATGTAGATCTCCTACCATTGTAACCAACTCGTGTAACCTAGCCCTCCGTGTGTCTATATAAACGGAGGGTTTTAGTCCGTGGGACAACAATCCTAACAACAATCATACCATAGGCTAGCTTCTGGGTTTAGCCTCCTTCATCTCGTGGTAGATCCACTCTTGTACTACCCATATCATCAATATCAATCAAGCGGAGTAGGGTTTTACCTCCATCGAGAAGGCCCGAACACAGGTAAAAACATCGTGTCCATTGTCTCCTGTTACCATCCGCCTAGGCGCATTCGGGACCCCATACGAGATCCGCCGGTTTGACAATCGACATTTGTGCTTTCATTGAGAGTTAAATGCGTGCTGCCACGATCGAAGGATGGCTCTTCCCATCTTCAAAGACGGTACCATTGCCAAAGGAGCTTTGGCCGGGACAAAATATCCGCTCGATCGTTTTCTTATGACCGCTGTTAAAGCGCCGCTCAAGCGATGACCTCTCGGGTCATCAAAAGCGATCTTCATGTCAACTCGAATTTACCGAGCAGCTAGATCAATGGAGCTCTCTTAGTAAGCGAGCTCTTGGATCGCCGCGCTCTGAGGAGTCGCTACAGCCTACAATCAGTTGGGCTTAAACCGATCGAGAGAGATTGACTCTGCCAGTTACCCATCACGTTCTGTGGTAGAAGAACAACGGCGATTCTCCCCATTAAAACCATTTATGTCCGGACTCGACCCCTCCATGCGGATTCCCAGGAGGATGGGCGTCAATCAAATCTTGAACCTAAAGTCGGCTGCAAACCAGATTAGTTGGGCGACATCCAGCAATCCAAGCTTCCAAATTGGAAACTTTTAGGCCCTTGAGCCTCAAGTTGGGCAGGGTTAGGAATTAATTCCACCCGCCCACCCAAACATAAGCGATCTATCTCAAATCCGGCAAGAGCCCGCTGAAGCGATACATCATTCTTGGGCGAGTTCCTCCTCAGGTTATGGGCGGGGATAAAGGATTTGCGTGAGGCAGCTTTCAATTTTCTGCAACAATTGCGGACAAGGGAATCTTGAACACCGTAAGTCGTCAGCGAAATTACAACCCGCCGACCTGGCATCCATAATGCGAATCTTGTCGCGATGGAAGTGTCAGGAAAAGCAAAACTAAGTTTTGGGACAATCCGGCTCGAAGAAAATCCTAGTTCGAAACAAAGGGTGCACCATGCTCGGGCACCAGGACAAAACCAAAAAGCAAAAACCCCATAAAGGGCAGGCATGCTTGGAGGGATGGCTCGGCGGACCTGTAAAATTCATAGTATAGAGCGCCACTCCAACTCATAGCCTTCGAGCATGTTGGATCTTTGCGGCGGTGGCCAAAAGTGGCGAAGAGCTTCTAGCCCAGGAGACCCACCCCAGCAGTGCCGATCTGTGGTATTAACGATCTTGAGACTTTCGCATCAAATAATATGCGTAAACGAACAATGCTGACCTCTGCGAAGTCTACCAAGTAGCAACAACAAATCCATGGGTGACACGGCTATCACCTTCAACGCCCGGTGACGAACCTAAATTCTGAATAGCCCGAGCACCGGCCGCATTGGTCCTCGGTCCAATAGTGGATGGCTTCGTCTTCCAAGGTACTCATGGATGGCGTCGTGATTAAACCTCATCTACTGAGAAACCCTTGAAAAATGGAAATAGTGGAGCCGCATTGAGCGAAGAGCACAACCTTTAAAGGAATAATCCTAGCCGGAAGCCGCTGCATGGAAAAGTCACACTTGATGTGGTGTTTGGCTCTGACGACAATTCTGGTCAGGAGGTCACGTTCCAAGTGGCCCGTTCAGCTGGATATCACATCTTATTAGGGCGAGAGGCATTTACAATTTTCCAAGCCATACCCCATTACGGGTACATGAAGCTTAAAATGCGGGCCCAATGGAACCATCACCCTTGCGGTGATCCGGACATAGCACTCGCGTTGAAAACAAGGCGGCCGCGGTAGCCCTAGAGGCACTATCAAAGCCCTAGCGGCGGAGGAACTCGATTCATGGCTGCGCTCTACGGTGAAACGAGACGATGTGATACTCGATAAAGAGATCCAAGGCCACCTCTTTTAAACCAGCGAATGAGAAATAGTCATATTCGGGTCCATCCAACGGACCCCACAAAAACGGCCTCCATTGGGGCACGGTTAAACCACGATGTAGGCGCGCGATCGAGAATTCGCCGGAGAGGTGGGACATCTTTCACGGCACCCGCCGGATATGCGGGGAATCCCACCAGTATTAGCGAGAACACGGCCTAAACATCCTAAAGGATTCAAGCGATCAAACGAGGCTCTTGGCGATTTTCCAAACCCAAAAGGCGAGGCAATGGGAGGAGCTAGCCAAACTATTGGCCGGATTCATCGAGACATCAAACATCCGGATGGCTAGCAAACTCTGGTAATGGTACCAAAAAGGACAAATCTGGCGCGCCTATGTAGCCGATTTTAAAGACCTTAACA